>JAECWX010000542.1:0-600000 GCA_018151165.1 Drosophila arawakana
TTTATTGTTGTCTGACTATTAACAGTCGACACAAAAAGAAAAATGAATTAAATTAATGTAATAATGTATACGAAAATAATTAAAAGTAAGATTTACATTAAATTTAAAAACAAAAGAGAGAAAAAAAAAGGTTTGAAATTAACATTATAATTAAATTTAAGTTTAATTAATGAACTTAACTTACTGGGGAAGTATTAAAAAAATTAAAAACAATTAAGAAACGTTGGTCCAACATTCGTTGCAAGGGTTAGGAAAACCCCAGAAAAACACTAACCAGACCAACCAAATAAAATTAAGAAAAATTAAGAAAATTAAAGTCAAATGTTAGTAACGCGTTGATCAACGGTAAGGCACGCGATTAGAAATGTAGGAGAGAAGTGATATTCTAAGTGTTGATAAAGAAGTGGCTCCACACACTACATGAGAAAAACTATTATAGTTAGTACATAGGATACGAAACGGATTATGTAAAGCATAATTCGTGGTACAACGTTGAAGGGACAAAGGAAGAAAGTTTCTAGTATTACGCATCGGAACCGCAAATCTAATTTGGCTAATTAGATACGGGGAATCTATCTGACCATTAATTAGTTTATGTATGAAAACTACACCAAGCATGGTTCTACGATCCGAAAGGGAAGGAAGGTTAATCAATAAAAGTCTACTACGATACAAAGGTAGTCTAATATTAGTATTCCAGCTAAGGCCCCTAAGGGCAAACAAAAGAAATTGTTTTTGTATAGATTCTAATCTGTCCTGATAAATCATGTATTGGGGAGACCATACACACGATCCATATTCAAGAATAGGGCGTACAAGTGAAGTATAAAGAGTTTTTGTTAGGTAGGGATCGTCGAATTCCTTAGACCACCGCTTTATGAAACCCAAGACACCGAATGCTCGATTAGCAACAGAAGAGATGTGCTTATCAAACTTTAGTTTTGGATCGAAAAGGATACCCAAATCATTAACCGACTCTATTCTCTGAAGAGGCTTGCCGTCAAGAAAGTAGTTATTATAGGTTGGAATTCGCCTACTATAGGACATTACGTTACATTTACTAAAATTGAGATGTAGTAAGTTAACAATACACCAGGCTTGAAGTGTGTCGAGATCGCTTTGTAGACCGTTACTCAGGCAAGAGTCAGTTCGTGACAAACAAAGTTTTACATCATCGGCATACATCAGAACCCGGGAACTAGAAATCGCTGAAGGCAGATCATTAATGAATAGTGAAAAAAGTAAAGGCCCAAGATGGCTTCCTTGAGGAACCCCCGAGGTAACACGCACGGGCTTGGATAACGTGCCATTAAAATTAACTTTTTGAGTTCTAGAACATAAATAGTTCGCAATCCAAAGAATTAATTTATCTGGAAATCCAAGCAAATTAAGTTTATGTATTAAAAGACAATGATTAACGGTATCAAAAGCCTTGCTAAAATCAGTGTAAATGACATCTGTTTGCAATTTATTTTGAAACCCCTGTATAACAATGGAAGTAAATTCTAATAAGTTAGTGGTAGTAGATCTATATTTCATAAACCCGTGCTGGCTAGGTGAAACAATAGATCTACAAAGATGTTGCAATTGAGAAGTTATTAATTTCTCAAAAGTTTTAGGAATTGCAGACAACTTTGAGATACCCCTATAGTTACAAGTGTCAGATTTAGTACCCTTTTTATGAAGGGGAATAATAAAAGATGATTTCCAGATGTCAGGAAAGCAGCACGATTCAACAGACAAATTAAATAATGTATACAAAGGTTTCAAGAGTTGGTCGGCACAGTTTCTGAGCACGCAACCGAGAACTCCATCCGGGCCCGGGGAAAGAACAGGTTTAACAGCCTTTACATCACTCAAAAGCGATTCTTCAGTGATCAATGGCCTGAAATTATAATTAGAAGCATTTACACGGTAAGGATAAGGCAAGTTTAGATTATTTTGATGAATGCAATAAGTAGATTGGAAAAAATCAGCAAATAAATCGGCTATAGCCTGATCAGAGTTAGCAGTCTTATTTTCAAAAACCATTGAGGAAGGAAGTGTTGATGATTTGCGCTTCGCATTAACGAAGTTATAAAAAAGTTTAGGATTACTTCGAAACTGCTGACCACAGCTTCTTAGGTAATTCCGATAGCACAGGCTGTTCAATGCAGAGAAATCAGATCGAGCAATTACATATCGAGAGAGATCCAGGGAAGAGCCAGATTCCCTGAATTTCTTATAAAATTTAGATTTAATGTTTTTTAATCGTGTCAATACACGTGTAAACCAAATTGGGTTTTTAGAAATACTAGGAACACAAAGTTCAAATAAATTATTTAGAGTAAGGTAAAAAAATGCAACTGCTTCATCCATATCCCTGCACTTGAACAGCCATGACCAGTCAGTCTGGGATAAGAGCTGCTTTAACTTATTAAAATCAGCCTTCCGAAACTGGCGAATACGCTTGCTGGGTCTCGAGCTGGACTTACCCATTTGGGTAGGCAAATCCATCAACAATTCCAAAATCGGGTGATATGGATCTTCAGGAATAGAAAGAGGAGCAATACGGGAAACAGATAGAAATGATGGGTCCAAAACAAAAATAAGATCAAGCATCTTATTTAAAGAATTGGGAATGCCATTTATTTGAGATAGAGAAATCCCAAGTAAATGATCAAGGAAATCAATCTGCGTCGTGGGAGTCAATACAGCAGAGCCTGGAGTGGATAACCAAGTAGTTCCTGCAATGTTAAAATCACCCAGAACCACGAGGATGTCCCTGATCGGAAATTAGGGAAGAAACAGATTTGATAGCTAGGAAATGTTCAAAATAAACAGAACTATCAGAAGAAGGAGGAATATAAGAACAAGTAATAAAAATTAAAACATTGAAAATATGAATCTTTATCGCAATAAATTCTAAATCCGTAGACATACTAATGTTAACTACTTCAGAGGAAAGATCAGCATTAGCAGCATTAGCGGTGTCCGTAGGAGTAACTTCTGTGGGGGAAGTAAAATTATCATTCCTACTGACAATACTAGTTGGAGATGGGGAAGAAAGATT
Source organism: Drosophila arawakana (assembly GCA_018151165.1). Lineage (NCBI taxonomy): Eukaryota > Metazoa > Arthropoda > Insecta > Diptera > Drosophilidae > Drosophila > Drosophila arawakana. Next base: position 3,053 of record JAECWX010000542.1, read on the forward strand.
TATTAGAGACGGATCTGAATTTATGGAGATATGAGGAGGAACCAAAAGTTCATTTGGACCAATTGACAACCTAAAATTGGCCTTTTTCCGCTTTGGAGAATCATTCAAAAGATTCATACTTTTGAAATCTTTATCCAACGAGGTGAAACTATCAAACAGGTTCTTAAATCTGCCCAATAGTTCACCAAATCCTCTTTTAGTTTGCCTCATGAAGCCCATCATGTCCTTTTCAACATCCCTGCAGGACTCACATGTCCATTTTATACCCGAATTAGAGCTTATCAGGTCGATAATACGGCCGTTAAGGCCAGCACATTTTTCGTGTGATACATTATCACACAGCCAGCAACAAACGAAACCCACTTTAACGTTGTTTCGCACCTGCCAATTTTTACTATAGCAGACATTCATAATGGCAAAATTAAAATTTAGCAACAACGAAAAGAAAAGATTATACTGCAAAAATATACAAATCTAATAAAAAAGAAAAATATAACAAATTTAAAATTTGTATAGAGTGTTACAGAAAAGTATGACAGATATGCACAAGGGTTAAGTAAACAGAATGCTAAGCAAAAACAGAAATACAGCGTACTTACAAAAACAAAATTGTTTGCGCGCCAAACGAAAATTTTACCAACGAAGATTAGGTAGCCAGCACCAACAACACTTAGATCGCGGGATAGCAGAGGGGTGAGTCAAAGCGCGGCTTACAAAGAGCAGAGAGAGAGATAACGCGAGAGAGTAAAAATCTATTTATGGATTGCGCTCGCGACTGAAACGTTTTAGGCAGAGAGTAGAAAACAAGCAAAAACTGCAAGTTACAAAAACAAAGCAAGTTGGGAGACAACAAAGCAAGTGCACAAACAAACAAACAACTTGCTTTGGCTAAGCTTTGTTTTGGTAAATATTGCAAAGAAAATATCGGGCAGCAGAACGGGAACGGGATGCTGCATCCCATGCAGAGCGTAGTAGACAGATATAACAGGTAGAAAATACACTGCAGCACAGGACTCGTACGCTGGCCAAGGAATATCGGGCAGCAGAACGGGAACGGGATGCTGCATCCCATGCAGAGCGTAGGGAAAATGAAACATATCGCGTAGAAGAACGGATACGGGATGCTGCAGCCCATGTAGAGCAGAGAGAACGATGAAATTAAACAGATAACAGGTACAAAATACACTGCAGCACAGGACTCGTAGGCGGGCCGAGGAATATCGGGCAGCAGAACGGGAACGGGATGCTGTATCCCATGCAGAGCGTAGGGAAAATGAAACATATCGCGTAGAAGAACGGATACGGGATGCTGCAGCCCATGTAGAGCAGAGAGAGAACGATGAAATTAGACAGATAACAGGTAGAAAATACCATGCAGCACAGGACTCGTAGGCGGGCCGAGGAATATCGGGCAGCAGAACGGGAACGGGATGCTGTATCCCATGCAGAGCGTAGGGAAAATGAAACATATCGCGTGAAGAACGGATACGGGATGCTTCAGCCCATGTAGAGCAGAGAGAAGAAATCGATAAATTAGACAGATAACAGGTAGAAAAGATGAAAGGATCGTAGGGCAGCAGAACAGGTAGAACGGATGCAGGACTCGTAGGCAGGCCAAGGAATATCGGGCAGCAGAACGGAATGATTATAACAGGTACAAAATACACTGCAGCATAGGACACGTATGCGGGCCGAGGAATACCGGGCCAGCAGAACGGGAACGGGATGCTGTATCTCGCATAGCAGACAGATATAAGGTAGAAAATATGCAGCATAGGAGCCAGGAATATCGGGCAGCAGAACGGATACGGGATGCTGCAGCCCATGTAGAGCGTAGAGCAGAGAGAGAACGATGAAATTAGACAGATAACAGGTAGAAAATACCATGCAGCACAGGACTCGTAGGCGGGCCGAGGAATATCGGGCAGCAGAACGGGAACGGGATGCTGTATCCCATGCAGAGCGTAGGGAAAATGAAACATATCGCGTAGAAGAACGGATACGGGATGCTGCAGCCCATGTAGAGCAGAGAGAACGATGAAATTAAACAGATAACAGGTACAAAATACACTGCAGCACAGGACTCGTAGGCGGGCCGAGGAATATCGGGCACAGGACTGTAGTGGCCAAGGAATATCGGGCAGCAGAACGGAACGGGATGCTGTATCCCATGCAGAGCGTAGGGAAAATGAAACATATCGCGTAGAAGAACGGATACGGGATGCTGCAGCCCATGTAGAGCAGAGAGAGAACGATGAAATTAGACAGATAACAGGTAGAAAATACCATGCAGCACAGGACTCGTAGGCGGGCCGAGGAATATCGGGCAGCAGAACGGGAACGGGATGCTGTATCTTATGCAGAGCGTAGGGCAAATGAAACATAATAGGTAGAAAATACACTGCAGCACAGGACTCGTAGGCAGGCCAAGGAATATCGGGCAGCAGAACGGGAACGGGATGCTGCATCCCATGCAGAGCGTAGGGAAAATGAAACATATCGCGTAGAAGAACGGATACGGGACTGCAGCACAGGACTCGTAGGCAGGCCAAGGAATATCTGGCAGCAGAACGGGAACGATGTAAATTAGACAAAGATAACATATGGTAGAAGAACGGATACGGATGCTCAGCAGCGAAGAGAAGATGAAAATACTAATAACATGCAGCACAGGACTCGTAGGCGGGCCAAGGAATATCGGGCAGCAGAACGGGAACGGGATGCTGTATCCCATGCAGAGCGTAGGGAAAATGAAACATATCGCGTAGAAGAACGGATACGGGATGCTGCAGCCCATGTAGAGCAGAGAGAGAACGATGAAATTAGACAGATAACAGGTAGAAAATACCATGCAGCACAGGACTCGTAGGCGGGCCGAGGAATATCGGGCAGCAGAACGGGAACGGGATGCTGTATCCCATGCAGAGCGTAGGGCAAATGAAACATATCGCGTAGAAGAACGGATACGGGATGCTTCAGCCCATGTAGAGCAGAGAGGGAACGATGAAATTAGACAGATATAACAGGTAGAAAATACACTGCAGCACAGGACTCGTAGGCGGGCCAAGGAATATCGGGCAGCAGAACGGGAACGGGATGCTGCATCCCATGCAGAGCGTAGTAGACAGATATAACAGGTAGAAAATACACTGCAGCACAGGACTCGTAGGCGGGCCAAGGAATATCGGGCAGCAGAACGGGAACGGGATGCTGTATCCCATGCAGAGCGTAGGGAAAATGAAACATATCGCGTAGAAGAACGGATACGGGATGCTGCAGCCCATGTAGAGCAGAGAGAGAACGATGAAATTAGACAGATAACAGGTAGAAAATACACTGCAGCACAGGACTCGTAGGCGGGCCGAGGAATATCGGGCAGCAGAACGGGAACGGGATGCTGTATCCCATGCAGAGCGTAGGGAAAATGAAACATATGGTAAGATATAGATGTTCAGCCCATGTATAGCAGAGAGGGAACGATGAAATTAGACAGATATAACAGGTAGAAAATACACTGCAGCACAGGACTCGTAGGCGGGCCAAGGAATATCGGGCAGCAGAACGGGAACGGGATGCTGTATCCCATGCAGAGCGTAGGGAAAATGAAACATATCGCGTAGAAGAACGGATACGGGATGCTGCAGCCCATGTAGAGCAGAGAGAGAACGATGAAATTAGACAGATAACAGGTTGAAAATACCATGCAGCACAGGACTCGTAGGCGGGCCGAGGAATATCGGGCAGCAGAACGGGAACGGGATGCTGTATCCCATGCAGAGCGTAGGGCAAATGAAACATATCGCGTAGAAGAACGGATACGGGATGCTTCAGCCCATGTATAGCAGAGAGAGAACGATGAAATTAGACAGATATAACAGGTAGAAAATACACTGCAGCACAGGACTCGTAGGCGGGCCGAGGAATATCGGGCAGCAGAACGGGAACGGGATGCTGTATCCCATGCAGAGCGTAGGGAAAATGAAACATATCGCGTAGAAGAACGGATACGGGATGCTGCAGCCCATGTAGAGCAGAGAGAACGATGAAATTAGACAGATAACAGGTAGAAAATACCATGCAGCACAGGACTCGTAGGCGGGCCGAGGAATATCGGGCAGCAGAACGGGAACGGGATGCTGTATCCCATGCAGAGCGTAGGGAAAATGAAACATATCGCGTAGAAGAACGGATACGGGATGCTGCAGCCCATGTAGAGCAGAGAGAGAACGATGAAATTAGACAGATAACAGGTAGAAAATACACTGCAGCACAGGACTCGTAGGCGGGCCGAGGAATATCGGGCAGCAGAACGGGAACGGGATGCTGTATCCCATGCAGAGCGTAGGGAAAATGAAACATATCGCGTAGAAGAACGGATACGGGATGCTGCAGCCCATGTAGAGCAGAGAGAGAACGATGAAATTAGACAGATAACAGGTAGAAAATACACTGCAGCACAGGACTCGTAGGCGGGCCGAGGAATATCGGGCAGCAGAACGGGAACGTAGTAGACAGATATAACAGGTAGAAAATACACTGCAGCACAGGACTCGTACGCTGGCCAAGGAATATCGGGCAGCAGAACGGGAACGGGATGCTGTATCCCATGCAGAGCGTAGGGAAAATGAAACATATCGCGTAGAAGAACGGATACGGGATGCTGCAGCCCATGTAGAGCAGAGAGAGAACGATGAAATTAGACAGATAACAGGTAGAAAATACCATGCAGCACAGGACTCGTAGGCGGGCCGAGGAATATCGGGCAGCAGAACGGGAACGGGATGCTGTATCTTATAGCTCCCATAAGAACAATCGGTTGAAAATGCTTAGTATGAACATTTTCGGTGTCTATTGACCGATTTCAACGAATTTCAAGCAAAAAGAATTTTTAATTGTGTCCCATCTGTTGGCCAAATTTCATCCAAATCGGACTTCTAAGCCATATAACAACCATAGAACTAATTGGTTATTGAAACCAAATTAATGCAATATTCATGACTGCAAGAGTATTTAATCTTCGGCTCGACGAAGATAACCGTTTTTTCTTGTTTTTTGTTTCGACGTGTTTTAATATAATAATACCTGTATACAGATTTAATTAATTTAATCGGAAATAAAAGCCGATAGTTTTATACAGTCGGCCGTGCTTCACTGTAATTATACCCGTTACTCGTAGAGTTAAAGGGTATATTGTAATCGTTGGAATGTATGTAACAGGGAGAAGGAGGCGTGGCAGACCCTATAAACTATATATATTCTATATGAATTAGTATGAAAAACTTTTGGGTTTACTACGCTAAATTAATCAAACTAACACAGAATACAGAATACCAATAATATATATGTTTCTGACCAAGTTTGATACAAATCGGACAACTATATCGTATAGCTCCCATAGGGCCGATCGGCTAAAACTACGCTCCAAATATGAAATAGTATGAACAACTTTTGCGTTAACTAAGCTAAATTAATCAAACTAACACAGAATACAGAATAGCAATAATATATATGTTTCTGACCAAGTTTGATACAAATCGGACAACTATATCGTATAGCTTCCATAGGGCCGATCGGCTAAAACTACGCTCCAAATATGAAATAGTATGAACAACCTTTGCGTTAACTAAGCTATATTAATCAAACTCGCTCAGAATACATCTGCAGTCGCAACGAAATAGGGAGACAATGTCACTTGAAGAGAGTGAACGCCAACGGGACTTACAAAGGCAGTATCGAATCTCAGTCGCAAAAACACACATGATTTCATGACAGAAACAGTAAGACCTGCTCGGGTTCTTGAGGCTTTGCGTTTTTTAGTAAGCACAGAGCTATATCTGGAGCACGAAATAACTATTTCTGCTGATTGGTTGCGTTCACTTGGCGATCAAGAAGTTCCCTTTGTTGCTGATCCAGAAGATACGATTACTGTAGAGTAACTTGTTCGTCAACGAACAGAAGGTAATGAGGAAGCTCGAACTGTTTCTGGCCAAGAAGAAAATCTAAATCCTGGTGGTCAAGAAACATTACTAGATAACGAGCTACTTGAAAACAATGCTATTATTGGGCGTATGGCATTAGCTCCCGGTGAAAGCCCGCATCCAGTAGACATGACAACTGATGAATATGCTGAAGAGCTTTCATTTCCAACAATTTCACGTGGCAACTATTTATGTGTAAAACGACTTATGTACGTAAAGAAAAATCCCAAATTAGATTTTAAGACCGCAGATGCGCAAAAGTTCCAAAGGTGTTGTATATGTAAAAATGCTATGAGCTTACGCGAATCAAGAGTGCCATTTCCATTTGTTTGCGAAAAAATCTGGAAATAGTATTGTCACAGCCCGCAGAACGTAACTTTTGTAGATAACCTGGTACAACAAGATGACGGTTATCATATTCTAAAGGGCCTTCGTTCGTCACCAGCTCATTGGGAAGCTGAAAAGAAAAAAGTGCTTGTAATGATTAGCCAATTCGGCTTGCCAACCTTTTTAGACCCCGTACTCTAAAAAAGAGTAGAGGGGTCTATTAGGTTTGTCAGAAGCGAAATGTGCGTAACAGGCAGAAGGAGGCGTGGCCGACCCCATAAAGTATATATATTCTTGATCAGCATCAACAGCCGAGTCGATATAGCAATGTCCGTCTGTCCGTCTGTCTGTCCGTCCGTCCGTCCGTATGAACACCTGGATCTTTTAAACTATGTACAAAAGCTAGAGACACCAAATTTGGAATGAAAGTCCGTTATCTTCGCGAGCAGATCAAGTTTATTTCAAATTGTTGCCACTCCCCTTACCGCTCCCGCAATGAGCAAAAAACCAGACACACCTCGAAAAAAATGTACTTTTAGGCCAATAACTTAGTTACTGAGGAACACCATTTCTGGTAAGCAGGTTGCTAAAGACAGCCTTAATGCAATGCCAATTTTGACCTGCCACGCCCCCTTTTCTCATGAGAGTTAACCAAACTATTGCGCTTTAAAGCCGTTTTTAAGGCATTTATTCATATAGTAGAGTTGTAATTCAATATTCGTATATTTAACTGCAATATCACTTACGCGCGAGAGCGAGACAGAAACATACAAACACATGTTCGAACGTTCTGGCCGCTCCGAATACACACATACATAAATACATTCATACATCCGTATATGCATACATATAGTTTCAAACGAATGAGTGTTTGTATGAATAAAATGTAAATGCTGATTTTCGGAGAATTCTTGAAAGTGGCGCGTGGTGCAACTGATAGAGTTGCGGCAACGCGAATTGTTAATTTACTTTTTTTAAATTTCAATTCTAAATGTACATATAAAATTAAAGTTTTTAAATTTCATTCGAAAATTCAAATTGAATACAATTGCGCACTACCATGGGAGAACGGGGTCTTTAACAGTCGGCTCGATCGACTGTAGCCTTTCTTACTTGGTTATAACTCTTTCTGCAGCTAAAACCAAATGGAATGAACTTTTGGTAATTTTATCCCTACTCCTAGATAATAGAGTCCTTAGTGAGGATGAAGCTGGCCAACTTCCAAGAACCGAAAAAGCTCGTTTGATTCGGTCCGACCCTGTTACGTGCTCTAGATACTTTGACTATAGATTCAGACAGTTAATGAAATTATTTAAGTCTGATATCTTTGGGGAGTATCAAATTATTATTGGAGGATAGAATTTCAGCACCGGGGCTCTACACATACATATGGAATGTATTGGCTTAATAATGCCCCCAAATTTAGAAGCAAGTAACTCCGAAAGCATGGGAGAGGTCATCCAATTTATTGATCGATTTATAACTACTCAAGGTGATAGTGAGTTAAACAAAAACTGCAACATATTGGAAATTTATTAATGGCACTGAAATATCTGCCCTAGAGGCAACTTACAATATTTTGGGTCTTCACATATCAGAGGTGATATTTTTATTAACACCTCTCATCCAGATCAAAGGGTTCGAATACTTAAATCTAAAAAGGATTTGGAGAGACTCCCCCTTGATTCCAATGATATTTTTGTACCAAGTATGATAGATCACTATATGGAGAGACCGACTAAATTGGAGAACGTGTGTTTAGCTGACTTCTTTGCTTTATACAAATACACCAAGTCCGCTAAATATAGGACAGCTAATGAAAGAGAAGAGTATGCTGAAAATGATAAAGAATATGATGGGGACAACGACTTTACAGTAAGTCGACCCTTAGTAATGCAAAATGGAAGCAAATTAGGAAGGAAGGAATTAAAGCAAAGAAAAAATCCACTTATTTTGCGGTGGAGAAGGTTCAGCATTAATACGTCCAGAACGGAATATTTTAGGGAGCTAATTATACTTTTTTAACCTTGGCAAAATGAGAAAAGTGAGCTACTTAGCAATGACAATGAGAACACATTTAATACCCACAAACAATGTATTAAAGGAAATAGAAGAAAATATAAACATGTGGACGAGTCAGAGTTTCTAAACGTCTTAGAATAGTTTCAAGAGGAAAATAATTCAAATAACGCAGAAGAAGATGTTCCAGCTTCTCAGTTATTAGACGACGAATTTAAGGGGTTTGCCATACCAGAAGTTGGACAAAGTGTTAACGTTTTCAATGACAATAGGAGAACCCGGGAAAATACCTCTGAGGACAACACTATCCGAATGATAAAACTACCTGCAGTGATCCCTCATAATGATCTTCAAGCTATGATACGATCCCTTAACCGCAAACAACGTCAATATTATACACATGTCATGAATAACATAAATGCAAAGCAGATATTTTATGAATACGTTAGAGGAGGAGCTGGAGTTGGTAAGAGTCGGCTGTTTTTAGCGATATTTCAATCGCTAACTTTAAGGACGACTAGCAGAGCTGGTATTACTCCTGATACGCCGAAAGTACTACTTTCTGCACCAACTAGAAAAGCAGCATTCGGACTTGGAGGGCTCACACTTCACTCGCTATTCTCTCTTCCAGTTAATCACTCATCAAGTGAGTTAAGACCTCTAAGTCATGCGCCTTAAGCAAATTTTCCGAAACAATCTTTATTTTGAAGGCATTTCAATTTTAGCTTTCGGTGATTTGAAACAACTTTCTCCAGTTGGTGACTGGTGGATTTTTTCATCAAATATGCGAAATGCCTACAGTGCTATTGTCGGACCATCATTATGGAATTTATTCAAATACTTTGAATTAACCGAAATTATGCGAAAACGTGAGGATCAGAGTTTGCTTTAGCGTTAAAAATTATGTCAGATGGCAAGATGAGCAATGTGGATTCGCAGTAATTAATTAAGCAGAGAGTAGTTCCGCTAAGTAAAAGAAACAATATCCCTAGCGAAGCTATCATTTTATTATACCCGTTACTCGTAGAGTAAAAGGGTTTATTGTAATCGTTGGAATGTATGTAACAGGGAGAAGGAGGCGTGGCAGACACCATAAAGTATATATATTCTTGATCAGCATCAATAGCCGAGTCGATATAGCCATGTCCGTCTGTATGAACGAAAGGATCTCAGAGACTACAACAGCTAGAAAGATGAAAGGGGTCGCAAATGAAAGGTACCCCACCCAACATTTGGACTATTTTTTGGAGAGAACATCACATCGATGAGTCTTTTTAGGGTCGTTTTGACGATCAAAAAATGATTCGTCTCATGCGCGATTATAAGAAGAGTCGAAAATGACTCTTCCATATGCTCAAAATGTGATAAATTTGTAAAACAATAACAAAATGAATAATTGACGCCAATTGATCATATAGGTGATTGAAATATGATTCTGTTGCCTGTTGCTATTCAGTTCGTTACGAATTTTTGAGAAGTTGGACGCGTTATCTTTTTGATCTAAAGGTAAGCAGGTAAGAAAACGTGCGATTCTTTTTTTTATTCATTCCAATGTGTTCATTCATACAAAGTGCCAGCATATTTAAATTATTTATCAATATAAATAGTTTGGAAATTAAAGATAAGTATGTCAGCCAAAAAATTGCGAAGAATTGCGAAACGGAAAACTGTTGGAAACTGTTGTTCAGTGATATTGATATTATAAGGAAAAGCACTGTTGAATTTGTGACAAATAATCAAAGTGAAAGTACAAATAATTATTATAATGAATGTTCAAGTGAAAGCTGTTTTCTCATGCTGGTAAAATATTAATTTTTTTTTTTTTCAGATGTTTTTCATGTAAAGTTCAGCTGCAACGATAAAGAAATTAACAGCGTTCTTCAAAAACATTTTGTTCATGCCAAAGACAGACTGAGCAAAAAAAGACAAATTGAATAATATAATAAGCTTTGTCATTTAATTATTATTATTATTCTAAGTATGTTATTTAAGTACGTTGAATTTTCCTTAATTTTTTTTGTTAATAATTTAAAACGAATTTATGAAAAATGAAATTAAATGAAATTAAAATAATTTAAAGAAAATATTTCTTATTTTTGGGAGTGAAAAAAATTCGAATCCAAAAAGACTCGCTTATGATTGAAATTAAGGACCAAATAAGAGTCACGTATGCGTGAATTATCACTCGAATATGACTCGAAACTGATTGAAAACAATGAAGAAGAGTCTCTGCTAGGGTACCGTTTTCTCCCGATAAATGAGTCAATTAAAATCAGAAAATGAGCCCATTTATGATCATTTTAATCAGATAGAGGACTCAAAAAAGACTCGAATTTGAATTAAAATGTTTGGTGTTTGTTTTTTTTTTTTGACACGCCCACATTAGGGCGTTTTATTTGCATATAAAGGTAAATGTACAGGTAAAAGTAGAATGTTTTAGTACAGAAAAATTAACTATTCTATCTAAACAGTATAGTTTATAATTCGTGTGGAGACTAACTATATTAAACTATACTGAAAGGCGCATTTAAATCGGACTATAAACAAGAAAACTAGAAGCGTTACAATATTGATAATTGAACGCAATATCAACCCATTGGTGCAAGCGAGATAGAAACACACAAGCACATGTTCGAACGTTTTCGCTGCCTGTGTGGCGGCAGCGCTGGCAGCGTACGCTGGCCGAGCCGAATACATACAGGCAGAAGGAGGCGTGACCGAGCCCATAAAGTATATATATTCTTGATCAGCATCAACAGACGAATTGATATAGCAATGTCCGTCTGTCTGTCCGTCTGCTTCTATACGAACTAGTCTCTCAGTTTTAAAACTATCTTGATGAAATTTGGTACAGAGCTGTATTCTCTCTGCACGCAGTTCATATGGTCCAGATAGGACCACCATATCATATAGCTCCCATAGGAACTATCGGTTGAAAATGCTTAGTATGAACATTTTCGGTGTCTATTGACCGATTTCAACGAAATTCAAGCAGAATGAATTTCTAATTGTGTCCCATCTGTTGGCCAAATTTCATCCAAATCGGACTTCTGAACCATATAACAACCATAGAACTAATTGGTTATTGAAACCAAATTAATGCAATATTCATGACTGCAAGAGTATTTAATCTTCGGCTCGACGAAGATAACCGTTTTTTCTAGTTTTTTGTTTCGACGTGTTTTAATATAAGTACTAGCCATTGTAATACCTGTATACAGATTTAATTAATTTAATCGGAAATAAAAGCCGATAGTTTTATACAGTCGGCCGTGCTTCACTGTAATTATACCCGATACTCGTAGAGTAAAGGGTATATTGTAATTGTTGGAATGTAACAGGGAGAAGGAGGCGTGGCAGACCCTATAAAGTATATATATTCTATGTGAATTAGTATGAAAAACTGTTGGGTTTACTACGCTAAATTAATCAAACTCACACAGAATACATATGCCAATAATATACATATACTGACCAAGTTTGATTCAAATCGGACTACTATATCGTATAGCTCCCATAGGGCAAACTAGGGCAAAGGAAATTACATAAGCATATTAGAAGAATGTTCATTCTATCACATGTATATAGTTTCCTCGCGCACATTGGTGAACATTAGAAGTTATGTCCATGTGAAATTAAAAAAAACTGCCCAAATAGTATACTTTTTACACTTTTTTTTGGAATATTCAGTTATAAAATGAAAATTAAAATTTTTACAGAATTTAATAAAGAATTAATTACATTTGAATAAAAAATAACAACTGTAAGATTGATCGATAATTTCTCCCAAAATTCAATTTCAAAGTTGATAATTTGCGCCGAAAATTTATGCATTTTGGCACATTTCAGGAAACATGTGCTTGTGTGTTTCTATCTCGCTTGCACCCATGGGTTGGTATTGCGTTCAATTATCAATATTGTTTTTTTGTTTATAGTCCGATTTTAATGCGCCTTTCAGTATAGTTTAATAAAGTTAGTCTCCACACGAATTATATAATTACAATACTGTACGATCCGAACAAGTTCGCCAAAAACGGCATTGAAGGTTCCAGACTTTTTTATCAAATGTGGGAAAAGTGGGCGTGCCAGTCCAAAACTAAATTAAATGGCAATGCAACTATGCTGTCGCTAGGAACCTCCGTACCCAAATTGGTGATCCTAGGTGCCATAGTTACTGAGATATTTGCCGAAAACATCGGTTTTTCCCGAGGTGTGTCTAGTTTTTTGCTCATTGTGGGCGAATGGGGCGTGGCATCCAAAAAAAAAAGATTCTTGTATTGACTGACTAAATATGTGATCGTTTGACACCAATCTCGAACTTGTAGCTCTTACCATCTCTGAAATCTGTTTGTTCATACGGACAGACAGACGGACAGACGGTCAGACGGACATGGCTATATCGACTCGGCTGTTGATGCTGATCTAGAATATATATACTTTATGGGGTCGGCCACGCCTCCTTCTGCCTGTTACGCACATTTCGCTTCTGACAAACCTAATAGACCCCTATACTCTTTTTTATAGTACGGGGTCTAAAAATCATTATTATATGTAAATGCAGATAATCAGCAGTACCTGCAAATTGAGGTGTGGTGTATATGGTAGAGTGGCGACATGTGAGAATCCTGTGTCTGATACCGCGGGTTCGATTGCAGCTAGCGCGTAACCTTTATTTACTTTTTTAAATTTTAATTTAAACTATTATCTTTTTTTAAATTTGTATTTTAAAATTTGAATCAGTCTACTGCTTCTTCTATTAAGTTTGTAAGTATTTTTGTATGCGCACTACAAGGAGTACGGGGTCTTATACAGTCGGCACGTCGACTGTAGGCTTTCTTACTTATTATATATTGGTACCACACCGAACACATATTAAAGTGAATTTTTGATAATTATATTTCTACTAAACGTATGTTAATTGACCAGTGTCAGACATGCGTCTTATAAGTTCCCTGTTTGTGTAGAATTGAAGTTTTTGCCTCTACAGGCGGAAAACAAGGTTACTGGCGAAGAGTGCGAAAAAAAGACGCTTTGGCCAACACCAAAGTAGTTGTCCGATTTGGATCAAACTTGGTCAGTACATGTACAGTACATTCTCAGATATGTACTTTCCGTGTAAATTTGGTTCAGATAGCATATCTAACAAAAAAGTTTTCTGTACCAAAACGTTCTACGTTTACCTGTACATTTACCTTTATATGCAGATAAAACGCCCTAAAGTGGACGTGTAAAAAAAAAAAAATCAAACTTGTACTGCTTCGGTGTTGTACCTTTTATTTGCGACCACTATCATTTTTCTAGCTCTTATAGTCTCTGAGATCCATTTTGTTCATACAGACGGACGGACGGACGGACGGACGGACGGACGGACGGAGAGACGGACATGGCTATATCGACTTGGCTATTGATGCTGATTAGGAATATATATACTTTATGGGGTCTGCCACGCCTCCTTCTGCCTGTTACATACATTCCAACGATTACAATATACCCTTTTACTCTACGAGTAACGGATATAAAAAGGAATGAATTAAAGACGTCATTCCTTGAAACAAAACTCATTTCTGCCTTGTCCTGTGTGCCGACCGAAAACTGCATATCTGGAGTATTACATTCGGTCGGAGTTTCATTCCTCTTTGATGCTATCTTTAGTTTTTTTTTTTATAATTAGTTTGACTATTTAAAGTCAATTCAATTAATAATATTAAATTCATTTATCAACATAAATTTTCTTGGTATGGTATTTATAATATAATACCCAATATTAGCTGTTATATATTCTAATCCATTTGAAGTCCCCACAGCACGTCATCGTCTTCAGGCCTGTCGACTACAATGAAGTATTATCAGCTGCAATCACGAATAAAAAACCAAAGAAAACAAGAAAGAAAAGTACAGTCGTGCACGCCCGACCGTATAATACTCTCTCCATTTTTTCCGATTAAATTATTAAAATCGGTATCCAGATATTACAATGTGTAGTACTTGCATTAAAACACGTTGAAACATCTCTTTGTTTGCATGCGAATACACATACTTTTGACATTCTACGTGTGTATATATGTATGTAATCTGTTGTAATCTGTTTATTCATACGGACAGACTGTCAGATGGACAGACGGACATGGCTATATCGACTCGGCTTGTGATGCTGATCAAGAATACATATACTTTATGGGGTCTGCCACGCCTTCCTCTGCCTGTTACATACTTTGCAGAAACCCAATTTACTCTTGCAGAGAGTATAAAAACTGAGTGAGTTGAAACACTAGATTATATGGCAGCTATCTAACCATAAATTAATAAAAATTATTTAAAATATATGTTTATAATCAACTAAAAAAACCCAAAAGCAAACATACACTGCAGTGCATTTGTGCGATTAGATTTATAATTCATCAAGCATGTATGTTCGCTTTTAAAATCATTATATTAATGATAAACTGTATCTCAGTATCACTTTGTAAAGACAGCTTATTCGAACGAATGAATATTAAAACCTACGAATGTGTACATTCCAAGAATCGTAATTTATTAAAATATCCTGATTAATGGGGACCTGATGTAAATATTGTTGCATTGATATTAGGGTAAAGGCCGTAACTTTAAAGTCTTTACAGCTTGGGAGGGTAAAGAAGAAAGACATTAACATCACAGTCCTTCCATAAAAAGATTGTCATTCTGGCCGTTGTTCTGTACCCTTATGGTTATTATCCTTTTCCTAAACTATTATCTTTTTTTAAATTTGTATTTTAAAATTTGAATCAGTCTACTGCTTCTTCTATTAAGTTTGTAAGTATTTTTGTATGCGCACTACAAGGAGTACGGGGTCTTATACAGTCGGCACGTCGACTGTAGGCTTTCTTACTTATTATATATTGGTACCACACCGAACACATATTAAAGTGAATTTTTGATAATTATATTTCTACTAAACGTATGTTAATTGACCAGTGTCAGACATGCGTCTTATAAGTTCCCTGTTTGTGTAGAATTGAAGTTTTTGCCTCTACAGGCGGAAAACAAGGTTACTGGCGAAGAGTGCGAAAAAAAGACGCTTTGGCCAACACCAAAGTAGTTGTCCGATTTGGATCAAACTTGGTCAGTACATGTACAGTACATTCTCAGATATGTACTTTCCGTGTAAATTTGGTTCAGATAGCATATCTAACAAAAAGTTTTCTGTACCAAAACGTTCTACGTTTACCTGTACATTTACCTTTATATGCAGATAAAACGCCCTAAAGTGGACGTGTAAAAAAAAAAAAATCAAACTTGTACTGCTTCGGTGTTGTACCTTTTATTTGCGACCACTATCATTTTTCTAGCTCTTATAGTCTCTGAGATCCATTTTGTTCATACAGACGGACGGACGGACGGACGGACGGACGGAGAGACGGACATGGCTATATCGACTTGGCTATTGATGCTGATTAGGAATATATATACTTTATGGGGTCTGCCACGCCTCCTTCTGCCTGTTACATACATTCCAACGATTACAATATACCCTTTTACTCTACGAGTAACGGATATAAAAAGGAATGAATTAAAGACGTCATTCCTTGAAACAAAACTCATTTCTGCCTTGTCCTGTGTGCCGACCGAAAACTGCATATCTGGAGTATTACATTCGGTCGGAGTTTCATTCCTCTTTGATGCTATCTTTAGTTTTTTTTTTTTATAATTAGTTTGACTATTTAAAGTCAATTCAATTAATAATATTAAATTCATTTATCAACATAAATTTTCTTGGTATGGTATTTATAATATAATACCCAATATTAGCTGTTATATATTCTAATCCATTTGAAGTCCCCACAGCACGTCATCGTCTTCAGGCCTGTCGACTACAATGAAGTATTATCAGCTGCAATCACGAATAAAAAACCAAAGAAAACAAGAAAGAAAAGTACAGTCGTGCACGCCCGACCGTATAATACTCTCTCCATTTTTTCCGATTAAATTATTAAAATCGGTATCCAGATATTACAATGTGTAGTACTTGCATTAAAACACGTTGAAACATCTGTTTGTTTGCATGCGAATACACATACTTTTGACATTCTACGTGTGTATATATGTATGTAATCTGTTGTAATCTGTTTATTCATACGGACAGACTGTCAGATGGACAGACGGACATGGCTATATCGACTCGGCTTGTGATGCTGATCAAGAATACATATACTTTATGGGGTCTGCCACGCCTTCCTCTGCCTGTTACATACTTTGCAGAAACCCAATTTACTCTTGCAGAGAGTATAAAAACTGAGTGAGTTGAAACACTAGATTATATGGCAGCTATCTAACCATAAATTAATAAAAATTATTTAAAATATATGTTTATAATCAACTAAAAAAACCCAAAAGCAAACATACACTGCAGTGCATTTGTGCGATTAGATTTATAATTCATCAAGCATGTATGTTCGCTTTTAAAATCATTATATTAATGATAAACTGTATCTCAGTATCACTTTGTAAAGACAGCTTATTCGAACGAATGAATATTAAAACCTACGAATGTGTACATTCCAAGAATCGTAATTTATTAAAATATCCTGATTAATGGGGACCTGATGTAAATATTGTTGCATTGATATTAGGGTAAAGGCCGTAACTTTAAAGTCTTTACAGCTTGGGAGGGTAAAGAAGAAAGACATTAACATCACAGTCCTTCCATAAAAAGATTGTCATTCTGGCCGTTGTTCTGTACCCTTATGGTTATTATCCTTTTCCTAATTGAACTCTGTCTACAATTTTTATACTCTCTGCAAGAGTATATTGGGTTTGTGCAAAGTATGTAACAGGCAGAAGGAGGCGTGGCAGACCCCATAAAGTATATATATTCTTGATCAGCATCACAAGCCGAGTCGATTTAGCCATGTCCGTCTGTCTGTCCGTCGGTCTGTCTGTCCGTATGAACAAGCAGATTTCAGAGATGGTAAGAGCTACAAGTTCGAGCTTGGTGTCAAACGATCAGATATTTAGTCAGTCAATACAAGAATCTTTTTTTTTTGATGCCACGCCTCATTCGCCCACAATAAGCAAAAAACTGGACACACCTCGGAAAAAATTTGTGTTTTCGGCAAATATCTCAGTAACTATGACACCTAGGATCAGTAACTATGGCACCTAGGGTACGGAGGTTCCTAGCGACAGCATAGTTGCATTGCCATTTAAAATTTTGGACTGCCACGCCCCCTTTTCCCACACTTGAAAAAACTTCAAATGCCGTTTTTTGCGAACTTGTTCGTATCATACAGTATTGTTATCTATAATTCGTGTGAAAGGCGCATTAAAATCGGACTATAAACAAGAAAACTAGAAGCGTTACAATATTGATAATTGAACGCAATATCAACCCATAGGTGCAAGCGAGACAGAAACACACAAGCACATGTTCGAACGCTGTCTGTGTGTCGGCAGCGCTGCCCGCGGAAGCTGGCTGCGCCGAATACACACATATATACATATAATCAGCATATATTGTCAAACGTACATATGTATGTGTATTCGTATGCAAACAAACATATGTATGTTTGATTATGCTTAGATTGTTTTGTTTCAACGTGTTTTAATGCAAGTGCTACACATTGTAACATCTGGATACCTATTTTAATCGGGACAAATGCAGAGAGTATTATACGGTCGGGCGCGCTAGAGTGTACTTTTCTTTCTTGTTTGTTATGTGGCACAGCATCTTACTAGGAGGCAAAGTACCCACCCCACATCCCCTGAACTTTAGTCGACTCCGTAGGCAGAGTACGCCTCCAGTCTTCTGCACACTTTATGTGTTCGTTACAGATAGCTTTAGCGTGGGTTTATTGTTAATGCGGTCAACAGCTAACAGTTTTCACCCTGTTTGCACTTTGTTAGAAAACTTCATTAATTCTGACACCAAAATTCTGTGTAGGGAATTCTCTTTAGCTGGATGTTCTGGGGTCTTTTTTGACATTTGGGACAATAGCAGCTTTAGTCACAGTAGAAGACCAGCCTGCTTAAAAACCAGCCTTAGAAACATCTAGTGTTGTTCCAATCTCTTAACGGTAAGTGAATCGTTGCAAAATTTCACTTATCTCGATTACCTTTTTAACCAAAACTTAACGCAGCAGCGACTTGAGCTGACCTCTGAATCACATTAGCTACAACAACATTAATATGTACAACAGCCGCCCGTTTCTGATTGCCGGAGCCATTCTGGAACGTGCCACCAAAAATTACTAGCAGTCAGTTCAGGAGCAAATACGCCACGCTCGCAATGTCTGCGTGGTATCTTTTAGATTGGACATGGGCCAATTATCGGTGGCTGCTACCTTAGACACGACAGTTACTCGATTTGCAACGAATGTGGTCCATCGGCATGGCTGTTTTTGTCGATGCATCTTTGCTAAGTCGCCGTTGAAGACATTGCGGAAGAATCTCCACGTGAGGATCTGCAACATTTGATCGGCTTGCAGGGTTGAGCCAGTATGTAGAACGTCATTAATGCTATTAGTGGACGGACAAGATGCCTTAAATATTTCGCGGTGTTTGATGGATGTACTGTCAGGTTTGAACACAGTGGGGTGCGGGAGGTAGAAATTCAATGCGTCGGTTGGAGGCGGGTCTCGGACAATGTGACGCAACTAGATATATTCTTGCAACACCGCATTATATGTGGTGTTTAAGAAAGTGTTCTTCTGCAAACGAGCTTCATTTCTTAAGAACTGCGCCAAAGGAAATCGGTCTTGTGCAGGCAACGAGCCGCAAACCTGAGCTTGGACACCCCTCAAGGGAATAGACGGAAGCATGCTAGCATCGATTAGCACATCAATTTGCGAGCTTCGGTGAAAGAACGGATAGGCAAATTGTGGATTTGGTAGATCTCTGAGTAGACAGTCAAGAATAGAGATGGACGGAAGAGAGCCGCTCATTCGAGGCAATACGAAAGCCACTTTATCGATTCTTGAGGGAGAGTAAGTTGCAAATGTCACATCTTCTGGGATCGGTCGGCGACCGGTCAGTTTAGATCAGTGACTTGCCCGGTGACTAGTCAAAAGGCTGGTCGAATCTGGTGACTGGGGATCTTTCCGCTGTTTAGGTTTCGACCACATTTTAATATTCATCTTTCCGCCCATAGATTTATTTTGGAAAAAACTAGCAAACTAATATCTTTTGCAAGTTATACTCGTATACTCGTAACAGAATTTTGAAATGAAGTCGTGTTCTAATAACAAATCGCATCAAATGGCGTAGTCATCGACCTCCAATAAGTGTGTGTTGAACAAACTCGATCGATCGTAACTTCTGCTTAAAAATGTCCAACGGGTAGCGTTCTGATGTTTCCCAGTCCTTTCAAGGATGACATATTAAAATCGAACACCTTTCTCTCGATTTCAATAGTAACAAAATAGCCGCACCGCAGCCGTTTAATGTGTAGTTTTTTTCACTCTTTAGTTTTAATCCATTAACTATGTGCCTTATTACAGATTCTGTAGCGTATCTGCAATATATACTCGTTTAAGCTTTCTTTGTCAGTTTTTGTTTGGTGAAACAGCGGACTATGAATTTGGGAACTACAGAGATAATCAAAGCTAAGTTCGTCTATTAATTGTTGGCGAAGTTGTCCATAATCGAGCACTACTGAGGATTTGAGAAGCAGAACGGCACTTTAATATTAATATTCAACTTTTTTTATTATTTATGCTTCTTTTTTCATAATGCTGCACACATTCTGCTGCTTCTTCTTTCGTATTTCTGCTTAAAATCTTTTACTTCATCTTGGTTTAACTTTTACTAATTGTCAACTTCTATTGATCCGTCCTTGGTCAACGGGGCAGGAACACCACCTTCTGTATGTTAGCTCAATTTGGAGAAAATTCATGGACCCCAACTCGACTGTCCAACCGACTTTACGTTTAAGCATTTGTTTTTGCGTTGAAGGCGCAAAGCTTGATCGATTTCTTCCGTCATGAAATTCACCTGAGAGCCAGAATCCAACAAGAGCCTTATACTCTCTGCAAGAGTATATTGGATTATTGCAAAGTATTTAACAGACAGACGGAGGCGTGGCAGATATAAGATATATAAACGAGACTCGGAGAAAATAGTTTTATTTACTTTATTTAAGACGACCAATTGATCGAATGAGCTTTACTTCATAAACTGAAACTTAAGAATAATTTATGCTACCCATTTAGAACCTAAATGTCGCGATGTGCAGCGATGTCGCTGACATAGTTGCTGACCTATTGCCTCGTGGTCCCATTGGTCAATCATCGCTTGATTGGCAGATTGCAGATTGCCAATGTGTCGAAGGTTTTGTAGACTCAGACCGTGGAGGAAGGGAAAGCTCAGGTGTTCGTGATGACCAGAAAGGTTTATTAGCGCAGAGGCTGTTCACGTAAAGTGTGGCGTTCAGCAATACACCGTCGTCAAAGACCGTTGTTCCGTTGATTATTTGGCCGTTACCCTTGATGTCCTTAACTTTGAGCAGGTTGCATTTTGAAATCTTCTTCAGAACGTGGTGCTTAATGCGCAGTCGGATTGATGGACGGCGAAAATCTGGGTTCCGCAGTCGGCTACTGTGCTACTATCCCCAAGATCTAATATTATGTTTTTATGTTGTACTGGGTAAATAATATTTTTTTTACAAAACTAAAACAGGTTTAGGGTATTTTATTAAAAAATATAGAATGTCAAGATTTTGGAAGGCTTTACTGCTAGATACTCCTAATATGTCTGATAGCTATAATATGTGGCGTGCTCATTTGCCAACTCTTTAATATCAGTGTTATCCAAAATAAGGAGACTGATCAAATTTACTTTATCAAGTGTTATTGTAAGAATTAGGTCTTCCAAATTAATGATAATAATTCTGTTTTTGACATAATAATTTCAAAAATGTAATTTGGGTCTGTATCATGTGTTTTATGAATTGATTTTATATTTTTTATCTCATTAATTTTTTCTTGAACCTTGTAATTTATCTCTACCTGTCTGTTTTCTGCATCAGTCAATTGTGTCTGTCGGAACATAATCTGTTCCCAGTCGTCAAAGTCCGGTGTGCCTGCAATTACCTTTAGCGCGGACCCCAACATGTTTATACTCCGGGCCTGCCTATGATGTTCCATTATGGTAGCCTCTAAACTTCCGTGGTTTGTCGTAAGTAGTTTTCGTAAATCCTTTTAATAATGCTGTCAGTTGCTCGACTAGTCTCGTCGATGTACGTTTCGTAAATTGTAATGTTCGTGGTATGTCCGAAGTATCCGTATTCGTCCCATATAGTTATGTCATTGTCAGTAACTAAATTCATTGTCACCTTTGCCGTAATTGTAATGCCATTCGTTAAAGTAGAGATCACCAAAACTGATATAAACAAATATCCTAACCTATATGAATGTGCAGTATGTTTCTAATAGCCTCGGAGTTAAGAGACATTTCACTGCCGCAATAGATGGTTTTAGTCTTTGCAAATGAATTGACAATTTGCAAGATTGGGGTTTTTATGTCCACGATTGAACGTGAACAAATAGGTCGCACTATTGCGGACTTTTACAATTTGTCGACACAAGTCAAGAAATGCTTTTTATCAGTTTGATAAACGTCGATGTGGAGTATTTCACCTGCATAGTCTGGAATTGGTGTTTTTGCTACCAACTGCTTAACAGGATGACGATTGTGTTTATTTATAGAGCATATTCTGCAGTTTGCTGTAAGCTTGCCCATTTTTGGGAAAAAGTAATCCCGAAGTATCTGCTGAACATTTTCTTGAGCTGCACGGTGCGCTCGGATATGTTCGGTAGTGGCAATTTCTCTTTGTTCTGTTTTATTTGTCACGTTAGTAACTAAATTCTTGCAATGTTTAAAAGTAGTTGATGGGAAGGCTTCAAACAACTTGTGTTGTAAAAAGGCCAAGATATGCAATTCGCAATAAATTGCGTTGACTACATCTGCATCAATAAGGTCTTGGAAAGAGAAAGAGATTATCAGCTGTGCCGGTCGTGTTTTTTTGCGCTCTGTATTTTAAATTTCAAATTGTTGAAAATTTAATTTGTGCTAAGTATTCCCAAAATCTGGTTTGTGCAAAGTTTTATTTGGTGTGCATTATTACGAAATATTAACATATTTTTATTAATACAGCATCTCAGCTGTGTTTTTGTTTTTGTTTGTGCCCGTTTTTGCTGTGACCTTTGCTCCCTTTTCGTTGCTCTGCTGAGCAATATATAAGTTTGTGTGTTTGTTCGCTTGCACACAATTTCTCACTTGCGCTTGCATCCACGGTTTGCCTTTGTTTATTAACTGTTTCTCGTTAACATTTGTTTTTGCATTCTTGCGAATTCTGTTTTCGAGCTTATTTGTTTACATCTAAGGTATTTTGTGTACTCTTATTTTTTTTCTCCTTGTCACTCTATTTGCTGAGTTATTTTTGAGTGAAATGGCATGCTGCAAAAACAATTGCAATTATGGTCCATCTCGTGACAGTGACCAACCAAATTATGTGCACTGTTGGTTGTGTGACAACATTATGCATATAAAATGTGCTGGTCTTACTGGGCGTGAATTCGAAAAATTCATATCCTCAGCCAAAGTAGGCAGTGGTGGATTACGATGGTCATGTCCAGTTTCTATTGAGCTGCAATGTGATTTTTCACGTATGTATAATATTGTGAAAAAACAATTTCTTAAGTTGCGCTCACTTGCTAAGAAGCTAAACACTGATTTTGATATTAGTGCGGACTTGCTTAGCAATTATAAGTTTGAGACCCCACCTGATCCCACCTGTTCTCAGCAACAACTTACTTTGCCTGTTCCGCCTGGTTCACTCCTCACCTCACCTCTGCATAATGGGCCTCCCCTTTTATCCTTTTCTCCCTCTTCCAGTAACTCTTCACCCCCTCCTTCCCATATTCCTCCTGGAACATCTCCTGTACCTGATCAACCCACAGGTGCCAATGTTGCTTTCCCGGCACTGCCTGTCCCCCCTGTAACTGATCCATCACCCATTACAATAAAATCAGTGGCTGTTAATGGAGTTGCGGCTAAGAGTAAAAACTCTAAAAGTCCCCCTAACCGACGTAACAGTCGATCTACTGCCACCCCCGCAGTCGCCCCTTCACCCCCTAATATAAATGTGGTACCTGGCATTACCCCTAATGTTGCAAATGTTGCAACTCCCATAGTTGTTCAGCCTCCTCTGCTTACCGTCGTGGCTCCACGCAAGCATATATTTATATCTAGGCTTTCCGCAGACACGACTATCGAGTCTGTGGCTGCATTTATCGCTTCCAAAACTCCTGGCAGCGTTAGTATATCTAAATTTAATTTCGCTGAGCCTAGAGAGATCTCCTCATTTAAGATTAGTGTATCCCCTGAAATGTTTCCTGCCATATGTGATCCAAAGTTTTGGCCTCCTCATATGATTGTTCACGAGTTTAAACAGAAGATTAGAACTCGTGCAACTCCTATCTCCCTTCCGACTAGTGGCCCATCTCAATCGGCCCCAGCAATAGTCTCAAAAAACTAGACTCTGACCAACTTTTCATTCTATATCAGAATGTAAGGGGTTTGGGGTCTAAATTAAAACAATTACACAAGAATAGTTTCTCTTTTGATTCTGACATTGTTGCATTTTCAGAGACTTGGCTTAACTCTAGTATAGCTGATAATGAAATAATGTCATCAAAATATAATATATTTTGACGCGATCGTCCTAATCGACGTGGTGGTGGAGTCCTTATTTCAGTGAAATCCAGCCTTAATGCTGAAATAATAGATGTTTCACCACTAGATGAAATTGTTGCCGTTAAGGGTTCTTTTTGTCATTTGCGCTTTATGTAACTTGTTCCTATATTCCTCCATCGTCTGAAATGTCGATTTATTTGCAACATTTCAATTTCATTAAAGAAACACTTAGTCACATTCGTGATCAAGATTTCTTTGTGACACTTGGTGATTTTAACTTGCCAAACGTTTCCTGGACGTGTTTTGAGAAGTTTAATTACATTCCCACACCTAATAATGACTTTTTATATGGTTTGATTGATCTTCCTCTTTTTTCGTCTAAACAGAATGCTGGATCTCATCTTTGTAAATGATTCATCCAGTGCCGTTGTCACTAGATCTTCTCCTGTAGTTGTGCCCGAAGATTCTTTTCATCCCACTCTTGAACTATCCTTGACTATTCCTAACTTAACCCATTTAGCGTTCTTTCTCTTCCAAGTCGCGCCGTTGCTTCCGCAAAGGAAATTATCCTTTGCTTAATCAACTGATTCATGCTACCGACTGGTCTATACTATACAGCACGAATGATATTAACATAGCTGTCGAGTATTTTTACAACATTTTAAACTCAATCTTTGATGTCTGCATTCCATTTTGTGTTGTAAAGTCCGTTTCACGTAAACCACCTTGGTTTTCACCAAGACTATCCAATTTAAAAAACAAAAAATCTAAATATTTTAAAAAGTTTAAGCAGACAGGTTCTATCTTAGACTTTTTAAATTATTCTAAATTAAAAGCTGCCTTTACCCTTCTCAATTCTCAATGCTATGAAAGTTATCTCGTTCGCTGCAAGAATGAATTTGCGCGTGATCCTAAACAATTCTTTAATTTTGTTAATTCTAAACGTAAATCTAGTACCTTACCCAATTCCTTCTTTTTCAATTCCTGTAAAGTAATCGATGACTCGGCTGCTTCCGATCTCTTTGCTACCTTTTTTCAATCAACATACACCTCCAGTTTGCCTACTAACTTCTCTTACCCCTATAATCTCCCATCCACTAACTCTGTTTTCTTACCTCACATTACTGATAGTTGCATGCTTTCCTCAATTAACACCTCAAAGTCTTCCTTCTCTCCTGGGCCTGACAGCATTCCTAGTTGTGCGCTCAAGGCGTGATTTTTTTTCCATAACAAAACCTCTCTTAATTCTTTTTAAACATGCATTAGAATCCTCTGTTTTTCCTAATTTATGGAAAGAATCTTACATTATCCCACTGCATAAAAAAGGATGTAAGTCGGATATATCCAACTACAGGGGAATTGCGAAGTTGTCCGCAATCCCTAAGCTCTTCGAAAAGATAATTACTTTGACGTTGCAACATCTTTGCAAGTCAATTATCTCCCCTGCCCAACACGGATTCGTTAAGAGTCGGTCGACTTCGACCAATCTATTGGAATTTACCTCTTTTATAAATGAGGCATTCCTTAATAGAATGCAAACTGATGTCATTTATACCGACTTTAGTAAAGCATTTGACTCTGTGAATCATAACGTCCTTTTACAAAAACTTAGTATTTTAGGCTTCCCACCTTCCATTCTTCTGTGGATATCTTCATATCTAACAGGTAGGACCCAAAGGGTTATGCTTAGATCAGCCATCTCTAAATCAGTTTTTGTTACTTCTGGAGTTCCCCAGGGTAGTCACCTAGGACCTTTACTCTTTAATCTTTTTATAAACGACCTTCCCTGTTCGCTATCCCATTGTCGCATACTTATGTATGCAGATGATGTGAAATTATTATTATATTATAAGAACCCTTCGGATCATGCGTTATTACAAGATGATTTAAACACAATGCATAACTGGTGCATAACAAATCACTTGAACCTCAATTTCTCTAAATGCCTGTTTATGACTTTTAACAGGGTTACTCCTTACATAGCCAATTACTATATCGATAATGTACCCTTAAAACGCATACTATTAGTTGAAGATCTTGGTGTTCTTTTTGATAATAAATTAAGTTTCACACATCATATCTCCACAATTGTTAATAAAGCCAAGGGCACTCTTGGATTTATTAAACGCTGGTCTAAGGAATTTAATGATCCCTTCGTCACTAAACTTCTTTATACATCCCTTGTCCGGCCCATTCTTGAATATTGTTCATGTGTCTGGTCTCCCCAACATGCACATACTCAAGATTTAATTGAGTCGGTGCAAAAGCAGTTTTTACTCTTTGCACTTCGCGGACTCAATTGGGACCCTAACCTTCGTCTTCCATCCTACACCAACAGGCTCTTGCTCCTCGATCTTCCGTCCCTTATTAATCGCAGGAGAGTTCTTGGAGTTATTTTTCTTCATAAACTTATAATTGGCGATATCTGCTCCCCATCCCTCTTAGAACGTCTAAATTTTAAAATTCCAGCCAGGGCAACCAGGTACTACATCCCTTTATTTCTTCCTACATGCACTAATGACTACGCTTTGCACAATCGTTTTCGGGTACTATGCGCTAATTATAATCATTACTATAGATTAACTGATACATCTCTCTCTCTCTTTTACAACTTAAAGCTTCACTTTTCAGCCAACTCCGTTAAATCTCTGATTTCCATGGGCAGTATGTTTGGAATCCCTTCCATTCATGCGTCCCTTTAAATCAGAGATCTTTCGTGTTAGTTTTGGCACACATTTTTATTGATCTGGTTGGGTTTTTCTGGGTTTTCCCAATCCTCGCAACATATGTTGGATCAATTTCAATACTTTTTATCCCCAGATTAACTATTAACTATTAACTATTAATTAATTTATCAATCTAAATTACTAAATTTTTTTTTTTAAGCCTTTTCAGTTTAAAATAAAATTTTTTTTTTTTTTATATTTTTACCTTGTAAAAATTATTAATATTAATTTTAATTATATTTATAAACTTATTTTTGCTTAATACTCGCGACTGTTCTTAGTCTGCGTTAATAATAAATAATAAATTGTCTGCAAGAGGTCTTCTCGATTTAAACAGTGTGATCAGTAATTTTAGGTCAAAGTTCACTAATGTTTCTGTCCATATTAGCCGTATAAAAAAAATTTAAAATACTTTTTTTTTATCACAAAGTAATATTTTTATACCCGTTACTCGTAGAGTTGGAATGTATGTAACAGGAAGAAGGAGGCGTGGCAGACCCCATAAAGTATATATATTCTTGTCCATGCCATGTTCGTCCGTCTGTCCGTTCGTCCGTCTGTATGAACAAAAGGATCTCAGACACTATAAGAGCTAGAAAGATGAAAGAGGCCGCAAATGAAAGGTACAATACCCAAGCAGTACAAGTTTGTTTTTGTTTTTTGACACGCCCAATTTAGGGCGTTTTATTTTCATATAAAGGTAAATGTACAGGTAAAAGTAGAATGTTTTAGTAAAGAAAACTTGTTTGTTAGCTATGCTATCTGAACCAAGCAGGCAGCAGGAGGCGTGGCAGACCCCATAAAGTATATATATTCTTGATCAGCAACACATGCCGAGTCGCTATAGCTATGTCCGTCTGTCCGTATGAACACACAGATTTCAGAGATGGTTAGAGCTACAAGTTCGAGCTTGGTGTCAAACGATCACATATTTAGTCAGTCAATATAAGAATCTTGTTTTTCGCCCACAATGAGGAAAAATCTTGACACACCTCGCAAAAAATCGATCTTTTCGTTGAGTATCTCAGTAACTGTGGCACCTAGGATCACCAATTTTGGTATGGAGGTTCCCAGCGACAGCATAAATGCATTGTCTTTTAAAAATTTTGGACTGCCACGCCTCATTTTTCCACAATTAATAAAAATAATTGTCAACTTTTGTTCCGTTTCTAAAGCATTTGTTGACATAATACAGTATTGTAAATTATAATTCGTGTAGAGACTAATCAAACTATCCTGAAAGGTGCATTAAAATCGGACTATAAGCAAGAAAAATAGAAGCGTTACAATATTGATGATTAAACGCAATATCAATGCATGAGTTCAAGCGAGACAGAAATATATAATCACGTGTTCAAACGTTTTCGCTGCTTGTGTGATGGCAGCGCTACCCGCGTTCGCTAGCCGCGCCGAATACACACATACATGCATATATGCATCATATATTGTCAAACGTATGTGTATTCGCATACAAACAAGCAGATGTGTGTTTGAATATGCTTAGATTGTTTTGGTTTCAACGTGTTTTAATGCAAGTACTACACATTGTAATATCTCGATACCGATTTTAATGATTTAATCGGGAACAAATGCAGAGAGTATTATACGGTCGGGCGCGCTCGGCTGTACTTTTCTTTCTTGTTTTCGTTTGCTTAAATCTCTTTCTCTTAAAAACGGAGTCTAAACATGTCTGAACATGTTGAATGTGTTACAGGTGTCTTCTGTTCAACCCCAAAATTAATTCTATATCCATGTCATTGATTTTATGACTACTATCACTTTTAACTAATTTTTCTTTTTTAACAATGAATACTAATTACCTTTCTTTTGCTCAAATCAGTTTCTTTTATAAATCGTGTCTTAACATGTTTGAACATGTTGAATGCCTTGTGGGTGTTCCCGATGCAACCCCAAATTTAGTTCTCGATCCACATGCTGAGTATGTCCCATGTTATTGATTTTATTACTACTGTCACATTTAATGTGTTTTCTATAATCTGCAGAGAATACTAATCAAATTGATTTTGTAAAGATCCCCTCACCGCTATCCCTCTGCTGATGGATATGTCTGAACATGTTGAAGAAGGAATTAGTTTAGTATGCTTAGTGTCTACTATCCTGTTAGCCCCCATCCCCCAAAAATTAGGTATCGATAGGCTCAACAGGTACCCCTTGTCGGTGATTTAATTTCTCCGAACATTTTCTCAAAGTTTCCATTTTTCCTTTAATGTATGTCACCTGCATAACAATTAAATACTAGGGTCAACCAATAATGATTTTCGAATACCTCTGAAAAATTGTTTTTAAAATATTGATTGAACTTGTTGACGAACCAATGGTATAAAGGTAAAAATTGCCTGCTGTAGGAGTTCAGTTGTTGCTACGTTCAGAACCGATAACCGTGTTTTCAAACTCTTTCAAACTTAAAAAAAAAAAAAAAAAACAGTAATCTCCTAAAACAGTAATCTCCTAAATCTCCATAAAACTGCTAACAATTTTAAGTCAAAACATTTGTTGTTAATAATTTCATACAAAACTAAAAACAAAAAAAAATAATTTAAAAATGTGCTCCAAAATTGTGAGTGCACATATGCAACCGTGCTTTTGACGGTGTGGATGCTTTCGTTGTACATTACAGCAAGTGCACCGGACCTGTAAACGCTTTTACAATAATGATGGACGCGTCAAGGAACCAAGATTCGAGTGTTCGTCCCTCTTCAACATCAACTTTAGACGTCGAACCAACTACATCTGCCAGAGCCTTGAAAAGAGCAGGAGCTAAAATTAATCAAGCCGCTAAGAAAATGAAAAGCGATGATATTCATTGTCAAGTATGCAACGTTTCAATTAAAAGAAATGCATATAAAATGTACTTGCGCACTGATACGCATAAAAATGCGCAAGTTGATCAAATAGTGAGAAACACTAATGTTGTATTAATTTCAAGAGAAACCAAAAATTTTTAATGAAAATGGAAATGTAATTATTCTTCGTGATTTATACAATTGAACTCTGTTTAGCTAAATATACCGCCATAAAAATTTCGATTAAACTTTATGGCACATATATAAAGCAAACAGATGATGGAGAATTAATTGAATCAACTAAGCATTTTGTAACATCATATCAG
The DNA here is from genome assembly GCA_018151165.1 of Drosophila arawakana. Classification (NCBI taxonomy): domain Eukaryota; kingdom Metazoa; phylum Arthropoda; class Insecta; order Diptera; family Drosophilidae; genus Drosophila; species Drosophila arawakana. The sequence goes on from JAECWX010000542.1 coordinate 32,902, forward strand.
TGTCTCTATGATTTAGAAATAGCTGATGATGTTTTGGAAAACAAAATTGATTATTTAAATTGATTAACCAGTGAGTTCCAAGAAAAAGATAGTGGATGGGCTATCCAATCATTTAACTATTGTGATTTAACAGTAGTAAAACTGGAACATATTTTTTCTGGCGGATACTGAAAATGCCCGAAACGATTAGAAAGAGGAATTCAACCGTTAGTATTAAAAACAACGATGTTTTTCGTTTTAAATGGTGCATACTGGCATCAATAGAATACGAGTTCATTGAAAATGCAACCTACAATGATAACGACAAAAAAAACTAAGGAGGAATCTCAAAAATACTTCTTGCTATAACCTAAGAAACATCGCTGCTCCTTTTATTACTTATAGAGGGCAGCGACTTAACTTCTCGGATATAGAATTCCCAGTCAACTCAAAAGAGGTTAAGTTTTAAAAAATCCCCAATATAGTATTAATGTATACGAAATTGACTGTAGCAGAAAGAAGCAAGAGATGGTTGTTGGGCCCACAATTCGAGCAGACAGTCTACGGGAAAAACATATAAGTCTCCTGGTATATACAATGAGGCCGAAATGATCGTGCATTACGCCTATATAACAAATATGTCTACATTGGCTAAATCGCAATTTACGAAATTGCAATGGTTTACTTGCAATAGTAAAATGCATACAAAAAGTTGAGGCAAAGTTGTGTCTACTCTTCCTAAAGTGGGTTCATATGCCAGCTTCAAAAACTGGCATAAAAAACTTTCTCTACCAGTAACCATCTACGCTGATATTGAAGCTGTATTGGAAACTTTTCATCGATCACAAAATGACCCAAAGATGTCGTCAACTACGAAGGCTTGTGGCAACCCTGCCACTTTCGATACAACCATCTATCGTTGATATCGATATATGTCACCAAAAACAACTCTGTTTTAATTTCACAATCTGACGAAAACTTACAATGAATGAATGTTATAATTTTGTCCTTAAATAAAGTGTGTACAATATTGGCTTTCCGTCTTTTACTTTACCACGGTAGCCAAAGTGGTGACCCCGACGTGATCAATTTACAAAAATTGAAGCGCAACATTAACAACATTTAAAACAATTAGCAAAGTTCGTAGTTTTGGCAGTCTATGCACAAACGACGCCACAATATTCGCTACGACTTACGCACACTTACTCCGCGACGATTATATTTTGAAGACGAACCTCGAGTTAAAAACAATCTAACAATGGATCTTCAAGAGCAAATCCGAGAGTTGCAGACTCAACTTGAGTCATTAAGGGCAACAAACAACACAACACCAAATGAGCCTTCGCCGAGCCAGCGCTCTCATATGCGCTTGCCAAAATTCGCACGAAACAACCCTCATTTGTGGTTCGCACAGATCGAAAGATCATTCCGTTTCTACAAAATAGACGACGACGTTGACAAGTTTGATCTCATCACGGTGCATTTAGACGAAGAAATAATTCTTGCTGTTGAGGATTTAGTCACTCGCCCACCAACAACAAACAAATATCAGGCAATTAAAAACCGCTTGCTTGAAAAATTTGCTGAGTCTTCTGAATCCAAATTACGCCGCTTGCTTCAAGGAGGAGGAACATCTGGTTTAAAGCCGTCCGAAATTTTGGCCAACATGCGTCGCCTCGCTCCGGATCCAGCAAGTGAGCCAATTATTTTAACACTCTTCCTTGCAGAAATGCCGCAGAGTATTCGACCAACGCTGACTATTTGGGAAGAGACGGATTTAGACAAGCTCGCCAAAATTGCAGACAAAATGCTCGAGGCTGAAGGCAACAAGACAGTGTATGCTATGGAATCCGCTTCAAATGCTGTGAGTGCGGTCGCATCCACAGGCTCATTTAAAGACATTTCCGAGAGCCTCCGTTTGCTGTCTCTGAAGTTCGACTCGCTTCAAAAAGATGTCAAAAATCTGCAAACAAGTCATTCTCGCTCACGCAGTGCATCGCGTGGTCGATCAACACGGAACAACTTAACTTCACGCAAACCAGATGATCAACAACCGAATCTGTGTTACTACTACCAGAAATTTGGTGATGAGGCACGGAAGTGTCGGCCTACATGTTCCCGGTTCCAGCCGTTAAGCTAAAACGGCTGTCGTCCAAAGCGCTGGTCGGCGACAGCAAACCCAACTCCGGCGATCTCAACACAAACATTGCATCCGTCTCTGAGCCTCGTCTACACATCACCGATCGCGTCTCCCACATCCGATTCCTGATTGACTCAGGATCCGTTGTCTCCGTTGTTCCACGATCATACGTCAAGCACACGACTAAAACCTGCGATCTTGTTCTATGCGCCACTAACCAGACCGACATCCACACATATGGCAAATATGTTACAGAGCTAAACCTTGGCTTGCGTCGCAATTTCACTTGGCCATTTATAATTGCCGATGTCCAAATGGCCATTATTGGCGCTGATTTTTTGACAAAATATCAGTTGCTCATCGATCTCACTAAACAATGCTTAATTGATTCAGTCACTGGCCTCACAACACCTGCATGCTTATCTACTGTGACACAACACTCGGTGTCCACTGTACAAAACGCATCGTTGTTTCCGAAATTGCTGCAGGACTTCATAGACATCACCAAATCACCAGCTAGAACTCCTACAAAACTTCACGATGTTTCACACTGCATCGAAACAAATGGAAGACCTGTTTCGGATCGCCCACGTCGCCTAGCAGGCGAAAAACTGGCAGCCGCAAAAAAGGAGATCAATTTTTTACTCCAACAAGGGATATGTCGTCCGTCCAAAAGTCCTTGGTCAAGCCCGCTACACTTGGTAACTAAAAGGGACGGAGGTTGGCGCGCATGTGGTGATTATAGGAAGCTCAACGCAATCACAGTACCTGATCGTTACCCTATAGCCCACATCAATGACTTCACCGAGCAATTACACGGTAAATCCATTTTCACGACACTCGACTTGGTAAAGACATATTATCAAATTCCGATGGCAACCAACGATATCCAAAAGACTGCCGTTTGCACCCCATTCGGGCTCTATGAGTTTTTGTTTATGCCATTTGGGTTAAAAAACGCCACCCAAACTTTCCAAAGATTTATGGATGACATTTTTCGAGGCATGGAATTTGTATTTTGCTACATCGACGACATTCTAATCATGTCAAAGTCAACAGAGGAGCACGAACAACATCTTCGCTCCGTTTTTCAAATTCTTCGGAAGCATGGTCTGAGTATAAACCTCAGTAAGTGTCAGTTTGAAAAACGAGAGGTCAATTTCCTGGGCTACACCATCAACGAGTGTGGCATTAAACCACCACAGGACCGGATGGATGCCATTATCAATTACCCACGACCAGAAACCATAAGCTAACTAGGACGGTTTTTAGGCGTAATAAACTATTACAGGAAATGCATTAAGCACTCTTCACACATACAAGCGCCACTGACTGAGTTACTCAAGGACGTGAAGAAAAACGATCAACGAAAAATCGAGTGGACATCATCACTAAATTCTGCCTTCAAGGACTGCAAAAATAGTGTAGCTCAAGCAGCACTATTGTCCTTCCCATCACCAGATGCAAAACTCACACTGACCTGTGATGCTTCCGATGTTGCGATTGGAGCTGTTTTGGAGCAACATACAAGCGACAGCTGGAAGCCACTAGGATTTTTTTCCAAAAAGCTTAGTAATTCCGAGCGCAACTACAGCACGTACGACAGAGAGCTGTTAGCAGTATACGAAGGAATAAAACATTTCAAGCACCTGGTCGAAGCACGAAACTTTGTGATAAGAACGGATCACAAACCTTTAATTTACGCCTTCAATCAAAAACTGGAAAAGGCATCTCCCCGTCAACTTCGACATCTTAGCTACATTTCACAGTTTTCCACGACAATAATACATATAAAGGGTGAGGAAAACGTCGTCGCAGATGCTTTCTCCAGATTATGCGCTATTAGAATGCCCACAGCAATAAGCTACCGGAAATCGAAGAGGCACAGGCAACAGTCGGAACTGTTAGAAGGAAATTCTGCACTGAAACTACAAAACGTCCAATACGACGACAACGTGTCGCTATTCTGCGATATTTCCACAGGACACATCCGCCCGTATGTACCCAACAAGCTACGGTTTAGGGTCTTTACATTTTTCCACAACTTGGCACACCCCAGTGGACGAACGACGTTGCAACAAATTCGGCAAAAGTTTGTATGGCCATCCATAAGGAAAAATGTGATCGAGTGGTGCAGAAATTGTCTTCCTTGTCAACGTGCCAAAATCAATAAGCACAATCACATCGCACCAGAGAAAATCGCAATACCAGAAGGACGATTCGATCATGTACCCTTAGACATAATCGTAATGCCTTTATACCAAAACTTTAGGTACTGCCTTACGATGATTGACCGTTTCTCATGATGGCCTGAAGCTGTGCCACTTACCGACATCACTGCAGAGACGATAGCGAAAGAGTTCTACGCTCACTGGATCGCACTAGTTTTAAACCAGACTTGCAATCATCGGCTGCGGAAATGCTGTACGGAACAGTAATCCGTTTACCCAACGAATTTTTTGAAGATGTCGACAAGCCCACAAATCCAACATCGTTTTTAAGCGCATTCCGTGAGCATATTCAAAAACTTCGGCCAACACCTACAGCTCATCACGTAAAGGAAAAAATGTTTTTATTGAAAGACATTGGTCAATGCTCTTATGTATTTTTACGCACGGATGCAGTAAAACAACCGCTTGAGCCTCCATATTCTGGTCCCTATGAAGTCATCAAACGGGAAACAGATCGGGTCTTCATCATCAAAATGAACGACAAGGAAGCCGCCGTCTCAGTGGACCGACTGAAGCCAGCTTTCGTCACTAAGGAGGACCGACAAGCCGATTCTGAAGAAACCACCACCAAGCTACGAACATACGAAAACCCGTTTCGTGTGCGATTCTCCCAAACAAAATCATGACTACGTCACTGGAAGGGGAGTACTGTGGCAACCCTGCCACTTTCGATACAACCATCTATCGTTGATATCGATATATGTCACCAAAAACAACTCTGTTTTAATTTCACAATCTGACGAAAACTTACAATGAATGAATGTTATAATTTTGTCCTTAAATAAAGTGTGTATAATATTGGCTTTCCGTCTTTTACTTTACCACGGTACCCAAAGGCTCAAAAACATACCGCATGTGCAGTTAAACGAGCTAAACGAAATGTGGACTTACGAAGGTAAATTAACATTATGCTTTTAATCTTTTAAAATACATACTAATTATTTTTTATTACTTTTGCTAATAGGGATCGATTGCAACAAAAAGTTTTGTCAAGCCCTTGATGAGAAAACAAGAATGCTTTACAATAAATATTGGAAAGCATTCATAGCCCCCAACCATTTGCTGGACATTGACGAAGAGTGCATGCAGGAATACAATAAATGTACGGCTTGTGAAGACGTGATCGATGATGCTGAAAAGGAGAAATTCTTGAATTTATTAACCCGAAAATATGAGTCCAATACATAAGAAATGTAAGTTTACTTATAAGTTTAGATTTCCAGTAATACCTGTTGTGTTCCATAACTTAACTAAATATGACGTAAATTTATTTATAACTGAGCTTGGTGGCGACTTAAGTATAATTCCTTGCAATAAGGAATTATATATATCCATTATTAAAAAAGTCACAATAGACAAAAAATATTTATACAATATTCAGTTTATTGACTATAATAGATTTTTAAACTCTAGTTTAGAAAAACTTTCTAGCTATCTTATCGATGAAGACTTCAAGCTTTTAAGTAGAAAGTTTGAAGGTATACAATTTCAGCAAATACGTCGGAAGGGAGTTTTCCCTTATGACTATCTAGATAGTTTTTCTAAACTAGCCGCGAGACAACTCCCATGTAGAGAAGTTTTTTATAACGCTCTAAACGATGAGGAGTGTAGCATTATAAACTAAAAGTTTGCACAACAGGTATGGGATAATTTTAAGTGTCAAACATTGTCAGACTATTTAAAACTATACCTCGAAAGTGATGTAATTATTCTTGCAGAGGTTTTTGAAAATTTTAGAGCCATCTGTTATAAAATTTATAAGTTAGACCCAATTAATTACGTAACGGCTCCTTCAATATCTTGGGATGCAATGCTTAAGTTTACCAAAGTTAAACTCGAGCTGATTAGTGACCCTGACACCTATAATTTTCTTAAATTAGCTGTTCGTGGAGGTTTGACACAATGTAGTCAACGTATTTCAATTGCTAATAATCCTCATCAAAAAGATTTTAAGCCTAACCTTGACTCAAACTATCTTTCATATATAGATGCAAACAATTTATATGGGTGGGCAATGTGTCAAGTGCTGCCATTAAAAAATTTTAAATTCTTATCTGAAAATGAGATATCAAAACTCTCTTTGGCAAATATTTCAGTTGATCATGATGTCGGATATATTTTAGAAGTAGATTTGCAATATCCCAAAGAGATTCATGACAAACATAATTGTCTACCATTCTGTCCAGAAAATAAAGTTCCACCTGGAGGAAAACAAATTAAATTAAATAATAAAACCAGTTATATTATTAATTTAAAGCAATTGCAACTCTGCATGCAACAAGGATTCAAATTATTAAAAATTCATAGAGTTTTGTCTTTTACGCAAAGACGTTGGCTTGAGCCATACATTAACTTGAACAATTCTCATAGAAAATCAGCAAAAAATGAGTTTCAAAAAATGTTTTCAATATGATGAATAATGCCGTATACGCAAAACTATGGAAAACGTAGTGAAAAGACGTTCAATACGACTAGTTACTGATTAGCATTCCAAGAAAAATTCTCCTGGCTTCAGACAGTTAGTCGCAATGAACAATTTCCATAGCATGAAGATTTTCGGTAATGACTTAGCAGCACTTGAGCATACAACATCGCTCATTCATTATGATAAACCAATCTATATGGGAGTAACTGTCTTAGAATTGTCAAAATGGCTTATGTATGATTATTATTATAATTTCTTAAGCATAAAAAGTCCCTCGACTTTGATTATTTATATGGACACTGATTCGTTTATTACATTCTCTGTTGAAGATGTATATAACCTCATAAAAACAAATCCAGAACGTTTTGATACATCCAATTATAATTCTACGAATCCATATAACATAATTCCAGCAAACAACAAAGAGTTAGGATTATTTAAAGAGGAAAATGCAGGTAAGATTATGAAATCTTTTGCAGGCTTAAAAGCAAAAGTTTATTCCTACAAGATAGAAAGCAGTGAGGAGACCACGGACAAAGAAATTACGAAAATTTAAGGTGTCAAAGAAAGCGTTGCTAAAACCCTCTCCGACTCTGACTATATTGAATGTATTCCATTTAACATACTTCCAGCAAACAACAAAGAGTTAGGTTTATTTAAAGAGGAAAATGCAGGTAAGATTATGAAATCTTTTGCAGGCTTAAAAGCAAAAGTTTATTCCTACAAGATAGAAAGCAGTGAACGGACCACGGACAAAGAAATTAAGAAAATTAAAGCTGTCAAAGAAAGCGTTGCTAAAGAACTCTCTCACTCTGACTATATTGAATGTATTCGAAAACGAAAAACTTATTATGGTGAACAGAGCGTAATAAGAAGTAGAGACCATGAGCTGTTTACAGAAATTGTTAACAAAATTATCTTTAAATTATAAAGATGACAAAAGATTTGTAACATCAAATTCAATAACCACACTGGCTTGGGGGCATTATAAAATAAATTTGAACAGAGAAAATTTGTAAAATATGTAAAAACATTTTATTCAAAAATAAGACTTATTATATAACACTGGTAAATATATATAGTGCTTGTAAATATGTATAACTAATAAAAAAAAAAGTAAAACAAAAATTCTTTGTTCTACTTAATTATATCTTTTTTATTAATCCAGGAATTATTCTTTTTTATAAAATGAACCCTTTATGCGTTCATTATTAAAATCTTTTAATAAATAAGTGACTGGATCTGTCGATTGAATTTTTATAATTCTAAATATTTCAGTTGTCCAATTTGGTTAATATCTTTTAGCGAAAACACCTTCATATTTACTTATTGGAACAAAATCGTTAACACAGTATTTGTGTTTAGGAAAAATTTTAGGATGATTGTACACCGACTTTAAAATAAATGTATCATTTTTTCTGTCTACTTCACTGGGTTTCATTTTTATAGTACGGTGATATGTATTGTTGTAAGTTTTTAGTAATTGCTGCAACTTGGGCAAACAAATGTAAATTCCATGGTAGCTAAACATTTCCCACATTAGATTCTTAAGGGTTCTATTAAATCGTTCACAAATTGATGCTTTTAAATGAGTATTTTTAGACCCCGTACTCTAAAAAAGAGTAGAGGGGTCTATTAGGTTTGTCAGAAACGAAATGTGCGTAACAGGCAGAAGGAGGCGTGGCCGACCCCATAAAGTATATATATTCTTGATCAGCATCAACAGCCGAGTCGATATAGCAATGTCCGTCCGTCCGTCTGTCCGTCTGTCTGTCCGTCCGTATGAACACCTGGATCTTTTCAACTACAACAGCTAGAGCCACCAAATTTATAATGAAAGTCCGTTATTAACCCAGGCAGGTTAAGTTTATTTCAAATTTTTGCCACGCCCCTTACCGCCCCCGCAATGAGCAAAAAACTAGACACACCTCGAAAAAAATGTAGTTTTAGGCCAATAACTCAGTAACTATGGCACTTAGGAACACAATTTCTGGTAAACAGGTTGCTAGAGACAGCCTTAATGCAATGCCATTAAAAATATTTAGCTGCCGCGCCCCCTTTTCTCATTAGAGTTAACCAAACGTTTACGCTTTGATGCCATGTTTAAGGCATTTATTCATATAGTAGAGTGTTGTAATTCAACATAAGTATAGAGACATATAAAATCAAACTATTCTGAAAGTGGCATCAAAATACAACTTTTAACAAAAGAGCTACTGCGTTACAAAGTTTGTTATTTAACTGCAATATCACATACGCACGAGAGCGAGACAGAAACTACAAACACATGTTCGAACGTTCTCGATGCTTGTGTGGCGACAGTGCTGCCGACAGACGCTGGCCGCGCCGAATACACACATACATACATATATGCATATGTAGGAACTTCATCTATTTGGTCCATAGTCGCTTACTTAGCGAAGCGAGTTTCGGTGTTTATGCTTCCGTTTCTTTAAAAACTACTTGACAACGCCAGTGTTACTCTTCAGCATAGCTTCAAACCACACACGACGACAGCGTTGTAGCGCTGTCGTCTCGATAAGACGATACTTCTTTAAGCGACAAAAATGCAAAGGGCCAATCAGAGCGCAATTAGCGGCCGATGCAATATTACTATTATGATGGTGAAAACCAGAATTCCCATACACAGCAATGCACACACAGCGCGTACGTGCAGTACGCAGCAACAATCACATACAGTGCGTACATACAGTACGCTCTGACACGGCAATCCTGAGCTTGACACGTCCTCGTGTAGTACTCCCAATTTTAGATTCAAATTTCTTACGTAACAAAAGATTTTAAACTGAATTCATCGTCTGCCTTAGGCGGATAACCATCGTCTCTCTTAGACGGATAATCATCGTCTCTCATAGACGGATAACCATCGTATCTCATAGACGGATAACCATTCTGACATTCACACATCCTCGTGTAATGACCAAATATCAAGTTCAAAGACACCTTTTGTGTTTCATAACATAAACTGAACTTAAGCTTTTATTCTTAACGATAACATACAGAGTATCTTCTTCTTCTTCTTTTTTGTTTTGTTATTAACAAAATTCATAAATTCACTTAAATTTTACCAAAACAATTTATCATTGTGCTTGCACTATGCGACTTCAACAAAACAACAAAGTATTTGCTTTCAAATGAACGTGTGCCAGAAAATGAATGTCTAATATATAAAAATTACAAATAAAACAAAATAATAAATTTAATTCATCGTCTCACTTGGACGGAATAATCTGTCTCAACTATATTCTCTGATAAGCTCTGATTTTCATTATCAATATCCAGTTCATCAGGAATTTTACCATCTGGAATTCTTCTAAGGCCTTCGTGACAGTATTTGTAAAGTCGTTTATTTGTTAACGACTTTAACATATACCTGTCCTCTTCCAGGACTTCAGTAACCAAAAATGGGTTCTTAAATTTCGGGTCTAATTTTGTTTGGTGTCTCTCCTCGTTTCTTAGCAGAACATAGTCACAATGATCGTGCTTTGTCAAAGCGTTGTTTATCATAATCAGCCAAACTCTTCATCTTATCACTGGCACGAGTCCGAACATTGTTCAAATCAATTTCGATTTCTGTGTCCAATGGTGGAATTAACCCTATCGGACGAGCCTCTTTTCCTATCAACATTTCCAATGGGCTCGCTTTAGTTGCACGACTAACTGTGCAATTTAATGCAAGCTGAACCTCGCCAAGTGCATCTTGCCAGGATCTTTGGCTCGATTCGACATCAGTAAGCAAATTTTTGAGCGTACTCATGACACGCTCAACTTGACCGTTTGCACGATTTGCCCCAGTTGCTATTAGATGAAGTTTTATATTTTGTGAGGAATAAAATTCAGAAAATCGAGAACTTGAAAAGCACCTTCCCTGGTCAGCTACGATACGATTTGGTATCCAGAATAGGGCAATTAAGGCTTTTAAGGCCTTAACGCAGCTTTCTTTGTCTATTTTAAGGGTGTGATAAAGGTGTACAAATTTCGTGAAGCCATCAATCTGAACGATGACATATTCTTTTAGGTCGCTTTTACCGCTCAACTTTCCGGAAATGTCTATGTGAACAGTGTGCCAAGGGATGTTGACCTTCGCGATTCGATGGAGCTCAGCTTGTATTTTCCCAGAAGGCGACTTGGAAGTCCTACAAGTTATGCAATTGTTTACAAACTTTCCAACATATTTATTCATGTTATGAAACCAATAATATTGGTAAACCTTGTCAAGAGTTTTCTGCCAACCAAGGTGCATAACTGACTCGTGTACCTGGTTTACCATGGACCATTTAAATGTTCGTTGCACCACCGGTAGACAACGTGTTCTACTGTTTCTTTCAATGTAAGATACCTTTCCTTAAATCATAGGATTTAATTAAATCGTCTTGGTGCTCTTTGGAATTGAGCTTACGAACTATTTCTACAATCTCTAGATCTAATTTCTGTTCCGTCAGAAGCCACTCACTTGAAATCTCAGCTAAGTTTACTCGGTTCTCGGTGATTTTTTTTAACACGAGTTGTGGCTTTGAAGGAACTAGATTCCTGGAAAAGAAGTCTGCATGAGCCATGCGTTTTCCCTCTCTATATTGGATATCAAAATTGAATGATTGCAGATAGGCCCACCAGCGATGAACTCTTGGTGTTAAGTCTATCTTTGTCCGTGAAGCCTTAAGCGAATTACAATCGGTATGTACCACAAACTTTCGACCAAGCAGATAATGACGAAAGTGTTTTACAGAAGCAACCACAGCCAGTGTTTCCAACTCGAATGAGTGATATCTAGCCTCAGAGGGAGAAGTTGTTTTGCTAAAATATTCCACCACATGAGGACTACGATTAATACGGTTTAGGAGTATTGCACCATATCCACAGGAACTGGCGTCAGTGTGTAACTCAATGGGGTATTGTGGGTCAAAAATTACCAAAACAGGTTCGTTTGTAAGGACAGTTATTATTTTTTTTCAAATATTCTCGTGTTTAACATCTCAGACAATACTTCCTTTTCCTGACGTAAGAGAATAGGGTGGCTTCATTATTTTGGCGAAATCGGGTACAAACTTGCGAAAGTAGGAAGCCAGACCAATAAACTGTCGCAAACTTGAAACAGTCTGCGGAGGTGGTAATAAACTTAATGCAGTAGTCTTCTGTGAGTTTGGCCCAATCTCGCCTGCTTTCACTTCGAACCCCAAAAAGTGTACCATTGTTTTTAGAAAAAAACATTTAGAGATATTGAAGATGAATCCAGCCCTTGTCAGAACGTTCAATACTGTTCTCAATCTTTCTAACCCGAACTCAATTGTTGGTGACACGATCATAATGTCGTCCATATAGACAATTACATATGAATATGCAAGATTGCCTAAAGCTTGTATAACTGTCCTTTGAAAACGGAAGGCGCATTTTTGATTCCGAAAGGCATTCGTATTGGCCATCCAGAGTCACAAATACAGTATATTCAACGGAATCCGGGTGAATCGGAATTTGGTGAAAACCACTAGCCATATCTAAACAAGTAAAGTAATACGAACCACGCAACCTATCAATTTGATCACTAATGAACGGCAAGGGGTATTTTTCAGCAACGGTATTTGGTTTAATTCTCTGTAGTCAAAACATAAACGATCGGACCCATTTTTCTTTTTTACAAGCAACATAGGACTTGCATACGGAGAACAACTTGGGCGGATAACGTTACATCTAAGTAACTCTCTAACCTCTCACGCACTATCTCTCTCTCTTCTGGACTGAGCCTATACGGCCGACGTTGCACAGTTTTGTTGGTGTCAATTAGTCGAATTCTCATTTCACCTGTATTAACTCGTATGTTTGGGATCCCTTTAGAAAATGATGAGGTATAATTTTTAATCAAATTTATTAATTTGCTTTTATCAGCATCTGCCAATTCAGTATTAATTTCGTCAAGATTAATTGGAGAATCAATAGCGGAACAAATATTTACAGATTTTGATTTTACAAATTTAAACACATTTGGCGAAAGCACAACATTGAAACCCTGATTAAGGACTTCACGTCCAATGATGACATCGTGCTTCAAGTCCTCATCTCGAACAACGTGAAATAATATTTCTATCATGTTTTCATTAATGGTAACCCGACTGAGAACTTGCATAGTACTATAAATACCGGCATCACCGATACCTTTTAGCATTACTATATTATTCATGCGCTTTCCGGACAATCTGCCACTTATCTTTTCGCTTATCAAGGAACATTCGGCACCAGAGTCGAAGCAAATTGGGTAGCTCTCACCTCGATGTAACATGACTCCTGTTGGCTCAGACACAAAGCACTGGTTTACATTCTTTTGTTTTGTTGAGACGTCACTTCCAAAGCATCGGTTCGCAAAATGCCCGAGTTGGCCACACTTGAAGCAGGTAACACGGGTCTTCTCTCGTTGGTTTTTCGCCTCGGCCTCTTGTCGCGCTTTTTTTCTGCATTCTGCTATTTTGTGTCCGACTTGTCCCCAGAAGTGGCACAGCATGGTTGACATTTTTCGCCTTTTATTGTCAGGTCCAGAGCTGATATCACGGCCGGTATCGCGATGCTTTCGAAAGTTGTAAGCCTTCAACTCCGATTGCATATCACTTCTTGTTTGCACCATTGAAGTGAATACAATTCGTTGTAAACGGAGGTCCATATTTGCCATATGTGCAAGCGCAACAGACGCGGCGATCTCCTCTATGTTTTTGTCCTTCCAGGCCGTATTTAACGATGAGACCAAGCGGCTAGCATATACTGCCAAGCACTCTTCATTATCCGGACGACTGCTTAACAAATTCAAAAACATCGCTGCTGGTGTTTCATCGCTTTCGTATCGATGAAGGAACAATTCTTTAAACTCGCTCCACATCATGCCAGGGTAGGAGATTTCTGTTGGCCGTTGAGCTGCACTTCCATCGCATTACTTAATGCCATAATAATCATGCTTTCTTCTAGCGGCTGTTCAGTTAAAATGATATCTGCAGTCGCACACCACTTTGAAGCGTGTACGCCTGCGGCGTTGGCAAAAAATTTCGGCAATGTTACCTTACGCTTTTGTTGTTGTTCTGATGTTGAAGCTTGCATTGTCTTTACAAACTCCAACATATTTTGATTTTTCATTTGCAAAATTACGCGCCACTGTTTTTTACTAAATATAGGGGGTGGCGCAGATCCCACTTCTGATGTTGGAACTTCATCTATTTGGTGAATAGTTGCGTCCTTAGCGAAGCGAGTTTCGGTGCTTATGCTTCCACGTTTCTTTAAAAACTACTTGACAACGCCAGTGTTACTCTTCAGCATAGCTCCGAACTACACACGACGCTAAGACGATACTTCTTTAAGCGTCAAAAATGCAAAGAGCCAATCAGAGCGCAATTAGCGGCCAATGCAATATTACTATTATGATGAAATTAGGAATTCTGATCAAAACCAGAATTCCCATACACAGCAATGCACACACAGCGCGAACGTGCAGTACGCAGCAACAATCACATACAGTGCGTACATACATACAGTATGCTCCGACACATATATATAATTTCAAACAAATGTGTGTTTGTATGAATAATATGTAAATGCTGATAATCGGAGAATTATTGAAAGTGGCGCGTGGTGCAACTGGGGTCTGAGGTTGTTGGTTCGAATGCTGGCAATGCGAATTGTTAATTTAATTATTTTTAAATTTCAATTCAAAATGTACATATAAAATTAAAATTTTTAAATTTCATTCGAAAATTTGAATTCAAATTGAATACAAAGGCGCACTACTATGGGAGTACGCGGTCTTTTACAGTCGGCTCGATCGACTGTAGCCTTTCTTACTGGTTTTTTATTAGACATATTCATTTAATTAAAGTTTTATTCTATCGATGGTGGGCGCCATCGATTGTGGACGATAGTAATATCCAAACCATCGATGGTGGTCGATAGTACCATCGATAGTGGCCGATAGTCGAAATATAAAAACAGTGTTTCTTATAATTGAAAATTAGTAAGGATTGTTTTTTAATGTTTTTATTGTAGCTAAATACTTTTGTTAAAAACCAGTAAAACGTTTACATGGTCTTCTTTGAGCCTTGTTCGCCTATCAGAAATAATTTGACCAGCCTTGCTTAAAACTTTTTCCGACTCCACAGACGTTGCGGGGATGCATAAATATTTAAACATCAGTAATTTTAATAAAGGACAAGTAAGAAAGGCTACAGTCAACGTGCCGACTGTATAAGACCCCGAACTCCATGTAGTACGCATACAAAAATACTTACAAACTTAAAAGAAGAAGCAGGAGACTGATTCATATTTTAAAATAAAAATTTAAAAAAAGATAATAGTTTAAATTAAAATTTAAAAAAGTAAAAAAAAGTTATGCGCTAGCTGCAATCGAACCCGCGGTATCAGACACTGGATTCTCACATGTCGCCACTCTACCATATACACCACACTTCAATTTGCAGGTACTGCTGATTATCTGCATTTACATATGTTTTGTTATAGAAAAAGAAAACAAATGCCTGTCTGTGCTGGGGTTCGAACCGCAGACCTCATGTTTCTCTAATGCATGTCACATCACTTGGACCACAGCACTGTTGACAATCAGGACGGCTAAAGTAGATAAACCACTTTTCTTCAAACACGTACATAAATTACAATTTTTGACATTTTTGACCAATTTGTTTCACATGTTGTAGTTGTCCGATTTGGACCAAATTTGGTGAAGTTACTTTTAATAATTATGTACACATTCTGTGTGAGTTTGGTTGCGATCACTTAGCAAATACTACATGTCTTCATACAAATTTTTTGTTTTTGACCGATTTGTCCTATGGGAGCTTTAAGCTATAGTTGTCCGATCTTGATGAAACTTGGTGAGGATAGTTATAGTTGTACCATACACCTACTGTATAAAATTTACGATAGCTTTCATAGTTTCAAAGTTGTAGTGCAATGAAAACTGTTTTTAACAATTTGCGGGGGCGGTAGGGGGCGTGAAATAAACTTAATCTGCCTGACATATAGACGGAATTTCATTCCAAATCTGGTGGCTCTAGCTCTTGTAGTTTAAAAGATCTAGGTGTTCATACGGACGGACGGACGGACAGACGGACGGACAGACACACAGACGGACATTGCTATATCGACTCGGCTGTTGATGCTGATCTAGAATATATATACTTTATTGGGTCGGCCACGCCTCCTTCTGCCTGTTACGCACATTTCGCTTCTGACAAACCTAATAGACCCCTATACTCTTTTTTAGAGTACGGGGTCTAAAAATCTGTCTGGTTGACCTGCAATTAAATTTATTACTAAAACTTAGTTTTACGTATCGAAGATTGATTTATTAATTTTACCTTGATCCATAATAGAGGGTCCATTTCTTGTGGGACAACGTCTCTCTCCAGATACTGTCTTTTTATAATAATTGCATCAAATAGGACATTCTTCTTTTTAGTAGCACATCGTTTGTCCAAAAAATCAAAGAGTGAGTCCTTACTGGTCGTGCTTGCTTCCACACTCAAGTTGACTGGGTCTTCAATATGAGTTAAATTGCCCAAATTGACTAAATCATTCTCTAGGAAGTTTGCTGCTTGTTCAGCATTTGCGTTTGATTGAAAGCCATCTTTTTTGAAGCGTGGATCCAAAATTGTAGCCATCTTCGTTACCGCACGTAGCTCATATATAGATAGTCGTTTTTTTATCGACTCCAACATAGCATCTTTCATAGATTGGCCTACCGCAGTTGCCAACTCAGTTGAAAGATTTTGAATTTGGCCATAAAGTCCATATGCCGATGGTATTATTAATGACACTGTAACGTATTTGCCTCCAGAAACTTTTTCGGACACCTTCTTAAATAATACTAATATTTTCTCAATATCATTCAAAACGTTGATTTCCTCTGCAGTAAAAGGTAGTGGTGCATTTGTTGTCGATAATAGCACATTAGCAATGGCTTCATGCGTTAATAAAATTCTTTTAATCATGTCGTGGAAGCTGTTCCACCTTGTTGGGGTTTCTTGCAAAAAGGTATATGCAAAATTTTCTTCAATTAGTTTCAATTTTTCGTTTGCAATAGAACTTTTCTTAAAAAATTTTACAATAGTTTTGCATTTAGCAAACAAAGCTATTGCGACATCGTTGTGATGGAGATTCAAGCCATCTTGGACTACCAGATTAATTGTATGGGCTAAGCATGGCAGATTTTGGATTTTCAAAATTTCGCATGCTTTCAGCATCGAGTTGGCATTGTCAGTCACAATGCAGACAGTTTTTTCAAAGATATGCCACGATGTTAATATATCTTTTAAAGTATCTGCTATGTTTTGCGTTGACAAGCGACCACAAATTAATAAAAGCGCGAATATTTGCATGGTGATGTGTAAATGGCACTATCGACGATTCGATCGATTACTATCGAAACATTGAACCATCGATAGTTCAGTAGCTCGATAGTGCTATACCATAGATGGTGACGATAGTGCTATCGATAGTTTTGCACCTCTAATCCAAAGTCCCACATATGTATGTATTTAGTTGAAACAGTGTTTAGTCTTGTGCCGCCTAAGCAAACGGAGTGGCATGCTTCAGTTCTTTTTGTGAACTCCATCTGCACTGTCTTTTCATTAGATAAGCGAACGTTCCACAAGGACGCCCAGTTATTAAAATCATCGACACAAATTTGCAGTCTTCTCGAAGCAAGCCTTGGTGAATCACTGAAACATATAACTGATGTGTCATCTGCATACGTGGCTACTAAATCGTTCAAATCCTCTGGAACTGGCATATCATGTGTGAATATGTTGAAAATTGTTGGACATAAGACGCTACCTTGAGGAACTCCTGCTTTAATAGGTGTGATAATGATTTATTTCCAATTTATTCATTAGTTGAACAAATTCCTTATTAAAAAATTCTTTACCCTCACTCTGAATACTTTTAGGTATTTTCTTTGCTGTTTCAAATACTTTTTTAATTGCTAAAACTATATCTGTAGCTGATTTATTCTTCACAGGCTCTGCATATGAATATTTTAAGAATGTATCAATCACTGTCAGTAGATATCGATAACCTACATTTTATTATGAAATTGAATCATTTCCACTAAATCTATTTACCAAGTACCATTTAATCCTTTTTGTATGAAACTATGCCTTCTAAAATTTTTTCTAGACTGCTTATGAATTTCTGTTACAACCTGTAATATACTCATTATGTTTATTATTACAATCCTGAGTATACTAATTGTTTTTATTGAATTATATTGAATTTTCGCATCTTCTTTGAAATCTCAAAACACAAACGAGTTAAGTCAATCTCAACGACAGAGGTCAACGTTTTTAAGCAAGAAAGAAAAGTACAGTCGTGCACGCCTGACCGTATAATACTCTCTTCATTTTTCCCCGATTAAATTATTAAAATCGGTATCCAGATATTACAATGCGTAGTACTTGCATTAAAATATGTTGAAACAACAACAATCGAAGTATAATCAAACACACATCTGTTTGTTTGCATGCGATTACACATACGTTTGACAATATGTATATGATGGAAATATGTATGTATGTGTGTATTCGGCGCAGCCAGCTTCAGCGGGCAGCGCTGCCGACACACAAGCAGCGAAAACGTTCGAATATGTGCTTGTGTGTTCCTATCTCGCTTGCACCAATGGGTTGATATTGCGTTCAATTATCAATATTGTAACGCTTCTAGCTTACTTGTTTATAGTCCGATTTGTATGCACCTTTCATGATAGTTTGATATAGTTAGTCTCCACTCGAATAATAAATAACAATACTGTATGATAAGAACAAATACCTTAAAAATGCCATCGAAATTAGATAATTAGTTTATTAATTGTGGGAAAAAGAGGCGTGGCAGTCCAAAAATGTAAATGGCAATGCAACTATGCTGTCGCTAGGAACCTCCGTACCCAAATTGGTCAACCCAAGTGATATAGTTACTGAGACATTTGCCGAAAATACAGATTTTTCCCGTCGAGTAACGGGTATAAAAAGTAATAAGATGGAGCTCTTTGGAAAAGTACATGGAGATATTTTTAATCAACCTTAGCTTCTAATAAATAATGTTGATTTAAGAATAACATATAATATTGAAAAAAACAGAATTTTATTTGATAGAGACTCAAACTGAATCAACTTTAAAAGTTTTAGAGGCACAACTCTTTATAAATTTTGTTAAAGTCAATCCAAGTATTTTGTTAGCACATCATCGCGTATTGCAGTTTCAAAACGCTTTATATCCATATAATAAAGTTGACGTTAAATATTTTACTCTATATCCAGGTAACATAACACTTTCAATTGACAATGCTGTAATTGGACAATTGCCTAACAAGAAAGAAAAGTACAGTCGAGCACGCCCGTATAATACTCTCAGCATTTTTTCCCCATTCAATTATTTAAATCGGTATCCAGATATCACAATGTGTAGTACTTGCATTAAAACACGTTGAAACAAAAACCATCTAAGCATAATTAAACGTACATCTGTTTGTTTGTATGCGAATACACATACGTTTGACCATATATGATGCATACATGTATGTATGTGTGTATTCGGCGCGGCCAGCGTCCGAAGGCAGCGCTACCGCCACACAGGCAGCGAAATCGTTCCAACATGCGCTTGTGTGTTTCTGTTTCGTTTGCACCAATGGGTTGATATTGCGTTCTATTATCAATATTGTAACGCTTCTAGTTTTCTTGTTTATAACCCGATTTTAATGCGCCTTTCAGGATAATTTAATATAGTTGGTCTCCACACGAATTATAAATTACAATACTGGAGGATAAGAACAAATTCGAAAAAAAAACGGCATTGAAGTTTGAAAACTATTTTATCAAATGTGGGAAAAGGGGGAGTGGCAGTCTAAATTTATACATGGAAATGCAACTATGCTGTCGCTATAAACTTCCGTACCCAAATTGGTGTGCCTAAGGGGTATAGTTACTGAGATATTTGCACAAACCCAATATACTCTTGCAGAGGGTATAATAATTATATAATAATATTATATAATTATAGAGTAAAAGGGTATATTGATATATATTCTTGATCAGCATCAATAGCCGAGTCGATATAGCCATGTCCGTCTGTCCGTCCGTCCGTCCGTCTGTATGAACAAAAGGATCTCAGAGACTAGAGCTAGAAAGATGAGGGGGTCGCAAATGAAATGTACAATACCCAAACAGTACATGTTTGTTACAGTCGAGCACGCCCGACCGTATAATACTCTCTGCATTAAATTATTAAAATCGGTATCGACATATTACAATGTGTAGTACTTGCATTAAAACACGTTGAAACAAAAACAATCTAAGCATAATGAAACATACATCTGTTTGTTTGCATGCGAATACACATACGTTTGACATTATACGTGCTGGCTGCGCCGAATACACACATACATGCATATATACATTATATATTGTCAAACGTATGTGTTTTCGCATACAAACAAACATATGTTTGATTATGCTTAGATTGTTTTTTTTTTCAACATGTTTTATGCAAGTACTACCCATTGTAATATCTCTTTACCGATTTTAATAATTTAATCGGGAAAATGCAGAGAATATTACACGAATACACATACGTTTGACATTATACGTGCTGGCTGCGCCGAATACACACATACATGCATATATACATTATATATTGTCAAACGTATGTGTTTTCGCATACAAACAAACATATGTTTGATTATGCTTAGATTGTTTTTTTTTTCAACATGTTTTATGCAAGTACTACCCATTGTAATATCTCTTTACCGATTTTAATAATTTAATCGGGAAAATGCAGAGAATATTATACGGTCGGTCGCTCTTGACTGTACTTTTCTTTTCTTTTTTAAAACAATTAGATTTTTATACCCTTGCAAAGGGTATATTGTTTTTGTCACGAAGTTTGTAACGCATTGAAGGAGGCGTTTCCGACCACATAAAGTACATATATTCTTGATCAGCATCAACAGCCGAGTCGATATAGCCATGTCTGTCTGTCCCTCTGTCCGTCTGTTTCTATGCGAACTAGTCTCTCAGTTTTAAAGCTATCTCGATGAAATTTTGTACAGACCTGTATTCTCCCTGCACGCAGTTCATATGTTAAAATCGGCCAGATCGGACCACTATATCATATAGCTCCCATAGGAACAATCGGTTGAAAATGCTTGGTATGAACATTTTCGGTGTCTATTGACCGATTTCAACGAAATTCACTCAGAATGAATTACTAGTATTGTCCCATCTGTTGACCAAATTTTAAATCGGACTTCTATATGTATCATATAACTACCAATGCAATATTCATGACTGCAAGGCTTCGTCGAGCCGAAGATAACCGTTTTTTCTTGTTTAAGTTGCATAGTCTTCTTGGAAACCAAGGAGACTTACTTGATACGGAATTTACAACGCACTTAAGGTATACATACATTAAAGATTTAATTAAATATGTCAATTATGTAATTTTTGCTATATAGGATAGACTTAAGATGGGATCGGCAAGGATATTGGAAGCATATTGCTTATTTTATTTCAAATCATAACATTTTATTTGTCGGGCAATACTTAGAGTCACGTATGAACAAACAGATTTCAGAGATGGTAAGAGCTACAAGTTCGAGCTTGGTGTCAAACGATCACATATTTAGTCAGTCAATACAAGAATCTTTTTTTTTCGATGCCACGCCCCATTCGCCCACAATGAGTAAAAAACTAGACACACCTCCGGAAAAATCGATGTTTTCGGCAAATATCTCAGTAACTATAGCACCTAGGATCACCAATTTGGGTATGGAGGTTCTTAGCGACAGCATAGTTGCATTGCCATTTAAAATTTAAATTAAAATTTAATTTAAATTAAAGACTAACTATATTAAACTATCCTGAAAGGCGCATTTAAATCGGACTATAAACAAGAAAACTAGAAGCGTTACAATATTGATATTTGAACGCAATATCAACCCATTGGTGCAAGCGAGATAGAAACACACAAGCACATTTTCGAACGTTTTCGCTGCTTGTGTTGCGGCAGCGCTGCCCGCTGAAGCTGGCTGCGCCGAATACACACATACAAGCATATATGCAGCATTGTCAAACGTACATATGTATGTGTATTCGCATGCAAACAAACAGATATGTGTTTGATTATACTTAGATTGTTTTTGTTTCAACATATTTTAATGCAAGTGCTACACATACGATTTTAATCATTTAATCGGGAAAAGTGCAGAGAGTATTATATAGTCGGGCATGCTCGACTGTACTTTTCTTTCTTGTTATACTCTCTGCAAGAGTATATTGGATTTGTGCAAAAGTATGTAACAGGCAGAAGGGGGCGTTGCAGACCTCATAAAGTATATATATTCTTGATCAGCGTCACAAGCCGAGTCGATATAGCCATGTCCGTCTGTCCGTCTGTCTGTATGAACAAACAGATTTCAGAGATGGTAAGAGCTACAAGTTTGAGCTTGGTGTCAAACGATCACATATTTAGTCAGTCAATACAAGAATCTTTTTTTTTCGATGCCACGCCCCATTCGCCCACAATAAGCAAAAAACTGGACACACCTCGGAAAAATTGGTGTTTTCGGCAAATATCTCAGTAACTATGGCACCTAGGATCACCAATTCTGGAACGGGAGGTTCGTAGCGACAGCATAGTTGCATTGCCATTTAACATTTTGGACTGCCACGCCCACTTTTCCCACATTTGATAAAAAAGGCTGGAACCTTCAATGCCGGGTTTGGCGAACTTGTTTGTATCGTACAGTATTGTAATTATATAATTCGCCATCAGTGTTGCTCTCTAAATTGTTTTCGGCCAGATCTGGCTTTTACTTATGTTTACATGGGAAAATCAATGCACATATATTACAATTATTTCATTTTTCATGATACACATTATGGTTTTTAGACCCCGTACTCTAAAAAAGAGTATAGGGGTCTATTAGGTTTGTCAGAAGCGAAATGTGCGTAACAGGCAGAAGGAGGCGTGGCCGACCCCATAAAGTATATATATTCTTGATCAGCATCAACAGCCGAGTCGATATAGCAATGTCCGTCTGTGTGTCTGTCCGTCTGTCTGTCCGTCCGTATGAACACCTGGATCTTTTCAACTACAACAGCTAGAGCCACCAAATTTATAATGAAAGTCCGTTATTAACCCAGGCAGGTTAAGTTTATTTTAAATTTTTGCCACGCCCCTTACCGCCCCCGCAATGAGCAAACAACCAGACACACCTCGAAAAAAAATGTAGTTTTAGGCCAATAACTCAGTAACTATGGCACTTAGGAACACCATTTCTGGTAAACAGGTTGCTAGAGACATCCTTAATGCAATGCCATTTGAGCTGCCACGCCCCCTTTTCTCCTGAGAGTTAACCAAACGTTTTCACTTTAATGCCATGTTTAAGGCATTTATTCATATAGTAGGGTGTTGTAATTCAACATAAGTATAGAGACATATAAAATCAACTTATTCTGAAAGTGCCATCATCATACTACTTTTAACAAAAGAGTTACTGCGTTACAAAGTTTGTTATTTAACTGCAATATCACTTACGCGCGAGAGCGAGACAGAAACATACAAACACATGTTCGAACGTTTTCGATGCTTGTGTGGCGACAGCGCTGCCGGCAGACGCTGTGGCGACAGCGCTGCCGGCAGACGCTGGCCGCGCCGAATACACACATATATGCATACATATAATTTCAAACGAATGTGTGTTTGTATGAATAATATGTAAATGCTGATATTCGGGGAGAATTCTTGAAAGTGGCGCGTGGTGCAACTGATAGAGTTTGTCTGAGGTTGTAGGTTCGAATGCTGGCAATGCGAATTGTTAAATTATTTTTTTTTTTTAAATTTCAATTCAAATTGAATACAAATGTGCACTACTATGAGAGTACGGGGTCTTTTATAGTCGGCTCGGTCGACTGTAGCCTTTCTTACTTGTTTAATTTATTAATAAACAAAGAAGGATAAAAATATATACTCAAACAATTTTCTAATTATTTTTCATAGGAATTTAGCCTTATCGCTTACTTTCCGCCAGAACTAGCATATTTGCCTCTCAATGAATGACAACACTGCGAACGTCACGCAACGCAAGCGAACCAACGAACTTGCATGCTACTCGAACGTTTTATACTGAAAAGACGGTCAGGGCAGGTTGCGTTCGAATACTCGGTTGACAACTCGAACGATCAGCAAACGATCTATGGGGCTGATCGTTCTGATCGTGACCAAAATGTTTGATATCAAACGATCAGTTTTGAATCGTTCAAAAAACGGACAACTGATCCTTGTGATTCGAACATTTTTCGGACAGCCCGTTGAATTACTTGTTACCCGATCGTTTGATGTAAAGTTCGAACATACTCGAGTATACTCGTTGCAGGTCTCTGCTATGTATGCATATATATGTATACCATTATTCGGCACAGAGAGCGTCTGCAGGCAGCGCTGTCGCAGGACATGTAAGGAAAACGTTCGAACATATGTTTGAATGTTTCTTCATTTATAGTGCGTTCCGATTTTTTTGCAATTTTCAGAATAGTTTGTCTCCACACGAACTATAAATTACAATACTGTATACAAAATAAAAACAAATTCCTTAAAAACAGCATTGATATTTCAAAGTTTTTTAGTTCTTATGAGAAAAGAGGGGTGGCATTGCTTTTAGGCTATCTCTGGGAACCCGCATTCCAAATTGGTGCTCTAAGGTGCCATAGTCACTGAGATATTCGCCCAAAACATACATTTTTCCGAGGTGTGTCTGATTTTTTGCTCATTGCGGTGGCGCTAAGGTTCGTTGCAACAATTTAAAATAAACTTGATCTGCCTGACATAATAACGGACTTTCATTCTAAATTTGCTGGTTCTAGCTTTTGTAGTTTAAAAGATCCAAGTTCATACAGACAGACAGACGGACATGACTATATCGATTCGTCTTTCGATGCTGATCAATAATATAAAAACTTTATGGGGTCTGCGAAGCCTCCTTCTGCCTGTTACGCACATTTCGCTTCAGACAAACTTAATAGACTCCTCTACTCTTTTTAAGAGTACGGGGTCTAAAAATTTCCTAGGCTGTTGGAGAGTCCAGTCGAATCCGGGTGCCGCAACAACAGCAAAAAGTGCGAATAGGGGCTCCCCCCAAGGAGGAGTTCTATACCCGATACTTTTTAACTTTGTGGTAGACGATCTCAAAAGATGCTCAGCTGCTCTTGGAGTTTGTCGCCCTGACTTATGCATTGGATCTACATCTCAGTCATTCGCCCAATACTGCTCTACGGAGTTCTCGTGTGGTGGCAGGCTACCGATAAGAAAACCTACCTTGCCTTAATGGACAAGGCATAACGCCAGGCGCTGTTATGCATCACAGGCGCTCTAAAAACTACCCCAACTACAGCTCTAGAAACTCTGCTGGGTCTACCATTCTTGGACCTGCTAGCAAGGCTAGTAGCAGCCAAATCAGCCCAACGACTTACTGCGCTGCATGTCATTGCAAGGCTACTGACATAGCTCCATAGGGAGGAATCCGGCCTTAAGCTCTGACACCCAATAACTGTCTGAAAGTCAGGACCCAAACACACTTCGGGCCAGACGAAGGGAATTTTGCCCTAATAGGCAAGAAGGACATCTAAACCGATACACAGACGGCTCCAAGATGACGGGATGAGTTCAGTGCCCATCTTAGCCATTACCTGCTGCACTTCCGTCGAAAAGACTGTAGGCTGATACTAGGAATCATCAAAGGTCACAGACTATCGGCTGCACATGCAGCCAAGCTGGGCATAACCAACATAAGTTTGTATGTTTCAGTCTCGCTTGCACTCATGCATTCATATTGCGCTCAATTATCATGTTATGTTATGTTTCTATTTTCTTGTTTTTATTGAAATTTTCAGGTTAGTTTAATGTTTAATTTGTCTCCACACGAATTTTAAATAACAATACTGTACAATAAAAACAAATTCCTCAAAAACAGCATTGAAATTTTGAAATAATTTTATTTATAGACCGAAAAGGGGGCATGTCAGTCCATACCATACCAAAAGTTGTGATCCTAGGTGCCAAAGTTACTGAGATATTTGCCGAAAACACCAATTTTTCACGAGGTGTGTCTAGATTTTTGCTCAATGTGGGCGAATGAGGGGTGGCATAGAAAAAAAAAGATTCTTGTATTGACTGACTAAATATCTGATCGTTTGACACCAATCCCGAACTTGTAGCTCTTACCATTTCTGATATCTGTTTGTTCATACGGACAGACAGACAGACAGACGGACATGGCTATATCGACTTACTTTATGGGGTCTGCCACGCCTCCTTCTGCCTGTTACATACTTTGCACAAACCCAATATACTCTTGTAGAGAGTATAAAAAGCTATAGGCAGCAAATGAGTACTTGGTGTAAAGGCTGATAAAAATGGCTGTGTGGAGCGCTTCAAATCTATGTTGGTGCGCTCAGCAATATGGCGTCGAATAGTGAATTCTCACAGGATGTTTACATGAAGCAGCCTGATGGATTTGTAAATGAAGAATGTCCCAACAAGGTTTTGAACGCTAAACTAGACACTGTTCTAAAGGAAATGGGATTTTTCCCATGCGTCAGCGAGCCCTGATTATATACTTGCAATGGGCAAGATAAATATAATATAATTGCGGCTTATGTAGACGATATTTTAATTGCCAGCTCTGCTAAAGACGATTTGCTGGAAATTAAGGCGTCATTTGAAAAAGTATTTGATGTAGTTGACGGAGGCCAAATCAATCACTTCTTAGAAGTTGAGCGTGAAGGTGAGATAGGGAACATACGTATTGGTCACATACAGTACGTTGTCCAGATGTTGCACACATGGGGCATGTTACAATGCAAGTCTGCTGCTACACCTCTGGAGGCTGGTTATCAAGTCAAGTGTGATGACCCTGATTGCGATATTGTCAACGAAAGGAACTATCAGTCGTTAATAGGCTGTTTAATGTATTTGGCAATAGCAACTAGACCTGATATTTTACACTCTGTTAGCAAGCTGGCACAGCGAAATTCTAACCCACACAAGGAGCACGAAGTAACAGCAAAGCGTGTCCTAAGATACTTAAGGGGCACAATGGATTTGAAACTCCACTATCAGCACTCGGAAAAAAAGCTACATGGTTACGTTGATGCGGATTGAGTTAACGATTCTACAGACCGAAAATCGTATTCTGGATACGTGTTTCTCGAAGCTGGCGGTGCCATTTAATGCCATTTCCAAGAAGCAAAGTATGGTGGCACTAAGTAGTACTGAAGCAGAGTACATTGCCGTTTCAACTGCAGCTAGGGAATTTGTCTATCTAAAGTAAATATTCAGCGAAATGGGTTTTGGTATTGTTGGTTCCATTGATTTTTACTGTGATAATCAAAGTGCTCAATGCCTTGTAAAGAATCCAATCTTGCACAATCGCATCAAACATATAGATATTAATCATCATCATGTAAGAGAGCTATAGTATACTCGAAAAAGGAAATTGATATCCATTATATATGTACTGCTATTAGTTTATAACTTGTAAGCTGGTCACACTTGAAGTTTACTTATCTTCTTTTGGTTCATCTTCTTATACTCTCTGCAAGAGTATATTGGGTTTGTGCAAAAGTATGTAACAGGCAGAAGGAGGCGTGGCAGACCCCATAAAGTATATATATTATTGATCAGCATCACAAGCCGAGTCGATATAGCCATGTCCGTCTGTCCGTCTGTCCGTCTGTCTGTCTGTCTGTCTGTCTGTCTGTCTATCCGTCTGTCCGTATGAACAAACAGATTTCAGAGATGGCAAGAGCTACAAGTTCGAGCTTGGTGTCAAACGATCAGATATTTAGTCAGTTAATACAAGAATCTTTTTTTTTTCGATGGCACGCCCCATTCGCCCACAATAAGCAAAAAACTGGACACACCTCGTATAAAATTGGTGTTTTCGGCAAATATCTCAGTAACTATGGCACCTACGATCACCAATTTGGGTACGGAGGTTCCTAGCGACAGCATAATGCATTGCCATTTAAAAGTTTGGACTGCCACGCCCCCTTTTCCCACACTTGAAAAAACTTCAAATGCAGTTTTTTGCGAACTTGTTTATATCATACAGTATTGTTATTTATAATTCGTGTGGAGATTAACTATATTAAACTATCCTAAAAGGCGCATTAAAATCGGACTATAAACAAGAAAACTAGAAGCCTTACAATATTGATAATTGAACGCAATATCAACCCATAGGTGCAAGCGAGATAGAAACACACAAGCACATGTTCGAACGTTTTCGCTGCTTGTGTGTCGGCAGCGCTGCCCGCTGAAGCTGGCTGCGCCGAATACACACATACATACATATTTCCATCATATACATATTGTCAAACGTATGTGTAATCGCATGCAAACAAACAGATGTGTGTTTGATTATACTTCGATTGTTGTTGTTTCAACATATTTTAATGCAAGTACTACGCATTGTAATATCTGTATACCGATTTTAATAATTTAATCGGGAACAAATGCAGAGAGTATTATACGGTCGGGCGTGCTCGACTGTACTTTTCTTTCTTGTTTTAATTTACTCTTGTTATACAACTCACCAAATATATAAACATGAATAGACTCTGAAGAACAAATGTGTTACAAACTATTTCACGCTAACGCTAAATTAAATATCCAACAATATAATTATTGCTATATAGGATAGACCAAAGATGGGATCAGGAAGGATATTGGAAGAATATTGCTTTTTATACCCGTTACTCGTAGAGTAAAAGGGTATATTGTAATCGTATGTAACAGGGAGAAGGAGGCGTGGCAGACCCCATAAAGTATTACTATTCTTAATCAGCATCAATAGCCCAGTCGATATAGCCATGTCCGTCTGTCTGTCCGTCCGTCCGTCCGTCTGTATGAACAAAAGGATCTCAGAGACTATAAGAGCTAGAAACATGATAGGGGTCGCAAATGAAAGGTACAATACCCAAGCAGTACAAGTTTGTTTTTGTTTTTTGACACGCCCACTTTAGGGCGTTTTATTTGCATATAAAGGTAAATGTACAGGTAAACCTAGAATGT
Source organism: Drosophila arawakana (assembly GCA_018151165.1). NCBI lineage: Eukaryota > Metazoa > Arthropoda > Insecta > Diptera > Drosophilidae > Drosophila > Drosophila arawakana. Next base: position 61,805 of record JAECWX010000542.1, read on the forward strand.
TTTAGTATAGAAAACTTTTGTTAGTCACGCTATCTGAACCAAATTTACACAGATAGTACATGGCTAGGAAGTTTATATACCGACCAAGTTTAATCCAAATCGGGCAACCATATCGTATAGCTCCCATAGGGCCGATCGGTCAAAAATACGCTCCAAATATGAATTAGTACGAAAAACTTTTGGGGTTACTAAGCTAAATTAATCAAACTCACACAGAATACATTTTCCATCAATATATAAGTTAACACTTAGCACTTAATATAGAATATTGAGCAACCCTCGCTATAGAGCGCTTTGTAAGTTATGAAACAGCTCTCGCAATAGCGACACTGCATACTTTGTATCAGCTCACTATAGATGCAATGGTCAGCAGCGGTAACCGGACACTTTTGTTTTGCTGCAAGAGTTTCCGTTATTGCCTAAGATTGCTGAGTCGGCTTGCCGACCATGACATTGTGGCGTGATGCGAGTTTTGGCTTATGTTAAATGAAACATAATTTGTATTAAGAAATCAGTTTTGAATACAGCGCTCTTCCAGTAAGTCGCTTAAATAAATATTCACTCCGGCACTTGGCCGTAAAATAATTTGTTTCATTGTCTGAGAACGAGGCCAGCAATAGGAGGCTCAGTCGCCTCTCAACCTAATCATCAATCCTTAGAGAAAGGAAAACAATTAATTGGCGCCCAACTAGTGGTCTAACTCCACTACCAACAATTAAAACAGCAGCACAGGAGCTGCAACAACCAACAACAAGTAAAACAGCAGCACAGGGGCTGCAACAACCGACAACAATTGAGACAGCAGCGCGGGAGCTGCAAGTGACAGAGTTCATGAAGAGAATTTTTTTGTGTTAGTTGAATCATGTAAGTGTACGCCAAAATTTGTTTTCATCAAATACAAAAAGTTTTAAGTTTATTTTGTAAAAAATGAATTAGTACTAGTGAGTATTTCATTTTGCAACAGATAATGTAAAAAAATTTTTTTTCGTTTAATAATAATCAGAACCAAGTGAGAGTGACTGCGTTGGGAATCTTAGTTTACTTTGTGTTGCTTTCTGTGTGTCTAAAATTATGCATACAGTTCTCGTAGCTCAGAGTTCCGACGTAATTCGATCCATCTTTTGACGGCCCGTTTTATTTTTCTCGGCCACTGGCCTGCGCATGTCACGCTTCAACCCATCTAGAAACCGTCGCGAGCAGTCAAGTGACTCAGATTCTGACTGTGACACTCGCATCAGAGTCCCGCCTACTAGACTTCTCCCTGCAGTATCCCCACCAACAGGTAAAATGGATCCAGATCAGATTAGGGAAGTGATAAGGACGGCTATAAACAATGCTTTAGCCGAGCAGGCGGCTGCAAACCAGCAGAGGGAGCATGCATTGACTCAAAGAATTAATGAGTTAGCTGAACAAATAGCAGCAGCAAACGTTGCCGGCCCCCAAGTAGTAGCATATGCTGCTATAGGAATTAGAAACGACATTCACTGTGACGAGCCGCTAGATGCCGTCAAGTGCTTACCTGAGTTTGCAGGAGTACAGGAACCTTATGTATCTCGGAGGCAGGCAGCATTAGCCGCTAACGAGATCTTCAGACCACATAATGGCAGTTATCGTCATAATCATCATAAAATGCAAGATTAAGGGCCCCGCAGACGCGGTGCTGGCCTCATTTGGTACTGTATTGAATTTAATGCAATAATATATCGCCTAGATTTCACATACAGAGACAAGAGACCAATTTATGTCATTGAAACGGAATTAAGTACCTTGAGGCAACGTGGCCTGTCCCTGCTTCAATATTACGATGAGGTTGAGAAGAAACTCACTCTTCTCACTAACAAAGTTAACCTGTCATATGAGTCGGCTTTAGCAAAGGCGATGATGCGTTGCGTGTGTTCATATCGTGTCTCAAGCGCAGTATTACAGATGTGCTCTTTGCGGCAAAGCCTAGAGATTTTCCTTCACCGCTAGCTCTCGCGCAAGAAGTCGAGTCGAATCATGAAAGGTACGTATTCGCGGCTAATTTCGCAAAAAGTCTAGAAGACAAAGAGCGCAAGGCGCATGCAAAAGCGCAGGGTCACCAACAAGAGAGGCATTCGCAACAAACCGAAACACAAGCTAGCGATACAAAGAATCCGCACTTTAGCAAGCAAAGGGACTCACATGCGATTCCTCATAGACACAGGTGCGGCCAAGAATTTCATTCGGCCACATGAAGGGTTGAAAGGTGTCCGCTCGGTAGAGTCCCCCTTCAAAATTCACTCCATTCACGGCGAGACACAAATTACACACAAATACTTTGTTTCAATGTTTGGGTGAAAGGCAACTTTTCTTATTCTGCCGGACTTGTCAACTTTTGATGGGATTGTAGCCCTTGACCTGTTAAAGCAGGCAGCAGCTTCGCTTTGTCTAGCTTCAGGACAACTTAAGTGGGGCACGGAGGTCGAACAAGTCACCTTCCACACGTGCAAAAATGTAAATTTCACAAATGTAGACTGTGCAGAGGCATCCCCATTAGCTAGAAGTTCTTTTTTGAAAATGCTAAAGACCATACAAATGGCCTTTGCAGCCCCAGACGAGGCGTTGCCGTATAACACATCAGTCGTGGCTACCATTAGGACCACAGATAAGCAACCGCTCTTTGCCAAGCTTTACCCATATCCAATGGGAGAAGTTGATTTCGTTAATAAAGAAATCAAAGATCTGCTAAAGAATGATATAATTCAAAAGTCCGTCTCTCCCTACAATAACCCAATATGGGTAGTAGACAAGAAGGGCACTGATGAAGCGGGCAATAGGAAAATGAGGTTGGTAATGGACTTTCGTAAACTTAACGAAAGAACCGTCCCTGACAATTACCCTATGCCAAATATATCAATGATATTGGGGAATTTGGGGAGAGCCAAATTCTTTTCAACATTATACCTCAAGTCTGGTTATCACCAGATCATACTCGCTGAACGCGACCGTGAAAAAACCTCTTTCTCTGTGAACGGGGGGAAATACGAGTTCAAAAGACTCCCCTTTGGATTAAAGAATGCAGCAAACATCTTCCAAAGAACCATCGACGACATACTGCGAGAGCAAATTGGCAAATTTTGCTATGTTTATGTCGATGACGTAATCATCTTTTCAGAAGATGAGGAATCCCACATTAAACACGTGGATTCTGTCCTAAAAAGCTTACACAAACATGATGGTCTCCGTCGAAAAGTCACGTTTTTCTAAGAAAATCGCGAACTTTCTTGGTTTCATAGTCGCCAGCACTGGCGCCACGATGGATCCTGAAAGGGTTAGGGAAATACAGGAGTATCCAGAACCTAAAACACTGTTCGAGGTCAGATCATTTCTAGGCCTCGCAAGTTATTACAGATGATTCATTAGGAACTTCGCCGCAATAGCAAGACCCATCTCGAATATCGTGAAGGGTGAAAATGGAACAGTCAGTAAGCATAGGTCCAGAAATATAAAGGTTCAATTCTCTGAAGTGCAGCAAAGGGCGTTTCAGAAGTTGCGCGATCTAACGACCGATGCTTTGGCTCACGGCATAGGTGCAGTTTTGTCTCAAGAGGCCCGACCTATAACAATGATTTCAAGAACATTGAAGGACAGCGAGGTTGACTATGCAACAAATGAGAGAAAGTTATTGGCCATCGTATGGTTACTTGCCAAGTTAAGGCAGTATTTGTATGGGGTGAAAGACATTACTATCTTCCCTGACCATCAACACTTGACCTTCGTAGTTTCGGAATCTAATCCAAATGCGAAGATCAAAAGGTGACGAGCCTAATGCACTTATCTTCTATAAACCTGGCCAGGACAATCTGGTTGCGGATGCCTTGTCAAGACAGAAGCTCAACGTTGTAAATGAACAAGAAATTGAGTCATGCGCAGCAACGATCCACAGTGAGGTATCTCTCACCAACACCATTGAAACAACAGACAAACCCTTGAACTGTCTTCAAAACCAAATAGTGCTAGAAGAGGCGCGTTTCCCCTTAAAACGAAGTTTTTTTCTTTTCGGGAATAAGAAACGCTACTTGATCAGCTATACTTGCATCGAATCGCTGCTAGACGAGCTCGAAGATGTAGTCTCACCCAAATGCGTAAATGCCTTCCACTGTAATTTACACACGCTTGCAATGATACAAGATACATTGGTTCGAAGATACCCGGCCACAAAGTTCTGGCACTGCAAAAATCGCGTAGTGGACATATTTGCGTTTGGAGAAAGGAGGGAAATCCTCACAAAAGAGCATAATAGGGCCCATAGGTCTGCACAGGAAATGTTAAGCAGGTACTCTCGGAGTACTACTTTCCAAAGATGGCAAAAATAGCCAATGAAATAGTACAAAATTGAAAAACATGTGCTAGGGGTAAATACGATAGACACCCCAAAAAACAAGAGCTTGGGGAGACGCCGATCCCTTCACATGTAGGAGAGATGTTACACATAGACGTTTTCTCCACTGAGAGGAAATACTTTCTCACTTGCATCGACAAGTTATCTAAGTTTGCTATTGTCCAACAGGTCCCTTCAAGAACCATTGTGGATCTGAAGCCATCCTTAATGCAACTAATGAATTTTTTTCCAAAAGCCAAATCCATTTACTGTGACAATGAACCGTCATTGAATTCAGAGACCATCGTGACTATGCTCACAAAACAACTATGGGGTCAGCATTTCAAATGCACCACTAGGTAGAACGCAAATCGGCAGAATAGGGTCTTCGACGTTGGCGACAAGGTTTTAGTCAAGTAAAACCGACGGCTCGGAAACAAACTCACACCTTTATGTGTTGAAAAGGCCGATGAAGCAGACCTGGGGACCGAGGTCCTCATTCGAGGAAGGGTGGTCCACAAGGACAACCTAAAGTGACTCACTTGTTATACCCTTGCAGAGGGTATATTGTTTTTGTCCCGAAGTTTGTAACGCATTGAAGGAAGCGTTTCCGACCACATAAAGTATATATATTCTTGATCAGCATCAACAGCCGAGTCGATATAGCCATGTCCGTCTGTCCGTCTGTCCGTCTGTTTCTATGCGAACTAGTCTCTCAGTTTTAAAGCTATCTTAATGAAATTTGGTACAGACCTCTGCACGCAGTTCATATGTAAAAATCGGCCAATTCGGACCACTATATCATATAGCGTCCATAGGAACAATCGGTTGAAAATGCTTAGTATGAACACTTTCGGTGTCTATTGACCGATTTCAACGAAATTCACTCAGAATGTATTTCTCATTGTTCCCCATCTGTTGACCAAATTTCATCCAAATCGGACCACTATATTATATAGCTTCCATAGGAACAATCGGTTGAAAATGCTTACTATGAACACTTTCGGTGTCTATTGACCGATTTCAACGAAATTCACGGAGAATGTATTTCTCATTGTTCCCCATCTGTTGACCAAATTTCATCCAAATCGGACCACTATATCATATAACTACCATAGAAATAATTGGTTAAAAAAACCAAATTAATGCAATATTCATGACTGCAAGGGTATTTAATCTTCGGCGAGCCGAAGATAACCGTTTTTTCTTGTCTTTTTTACACCTTTTTTTAAGCCACTAGTCATACTCGTATAAGTTAGATATAGTTTTTCAATTTACTTTTAGCCACTTGGCATAGTTTAGTTATAAAACATTTTTGTTGGTGAACAGACCTCCTTAAAAATTTTAACAAAAAAGTTGCTAAAAAGAAAGAAAACAACTTCATTTTGCAGGTTTGGATCCATATTACTCCTTTTCTTATCAGTGGCTTCGGCACATGTCACCGACTACTCGCGTGCCAAGTAATGCTTGCTATTACTCTCGCAAAGGCTAACATTGTTAGCCCAATCATTTTGGACCCCTCAGATTTGAAATCAATTTGGCTAGTGGAACCCACCAACACTCCCATAGGAGATCTTATGCCCGTTGCGTCCGTAAAAGTTCTTCAATCCATTAACACTATACATTTTATAATCAAATTCCCAACGCATAAAAAAACTTGCAGAAAAATTACGATATATCCTGTCGTCCACAAGAACTTCATATTGCGATTGTTTGACAATGTCATAGCCGAATGCGATGGAGAAACCCACACACTGCAGAGTTGCGCCGCTTCACCTGGAGCCACATTTTGTCGTCTGGCATTAAAGAGTTCATCTGCCAAGGAGCTCCAGTCGAGCAACCTGGAAATAATTACCCATGTAGATGACGGAATCATCATCCTTAACGACGTATCCGCAAGGATTCAGGTGGACAACGGCACTGAGATCCAGGTACAAGGCACGCATCTCATCACGTTCGGAGACCGAGTCGCAATTAACGGAACTCTGTTTTACAATCACTACAACACACGCAATAGAGTCCCGGGTATTGCCAATTCTCCCTTGCTGAACATCACTGCCAGCCAATATGTCCTCAGCCTCCCTTACCTTCATCGATTGAATGAACGTAATTTGGAGGTGATACAGCAATTCAAGAAGGACGCCGGAACTGATCAAGCCTATCGTGTGGCATTCATCATTGGAGCCATATGCTGTGCTTTAATCTGCATTGGCCTCACTCTTTGGCGGATCATCGACGCAAAACAGTATGCAAAGCAGTTACGAGAAGTTGTGGCCGGGATTGGGCCGGCCGAGGACGGCCTTACACTTGAGGGGGGAGTAGTTAACACATAGCACTTAATATAAAATATTAAGCAACCCTCGCTATAGAGCGCTTTGTAAGTTATGGAACAGCCCTCGCAATAGCGACACTGCATACTTTGTATCAGCGCTCTATAGATGCAATGGTCAGCAGCGGTAACCGGACACTTTTGTTTTGCTGCAAGAGTTTCCGTTATTGCCTAAAATTGCTGAGTCGGCTTGCCGACCATGACATTGTGGCGTGATGCGAGTTTTGGCTTATGTTAAATGAAACATAATTTGTATTAAGAAATCAGTTTTGAATACAGCGCTCTTCCAGTAAGTCGCTTAAATAAATATTCACTCCGGCACTTGGCCGTAAAATAATTTGTTTCATTGTCTGAGCCCGAGGCCAGCAATAGGAGGCTCAGTCGCCTCTCAACCTAATCATCAATCCTTAGAGAAAGGAAAACAATTAATTTATACATACTGACCAAGTTTAGTCCAAATCGAAGTACTATATCGTATAGCTCCCATAGGGCCGATCGGTGAAAAATACGCTCTAAATATGAGTTAATATGGAAAACTTTTGCGTTAACTAAGCTATATTAACCAAACTCACACAGAATACATCCGACAATAATATATATATATATATACTTACCAAGTTTGATCCAAATCGGAAAACTATATCGTATAGCTCCCATAGGGCCGATCGGTCGAAAATATGCATTTAATGTGAATTTCTATGAAAATGTTCTGTGTTTGCCAAGCTATTATATCCATCACCATTGTTAATAACAAATTGAAACTGAGTAACGGGTATCCTAAAGTCGCGAGGCGACTATAGCATTCTTTATTGTTATACTGTCTGCAAGAGTATATTGGGTTTGTGCAAAAGTATGTAACAGGCAGAAGGAGGCGTGGCAGACCCCATAAAGTATATATATTCTTGATCAGCATCACAAGCCGAGTCGATATAGCCATGTCCGTCTGTCCGTCTGTCTGTCGGTCTGTCCGTCTGTCCGTCCGTATGAACAAACAGATTTCAGAGATGGTAAGAGCTACAAGTTCAAGCTTGGTGTCAAACGGTCAGATATTTAGTCAGTCAATACAAGAATCTTTTTTTTTTTTTCGATGGCACGCCCCGTTCGCCCACAATAAGCAAAAAACGGGACACACCTCGTGAAAAATTGGTGTTTTCGGCAAATATCTCAGTAACTATAGCACCTAGGATCACCAATTCTGGTACGGGTGTTCCTAGCGAGAGCATAGATAAATTGGCATTTAACATTTTTGACTACCACGCCGACTCGCCACCACGCCACCGATCTCTCTGAAATCTGTTTGTTCATACGGACAGACGGACATGGCTATATCGACTCGGCTTGTGATGCTGATCAAGAATATATGTACTTTATGGGATCTGCCACGCCTTCTTCTGCCTGTTACATACTTTCGCACAAACCCAATATACTCTTGCAGAGAGTATAATGCAGATTAATCAAACTTTGATTTTTAACATATAGAAAAAACTTCACAAAACGTTTGGCAAGTTAAAATCGAGTAAAATTGCAAAAAAATCACAATCACTGAATTTTTTTTTGATGAAATTGAATCCATGCAGAGAAACCAACATTTCAGAGGATGGAGGTATAAAGAAACAAGTCACATAAAAGGCAAAACACGATACAGTAACCAAAACAGTTTTACTTTCTGCATTTAGTGGGGGTTTTACTGAAAAAAGAACTCCCCCACTTCATCGATTAAGATGATCATACCTAATGCTATTATATCATATTTAGATGTCACTATTCAGATATTCTAGAATTAAGTCTACAAATGCAATATTATCTGAAAATGGAATATTACCAGAATCAAAAGAAGTTTAACTTATACCGTAGACCCCTAAACCTCTGGTACTGAATGTGAAGTTGGTCAGAAGTTTGATTCGAGAAATTAGTCAGAAGACTGACAGGAATTGAACGAGTTTTATTTATCTGCTTGAACTTCTGAACACTCATATGAGAATACCAAAACTTTGGATCACATGTGATAGGAAACAAATCAGAGCACATCTTAAAAGATGAGTGTTCCCTTTGATCAGAGAAATAACATTTGAAATTGAAAAAGTACCAGAAGTTTGGTAGCAATGAATACTGCAATTGGCTTGATAGTCGTGTCTGCAGATAACCTAAATATAAATATAAGCTTACGTTACGTGAAGCTTAAGTGAACCAGGTGGAAGAGGTTTATGAAGTTGTTGAGAACTCAACACCTCATTAGGAGGAGTCTCGAATTTTTATTCGCTAAGTAAGCAACTCTGCACTAATATCAGAATCACTGCAAAGCTTTTAAGAAAGTGAAGTCAATTTAAGAATTTGTTTTTCACCGTATCATACTGTAGGGAAGTGTTCTAGCCGGAGTACAGAGTTTGAGTACTCAGTCTGTTCAGGGCTCGAATCTTACAAGACAATTTGTAAAATTCGCGGAGACACTGTGGACGTGGAAAAACGGACCAATTTGAGGTTGAGGCCGGACCGGAAATGGAGAAAAACGGAAGGCGAGACCCAGACGAGGATGCCGGTTGGTCTGGTTCGTCTCCCACATCTCTCTGCTGAACGTGAGCCTGCACTTCGCGGAGCCCCTGTCGTCGCTGCTAACGGGTTCAAAGCTGGCTAACTCATTGTCTTCGCCGGTTGTGGGTTCCCTGAGCGCTAGTATATTGCGGGCACCAGTTCGACTGATTGCTCGTTGCTGCTTTACAGCGGAACGCCGAGTCCGCCGCAGTCGCTCTCTTTTTCAGGCTGATCCTGGCCGTCTCTCTTCACGTATACGCCTCCGACCGCGACGACGGGTTCCTCTGACGTCGCGTCGTGTTCGAGTAGGGGATCCGACTGTGGCTGCTCATGGGAGGGAGGTGTCTGCCACATCCCTGGCCTGTGCACATTCACCGTCGTGGAGCGGCTTTCATCATTTGGACACGAGTACTGCAACGACTCCCCTGTTGTTCCGTCCTCGGTGTTCTCTTGCTGGTCGCTGTCGGGCTCCGAATCGCCTAGCCCTTCGGTTCCTTCATCCGACTATTCGAAAAATCGTCGTCTTGCCAACGGTCGTAAAATGGCCACTGGGTCGCGTGATCGGCGCTCCTCATTGCATGGCTCGGTGGTTCCTTGTCACTACTTGTGACGATTGTCTCGTCGACCATTATACAGATGTCTGCGAATTTTTAAAGCAAACTGCTATTATCGCTACCCTACCTACTACGTCCGTAGCAGTACACCGTACAATTGGGCAACCTTATATTCTAGTTACAAAATTTTCTTACATAGTAAGGTTGAAGGGCAATTACCCAGCTTCTTGCGTTCAACCTCCAAAGTAAGACGATGCTGGGGGAAATGAACCTAGCTACTCTGTAGGGTACTTCGGGGCCAATTTGGCTGCAAAACCTTACGCTGCGTTGGAAAACTGGTGTTTTCTCACCATAACCCCTTCTACGACCGCCGATCACTATTCTATCCTCCGGAGATGGTAGTGTCGGATTTGGTCCAACGATCTCGAAGATTTCTTTTAACTTCTTCTCCTTTTCTTGAGGGCTTAGTGTACTCGTGGCTGATTCGGGGGTTATAACGTCGTAGAGTGCCGCCAGAAAGCATGGTTCTCTGCATTGGACGAGGAAGGATGGACTGAATTTACTTTAGTACGCCACACTAGAATTGACTGCAAACGCAATCTCGGTTACCACCTCGTCCTACGTGTTATGATGGCCTTCGATGAACTGCGCTATCAATATCTTCACTGTCCTATTGGTCCTCTCCGCATGATTTTTCTGGGGACAGTAAGGGGCCTTATACTGTAGAGTCACTCTCAATGACTCCATATATCTTGTGAAAGCAGTACTTGCGAACTGGGCGCCGTTTTCGCAAACGATAGTCCTTGGTATTTTTTATTTTATTTTACTATTGGTAACTAAGAACTTGAATTTATTATTTGCACATGAAATTATGACTTCAGTTATAAGTGTAATGGATAGGGGGAGAATCAGGAGGTCCACGTCTGGATTCGAACTCGGAGGTTGTAGAGTTCTATTTGTGACGAGACAGCAGCTTAGATATCCCAAAGCGGAACATTATCCTCTCGCGAAACGCCTGTTGCAACAATTCTACAGTCGCCATCTTCAACGGCATTGTGGAAAACCAGCAAAATGTGTATTGCTGCGTTTCGAGCGAGGGACATCACTACGCACTGCCATCCGCTCTGCCACCTGCCGGGCCAGCATTCTTCACGCCGGCTTCCTCTGCTCCGTCTTGTATTTCTCACAAACACTCACTACATTTGACATACCTGGTTGGTTCCTTGAACATGCCCGGCCAGTAGTAACACTGGGCCGGTCTCGATGCCGCCTTCCCCACCTCTTGGTGTCGTGGCGGTAGGGATGCCGTGGCATTGATCCACGTTGATCCATTCTTCTGTGCCTCTCCCCAGGTCCACATCTGGCCCTTCCTGAGGAGGGATGTCATCGGCTCGACCTGCGTTGGGAAGTTTCGTACGAACCTCCTGTACCAGGATGCCATTTTCAAGCATTAGCGTAAAGTCTTTAAGTTATGGAGAGCTCGAAGGTTCCGGATCGCATCTACCTTGTCGGGATCTATACAGATACCTTTGCCCCCTACCACACGACATAAGTACGCCAATTTCTTCTGGAAGAATCGATATTTCTTCCTGTTCAAACTTAAGTTCGGCGCCCGTATTCATCGGAATACCTCCCTCAGATTCTCAACGTGCTGCTCCTTCGTGGCTCCTACAATAAAAATTACAATGCATAATCGAACACACATATATTTCTCTGTATGCACGTTTGTTTGACATTATATGTATGAAGGAGGAGGAGCAAGTTGGCATGGACAGCTTCTGATGACCCTAGAGCAAGGGCCTGTCGATGTGGCCTTAGTCCAGGAACCGTGGATTGCACCCGGCAATCAGATGACTGAGCTAAGGTCAAAAAACTATAATGCGTTTTACATCTTGACGGTAAGCAAAACAAGAAAAAACGGTTATCTTCGGCTCGCCGAAGATTAAATACCCTTGCAGTCATGAAAATTGAATTAATTTGGTTTTTTTAACCAATTATTTCTATGGTGGTTATATGATATAGTAGTCCGATTTGAAATTTGGTCAACAGATGGGGACAATAAGAAATACATTCTGTGTGAATTTCGTTGAAATCGGTCAATAGACACCGAAAATGTTCATACTAACCATTTTCAACCGATTGTTCCTATGGAAGCTATATGATATAGTGGTCCGATTTGGATGAAATTTGGTCAACAGATGGTGGACAATGAGAAATACATTCTGAGTGAATTTGGTTGAAATCGGTCAATAGACACCGAAAATGTTCATACTAAGCATTTTCAACCGATTGTTCCTATGGGAGCCATATGATATAGTGGTCCGATCTGGCCGATTTTTACATATGAACTGCGTGCAGAGAGAATACAGGTCTGTACCAAATTTCATTAAGATAGCTTTAAAACTGAGAGACTAGTTCGCACAGAAACGACAGACATAGAAACATAGACGGACAGACAGACGGACAGACGGACATGGCTATATCGACTCGGCTGTTGATGCTGATCAAGAATATATATACTTTATGTGGTCGGAAACGCTTCCTTCAATGCGTTACAAACTTCGTGACAAAAACAATATACCCTCTGCAAGGGTATAATAAGAACCGCCGTACTTGTACAAAAAGGCCTACATGCTTATCTTATGTCAATCTAAAGCACTGAAGACTTGACAACAGTCAAGCAGGAGAACAACAGGGTTCCCCTCACGGTAGCATCATCATACATGGCGCACGACCTGCCGTCACCACATGAAGATCTGTTGAGATCAACAACGGAGTCCACCAGCAAAGACGCTCAACTCATTATCAGAACGCACGCGAACGCCCACCACTGTGTATGAGGGGTGAGTCAATTTTAAATTTTATCTTAATATCCTTGATCTTCTAATATCCTTGATCTTTCACTCGCGTCATGTGCAGACATAGCTTACTGGAGGGTCCTAGCCATTCAATTTGAATCTAATTTTGATCACACCCTTAAAATAGGCAGACCTAGGAACCCTCGGAATGCCGATTGCGTCAAATTCGAGAGACTTGTGGCTGCCGAACTAGGTCAACCCGGCGCCATCGAGTCGGTGAGTGACATTGAGAAATCCTTCTCATTATTAAACACCACCCTCCTAGACGGCTATAACAAATCCAGCCAACCATCAAGGTGGAAAGTGAGGTTCAAACCATTTAGGTTCTGCTTAAGCTTGTTAAACAGACGGAATTGGAACTAGAGTACAAAGTCGGACTCACATCATGTAAAACTACCATCAGAAGGGCCAAAAGAAGCTCCTAGGGGAATTTTTGTTCCAACCTGGAGTCAGTGCCGGAAACCGCCAGTCTAAGGAAGCTGCTGTGAAAACTGTCGACCAACCAACGCCAGCTGAAACTCGACGACAGGACATGGACGGGGAGTAGCGAAGAAACCTTAAAAGCTCTCATGACGGCACACTTCCCTGATTGTTTAACACTTTCCGCAGAGGAGAAGCATCAACAAAACCTCGCATTACGAACTTCTGCTCCCCGAATGGCTATTCACGACGCTATGGGCCATCAACTACTTCTCATGGATAAAGTGTCCTTGTATAGACAATATCATATTAGCCATGCTCAAAACCACTAAGGACGAGGTCACTTCATGGCTTGTCAGGATATTTGAAAGTTGACTCAAAACCGGCCGCATTCGAACTCAAAAGAGAACAGCGAGAGTTGCATTCCTTCCCAAAGCTGGAAAATGTGGTCACAGCAACCCAAGGAATTAGAGACCAATCAGTCTCACATCATTCCTGCTGAAAACAATGGAAAAGCTGCTGGATCTCAGAATCAGAAATGCACTCACTCGTCGTCTCCATTGAGAAGGCGCTACGCAATAAAAAATATGCACCAGGAGCTTTTGTAGACATCTTAGGTGCATTCAATACCGTCAGCACCAACGCTATCATTGACAAACTTCAGCAATCACAACGCACCCAACAATCATACACTGGATTAAAAATCTCTTAGGCTGCAGGAGAGTCCAGTCGAATTCGGGTGCCGCAACAACAACCAGAAGCGCGAATAGGAGCTCCCCCCAAGGAGGAGTTCCATACCCGATACTTTGGAACCTTGTGGTAGATCTGATCTGATCTGATCTTGGAGTTTCTCATCCAGACTTATGCATTGGATCCACATCTCAGTCATCCGCCCAACACTGCTCTACGGAGTTCTCGTGTGGTGGCAGGCTACCGATAAGAAAACCTATCTTGCCTTAAGACGCAAAAAGGACATCTAAAACTATACACAGACGGCTGTAAAATGGCGGGAGGAGTAGGTGCCGCAGTGTACTGTGAACACCCCAGCACCAAGCTTTCATTCATTTCTTCGCAACACGCCTTAGCGCCAACTGCAACACAGTCAACCTCATGGTTGACAGTCGAGCAGCCATTAAGTCTATGATGTCGTCTACCTTACTCTACACATCTACTGGGTTCCAAGACACCAGTGCATTCCTGGAAATGAGGAAGCAGATATTCAAAGCAAAGATCGAATTACCTCAGTATAGTTTAGAACACATGGCCATTTACCTAAGATCACTGTACCGCAGTCTTGACAAAAAGGCCAACAAGCTCATCATGTTCCACCACCTCATACAAGACAGCTATAATCATGTGCAATGTGTTCAGTGCCCATCTTAGCCACTATCTTGTGCACCTCAGTCGAAAAGACTGTAGGCTAAAAGTAGGAATCCTCACAGGGCACTGCCTATCGGGTGCACATGCAGCCAAGCTGGGCATAACCAACAACACTATCTGCAGGAAATGCAATGACGTTAATACCACTCAGACCCTCGAGTATTGTCTTTACCACTGCCCTGCCCTAGAACGAGCAAGACTACTTTGCCTGGGAGCACTAAGGGCCACATCTGGCCTATGTACTGTACCGGCGAGAACGTCCGGCTTAACCTATATGTATACCATTGTTTTAATGCAAATACTACTCATTTTAATACCTGGATACCGATTTTAATAATTTTATCGAGAAAAATGCAGAGAGTATCATACGGTCGGGCAGGCTCGACTGTACTTTTCTTTTTTGTTTTTCGATGACACGCCCCATTCGCCCACAATGAGCCAAAACGTGGACACACCTCAGAAAAAATCTGTAATATCGGCAAATATCTCAGTAACTATGGCACTTAGGAACACCAATTTTGGTACGCAAGTTTCTAGCGACAGCATAAATGCAATGACATAAAAATTTTTGCTGCCATGCCCCCTTTTGTCACTAGAAATAAAATAATTTTTAATCTTCAACAACATTTTTAAGGCATTTGTTCTTATCGTTCAGTATTTTAATTTACAACTCGTTTGGAGACTAACTATATCAAACTATCCTGAAAGGTGCATTAAAATCGGACTATAAACAAGAAAATTAGAATCGTTACAATATTGATAGTTAAACGCGATATCAATACATGAGTTCAAGCGAGACAGAAATATACAAGCACTTGTTCGAACGTTTTCGCTGCCTGCGGACGCTGGTCGAGCATATATTGTACAACGTGCATATATGTATTCGCATATAAACAAACAGATGTATGTTTGATTATGCTTAGATTATTTTACTACACATTGTAATATCTCGATATCGATTTAAATAATTTAATCGGGCAATAATGCAGAGAGTATTATACGAAATTGATGAAAAAGATCTAAACGATCTTACTATTCCTGCGGTAATAAACCTACCCGAAGCAGAAGAAACAGATTATTTGTCGGATTCCGACGGCGTAGAAGAACAAAAAGTGGTAATCATGGAGCAAACGAATATTGAATTCATAAACACTGCATTAAAGATTATACATGATTTCAGTGGTAAAGCTGAAAACCTACGTAGTTTTCTAGATGCATTGGAAATTTTAAAATCAATACGAGGTGCACATGAAACATTAGCTGTGTCATTGATTAAAACAAAATTAAGTAATGAGACCACGATTGAGCAGATAATCATCATACTCAATTCGAATATACAAGGTGAATCAATTAATAATTTATCTGCAAGAAATTGAATAGCCGAAGAAAGCAGCTTTGTTATGTATTGCCAAAACTACTCACAGCGCGTTGGAAATCGCGGTCGTGGTAGGTATATGGGCCGTAATTATAATAGAGGCGGACAAAGGTACTACAATAATGGTTATAACGGTAACAACACAAACTCTAGAGGTGGCCCGAGAAGAGGCGGCTCGAATAGAGGAAACCGTAATAACAATCAAGTAATAGTTGCATAAAGTAAATCGGAAAACACACAAACCCCCTTGAGCAATCAATCTTAAAAGTTTCTAATATAAACCTAAGTCTTAGTAGTATAATAACAAGAAAGAAAAGTACAGTCGAGCGCGCCCGACCGTATAATACTCTCTGCATTTTCCCGATTAAATTATTAAAATCGGTATCCAGATATTACAATGTGTAGTACTTGCATTAAAACACGTTGAAACAAAAACAATCTAAGCATAATCAAACACACATCTGTTTGTTTGTATTCGAATACACATACGTTTGACAATATGATGCAAATATGTATGTGTGTATTCGGCACAGCCAGCGACCGCGGGCAGCGCTGCCGACACACAGGCAGCGAAAACGTTCGAACATGTGCTTGTGTGTTTCTATCTCGCTTGCACCTATGGGTTGATATTGCGTTCAATTATCAATATTGTAAGGCTTCTAGTTTTCTTGTTTATAGTCCGATTTTAATGCGCCTTTCAGGATAGTTTAATATAGTTAGTCTCCACACGAATTATATAATTACAATACTGTATGATACGAACAAGTTCGCCAAACCCGGCATTGAAGGTTCCAGCCTTTTTTATCAAATGTGGGAAAAGTGGGCGTGGCAGTCCAAATTTTTAAATGGCAATGCAACTATGCTGTCGCTAGGAACTTTCGTACCCAAATTGGTGTGCCTAGGTGCTATAGTTACTGAGATATTTGCCGAAAACACCAATTTTTCACGAGGTGTGTCCCGTTTTTTGCTTATTGTGGGCGAATGGGGCGTGCCATCGAAAAAAAAAAAAGGCAGACAGACAGACAGACGGACAGACAGACAGACAGACGGACATGGCTATATCGACTCGGCTTGTGATGCTGATCAAGAATATATATACTTTATGCGGTCTGCCACGCCTCCTTCTGCCTGTTACATACATTTGCACAAACCCAATATACTCTTGCAGAGAGTATAAAAAAACGCAATCAAAAAATAATTAATCTGCGCGTTGGAATTATAACAGAGGCAGATAAAGGTACTACAATAATGGTTATAACGGTAATAACACAAACTCTAGAGGTGGCCCGAGAAGAGGCGGCTCGAATTGGGGAAACCGTAATAACAATCAAGTAATAGTTGCATAAAGTAAATCGGAAAACACACAAACCCCCATGAGCAATCAATCTTAAAAGTTTCTAATATAAACCTAAGTCTAAGTAGTATAATAAAACAAGTAAGAAAGGCTACAGTCAACGTGCCGACTGTATAAGACCCTGTACTCCTTATAGTGCGCATACAAAAATACTTACAAACTTAAAAGAAGAAGCAGTAGACTGATTCATATTTTAAAATACAAATTTAGAAAATGATAATAGTTTAAATTAAAATTTAAAAAAGTAAAAAAAAGTTACGCGCTAGCTGCAATCGAACCCGCGGTATCAGACACAGGATTCTCACATGTCGCCACTCTACCATATACACCACACCTCAATTTGCAGGTACTGCTGATTATCTGCATTTACATATAATGTTTTGTTATAGAAAAAGAAAACAAATGCCTGTCTGCGCTGGGGTTCAAAACGCAGACCTCATGTTTCTCTAACGCATGTCACATCACTTGGACCAGAGCACTGTTGACAATCAGGACGGCTAAAGTAGATAAACATTGATTTACCACTTTTCTTCAAACACGTACATAAATTACAATTTTCAACATTTTTGACCAATTTGTTTCACATGTTGTAGTTGTACGATTTGGACCAAATTTGGTGAAGTTACTTTTAATAATTATGTACACATTCTATGTGAGTTTGGTTGCGATCACTTAGCAAATACTACATGTCTTCATACAAATTTTTTTTTTGACCGATTTATCCGATGGGAGCTATAAGCTATAGTTCTCCGATCTTGATGAAACTTGGTGAGGATAGTTATAGTTGTACCATACACCTACTGTATAAGTTTGGTTACGATAGCTTTCATAGTTTCAAAGTTGTAGTGCAATGAAAACTGTTTTTTACAATTTGCGGGGGCGGTAGGGGGCGTGGCAAAAATTTGAAATAAACTTAACCTGCCTGACATATAGACGGACTTTCATTCCAAATTTGGTGGCTTTAGCTGTTGTAGTTTAAAAGATCTAGGTGTTCATACGGACGGACGGACAGACAGATGGACAGACAGACAGACAGACAGACGGACAAACGGACATTGCTATATCGAC
The DNA here is from genome assembly GCA_018151165.1 of Drosophila arawakana. Taxonomy (NCBI): domain Eukaryota; kingdom Metazoa; phylum Arthropoda; class Insecta; order Diptera; family Drosophilidae; genus Drosophila; species Drosophila arawakana. The sequence continues at coordinate 80,014 of JAECWX010000542.1, forward strand.
TCGGCTGTTGATGCTGATCTAGAATATATATACTTTATGGGGTCGGCCACGCCTCCTTCTGCCTGTTACGCAAATTTCGCTTCTGACAAACCTAATAGACCCCTATACTCTTTTTTAGAGTACGGGGCCTAAAAAGATGGCGTCTAGTAGTGGATTATCGGCAAATAAAAAACTTGTAGCAGATAAATATCCATTACCTAGAATAGAAGAAATACTAGATCAGCTAGGAGGAGTGAAATATTTTTCATGTGTGGACCTTATGTCTGGATTCCACCAAATAGAATTGGAACACAAATATAGGAACATTACATCATTTTCGACGAGCACTGGCTCATATCGCTTTACACGATTACCACATGGTATAAAAGTAGTCCCAAACTCATTTATAAGAATGATGCAACTTGCTTTTTCAGGTCTTGAACCATCGCAAGCATTTATTTGCATGTTTATTTGTATGTTTCTGTCTCGCTTTCGTGCGAAAGTGATACTGCAGTTAAATAACAAAATTTAGAACGTGCAAGCTCGTTTGTTAAAGGTAGTATTTTGATGCCACTTTCAGAATAGTTTGATTTGATATGTCTCAATACGAATGTTGAATTACAACACTCAACTATATGAATAAATGCCTTAAAAACGGCATTAAAGTATGAGAGTTTGGATAGCTCTCATGAGAAAAGGGGGCGTGGCAGCTCAAAATTTTTAATGGCATTGCATTAAGGCTGTCTCTAGCAATTGTGTTCCTAAGTGCCATAGTTACTGAGTTATTGGCCTAAAAGTACTTTTTTTTTTGAGGTGTGTCTGGTTTTTTGCTCATTGCGGCGGCGGTAAGGGGCGTGGTAATAATTTGAAATAAACTTAACCTGCCAGACTTAATAACGGACTTTCATGATAAATTTGCTGGCTTTAGCTTTTGTAGTTTAAAAGATCCAGGTGTTCATACGGACGGACGGACGGACTCACATAGAATGTGTACATAATTATTAAAAGTAACTTCACCAAAATTGGTCCAAATCGTACCACTACAACATGTGAAACAAATTGGTCAAAAATGTTAAAAATTGTAATTTATTTACGTGTTTGAAGAAAAGTGGTAAATCAATGTTTATCTACTTTAGCCGTCCTGATTGTCAACAGTGCTGTGGTCCAAGTGATGTGACATGCATTAGAGAAACATGAGGTCTGCAGTTCGAACCCATTTGTTTTCTTTTTCTTTTTCTATAACCAAATATTATTATATGTAAATGCAGATAATCAGCAGTACCTGCAAATTGAGGTGTGGTGTATATGGTAGAGTGGCGACATGTGAGAATCCAGTGTCTGATACCGCGGGTTCGATTGCAGCTAGCGCGTAACTTTTTTTTACTTTTTTAAATTTTAATTTAAACTATTATCTTTTTTAAATTTGTATTTTAAAATATGAATCAGTCTACTGCTTCTTCTTTTAAGTTTGTAAGTATTTTTGTATGCGCACTACAAGGAGTACGGGGTCTTACACAGTCGGCACGTTGACTGTAGCCTTTCTTACTTGTTTTACAATGCCCCCAAGCCAGTGTAGTTATTGAATTTGATGTTCCAAATCTTTTGTCATCTTTATAATTTAAAGAAATTTTGTTTACAATTTCTGTAAACAGCTCATGGTCTCTACTTTTTATTACCCTCTATTCACCATAATAAGTTTTTCGTTTTCGAATACATTTAATATAGTCAGAGTGGGAGAGTTTTTTTTAGCAACGCTTTCTTTGATACCTTTAATTTTCTTAATTTCTTTGTCCGTGGTCCCTTCACTGCTTTCTATCTTGTAGGAATAAACTTTTGCTTTTAAGCCTGCAAAAGATTTCATAATCTTACCTGCATTTTCCTCTTTAATTAAACCTAACTCTTTGTTGTTTGCTGAAATTATGTTAAATGGATTCGTAGAGTTATAATTGGATGTATCAAAACGTTCTGGATTTGTTTTTATGAGGTTATATACATCTTCAACAGAGGATGTAATAAACGAATCAGTGTCCATATAAATAATCATAGTCGAGGGACTTTTTATGCTTAAGAAATTATAATAATAATCATATATAAGCCATTTTGACAATTCTAAGACAGTTACTCCTATATAGATTGGTTTATCATAATGAATGAGCGATGTTGTAGGCTCAAGTGCTGCTAAGTCATTACCGAAAATCTTCATGCAATGGAAATTGTTCATTGCGACTAACTGTCTGAAGCCAGGAGAATTTTTCTTGGAATGCTAATCAGTAACTAGTCGTATTGAACGTCTTTTCACTACGTTTTCCATAGTTTTGCGTATACGGCATTATTCATCATATTGAAAACATTTTTTGAAACTCATTTTTTGCTGATTTTCTATGAGAATTGTTCAAGTTAATGTATGGCTCAAGCCAACGTCTTTGCGTAAAAGACAAAACTCTATGAATTTTTAATAATTTGAATCCTTGTTGCATGCAGAGTTGCAATTGCTTTAAATTAATAATATAACTGGTTTTATTATTTAATTTAATTTGTTTTCCTCCAGGTGGAACTTTATTTTCTGGACAGAATGGTAGACAATTATGTTTGTCATGAATCTCTTTGGGATATTGCAAATCTACTTCTAAAATATATCCGACATCATGATCAACTGAAATATTTGCCAAAGAGAGTTTTGATATCTCATTTTCAGATAAGAATTTAAAATTTTTTAATGGCAGCACTTGACACATTGCCCACCCATATAAATTGTTTGCATCTATATATGAAAGATACTTTGTGTCAGGGTTAGGCTTAAAATCTTTTTGACGAGGATTATTAGCAATTGAAATACGTTGACTATATTATGTCAAACCTCCACGAACAGCTAATTTAAGAAAATTATAGGTGTCAGGGTCACTAATCAGTTCTAGTTTAACTTTGATAAACTTATTTAGTTAAGTTATGGAACACAACAGGTATTACTGGAAATCTAAACTTATAAGTTAACTTACATTTCTTATGTATTGGACTCTCATATTTTCCGGTAAAGAAATTAAAGAATTTCTCTTTTTCAGCATTTAATGTTAATTTACCTTCGTAAGTCCACATTTTGTTCAGCTCGGGACTATATTTATGTGCAACGTGAAATGAAACTGCACAAGCGGTATGTTTTTGAGCCTTCGTAGTTGACGACATCTTTGGGTCATTTTGTGATCGATGAAAAGTCTCCAAGACAGCTTCAATATCGGCGTAGATGGTTACGGGTGGAGAAAGTTTTTTATGAACATTTTTGAAGCTGGCATATGAACCCACTTTAGGAAAAGTAGATACAACTTTGCCTCAACTTTTGTTGTCGCTCTGAAGTATGTTGAAATAAGTAAATTCCAATTGCTTTGGTTTTCTGATTTAGAGCGACTGTTGTTGTCGCTCCGAATGCTTTATTCGATCTTGTCTTTACAAATTAGGACTAATAGAATTAAACCTAAAGCGGCGCGGTTCTTAGTGGCAGCGCTGCCTTTTGTACATAATAATGTTTGGAGTTCTGTCGCTCAAAGCAGCGGCAGAACGGGAGTATATAGCATGCCATATGTATTTGCATATATGCATATATATGTATGTACAGACGGTACATACTCAAGCAGTGCTCACGCTAGCGTTCTCACGCTGCGGCCAGTCCGCATAAGCGGCGGATCCTATTACTGCACTTATATATTTGTTATTGTATAAACATAGCAACAAAGTGTCGTTATGTTTTGAGTTATTACTCTTACTTTAAAGTTGGGCATATGACCATTTGTTATATTGTATACTCTACAATACAGTGGGCATATGCTCATTTGGCATACAACATACTACAGCATTTTACTATTGCAAGTATACCATTGCAAACAGTTATGACAAAAGTCTCCTGGCGTATGGCTCTTAGTTAATTGCGATTTAGCCAATGTAGACATATTTGTTATGTAGGCGTAATGCATTATCATTTCAGCCTCATTGTATATACCCAGGAGACTTATATGTTTTTCCCGTAGACTGTCTGCTCGAATTGTGGGTCCAACAATCATCTCTTGCTTCTTTCTGCTACAGTCAATTTCGTATACATATATACTAAATTGGGGATTTAGTTTTTCAAAAAGCTTAACCCCTTTTCAGTTAGCTGGTAATTCTATATCCCAGAAGTTAAGTCGCTACCCCCTATAGGTAATAAAAAGGAGCAGCGATGTTGCTTATGTTATAGCAAGAAGTGTTTTTGAGATTCCTCCTTAGTTTTTTTGTCGTTATCATTGTAGGTTGCATTTTCAATCAACTCGTATTCTATTGATGCCAGCATGCATCATTTAAAACAAGAAACATCGTTGTTTTTAATACTAACGGTTGCATTCCTCTTTCTAATCGTTTCGGGCATTTCCAGTATCCGCCAGAAGGAAAATGTTGCAGTTACAGTACTGTTAAATCACAATAGTTAAATGATTGAATAGCCTATCCACTATCTTTTTCTTGGAACTCACTGGTTAATAAATTTAAATAATCAATTTTGTTTTCCAAAACATCAACAGCTCTTTCTGAATCATAGAGACACTGATATGATGTTACAAAATACTTAGTTGATTCAATTAATTCTCATCATCTGTTTGCTTTATATATGTGCCATAAAGTTTAATCAAAATTTTTATGGCGGTATATTTAGCTAAACAGAGTTCAATTATTTCGAAAATGTTTCTTTTTATTTAAAATTTAGAATTTGTTTATAGGAGATTACTGTTTTTTTTTTAAAAGAGTTCAAAAGAGTTTGAAAACACGGTTATCGGTTCTGAACGTAGCACCAACTGAACTCCTACAGCAGGCGATATTTACTTTTATACCATTGGTTCGTCAACAAGTTCAATCAATATTTTAAAAACAATTTTTCAGAGGTATTCGAAAATCATTATTGGTTGACCCAAGTATTTAATTGTTATGCAGGTGACATACATTAAAGGAAAAATGGAAACTTTGAGAAAATGTTCGGAGAAATTAAATCACCGACAAGGGGTACCTGTTGAGCCTATCGATACCTAATTTTTGGGGGATGGGGGCTAACAGGATAGTAGACACTAAGCATACTAAACTAATTCCTTCTTCAACATGTTCAGACGTATCCATCAGCAGAGGGATAGCGGTGACGGGATCTTTACAAAATCAATTTGATTAGTATTCTCTGCAGATTATAGAAAACACATTAAATGTGACAGTAGTAATAAAATCAATAACATGGGACATACTCAGCATGTGGATCGAGAACTAAATTTGGGGTTGCATCGGGAACACCTACAAGACATTCAACATGTTCAAACATGTTAAGACACGATTTATAAAAGAAACTGATTTGAGCAAAAGAAAGGTAATTAGTATTCATTGTTAAAAAAGGAAAATTAGTTAAAAGTGATAGTAGTCATAAAATCAATGACATGGATATAGAATTAATTTTGGGGTTGAACAGAAGACACCTGTAACACATTCAACATGTTCAGACATGTTTAGACTCCGTTTTTAAGAGAAAGAGATTTAAGCAAACGAAAACAAGAAAGAAAAGTACAGCCGAGCGCGCCCGACCGTATAATACTCTCTGCATTTGTTCCCGATTAAATCATTAAAATCGGTATCGAGATATTACAATGTGTAGTACTTGCATTAAAACACGTTGAAACCAAAACAATCTAAGCATATTCAAACACACATCTGCTTGTTTGTATGCGAATACACATACGTTTGACAATATATGATGCATATATGCATGTATGTGTGTATTCGGCGCGGCTAGCGAACGCGGGTAGCGCTGCCATCACACAAGCATCGAAAACGTTCGAACACGTGATTATATATTTCTGTCTCGCTTGAACTCATGTATTGATATTGCGTTTAATCATCAATATTGTAACGCTTCTATTTTTCTTGCTTATAGTCCGATTTTAATGCACCTTTCAGGATAGTTTGATTAGTCTCTACACGAATTATAATTTACAATACTGTACTATGTCAACAAATGCTTTAGAAACGGAACAAAAGTTGACAATTATTTTTATTAATTGTGGAAAAAGGAGGCGTGGCAGTCCAAAATTTTTAAAAGACAATGCATTTATGCTGTCGCTGGGAACCTCCATACCAAAATTGGTGATCCTAGGTGCCACAGTTCATGACATGTGTATAATATTGACGTTGTTTGCGGTTAAGGGATCGTATCATAGCTTGAAGATCATTATGAGGGATCACTGCAGGTAGTTTTATCATTCGGATAGTGTTTTCCTCAGATTTATTTTCCGGGTTCTCCTATTGTCATTGAAAACGTTAACACTTTGTCCAACTTCTGGTATGGCAAGCCCCTTAAATTCGTCGTCTAATAACTGAGAAGCTGGAACATCTTCTTCTGCGTTACTTGAATTATTTTCCTCTTGAAACTATTCTAAGACGTTTAGAAACTCTGACTCGTCCACATGTTTATATTTTCTTCTATTTCCTTTAATACATTGTTTGTGGGTATTAAATGTGTTGTCATTGTCATTGCTAAGTAGGTCACTTTTCTCATTTTGCCAAGGATAAAAAAGTATAATTAGCTCCCTAAAATAATCCGTTCTGGACGTATTAATGCTGAACCTTCTCCACCGCAAAATAAGTGGATTTTTTCTTTGCTTTAATTCCTTCCTTCCTAATTTGCTTCCATTTTGCATTACTAAGGGTCGACTTACTGTAAAGTCGTTGTCCCCATCATATTCTTTATCATTTTCAGCATACTCTTCTCTTTCATTAGCTGTCCTATAATTAGCGGACTTGGTGTATTTGTATAAAGCAAAGAAGTCAGCTAAACACACGTTCTCCAATTTAGTCGGTCTCTCCATATAGTGATCTGTCATACTTGGTACAAAAATATCATTGGAATCAAGGGGGAGTCTCTCTAAATCGCTTTTAGATTTAACTGTTCGAACCCTCTGATCTGGATGAGAGGTGTTAATAAAAATATCACCACGACTTACCTCTGAAATGTGAAGACCCAAAATATTGTAAGTTGCCTCTTGGACAGATATTTCAGTGCCATTAAGAAATTTATTTTCAATATGTTGCAGTTTTTGTTTAACTGAAAAATTGTTGGAATTTATTTCCGACATTGCTTCACGTAACAGCTTGGATACTCCTCTATTTGACTTATTTATGTAGTTTATTATACAACTACAACAGGCATATGCATCTAAGATAAATTGAATATCCATATTAGCTTTATGAAGTTTTAAAATGTCTTTGTTGTATACATTTAGCATTTTATCGGAATATTTTCTTTTTAAAAATATATATGGTTTTTGGAGACTAGATCGCAAAGCAAAAATATAATTATTATAGTCAACGTCCTATTTTGACAAAAAATAATTTAAATCATTAAGCTGTTCAGTTTCAGCATCTGTAACGGAGCAACCTAAAAGCTCTTTGATTTTCTTTCACACATCTTTATGCCTCCTAGAGTTTGGGTGACCTTCTTCAAGCGGATACTATACTTGTGTCTGTAGCATGGGGGGATATGGCATATTGAAGCGACATATTTGTTGCCTATTAACTTCTTTTTGGCATGAAGCAGTATGGCGATGACGTTGATAATGAATAGCTTCGCTAAGATCAGTATCCTCACTATCACCTTGAGTAGTTATAAATCGATCAATAAGTTGGATGACCTCTCCCATGCTTTTGGAATTGCTTGCTTCTAATTTTGGGGCATTATTAAGCCAATACATTCCATGTATATGTGGAGAGCCCCGGTGCTGGAATTCTATCCTCCAATAATAATTTAGTAGTTGATACTCCCCAAAGATATCAGACTTAAATAATTTCATTAACTGTCTGAATCTGTAGTCAAAGTATCTAGAGCACGTAACAGGGTCAGACCGAATCAAACGAACTTTTTCTGAGCTTGGAAGTTGGCCAGCTTCATCCTCACTAAGGACTCTATTATCTAGGAGTAGGGATAAAATTACCAAAAGTTCATTCCATTTGATTTCAGCTGCAGAAAGAGTTATAAACAAGTAAGAAAGGCTACAGTCGACGTGCCGACTGTATAAGACCCCGTACTCCTTCTAGTGCGCATACAAAAATACTTACAAACTTAAAAGAAGAAGCAGTATACTGATTCATATTTTAAAATACAAATTTAAAAAAAGATAATAGTTTAAATTAAAATTTAAAAAAGTAAAAAAAAGTTACGCGCTAGCTGCAATCGAACCCGCGGTATCAGACACAGGATTCTCACATGTCGCCACTCTACCATATGCACCACACCTCAATTTGCAGGTACTGCTGATTATCTGCATTTACATATAATAATATTTGGTTATAGAAAAAGAAAAAGAAAACAAATGGGTTCGAACTGCAGACCTCATGTTTCTCTAATGCATGTCACATCACTTGGACCACAGCACTGTTGACAATCAGGACGGCTAAAGTAGATAAACATGGATTTACCACTTTTCTTCAAACACGTACATAAATTACAATTTTTAACATTTTTGACCAAATTGTTTCACATGTTGTAGTGGTACGATTTGGACCAATTTTGGTGAAGTTACTTTTAATAATCATGTACACATTCTATGTGAGTTTGGTTGCGATCACTTAGCAAATACTACATGTCTTCATAAAAATTTTTTGTTTTTGACCGATTTGTCCTATGGGAGCTATAAGTTATAGTTGTCCGATCTTGATGAAACTTGGTGAGGATAGTTATAGTTGTACCATACACCTACTTGGTTACGATAGCTTTCATAGTTTCAAAGTTGTAGTGCAATGAAAACTGTTTTTTACAATTTGCGGGGGCGGTAGGGGGCGTGGCAAAAATTTGAAATAAACTTAACCTGCCAGACTTAATAACGGACTTTCCAAATTTGGTGGCTCTAGCTCTTGTAGTTTAAAAGATATAGGTATTCATACGGACTGACGGACGGACAGACAGACGGCCAGACACACAGACGGACAGACACACAGACGGACGTTGCTATATCGACTCGGCTGTTGATGCTGATCAAGAATATATATACTTTATGGGGTCGGCCACGCCTCCTTCTGCCTGTTACGCACATTTCGCTTCTGACAAACCTAATAGACCCCTATACTCTTTTTTAGAGTACGGGGTTTAAAAAGGTTGGCAAGCCGAAATGGCGAATCATTGCAAGCACCTTTTTCTTTTCAGCTTCCCAATGAGCTGGTGACCAACGAAGGCCCTTAAGAATATGATAACTGAAAAATCCAATCGAAAATGGTTTGAAATAAAACAATTGTAAGTTCTTACAACGTTACAAAATTTAATGACTTGTCGAAACGCGGTGAGACTGGCAGCGTGCGTGCGGTGTTTGCGAAATAAACTTAACAACTGACTCGCCGCTCCCGCCAGAGCACTCCTCGTGCACCACGACGAGATCCCCCACTGTGACGCTGTCGTGTGCCTCCTGCCACTTCCCTCGCTGCTGCAAACTGTGGACGTAGTCTCTCGACCACGCTTGCCAGAAGCGCTGTCTGAGCTTGGACAGCAACTGCCACCTGTGACAGAACGAAATTCCGCTGTCTGGTCTCTCCCGCTCGAATCCTTGCGGCAGCGAACGAAGCGGCTGTCCTATGAGGAAATGGCCTGGGGTGAGTGCCTCTCCGTCGCTGGGATCGCTGCCTAGCGGTGTTAGAGGCCTGGAATTGAGGATGGCCTCCACGTCTGCCAGGTGCCCTCGGACCTCGCTCTCCGTCAACGACGCGCTGCCGATTTGTCGCACGGGGAGGTGCTTGGCTGACTTCACCGCCGCCTCCCACAGTCCTCCGAAGTGCGGCGCTTTCGGAGGAATGAACCTCCACTCCATCCCTCGTTCCGCTGCGTATAGCTGCAGCCTGCTTTGCTGGTGGTTGAACGCGTCTTGGAACTCCCTCAGCTGGTTGTTCGTCCCCACGAAATTCGTCGCATTGTCCGAGTACATCCGGACAGGTATGCCGCGCCGCGCGATGAAGCTGTTTATTGTACACAAAAATGAGTTAGTGGACAAGTCTGCTACAAGTTCCAAATGAACAGCCTTCGAAGGAAAACAAACGAACACGGCAATATACATTTTAATTGGGGCTCGTCCTCTAATCCTCAGCGAGACGTTGACTGGACCACAAAAATCTACCCCACAAACATTAAATGGCCGAACCGCGGCAAGTCGATCCGCCGGCAAATTTCCCATGATTTGCTCCATTAACTTCGGTTTATACCTGAAGCAATGGACGCATTTCCGCACTATCTGAGTACATTCACGTCGAGCATTCACGAGCCACATCCTCTGCCTGAGTAGTGCGATCATCGTCTTTGCTCCTGCATGACAATTGCTAATGTGTAACTCCCTCAAGTACAGTTGCACAAGCAAACAATTTTTTGGCATAAGAATAGGAAATTTCGCGTCATATTCTAGTGGTGCATTTGCTAGTCTGCCTCCTACTCGTATTAACGATACTCGCCTTCCACACTCTTCCGATTTATGAATAAATGGAGTTAATGATTGCAAACTTGGTTGCACTGTGTTACCCTTTTTTAGTCTATCAAACTCCACCTTAAATTCTGCTCGCTGAACTAGTTCCAGCAGTTTTAAAAAAGCGAAGTTCAATTCCTTTGGTCCTAGTTCGACAGTGTGTATCTCTTGTTTTGACCTTGAAACGAATCTGTACATGTACGCAACTATTCGTATCAACTTGCGACCTGACGAAAACTGGGACACAAACTCAGGTAACCGACTCGAGCTGCTAACTGAGCAGACGAGCGCCGACCTTTTGACCTCACTCTCTTTTAACTCCTTCGGTATGTTGGAATGTGCATTGTGAGGCCATTCTGTGTCGTCCTCGCAAAGAAATGGAGGGCCTTCGAACCATATTGACTGTAACAGTTCTTGAACGTCACAACCTCTCGACGCCAAATCAGCTGGATTGCTTGATGTTGGCACATGTCTCCAAGATACTTTAGGTGTCATCTCTTGGATGCCTGCAACTCGATTGGCTACGAATGTTGCTAATGTTGAAGGGGAAGTATTTATCCAATGTAGTGTGATTTCTGAGTCAGTCCAGAAATTCACACTCTCGATTCGACATCGATCCAACATATGCTGTATGGAGGACCACAGTTGAGCTAACATATAAGCCGCACACAATTCAAGTCTGGGAATGGACTTGGTTTTGAGTGGAGCTACTTTTGCCTTTGCCGTTAGCAACCGGCAGACGGTGTTGGTACCGTCGTTAGCCCGAATGTAGATGCAGCAGCCGTAAGCTTGACTGGATGCGTCCGCAAACCCATGCACTTGTATGTTTGCATTGGAGCTAGCGTGAGCGTATCTGGGAATTTGAACTCTATCTAGTTCTAGAAGATTCTCCTTGAACTTGTCCCATCTGCTATGTAGTTCCATGGGCAGTGTATCGTCCCAAGGCAACTGCATGCGCCACAGCTCTTGAAGCAGAATTCTTGCCCGTATGCTGATTGGGCACAACAAACCAAGTGGGTCAAACATGCGTGCTGCAACTGACAGAATATTGCGCTTGGTGGGACTTAACTTGATAAAGCTGTCATCCAAGTGATACTGGAAAGTATCCAACCTTGGTGTCCACCTCATACCAAGCGTTTTAGTCGAATCGGCATCATTAAAACTTAGAAGCTTGTCCTTTCCGCCTTCTTCTACAAACTGAGGATGGTTCGAAAACCATTTTGCCAATTGAAAACCGCCCGATTCGAGAATTTCGGGCACTTGTTTGCATATATTTTCCAATGTTTTGATATCGTCAGCTCCTGTAAGCATATCATCGACGTGGAAATCGTTGCAAATGATTTCTGAACCAAGAGCATGGGTGTCCCTATGACTCAAACCCAGCTCGTGCAAACATCTGATGGCCAAAAACGGTGCGGACGAAGTTCCATAAGTCACCGTGTTTAATTGATAAACTTGGAGCTCATCTGATGGGTTTTCGCGCCAAACAATTAGCTGAAATCGTCGATCGTCATGGGATATGCTTACTTGACGATACATCTTTTTAATATATGCCGTGAGGGCATATCGGCTCAGCCGGAACCTTACAAGTGACAAAATTAGATCCCTCTGAATAGTAGGACCTACCATGAGCAATTCATTTAGAGAGTGGGACGATGTCGTCTTACAAGACGCGTCAAACACTACTCGAAGCTTGGTGGAACTACTTTCAGGTCTCAGGACGCACTGGTGTGGAATGACGTAGTGTGGGCCTGGAGGAACTTTTGTACCTAACAGAGACATGTGACCAAGGTCGAGATACTCGTTCATAAAACTCGTGTACATTTCCTTAAGTTCCAAATCCTTGGAAACTCTACGCTCTAATGCGAGAAACCGTCTTTTGGCTGTTTCAAAGGAGGAGCCCAGCACTTGGGGATCAGTCTTAAAGGGCAAGCTGACCTCAAATCGTCTATTCGAGAGTTGGTGAGCACTGTCCTTAAATTTTTGCTCACACGCAAGGTGCTCTGCAGAGTACTTTGACAATGCGTTTGTCTCTGGGATAGCTTCCAGCTCCCAGAACCTTCCAGCCTATCTTCGCTAGTAGGATGTATTACTGCGCAGCAAACAGGTCTTTGGGTATTCATTTTCTTGCATCGCCCGGATGCTACCCAACCGAACAATGTCTTTTGCAGCAACGGACCGTTTTCTGCCAATCGAATTTGTCCAGTGCACAGCAAATCAAAAAAGGAGTCGGCTCCCAGCAGCAGATCAATTCGCTGTGGCTTATAAAATTCTGGGTCAGCCAGCTCTATACTTGACGGAATCTTCCACCGATGAATGGGAAGATCGTAGTCAGGTTGTCTGCTCGTAATCGACTTTAGCACCAAAAAATCGGTGCTAAAATGATGAGTCGATACTCGCGATGACACTACTGTCGATACTTCGCTTTTCGCTACTAGACTCGGCTGTCCTACTGATGTTACAGTTAAGGACTTGCTCTTGCGCTGGAGCCGCAAAGCTTGAGCAAGACTCTCTGTCATGAAATTTACCTGAGAACCAGAGTCTAATAGCGCTCTAGCGCTTTGATTCTGACCGAATCTGTCTTTTACAGTTATCACTGCCGTTGCCAGGAGCACCTGATCGACTTCGCTAACCACGTGATTAACCTGGGCAGGATGACCGGACACTTGCTGCTCTGCGGCTGTGTATTTATGCAGGAGAGTATTATGTGGGCGAGAACATACTCTACACTTTGACGCAGTGCAATTGGACACTCTGTGTCCTGGATACAAACAATTAATACAAAGTTGACTAGATTTCACGAAATTGAATCTTTCGTCAACTGGCAATGCTGCGAACCCCTGGCAGTTTCCAATCATATGGTTGGCACTGCAAAAGTTACATTTGGGTTCCATTTCTTTCTCGACATTCGTGCACGCAAATGACGATTTTTTTGCATATTTCATGTCGGACTTCTGCTTTATTCTGGACTTTGAACTTTCTTCGGCAGATAAGTGCTGATATCGCCTGCTCAAAGCCATAACGCAATCGGCCCATTTCGGCAATTTGTTATAGTCCAGTTGCTCCTCATACTTCGATTTCGTATGCGTATCAACCTTTGACATGACTATGTGTATAAGAATTGCGTTAGCGAAATCATCCTCATTCCCAACCGACATTAGCGAATCGAAAATTGCCGACACTGAGTCAACCGTTGTTCGAATTCCGAGTGCCGATGGCTTGGACATCGGCTCAATGTCGAACAACTGAGCGAGAGTGTCAAAGAAAATCAGGCATTTGTTGTCGTACACTCGACTTAAACTTTCTAATGCCTTTGGGTAATTAGCGTCAGAGACCTGGAAGGCTCTGATGGTCCCTAACGCCTCATCCGATAAGCACGAAATCAAATGATTGAATTTCTCAATATTTGATAGCGAGCGATCGGAATCTACTAAACGGTTGAACAGACCGATAAATTGTCTGTATTCCGAATGCTTACCACTGAACTTGGGCAACTTAAGTTTGGGCAGGTGAGAGTGGTGAGAGAGTGTAGGCACAGTTTCAGATGCCTGGTACGCACTAAGGGCAGACATGTATGACGATCGAGCCAAAATGCACGTTTCCTCAAGCATTGCGCTGCTAGTATTATCAGGATCTATCGAATCGATCTCTGACTGCAGATCCATAGCCTTTGAAATGTATGAATTAAGGATATCTAGCCGGCACTGAATTTCGAACTTACTTGGAGTCACCATCTTATTTATGAGTGAACTCCGTTGTCGTTCGATATCGCTCTCTACTTTTTCCAATTTAACGAATAGTTGACTTAGACGATCACTAAAGCAAGCTCCTGCGCCAACCAGATCGGTTTCATTAAGATCTGTTTTTTGCGCCATATTAAATTTTTTTTTTTTAATTGGATGTTATTTTTTTGTGAAATTCGTACCTATTCGAATGCACGTAAGTGTACTCTCAAGAGTCAGCTGAAACAGTAGAAAATACAAAGCTGACTACACAGACCGTTCCAGTATTCGAAATGAATCACCTACACCAAATGCAAACGCAGGCACAACGTTTAACAGTTGAGAACAACAACACGAACGTATGTATGCAAGCAACAAAGCGGATGTACCAACAAGAACTGAAATGCTCGCAGCTAATTAGCATACGTATGTGTGTATGTATGTTGCTAGTGCTTATGTATGTATAAGCAGACAAACGATGCGATCAACAAGCAAAAAACAACAACAGTGCATGCGCAGGTAGACAAACGATGCGATCTACCAACAACAACAGCGCATGCGTAGGCAATGATGCGATCTACCAACAACAACTAAAAAGCTTGCCGTTTATCAGCGTACGTTCGTATGTTTGCTAGCTTGTACGTTTGTATGTAAGCAGCGTTGACACAAACAAAGTAAAACGAAATCAAAGCGAAGCAGAATCGAAGTAAAACACTAACAAAGTACAAGCTAACTACCGCAAGCCAAATCCAACAGCTGTATGTATGTAAACGCGAACTGCGCTTTACTTATGTGCAAAGAACAAAGGTCAAAAAACCCACCACCGAAATATGTAGATATTGGCGAATAGCGAAATTAAAGAGGAACGGCTAACGTTGATATGCGAAATTAATGTAACCGAACAACCGTCGATCAAAACGAATAGCGGAATCAAGAGGACGGCAATATGTAGATATGCGTGTATATGTACATGCACGCATCAGTATATTTACACAAATTTGCTTTAAGTTTGAATGTATTTTTTTATTTTTAGTTTTTTCTCGTTAAATGTTTTGCTTCAAATTGTTCTATAAATCACATTTATCAGTGCCGAAACGCAAAGTCTGTTATGTGCAATAAAGGGAGCGGTACTTAATTATGTACATATGTATTATTTGCCGTTTCTATACACTTTCACCTATGCACTGACTCGTTTGGGCACTGTTACCTGGTCATCAGAAGAGTCGCTCATTGGCTCAATTCTGGGCATTATTCCAATAGTTTCCGCAACAATAGTGGTCCAACTCCAGAGTTCAATACGGTCAACAGCTCCAGGGGAAATCCAACAGCAACAATCAAACCGACACACACAGAAAATCAAGTCTCGAAATGTCTAATAATTAGACCGACAACCGCTTAAGAAAGTCCCTGCTCGGGCGCCAATGAAAAATCCAATCGAAAATGGTTTGAAATAAAACAATTGTAAGTTCTTACAACGTTACAAAATTTAATGAATTGTCGAAACGCGGAGAGACTGGCAGCGTGCGTGCGGTGTTTGCGAAATAAACTTAACAACTGACTCGTCGCTCCCGCCAGCACCACTCCCGAATACAATTCGAGCTTACACTAGCTTACAATATAAGAGAACCAATTCATTTCGTGTCTTAACTACTACTTAACTAATACTTCAATCTGATCTTATACTAACTTATGCTATAATCCAACAATAACCGTCATCTTGTTGTACCAGGTTACCTACAAAAGTTTCGTCCTGCATATCGCGGGCTGTCACATTATTATTTCTAGATTTTTTTCGCAAACAAATGGAAATGGCACTCTTGATTCGCGTAAGCTCATAGCATTTGTACATATATAACACCTTTGGAACTTTTGCGCATCTGCGGTCATAAAATCTAATTTGGAATTTTGCGTTTTACACTTAAATAGTTGGCACATGAAATTGTTGGAAATGAAAACTCTTCAGCATCTTCATCAGTTGTCATGTGTACTGGATGCGGGCCTTCACCGGGAGCTAATGCTATACGCCCAATAATAGCATTGTTTTCAAGTAGCTCGTTGTCTAGTAATTTTTCTTGACCACCAGGATTTAGATTTTCTTCTTGGCCAGAAACATTTCGAGCTTCTTCATTACCTTCTGTTCGTTGGCGAACAAGTTACTCTACAGTAATCGTATCTGCTGGATCAGCAACAAAGCGAACTTCTTGATCGCCAAGTGAACGCAACCAATCAGCAGAAATAGTTATTTCGTGCTCCAGATATAGCTCTGTGCTTACTAAAAAACGCAAAGCCTCAAGAACCCGAGCAGGTCTTACTGTTTCTATCATGAAATCATGTAAGTATTCCAATTTGCGTTTGAAATCTATCTGGATAATATGACTATTTTCAATGGTTCGGGGAAGTGCTGTTACAGTTTCTGAAACTGAAATGGGTACATTGACAACAGCGCCTCTAACTTCACACTGCCTTTCATAGCCAACGGAAATTATTCTCATGAAAGGAATTCTAGATAAAACAAGGCAGGTTAGATTTTGCAGACAATCCGGGATAGGAGGAAAGTCGAACCCTTTGGATAGACAGATATTGGGAATTTTACCTTTGCGACATGTGAAGCACATTAAATAGTTATTATTTTCACTAGGAAATTTTTCAGGAAGATAGAATACCTTCGAAATATCTAAATTTTGAATTTTATTGATATAGCATTCAAATTCAATCCACTAACCTGATTTGGAAACCATGTTCCTCCAAAAGAAATACAAATTTCTGTCGGACCTTTCTTCAACTTTGATTCGATACTGCCTTTGTAAGTCCGGTTGGCGTTCACTCTCTTCAAGTGACATTGTCTCCCTATTGTTGCGACTGACGTTCTGACTCTACAGCGCGATTTTGAGAGATTTCCCTATAGGTCAACACCCTAGATATATAGTTGTTTAGAATTTCCTCTGCCCTAATACGTCTTTGAAGACGCGTCAGTCTTCTCTGAGAAGACTTAACTACTTATTCGCGGCCTTAATATTGCATTGTTTCGAATGTTACGTCGCTGTAACGAATCCCGTTCCCGTTCTGCGTTAACTATGCGATGCAGCGTTCTGTTCGCGTTCTTGCTGCCTATGCTCAGGATTATTTTCCCTAAAACTTGCTAGTCACTTCAGCATTATTTTGAAAATATTCGGGACTACGTTCAATTGCTTCTCGACACCTTTGGATAGCAGATTTCCAAGTTACACGGGACATTTTTAGAATTTGATTGAAAATTATTTCAAACGGTATCCTTTAAAAAATTAAATTATACCCAACGAAACACATCTTAAATAAGTACCATAGTTTCTGAGGTATTTGCTGAAAACACCAATTTTTCTCGAGGTGTGTCCAGTTTTTGCTTATTGTGGGCAAATGGGGCGTGGCATCGAAAAAAAAAGATTCTTGTAATAACTGATTAAATATCTGATCGATTGACACCAAGCTCGAACTTGTAGCTCTTACCATCTCTGAAATCTGTTTGTTCATACGGACAGACAGACAAACAGACAGACGGACATGGCTATATCGACTCGGCTTGTGATGGTAATCAAGAATATATATACTTTATGGGGTCTGCCACGCCTCCTTCTACCTGTTACATACTTTGCACAAACCCAATATATTCTTGCAGAGAGTTTAATAAAATAATAGTGACTTAGCTGCTTATTTGAACTACACTTTTAAATTCACTTAGTTATTTATTTTAACACTTTCTTGTTTTGAAAAAAAAAAAAACAAATGTAATTTATCACTCTCGCTAAGTTTTAAGCACTCCCCTGTTAAAAAACAAAAAAACAATTGTATTATAAGACTCTTTAAGATTGATCTGCACAATTCAATGACTAAAATCGGTCTGACTGAAACAAGTAAAATCACTCTACTTTATACCTACAATTAAAACAAGAAAGAAAAGTACAGTCGAGCACGCCCGATCGTGTAATAATCTCTGAATTTTTTTCCCGATTAAATTATTAAAATCGGTATCGTGATATTACAATGTGAATTACTTGCATTACTTGCAAACAAAAACAATCTAAGCATAATTAAACATACATACATCTGTTTGTTTGTATGCGAATACACATACGTTTGACAATATATGATGAATATATGTATGTATGTGTACTCAGCGTGGCCAGCGTCCGCGAGCAGCGATGCCGCCACACAGGCAGCGAAAACAGTCGAACATGTGCTTGTATGTTTCTGTCTCGCTTGCACCAAAGGGTTGATATTGCGTTCAATTATCAATATTGTAACGCTTCTAGTTTTCTTGTCTATAGCCCAATTTTCATGCACCTTTCAGGATATTTTAATACAGTTAGTCTCTCTCCACACGAATTATAAATTACAATTCTGTACGATAAGAACAAGATCGCTAAAAACGGCATTGAAATTTGTAAATTATTTTATCAATTGTGGGAAAAGTGGGCGTGGCAGTCAAAAATTTTAAATGGCAGTGCAGCTATGCTGTCGCTAGGAACCTCTGTATCCAAATTGGTGATCCTAGGTGCCATAGTTACTGAGATATTCGCCAAAAACACCGATGTCCAGTTTTTTCTTATTGTGGGCGAATGGGGCGTGGTATAGAAAAAAAGACGTTTGACACCAAGCTCGAACTTGTAGCTCTTACCATCTCTGAAATCTGTTTGTTCATACGGACAGACAGACAGACATAGTCCGTCTGTCCGACAGACGGACATGGCTATATCGACTCGGCTTGTGATGCTGATCAAACCCAATATACTCTTGCAGAGAGTATAAATCGTAATTATAGATTAGGAAAGAGTTCAATATTAACGCTTGTTACAAGCAATCTTGTCAGAAACTTTTCACAATTTTAATGATAGGTCAACATAGACATAATATCAAATAGTTGTCGCAGGTACTTATCCCTAATTTACTGAAATAGGTAAATTTATCATTATCAGGAGGTATGTCCGGTATTTGTCCTTTGCCTGTTGACCCTTAATTTATTAATTCGAAAATATTAAAAAGTAATTTTTCGTATTAACAATAAAACGAGTACAGGTAAATGGAGCCGGGGCTGACCCCATGAAATAAAATTATAGAGACAAATTAAATTGTGAAAAGGGCTGCTATATGATGTCATATAGTGAAAATAAAATTAGATTTTAGTTATTTAAACAAACTATTTCGGTATCGAGATATTACCCTTTGCAAGGGTATAATTAAATACATATGCGGACTACTATGGGAGTACGGGGTCTTTTACAGTCGGCTCGATCGACTGTAGCCTTACTTACTTGTTTATGCATAGAATTTATTATACCCTTGTGCAGTTGCTTTGGGTTGCGGTGTGATGATCGATGCATTTCTGAGCGAAAAAGTATTGACTGAATAAATATGTAGTCGATAGAGGCCAAGCTCAAACATGCAGCTCTTACTATCTCTGAAATCTGTTTGTTCATACGGACAGACAGATAGATGGACAGACGGACATGGCTATATCGACTCGGCTTGTGATGCTTGTTACATCTCGGCTTGTCTTTCCTGGGGCTACCTCATTCGCGTCGGGGCGGGGTTGTTAACCAATGCCCTCTGACCATCTCTATCGGCAGCATCGATGTTTTTGCAGCAACTACCCACCCTACCCGGCAACATTTAAAATATTTTGTAGCACCACCCATTATTAAACGTTTACCTTAGCTCTACAACTCTAGGCTATGCATCCCACTTCCGACAGGAAATCTCCTCACACATAGACATTTTCAGCATAATTTATACATATATATTTTTGTTAAAGCTATACATTTTTAGTCCATATTTATATATTTTCCTATTTTATTAAATTTAATTTCCTTTATTTTTTGTTTGTTCTATTTTTATCCCTGTAAGCCAACTTTCTAAAGGCGTAAGGTGAGAAAAACTGAATGAGGTCCTCAAGGCACTTTTTGGCATTTAGGTAAAAAAAACAAGAAAGAAAAGTACAGTCGAGCGCGCCCGACCGTATAATACTCTCTGCATTTGTAACGAATAAATTATTAAAATCGGTATCGAGATATTACAATGTGAATTACTTGCATTAAAACACGTTGAATAAAAAACAATCTAAGCATAATCAAACACACATCTGTTTGTTTGTATTCGAATACACATACGTTTGGCAATATGTATATGATGGAAATATGTATGTATGTGTGTATTCGGCGCAGCCAGCGACCGCGGGCAGCGCTGCCGACACACTGACAGCGTTCGAACATGTGCTTGTGTGTTTCTATCTCGCTTGCACCTATGGGTTGATATTGCGTTCAATTATCAATATTGTAACGCTTCTAGTTTTCTTGTTTATAGTCCGATTTTAATGCGCCTTTCAGTATAGTTTAATATAGTTAGGTCTCCACACGAATTATATAATTACAATACTGTACGATGCGAACAAGTTCGCCAAAACCGGCATTGAAGGTTCCAGACTTTTTTATCAAATGTGGGAAAAGTGGGCGTGGCAGTCCAAAATTTTAAATGGCAATGCAACTATGCCGTCGCTAGGAACCTCCCGTTCCAGAATTGGTGATCCTAGGTGCCATAGTTACTGAGATATTTGCCGAAAACACCAATTTTTTCCGAGGTGTGTCCAGTTTTTTGCTTATTGTGGGCGAATGGGGCGTGGCATCGAAAAAAAAAAAGATTCTTGTATTGACTGACTAAATATCTGATCGTTTGACACCAAGCTCGAACTTGTAGCTCTTACCATCTCTGAAATCTGTTTGTTCATACGGACAGACAGACAGACGGACAGACGGACAGACGGACATGGCTATATCGACTCGGCTTGTTATGCTGATCAAGAATATATATACTTTATGGGGTCTGCCACGCCTCCTTCTGCCTGTTACATACATTTGCACAAACCCAATATACTCTTGCAGAGAGTATAAAAAACAATTTTCATAATTACACAATACCGGTGAACGAATGCTTTTACACCCTTTGCTATCAAAAGCCCCAAATTACCCTAACAAAATTTGTTCGAGGTAATACATGATTTTTCTTAACCCTCTAAGCCCACTTTCTAAAGTTATGGATGAATATAGTAAATAAGTAACCAACCTTTAAGGAAAAAATTACAAGCTTGATGGAAAGTTTATTCTTTTTGTAATTTATACCGGGCGCTTTCAAACACTACTACACTATTTTGGGGATAGTTAGTAACCCCTCAAATCGTTAAAGTAAAAAAAAGCTTTTAGTTTTTTTGCTACAGTAAAAAATGTTATCACTCTTGGGCATTGGAGGGTATATTTTTTTTGTCTATTTCATCTTATGTCTTTCCTTTCGTTTGTGTGTTGGTCTAATACAACCTCAAAGCTTAAAGCGGCAAAGGCGGCCAGGCAGTGCCAAAAAAATTAAATTGGCATGAACTAAATGTACAAAAATTTAGTTGATATTATAAGCGAATAGAGAACACAACAGAAAAGGGCGAAACAGAAAATATGACAAAACCATTATATTAACTAATGATTTTTATAAATATCTAAACAAATTAATAATTACATTTGTGCAATAACTATTTATAAAAAAACAAATCTACATAAAATTTATTTTTTCTATGTCATCACAAAAACTACGTCTGTCGGGAGGGACACAAATGTTGCTGTTGTATTATTATTGTTGTTGCTGTTGCACCAATGGTCTATGTTGTCGCTTTTGGCTTTGGTTGCTAGTGTTGTTGCTGCGGGAGTTCCAGACGTTATGTTTATGTTGTTTTTGTTGGTATATTAATTGTCTTTGGTTTTACTTGTTTTTGGCTTTACTTGTGCTTTGGTTTCGACTGTGCTGTATCCGATACTCGTAGAGTAAAAGCGGCAATGGTCAGCGGCGGTAACCGGACACTTCTGCAAGAGCTTCCGTTATTGCCTAAGATTGCTGAGTCGGCTTGCCGACCATGACATTATGGCGTGATGCGAGTTTTGGCTTAGGTTAAGTGAAACATAATTTGTATTAAAAAATCAGTTTTGAATAATTTGTTTCATTGTCTGAGCTCGAGGCCAGCAATAGGAGGCTCAGTCGCCTCTCAACATAATCATCAATCATTAGAGAAAGGAAATCAATTAATTGGCGCCCAACTAGTGGTCGGACTCCACAACCAACAACAAATAAAACAGCAGCACAGGAGCTGCAACAACCAACAACAATTAAGACAGCAGCAGCTGCAAGTGACCGATTTTATAAAGATAATTTTGTTCTGTGTTAGTTGAATCTTTTAAGTGGATACTCTAGCCAAAATTTTTCTTCAAACACAAAAAGTGTTAAGTTTATTTTATAAAAGATAAGTTAGTACTAGTAAGTATTTTATATTGCAACAGATAATGTAAAAAAATTTTTTTTCGTTTAATAATAATCAGAACCAAGTGAGAGTGACTGCGTTGGGAATCTTAGTTTACTTTGTGTTGCTTTCTGTGTGTCTAAAATTATGCATACAGTTCTCGTGGCTCAGAGCTCCGACGTAATTCGACCCATCTTTTGACGGCCCGTTTTATTTTTCGCAAGCAGTCTATCGACTCAGATTCCGATTGTGACACTCGCATCAGAGTCCCGCCTACTAGACTTCTCCCTGCAGTTCCCCCACCAACAGGTAAAATGGATCCAGATCAGATTAGGGAAGTGATAAGGACGGCTATAAACAATGCTTTAGCCGAGCAGGCGGCTGCAAACCAGCAGAGGGAGCATGCATTGACTCAAAGAATTAATATGTTAGCTGAACAAAAAGCAGCAGCAAACGTTGCCGCCCCACAAGTAGTAGCATATGCTGCTATAGGAATTAGAAACGACATTCACTGTGACGAGCCGCCAGATGCCGTCAAGTGCTTACCTGAGTTTGCAGGAGTACAGGAACCTTATGTATCTCGGAGGCAGGCAGCATTAGCCGCTAACGAGATCTTCAGACCACATAATGGCAGTTATCGTCATAATCATCATAAAATGCAAGATTAAGGGCCCCGCAGACGCGGTGCTGGCCTCATTTGGTACTGTATTGAATTTAATGCAATAATATATCGCCTAGATTTCACATACAGAGACAAGAGACCAATTTATGTCATTGAAACGGAATTAAGTACCTTGAGGCAACGTGGCCTGTCCCTGCTTCAATATTACGATGAGGTTGAGAAGAAACTCACTCTTCTCACTAACAAAGTTAACCTGTCATATGAGTCGGCTTTAGCAAAGGCGATGATGCGTTGCGTGTGTTCATATCGTGTCTCAAGCGCAGTATTACAAATGTGCTCTTTGCGGCAAAGCCTAGAGATTTTCCTTCACCGCTAGCTCTCGCGCAAGAAGTCGAGTCGAATCATGAAAGGTACGTATTCGCGGCTAATTTCGCAAAAAGTCTAGAAGACAAAGAGCGCAAGGCGCATGCAAAAGCGCAGGGTCACCAACAAGAGAGGCATTCGCAACAAACCGAAACACAAGCTAGCGATACAAAGAATCCGCACTTTAGCAAGCAAAGGGACTCACATGCGATTCCTCATAGACACAGGCGCGGCCAAGAATTTCATTCGGCCACATGAAGGGTTGAAAGGCGTCCGCTCGGTAGAGTCATTCCTTTCACGGCGAGACACAAATTACAAACAAATGCTTTGTTTCAATGTTTGGGTTAAAGGCAACTTTTCTTATTCTGCCGGACTTGTCAACTTTTGATGGGATTGTAGGCCTTGACCTGCTAATGCAGGCAGCTACTTCGCTTTGTCTAGCTTCAGGACAACTTAAGTAGGTCACGGAGGTCGAACAAATCACCTTCCAAACGTGCAAAATGTAAATTTCACAAATGTAGACTGTGCAGAGGCATCCCCATTAGCTAGAAGTTCCTTTTTGAAAATGCTAAAGACCAGACAAAAGGCCTTTGCAGACCCAGACGAGGCGTTGCCGTATAACACATCAGTCGTGGCTACCATTAGGACCACAGATGAGCAACCGATCTATGCCAAGCTTTACCCATATCCAATGGCAGCAGCTGATTTCGTTAATAAAGAAATCAAAGATCTGCTAAAAAATGATATAATTTAAAAGAGACAACAGACAAACACTTGAATTGTTTTCAAAATCAAATAGTGCTAGAAGAGGCGCGTTTCCCCTTAAAACGAAGCTTTATTCTTTTGGAAATTAGAAACGCTACTTGATCAGCTATACTTGCATCGAATCGCTGCTAGACGAGCTCGAAGATGTAGTCTCACCCAAATGCGTAAATGTTCTCCACTGTGATTTACACACGCTTGCAATGATACAAGATGCATTGGTTCGAAGATACCCGGACACAAAGTTCTGGCATTGCAAAAATCGCGTAGTGGACGTATTTGCGGTTGGAGAAAGAAGAGAAATCCTCAAATTCGAGCATAATAGGGCTCATAGGTCTGCACAGGAAAATATTAAGCAGGTACTCTCAGAGTACTACTTTCCAAAGATGACAAAAATAGCCAATGAAATAGTACAAAATTGCAAAACATGTGGTAGAGCTTAATATGATAGACACCCCAAAAAACAAGAGCTTGGGGAGACAGCGATCCCCTCACATGTAGGAGAGATGTTACACATAGACATTTTCTCCACTGACAGGAAATACTTTCTCACTTGCATCGACAAGTTCTCTAAGTTTGCTTTTGTCCAACCGGTCCCTTCAAGAACCATTGTGGATCTGAAGCCAGCCTTAATGCATCTAATGAATTTTTTTCCAAAAACCAGATCCATTTACTGTGACAATGAACCGTCTTTGAATTCAGAGACCATCGTGACTATGCTCACAAACAACTATGGGGTGAGCATTTCAAATGCACCTCCATTGCATAGGTTGAGCGCTTTCACAGCACTCTGTTAGAGCTAGTCAGATGCCTAAAGATCGATAAAGGCATAAATGACACCGTAGAAGTCATTTTATTGGCTACAACTGAGTACAATAAGTCTATCCATTCGGTCATTGACCAGAGACCAGTTGATGTGGTTCAGGTGCACCCAGATGAGCCACAAGAAAAGATCAGAAACGCTCAGATGACGATCAGAGCTATGGAGAACGCAAATCGGCAGAATAGGGTCTTCGACGATGGTGACACGGTTTTAGTCAAGTCCAACCGACGGCTCGGAAACAAACTCACACCTCATTCCTCATTCGAGGAAGGGTGGTCCACAAGGACAACCTAAAGTGACTCCCTTGTTTTTTTTACACCTTTTTTTAAGTTAGATATAGTTTTTCAATTTACTTTTAGCCACTGGGCATAGTTTAGTTATAAAACATTTTTGGTGGAGGACAGACCTCCTTAAAAAGGAAAACAAAAAAGTTGCTAAAAAGAAAGAAAACAACTTCATTTTACAGGTTTGGATCCATATTACTCCTTTACATTCCCATCGCCGATGGCGAGATATGGGAGGAATACGACTATGTTAGGCACTCGGCAAACCTCTCAGAGTACGTGCGAATAGTGGAAGAAACGGTCAAATTAATTGACATGTTCCCGCTACCCCACATGAAAAAACTAAGTGTGGACACGGCGCACCTTCAAGACCTCTTGGAGGCGTTAGGCACACACCATAGAGTCGCCAGGAGCTTAGATTTCCTAGAATCCATACTGAAGGTTGTGGCGGGTACACCCAAATAGAAATAAACACTAGAGTTCAAGACCAGCTTAACCAGTTAACAATCACTGTCAATAAAATTCTCAAGATAGCCAAAAACTCACAAGTTGACACTAGCCATTTATTTGAAACACTACTGTCTAGAAACAGAATGCTGACGATGGAGTTGCAAAATGTAATTCTTGCTATTACTCTCGCGAAGGCTAACATTGTTAGCCCAATCATTTTGGACCCCTCAGATTTGAAATCAATTTGGCTAGTGGAACCCACCAACACTCCCATAGGAGATCTTATGTCCGGTGCGTCCGTAAAAGTTCTTCAATCCATTAACACTATACATTTTATAATCAAATTCCCAAAGAATAAAAAAGCTTGCAGAAAAATTACGATTTATCCTGTCGTCCACAAGAACTTCATATTGCGATTGTTTGACAATGTCATAGCCGAATGCGACGGCGAAACCAACACACTGCAGAGTTGCGCCGCTTCACCTGGAGCCACATTTTGTCGTCTGGTATTAAAGAGTTCATGTGCCAAGGAGCTCCATGCAGGTGGCACGGCACACTGCGAGATCCAGCCGAACATCCTGGAAATAATCACCCATGTAGATGACGGAATGATTATCCTTAACGACGTGTCCGCAAGGATTCAGGTGGACAACGGCACTGAGATCCAGGTACAAGGCACGTTCGGAGACCGAGTCGCAATTAACGGGACTCTGTTTTACAATCACAACAACACACGCAATAGAGTCCCGGGTATTGCCAATTCTACCTTGCTGAACATCACTGCTAGCCAAGATGTCCTCAGCCTCCCTTATCTTCATCGTTTGAATGAACGTAATTTGGAGGTGATACAGCAATTCAAGAAGGACGCCGGAACTGATCAAGCCTATCGTGTGGCATTCATCATTGGAGCCATATGCTGTGCTTTAATCTGCATTGGCCTCACTCTTTGGCGGATCATCGACGCAAAACAGTATGCAAAGCAGTTACGAGAAGTTGTCGCCGGGATTGGGCCGGCCGAGGACGGCCTTACACTTGAGGGGGGAGTAGTTAACACATAGCACTTAATATAAAATATTAAGCAACCCTCGCTATAGAGGGCTTCGTAAGTTAAGGAACAGCCCACGCAATTGCGACACTGCATACTTTGTATCAGCGCGCTATAACTGCAATGGTCAGCGGCGGTAACCGGACACTTTTGTTTTGCTGCAAGAGTTTCCGTTATTGCCTAAGATTGCTGAGTCGGCTTGCCGACCATGACATTGTAGCGTGATGCGAGTTTTGGCTTAGCTTAAGTGAATTATTCTGTGTATTTAGAAATCAGCTTTGAATTCAGCGCTCTTCCAGTAAGTCGCTTAAATAAATATTCACTCCGGCACTTGGCCTTAAATAACTTGTTTTATTGTCTGAGCCCGAGGACTGGAAGGATTCTAATTCATATTCTTGATCAGCATCACAAGCCGAGTCGATATAGCCATGTCCATCTGTCCGTCTGTCTGTCTGTACGTATGAACACCTCGATTTTTAGACCCCGTACTAAAAGAAAGAGTAGAGGGGTCTATTAGGTTTGTCAGAAGCGAAATGTGCGTAACAGGCAGAAGGAGGCGTGGCCGACCCCATAAAGTATATATATTCTTGATCAGCATCAACAGCCGAGTCGATATAGCAATGTCCGTCTGTCCGTCCGTCTGTCTGTCTGTCTGTCTGTCCGTCCGTATGAACACCGGGATCTTTTAAACTACAAAAGCTTGAGCCAAGAAATTTATAATGAAAGTCCGTTATTAAGTCAGGCAGGTTAAGTTTATTTCAAATTTTTGCCACGCTCATTACCGCCCCCGCAATAAGCAAAAAACCAGACACACATCGAAAATAAATTTAGTTTTAGGCCAATAACTCAGTAACTATGACACTTAGGAACACCATTTCCTAGTGACAGCCTTAATGCAATTCCGTTAAAAATTTTAAGCTGCTTTCAAGCTTTAATGCCGTTTTTGTTGTAATTGAACATTCGTTTGGAGACATATCCTATCAAACTATGTGAATTGCATGCAAATAAACAGATGTATATTTGATTATGCTTAAATTGTTATTCATTGTAATACCTTGATACCGATTAAATTAATTTAATCGGGAGTAAACCAGGTAGTATTATAAAGGCGGGTGTGCTTGGCTACTTTTCTTTCTTGTAAGGGCGGACGTACTTATGTTTATTTCAAATTGTAGTCACGCCCCTTACCGACCACGCAAAATGTAAAAACTACTCTCTCCTCTGCAAATACTATTTTCAATAATTGTAATTCATGTAGGTAGAAAAAGAAGAGATAACTATATGTTTACCTTCATTATTGAACGGGCTAATTATTTAACGAAGTGTGGCCTAGGTGGTAGAGATGCATGGTATTGTTCGCATTTGAAAGTAAACCTAATGTCTGCGGTTCGAATCTCGGCACGGACAGCCGTTTCGCTTATTTTTCTTTTATAACAAACATGTTTAACATATAAATGGAGATAATCGAAAGGTTTTTAAAAGCGGGGCGTGTTGCAATTGTTAGAGTTGCAGAACATTCTGGAACCTTTGCCTGAGGTCGATGGTTCGAATACAGACAGGGACAGCGGTTAATTTGTTTTTTAAATTTTAATTCAAAATGTAAATATTAACTTGTAATTTTTTTTAAATTTCTTATGAAAATTTTAATTTAAATTTAATATTAATATTAATATTAATAATAATTTATTTATGTCTTAGTCTAATACTTTATGTTTCTTATGCTTAACTAACGACTCATTGTTTTCCTTATTGTAACTAATTCTTGTGATCCAACATTCCGGCCACCTTGAAGGGATCGCCTTCAATCCCTTGGTAGCCCCGGCGTGAGCGCTTCTCCACTGAAATCAGCGACCTTGGGTCGAGGATGGCCATCACGTCGGTCAGGTGCGGTCCCCCGAAGAGAGTGTCGCTCGGAGGGATCATCCTCCACTCCAACTTTCGTTCCTCTGCGAACTGAGGGTTGCTCTGCTGCCGTTGGAATGCATTCATGCACTCCCTCACCAGGTTCCTCACGAGCCTGTGTTGCCTTCTCCAAGTATCGCCTAACTGGCGTGCTACTTTGAGCGAAAAAAATGTTCCATGTGAAAATGAGAGGTTTAGTGGATCTTGCTGTGAAATCAATATGAACAGCCTTTGATGCAAAACACACGAACACCGCAATGTATACTTTTGGCGGGGCTCGTCCTCTTATTTTTATCAATAAATTTGTGGCACTGCACAAATCTACACTTAAATGAATCAAAGTGCTTCGACTTTTTTCAAAATCGTCTGACTTTTGCTTATCTATAGTCAGCGATTGCAAACTTGCCGAGCTAACTAAGCAATCGAGTAATAAGTTTTCTTTAAACCCTTGAGGGCAATGTCTTTTAGCCTTGCAACAACGAGAAACAAACTGATCGAGTTTCTGAACGTCACACCCTCTTGACAACAAATCGGCTGGATTTGATGATGTTGGTTCATGTCTCCAAGACACATTATGGGGCATCTCTCGGATGCCTGCAACTCCATTGGCTACAAATGTTGCTAGTAATGAAGGGGAAGTATCTACACAATGTAGTGCGGTTGCTAAACCATTCCAGAAACTCGCACTCTCGATTCGACATCGGTCCTCCGCGTATATTCGGGCTAGTCTACACGCGAAGTTTCGAACAACGCTTTTCGCTTGGTGGGACTTAATTTGGTGAAGCTACCAACCAAGTTATACCGAAAAGTATCCAACCTTGGTGTCCACCTCATGCCAGGCGATCTTGTCGAATCGGCATCATTGGAAATACAAAGTTTCTCATTTCCGTCTTCTTCTAATACTTTAGAATGGTGTGAAAACCATTTTGCCAATTAAAATTCGCCCATAATGATATCTGCCGTGAGGGCAGGTCGGTTCAGACGGAACCTACGGAATGAATTAATTAGATCCCTCTGAATAGCAGGTCGCACCAGTAATTCCTTCAGAGAGTGTGACGACGTTTTCTTACGCGACGCGTCCACTACACTAGGTCTCAGAATGCACTGGTGTGAACGGGTGTAATGTAGTCCTGGTGGAACTTCTGTATCTATAAAAACTATTCGACCAAATCCAAGATACCTGTTCATGAAACTCAAATATATACTATGAACTTCCAACTTCATGGAAAGTACATGTCTCTTGGCAATTTTTGACGACCCCAGCATTTTTAGATCAGTCATGACAGTCAAATTGATACCACGCTGTCCTGAGAGCTTTGTTTGCAAACGATGTGCTCCGCAGAATAATTTGCTGAAACACTCTTCTTCGGGACAGCTTCAACGTCACAGTGTCGATCTACACTGTCCTCAAACCGAACATCTTGTCCATGTTGCATCACTGAGCAACATATTGGGCTATTGGCAAGCATTTTCTTGCACCGCCCTGATGCCACCCAACCAAACAACGTCCTTTGTAGCAACGGACAACTCTTCTTCAATCTAATCTTTCCTGTACAGAGCATGTCAAAGAAGGAGTCGGCTCCCAGAAGCATATCTATTTGCTGGGGTTTGTGGAGTTCAGGGTCAGCTAGTTCGACATTTGCTAGGATCTTCCACCTATTGATGGGAAGATCACCATCTGGCTGCCTGCTACAAATTGATTGCAGCACCCAAAACTCGGGGCTGAACTGATGTCTCGATACACGAGATAAAACTATTGTGGCTTCTTTCCTTTTTGGAGTCAAACTGGAGTGTCCAACCGACTATACGGTCAAGCATTTCTAGTTTCATTGAAGGAGCAAGCTTGAGCGAGGTCTTCCATCTTGAAGTTCACTTGTGATCCAAAATCCAACAAGGCTCCAGCGGTTCGATTCTGACCGAAACTGTCTTAAAATTTAAAAGCTGCCGTTGCAAGAATTACCTGATCGACGTCGCTAGCAACATGATCAACATGGGCAGGATGAGCAGAAGCTTGTGATGTTTGTACGGGTGTAAATTTGTGAAGGAGAGTGTTGTGAGGACGAGAACAAACTCTGTACTTCGGCGCAGTGCAGTTGGACACTCTGTGCCCTGAATACAAGTAGTTTATACAGAGTTGACTAGATTTTACGAAATTAAATCTTTCGTCAACTGGCAGTGCTACGAACCCTTGACAATTTCCAATCGTATGGTTCGCACTGCAAAACTGGCATGTGGCTCAACATCTCTTACAACATTTGTAGACGCAAACGACGATTTTTTAGCGTGTTTTATATCAAATGTTTGCTTCATCCTAGACTTCAAACTTTCTTCAGCAGACAAATGCTGATATCGCCTGTTCACAGCCGCAACACAGTCGGTCCATTTCGGCAATGTTTTATAGTCAAGCTGTTCCCCATACTTGGACTTTGTATGGGGATCTACCTTCGACATGACTATATAAATCAAGATGGCATTTGCAAAAACTGGTTCATCTCCAACGGATATTAACGACTCAAATATTGCCGATACCGAGACAACCATTGTTCAAATTCCAATTGCCGATGGCTTAGACATCAGCTCAATATCAAACAACTGAGCAAGAGTTTCGAAAAAGATAAGACTTTTGTTTTCATATACTCGAATTAGACTCTCTAATGCCTTCGGGTAATTTGCATCAGATACCTGAAACGCTCTGATGGTGCCTAACGCCTCATCTGATAAGCACGATATCAAATGGTTGAATTTCTCAATATTTGAATATTTAAATTGTCTGTATTCCGAATGCTTACCGCTGAAACTGGGCAACTTAAGTTTGGATAAGTGCGAATGATGAGACACCGGAGCACGGTCAACAACTTCAAATTTGCTACTAGCAGACAAATATGATAACCGTGCAAGAATACAGGTTTCCTCAAGGAATGAGCGGCTATCATTTTCTGGGTTTATCACTTCAATTTGCGACTGTAACTCCATTGCCTTAATAATGTATGTATTGAGTAAATCGAGTCGGCACTATATCTCGAATTTACTAGGATTCACCATTTTATTAGCTAGTGATATTCTTTGACGCTCAATGTCTCTCTAATTGTGCGAACGCGCACTAAGGCAACTATCGTCGACATCCACAACAGTCTCATTGTGATCTACTCTGTGCGCCATATTGATTTCTAATTCGACTCTATTCGAATGCACGTAAGTGTACTATCAACAATGATAATCATCCGCTCACAGAGTTGGCTGAGGAAGATAATCAAATGATTAAAGACAATCAGTTGTTTAACAGTAGTTAGGCGATCAATGTAATTTAAGAAAATCAGGACTGGCCGATTTACTAGCTCCGCAGTATTGCTTTGGGGAGAGTGGATAGCAGGGCAGTAGATAGGTGCTTTACACCGTACGCCTGCGTCATATCCTCAAAAACCTTTTCAATGAACTGTCTTCCATTATCAGAGAGAATGCCCTCGGGCACCCCAAACATCAGGAAGACCTTTGCTGCCTTTGCTTGGATTTTATCTTTGGCTGATACCCTAGCTGGGTCCATCCGCAACGTTCTTCCGCCTACAATGAACCCAAGATACCTAAGCGACTTGAAACAAAACTGTGACTTATTCAACCCTATAGTCAAATTGGCTGCTTTTAGGCGTTGTGCTACCCTATCCAAGTACGCAAAATGTGTCCTTTTACCCTAGTAGTCTACGAGTAACGGGTATAATTAGTTCAAAATTCTATAAACATCTAATATGTACCAAATTATAAGACTCTTTAAAACAAGAAAGAAAAGTACAGTCGAGCACACCCGACCGTATAGTACTCTTTGCATTTTTTCCCGATTTAATTATTAAAATTGGTATCGATATATTTCAATGTGTAATACTTGCATTAAAAGACGTTGAAACAAAAACAATCTAAGCATAATCAAACATGCATATGTTTGTTTGTATGCGAATACACAAACGTTTGATAATATATGATGCATATAAGTATGTATGTGTGTATTCGGTGCGGCCAACGTCCGCGAGCAGTGCTGCCGCCACACAAGCGAACAGCGCTGCCGCCACGTTCGAAAATGTGCTTGTATGTTTCTGTTTCGCTTGCACTCATTTATTGATATTGCGTTCGATTATCAATATTGTAACGCCTCTAGTTTTCTTGTTTATAGTCTGATTTCAATGCAGGATAGTTTGATATAGTTAGTCTCCACACGAATTATAAATTACAATACTGTACAATAAGAAGTACCTTAAAAATGGCTTTGAAGTTAGAAAATTAGTTTATTAATTATGGGAAATGGAGGCGTGGCATCGGAAAAAAAATGATTCTTGTATTGACTGACTAAATATGTGATCGATTGACACCAAACTCAACCTTGTAGCTCATACCATCTCTGAAATCTGTTTGTTCATACGGAAAGACAGACATTTAGACAGACAGACGGATAGACAGACGGATAGGCAGACGGATAGACAGACGGACATGGCTATATCGACTCGGCTTGTGATGCTGATCAAGAATATATATACTTTGTAGGGTCTGCCACGCCTCCTTCTGCCTGTTACATACTTTGCACAAACCCAATATTCTCTTGCAGAGAGTATAATTAGACTTTATGTCAAAAAATCAAGCTTCTGGACCATAGTGCAATGGTGATGTTGTTATGGACAGAGTGACATTGCTAGTACTACTCGTCTGTTGATGCTTTATGGGGTCGAAAATGCTTCCTTCCGCCAAACGCGCTATTTGATTCTGATAATCCTAATGGACTTCTATACTATTTTTGAGTAAGGAGTATAAATACGATAAAAGTAATTCTTTAATAAATTAAGAGCGGAAACATTTAAGAATATAATTGTTTTGTTTAGATATAAGGTTTGAATTATTTTATTTCTGAAACTAAAGGTAAAGTGATGTTCTGAAGTTCAGAATCTGACTATTCTAGCAATAGTTTTCAATCTTGTGCCAGTTACAGTTCCTTTATCGTACAAATATCATAGTGTATTTTCTCTCTGTGATTTTCTGTAATACCTCCAATAAAGAGGAAAGAAGTCCAGTTGATATTGCAGTTTCGGCGTAGTTTCTTAAGAACACGTTGTGTAGAGGCAAACAACAAATATGAGCAAGAGGAAACTTTTATGATAGAGAAAAATACAGGGATATTTTCATACAAAATAATGCACAATGATATAGATTCTGAATAAAACTCAATTTTGTCGATTTGTCGATGAATGATATCATATTTATATTCAAGAATAAAATAGTGAAAAATTGATATTTTTTTAACCTTCTTGTTGTTGATCCGATGGTGCTGGCAAAGTCGGAGCATTTGCTACATCTGATGGCAACTGTTGACCGAAAGATAATGGTTCTCCAAATTGGCTCTGAATTCTTTGCAATGCATTTGCAATGGCAATATCCTGCTTGTTATCAAGATCACAATCGTAGAGACCACTTAGAGAATCCAAACTGAACATGCGGGAACTGGCTCGACTAGACGCTGATATATCATCTACATCAGGTGCATTATACAGAGAATTGACATCCGAAAGGGCGCCCTCGACATCTGTCAGACATGCCTCGTTTAGCAACGAGACATTTTCCAGATCAGGCTCATCGGTTATATATCCTGTCGATTCGTCGCCACCTATAAACCGATTTTCAATAAAGAACAATTTTTTGTGTGTATAAATAATTTACCTGTGGCCTCTTCGCGAACATCATCATCAGACCACTCCGATTGACTCTCCAACAGATTAGAGTCCATGGATTGGTGGTTGCGCAACGCACCATACTTCAACGCATCATTTATGATGTGTCCATCCAGACAAATACTGACAGCGGTAACCGTGGCCGTATCCCTTTGCGTCCGCTTCAGCTCTGTTTTATGTGACTGATGGTGTTTGACACTTGTATCGCTTTGTAAAAGTCGTCTATGAAGTACTTCATTATTAGATTCATCATTCAAAAACTCTTTTTCAGCCATGTTTTTCCATGTATTGCACTCATCATGATCTGCGTAATGATTGATTGCCATTGACTGCCGTTGGTTTTGACGATTCTGTTTCAGCTGGGGCTCTGACATTGCATCGTCGAATTTGTCAAAGCTAAGTAGAAAATCATTTAAACCCGGACGTAGGCGATGTGCTTGTTCCTGTTGTTGTTGCTCCATGGTAACCCGTAACTCTTTAGCATAGCTAAGTTTCTCGTGAACAATGTCACAAGATTTCGAGTCCAATATTTGCCTTTAAATTACAAAACAAAATTGTTAAGTTAAGAACAATTTTATTATTCATCTATGCTTGTAAAATAAAGTAATTTAAAACAAGTAAGAAAGGCTACAGTCGATCGAGCCGACTGTAAAAGACCCGGTACTCGCATAGTAGTGCGCATTTGTATTCGATTTGAATTCAAATTTTTGGATGAAATTTAAAAATTTTAATTATACCCGTTACTCGTAGAGTAAAAGGGTATATTGTAATCGTTGGAATGTATGTAACAGGCAGAAGGAGGTGTGGCAGACCCCATAAAGTATATATATTCTTGATCAGCATCAATAGCCGAGTCGATATAGCCATGTCCGTCTGTCCGTCTGTCCGTCCGTCCGTCCATCCGTCCGTCCGTCTGTATGAACAAAAGGATCTCAGAGACTATAAGAGCTAGAAAAATGGTCGCAAATGAAAGGTACAATACCCAAGCAGTACAAGTTTGATTTTGTTTTTTGACACGCCCACTTTAGGGCGTTTTATTTGCATGTAAAGGTAAATGTACAGGTAAACGTAGAATGTTTTAGTATAGAAAACTTTTTTGTTAGTTTCGCTATCTGAACCAAATTTACACGGAATATACATATCTAGGAAGTACATGTATTGACCAAGTTTGATCCAAATCGGACAACTATATCGTATAGCTCCCATAGGGCCGATCGGTGAAAAATACGCTCTAAATATGAGTTAGTATGGAAAACTTTTGCGTTAACCAAGCTATATTAATCAAACTCACACAGAATACATCTGACAATAATATATATATACTGACCAAGTTTGATCC
This sequence comes from Drosophila arawakana, assembly GCA_018151165.1. NCBI lineage: Eukaryota > Metazoa > Arthropoda > Insecta > Diptera > Drosophilidae > Drosophila > Drosophila arawakana. The sequence continues at coordinate 115,793 of JAECWX010000542.1, forward strand.
AAATCGGACAACTATATCGTATAGCTCCCATAGGGCCGATCGGTCGAAAATATGCTCTAAACATGAATTTGTATGAAAATGTTCTGTGTTTGCCAAGCTAGCTTATCCATCACCATTGTTAATAACAAATTGAAACTGAGTAACGGGTATCCTAAAGTCGCGAGGCGACTATAGCATTCTTTCTTGTTTTATATGTACATTTTGAATTGAAATTACAAAAAAAAATAAATTAACAATTCTTATTGCCAGCATTCGAACCTACAACCTCAGACCAACGCGCCGCAACTCTACCAATTGCACCAAGCGCCACTTTCAAGAATTCTCCGATTATCAGCATTTACATATTGTTCATACAAACACACATTCGTTTGAAATTATATGTATGCATATATGTATGTATGTATGTATGTATGTATTCGGCGCGGCCTGCGACTTCGAGCAGCCCTGCCGCCACACAGGTAGCAAAAACATTCGAACATGTGCTTGTATGTTTCTGTCTCGCTTGCACCTATGCGTTGATATTGCGTTCAATTTTAAATATTGTAACGCTTCTAGTTTTCTTGTTTATAGTCAGATTTTAATGCACCTTTCACGCGTGGCAGATTAAGATAGCATTGCATTAAGGCTGTCACTAGGAACCTGCATACCGAAATTGGTGCTTCTATGTGCCACAGTTACTGAGATATTTGCCTAAAACATAATTTTTTTTCGAGGTGTGTGTGGTTTTTTGCTCATTGCGGGGGCGGTAAGGCGCGTAGCAACAATTTGAAATAAACTTGATCTGCCGGACATAATAACAGACTCTCATTCTAAATTTGGTGGTTCTAGCTTTTGTAGTTTAAAAGATCCAGTTGTTCCTACGGACAGGCGGACATTGCTATATCGACTCGGCTGTTGAGTATGTATGCATATGTATTATATTGTATTTATATCATTGATCGCCACTGCCAGCGTCCACAGGCACCGATGTCGCCACTCAGGCAGCGCAAACGTTCGAATATATGTTTCAATGTTTCTGTCTCGCTTGCTCTCATGCATTGAATTACCAATGTTGCTACGTTTCTAGCTCTCTTGTTTATAGTCAGGCTTGCAACAAGAACAAACAATTGGTGATCGATTTTAGGAAGCTCAACGAGCGCATTATAGCCGATGCCGTTTATTTCCTTGAATCTAGCAAATCTAGGACAGGCAAAATTCTTCACAACCGTGAATTTAAAACATGGACATAACTTCTAAAGGTTAACGAAGTTCAGAATGAAACTATATGAACCTTCTTCTAATATGTTTCCTATGCCCGATTTTGCCCGATTATAATCTATAGTCAATTAGAGTCAAAAAAACGAGCACAACCTCGCGCGTATGTAACAGGCAGAAGGAGGCGTAGCAGACCCCAAAAAGTATATATATTCTTGATCAGCATCACAAGCCGAGTCGATATAGCCGTGTCCGTCTGTTCGTCATTCTCTCTGTCCGTAAGTCCGTCCGTATGAACACCTGTATCTTTTAAACTACATAAGCTAGAGACACCAAATTTGGAATAAAAGTCTGTTATTTTCGCGAGCAGATCAAATTTATTACAAATTGTTGCCACGCCCCTTACCGCCCCCGCAATAAGCAAAAACCAACATAAACACCTCTGAAAAATTTATGTTTTAGGCAAATATCTCAGTAACTGTGGCACATAGAAGCACCAATTTCGGTATGCAGGTTCCTAGTGACAGCCTTAATGCAATGCTATCTTAATCTGCCACGCGTGAAAGGTGCATTAAAATCTGACTATAAACAAGAAAACTAGAAGCGTTACAATATTTAAAATTGAACGCAATATCAACGCATAGGTGCAAGCGAGACAGAAACATACAAGCACATGTTCGAATGTTTTTGCTACCTGTGTGGCGGCAGCGCTGCTCGAAGTCGCAGGTCGCGCCGAATACATACATACATACATACATACATATATGCATACATATAATTTCAAACGAATGTGTACTTGTAAGAATAACATGTAAATGCTGATAATCAGAGAATTCTGTAAAGTGACGCGTGGTGCAACTGGTAGAGTTGTGGTCTGTTAGCCCGAGGTTTTAGGTTCGAATGCTGACAATGAGAATTGTAATTTTAATTTTTTTAAATTTTAATTCAAAATGTACATATAAAATTAAAATTTTTAAATTTAGTTTAAAATTTTAACTTAAATTGAATACAAATGCGCACTACAATGGAAGTACGGTGTTATTTACAGTCGGCTCGATCAACTGTAGCCTTTCTTACTTGTCTTTTTTTGTTCTATAACAAAACAATATTATATGTAAATGCAGATAATCAGCAGTGTCTACAAATTGAAGTGTCGTGCATATGTATAACAGTTGCGGCATGTAAGAATCATGTGTCTGATAGCGCGGGTTCGATTACAGCCAGCGCGTTATTTTTTTTTTACTTTTTAGACCCCGTACTCTAAAAAAGAGTAGAGGGGTTTATTAGGTTTGTCAGAAGCGAAATGTGCGTAACAGGCAGAAGGAGGCGTGGCCGACCCCATAAAGTATATATATTTTTGATCAGCATCACAAGCCGAGTCGATATAGCCATGTCCGTCTGTCTGTCTGTCTGTCTGTCCGTCCGTATGAACACCTGGATCTTTTAAACTACAAAAGCTAGAGCCACCAAATTTATAATGAAAGTCCGTTATTAAGTCAGGCAGGTTAAGTTTATTTCAAATTTTTGCCACGCCCCTTACCGCACTAAAGCAAAAAACCAGACACACCTCGAAAAAAAAATTTAGTTTTAGGCCAATAACTCAGTAACTATGGCACTTAGGAACACCATTTCTGATAAGCAGGTTGTTAGAGACAGCCTTAATGCAATGCCATTAAAAATTTTGAGCTTCCACGCCCCTTTTCCCCAAATGAGCAAAAAAACTTTTACACTTTAATGCCGTTTTTAAGGCATTTATTCATATAGTAGAGTGTTGTAATTCAACATTCGTATAGAAACATATAAAATCAAACCATTCTGAAAGTGGCATCAAAATACTACCTTTAACTAAAGACCTACTACGTTAGAAAGTTTGTTATTTAACTGCAATATCACTTACGCGCGAGAGCGAGACAGAAACATACAAACACATGTACGAACGTTCTCGATGCTTGTGTGGCGACAGCGCTGCCGGCAGACGCTGGCCTCGCCAAATACACACATACATACATATAATTTCAAACGAATGTGTGTTTGTATGAATAAAATGTACATAAATGCTGATATTCGGAGAATTCTTGAAAGTGGCGGGTGGTGCAACTGATAGAGTTGGTCTGAGGTTGTAGGTTCGAATGCTGGCAATGCGAATTGTTAAATTATTTTTTTTAAATTTCAATTCAAAATGTACATATAAAATTAAAATTTTAAAATTTCATTTGAAAATTTGAATTCAAATTGAATACAAATGTGCACTACTATGAGAGTACGGGGTCTTTTATAATCGGCTCGATCGACTGTAGCCTTGTTTAAATTTTAAATTAAACTATTATCTTTTTTATACTCTCCGCAAGAGTATATTGGGTTTGTGCAAAAGTATGTAACAGGCAGAAGGAGGCGTGGCAGACCCCATAAAGTACATATATTCTTGATCAGCATCACAAGCCGAGTCAATATAGCCATGTCCGTCTGTCCGTCTGTCTGTCTGTCTGTCCGTCCGTATGAACAAACAGATTTCAGAGATGGCAAGAGCTACAAGTTCGAGCTTGGTGGCAAACGATCACATATTTAGTCAGTCAATACAAGAATCTTTTTTTTTTTTCGATGCCACGCCCCATTCGCCCACAATGAGCAAAAAACTAGACACACCTCGGTAAAAATCGATGTTTTCGGCAAATATCTCAGTAACTATGGCACCAAGGATCACCAATTTGCATTGCCATTTAAAATTTTGGACGGCCACGCCCCCTTTTCCCACACTTGAAAAAACTTCAAATGCCGTTTTTTGCGAACTTGTTCGTATCATACAGTATTGTTATTTATAATCCGTGTGGTATATATGATGCATGCATGTATGTATGTGTGTATTTGGCACAGCCAGCGACCGCGGGCAGCGCTGCCGACACACAGGCAGCGAAAACGTTCGAACATGTGCTTGTGTGTTTCTATTTTGCTTTCACCAATGGGTTGATATTGCGTTCAATTATCAATATTGTAACGCTTCTAGTTTTCTTGTTTATAGTCCGATGTTAATGCGCCTTTCAGAATAGTTTAATATAGTTAGTCTCCACAAGAATTATAAATACTACAATACTGTACGATAAGAACAAGTTCGCCAAAAACGGCATTGAAGATTCCAGATTTTTTATCAAATGTGGGAAAAGTGGGCGTGGCAGTCCAAAATTTTAAATGGCAATGCAACTATGCTGTCGCTAGGAACCTCCCGTACCAGAATTGGTGAACATAGGTGCCATAGTTACTGAGATATTTGCCGAAAACACCAATTTTTTCCGAGGTGTGTCCAGTTTTTTGCTCATTGTGGGCGAATGGGGCGTGGCATCGAAAAAAAAAGATTCTTGTATTGACTGACTAAATATGTGATCGTTTGACACCAAGCACCAAACTTGTAGCTCTTACCATCTCTGAAATCTGTTTGTTCATACGGACGGACAGACAGACCGACAGACAGACGGACATGGCTATATCGACTCGCCTATTGATGCTGATCAAGAATATATATACTTTATGGGGTCTGCCATGCTCCTTCTGCCTGTTACATACATTCCAACGATTACAATATACCCTTTTACTCTACGAGTAACGGGTATAAAAAGACAAGTAAGAAACACTACAGTCGATCGAGCCGACCGTAAATGACCCCGTACTTCCATAGTAGTGCGCATTTGTATTTAATTTGAGTTAAAATTTTAAATTAAATTTAAAAATTTTAACTTTATATGTATATTTTGAATTGAAATTTAAAAAAATTAAAATAACAATTCTCATTGTCAGCAGTCGAACCTACAACCTCTGACTAACACCGCAACTCTACCTGTTGCACCACGCGCCACTTTCCAGAATTCTCCGATTATCAGCATTTACATGTTATTCATACATGTACACATTCGTTTGAAATTATATGTATGCATATATGTATGTATGTGTGTATTCGGCGCGGCCAGCTTCGGCCAACGTTCGAACATGTGTTTATATGTTTCTGTCTTGCTCTTGCGCATTGTGTGATATTGCAGTTAAATAACATAAACTTTGTAACATGATAGCTCTTTTGTTCAAAGTAGGATTTTGATGCCACTTTCAGGTTAGTTTGATTTGATATGTCTCTAAACGAACACTGTACTATATGAATAAATACCTTAAAAACGCCATTGAAGTTTAAAAGTTTTTTAGTTAAATGCCTTAAAAACGGCAAATTTAAAGTGTTTTTATACCCCGTACTCTAAAAAAGAGTAGAGGGGTCTATTAGGTTTGTCAGAAGCGAAATGTGCGTAACGGGCAGAAGATGGCGTGGCTGACCCCATAAAGTATATATATTCTTGATCCGCATCAACAGCCGAGTCGATATAGCAATGTCCGTCTGTCTGTCCGTCCGTCCGTCTATATCAACAAAAGGATCTCAGAGACTATAAGAGCTTGAAAGATGATAGGGGTCGCAATTGAAAGGTACAATACCCAAGCAGTACAAGTTTGTTTTTGTTTTTTGATACGCCCACTTTAGGGAGGTCTAACTTCATATAAAAGTAAATGTACAGGTAAAACTAGAATGTTTTAGTATATGTTAGCTATGCTATCTGAATCAAATTGACACGGATAGTACATGTCTAGGAAGTACATGTACTGACCAAGTTTGATCCAAATCGGACTACTTTATCGTATAGCTCCCAAAGGAACGATCGGTCGAAAATATGCTCTAAACATGAATTTGTATGAAAATGTTCTGTGTTTGCCAAGCTATTATTTCCATCACCATTGTTAATATTATACTAAAACTGAGTAACGGGTATCCTGAAGTCGCGAGGCGACTGTAGCATTATTTCTTGTAATATTCTCTGCAAGAGTATATTGGGTTTGTTCAAAGTATGTAACAAGCAGAAGGAGGCGTGGTAGACCCCATAAAGTATATATATTCTTGATCAGCATCACAAGCCGAGTCGATATAGCCATGTCCGTCTGTCTGTCTGTCTGTCCGTATGAACAAACAGATTTTAGAGATGGTAAGAGCCACAAGTTCGAGCTTGGTGTCAAACGATCACATATTTAGTCAGTCAATGCAAGAATCTTTTTTTTTTTTTCGATGCCACGCACCATTCGCCCACAATGAGCAAAAACCTAGACACACCTCGGAAAAAATTGGTGTTTTCGGCAAATATCTCAGTAACTATGGCACCTAGGATCACAAAATTTGAGTACGGATGTTCCCAGCGACAGCATAAATGTGTTGCCATATAAAGTTTTAAGCTGGCACTCCCCTTTTTCCCACAATTAATAAAAATAATTCTCAACTTTCGTTCCTTTTCTAATGCATTTGTTGATATAGTACAGTATTGTAGATTATAATTCGTGTGAAGACTAACTATATTAAACTATCCTGAAAAGGTGCATTAAAATCGGACCATAAACAAGACAACTAGAAGCGTTACAATATTGATAATTGAACGCAATATCAACCCATTGGTGCAAGCGAAATAGAAATACACAAGCACATGCTCGAACGTTTTCCCTGCCTGTGTGGCGGAAGCGCTGCTCGCGGACGCCGAGTACACACATAATAAACAAGTACTATTCATTATAATACATGGATACCGATTTAAATAATTTAATAGGAGTACGGGGTCTTTTACAATCGGCTAGATCGACTGTGGCATTTCTTACTTGTTATTCTTATGGTTTCAATTCGTAGTTGAATAGGGGGTGCTGTAGCCCTACATTTTTAGAGACATGGCATTTACATTGTCTCTAGGAACCTGCATATGAAAATTGGTATTTCTAAGTACTTTAGTTATTGAGAAAATAAAGTTCGATCTTATGTTTGTATGTTTCTGTCTCGCTTGCACACATGCATTGACATTGCTTTGTAATATCAATATTTTTACGTTTCTAAATTCCTTGTTTATAGTCGGATTTTTATACTACCTTCGGGATAGTTTGATATAATTGGTTTCCAAACAAATTATTAATTACAATACTGTACGATAAGCATTGAAGAAAAAAAAAATTCTTGTATTGACTGGCTAAAAATGAAGTTGATAGACTCTAAGTTCGAAATTGTAGCTCTTGCCATCTCTGAAATCTGTTTGTTCATATGGACAGACGGGCATGGCTATATCGACTCGACTTGTGATGCTGATCAAGAATATATATACTTTATGGGGTCTACCACGCCTCCTTCTGCCTGTTACATACTGTTGCACAAACCCAATTTTTTCTTGCAGAGAGTAGAAAAACTAATTGCCAAAGTCTACTGACAGCCGATTCTGTACTCTATTGTTACCTTTTTCTGTACAAATTATTAAATGCATGCTGACTAAGCTTTTTGTAAAAACTAAAATGAATACGCTATTCTTAACCAATTCTGAATACTAGAGCTCTCGTGACTAAATTAATATATGTATAACTATCTGTTTATAATTATAATCTTTCCAAGTTTGTTCCAATCGACCAAAAACGGAAATGAGTATTAGACGATTAGGAGGTATTTTAAAGCCGGTTGCCAAACTTTAGTTTTTTTTTTTCAAGGTATATTTCCTATTGGGAGTTTTACCAAATTACATGCAACAGTGGTGTATTTTTTCACTGAGCATACATATAGAAAATGCGGTCGCGGTATTGCGAAGCAGACAAATTTTATGTAAAATTGCGATGAATAATTTATTTATAAATACTTTTTGCAAAAAAATAAAGTGAGTCTGTGTTTTTTTCACAAAGCTAAATTTTCTGCTGCGACATTTTTCCTGCAACACAAAAACTAGAAAAACATTCATTTTCGAGAGCAGTAAAAAATATTCTGAGTGCATGCCGGATGCCTTTGCACGCGGTGTATTGCACTAGCTCTCTGACATGCAAGCATTAAACATATGTATGTATTATTGAACTAATGTTCAATGTAGATAACACAAACTCTAGGCTATTGAAAAGCAGTGCATTGAATGGGGATTTCCAGAATATAATTTAATTATAAACATTCGATTGGTTTCAGCTTACATTTGATTAATTACTGGAGCGTTTCTGTGGCGCGTCATCTCCTTAATAACCTCTAGGCCAACGGGGTGCTTGAATATTATAAAGCTGTTGCTCATTGGTAGTTTCTCAGTTTGTATTTTAATCTTTGACCCAGTTTTAACTAGCAGTGGGGGACTGAGATTTTCCCGGCAAACACGATTGTTTACTGGGTATCTTATCTCATTTTTTATGCAACTTATGCAGTCCGTTGTATCATCTTTAGACAAGGGCGATATTGCAGATAGACCTCGCGAAGATCCGTTAAACAGTCTATGCAGTTCCTTTTCGAAAGGTGAGTTTGTTCCATTTTCTGCAACTCCATTAGATGTACACGGCAATAGAATCGCTGTCTTCGGACAATTAATGTTATGGCATTTTTCACCTTTTAAATGCGTTTTACTTGTCATATTAATGTTTTTTTGCCGGCCTTGTCGTTGGCTCAAAAATTTGTGGTTTAAGCCCTGCATGTCATGAAGTAGTAAGCTAGAGTCCACATGTTTTTTATTGGGCAATTCCAGCTGATTTATTAAACATCTTTTATGAAAATTGTGCTGCACGCCTTTACCGTTTTCATGGTCGTTGCCTCTCAGGGTATCACAATTGATGCATACTGAGATATCGTCACACACTCTCGTTTCACTGTACAATGGTGAGTGTTGATCATCTATCCATGACATCTCGATGTTCTTCTCTATATTCGTCGCCATTTTGTATAGCTCATTCGTAGGATTTTTTAGTGCTGGCTTTTGCGGTAACAGCTGAAGTGGTGACTGTTTTGCGCTTTGTGCTTGTTCACGATGTTGTAGATGATGTGGTTCAGGGGCCAGCTCAAGTTGCTGCTTCTGAAGTGACAACATGGAGTTGGGATGGGTGTAACATTGGGGTTCGAACGTTTGCGCATAAATGGCCGCGATCTAAGTGTTGGTTGAAAAAGGTGGTAGATAATTCGTATCATGCAAGGCGTCAAATTTAGTTATGGGCACACAAATAAATATGTGAATGTTCGATCGAAACATAAGGGACAACTATAATTTTTTTTAAAAGGACCTTATTAATTGTAAAAATATATTTCGGAAGATGATCGATGGTAAATGATAAGTCAAAAATTAATTTCTTTAAAGAAAACGATGTAACGCTAGCATCACGTTTATTGGTATTACAGACATAAGCCAAATTAAAATGATGCAACGCATACACTTCCGCTCCTTTAACGCTCCTTGACTTCCAAGCACTAAAATGCTATTAAAGCCAAAAAATATAGCAAATATAGCATTTCAGCAAACAAGATATATTACTTCAGAAAACCGGCCTATACTCTGTTCCCATTGCAAATTTACTCTGACACCTAATACCTAAACATAACACAACTTGGAACGGGCTTTCATATTGCTCCACATTGAATAAGAGAACGAAATATCTCTATCTAATGTGCTCTCAGTTGAGTCTGAAGCTGGACTCCTTAAATATTGTTAAACATATTGGGTCATTGTTTTAAAAAAAAATGTTTAGTTTGGATTTTATTAGTGAGAATAAAAAAAAATATATATTTGGGGATAATCTTGAATCTTGTCTTCGGTCTCGTTTACTTTCAAGTAAAATTATCAAATCCCAGTTGAAATGGCTGGCTAATATATAATTATACTCTCTGCAAGAGTATATTGGGTTTGTGAAAAAGTATGTAACAGGCAGAAGGCAGTGACAGACCCCATAAAGTATATATATTTTTGGTCAGCATCACAAGCCGAGTCGATATAGCCATGTCCGTCTGTCTGTCTGTCCGTATGAACACACAGATTTCAGAGATGGTAAGAGCTATAGGTTCGAGCTTGGTGTCAAATGTCACATATTAAGTCAGTCGATGCCACGCCCCATTCGCCCACAATGAGTAAAAAACTAGACGCATATTGGAAAAATCGATGTCTTCGGCGAATATCTCAGTAACTATGGCACTTAGGATCACCAATTTTGATATGGATAGTGCAATTACAAACTTTTATTATACCTTGAATTCCTTATTTGATGTCTGTGTTCCGCTTTGTGTTCCAACCAGGTCTAACAAGCCCGTTTTGGTTTAACCGTGAGTTAACATATCCTAAAAGTAGAAAGTAGAAATTCTATAAGAGATGCAGGGAAACTGGCTCTTCCTTGTATCTCTCTCGATATCTGATTGCTCAATCTGATTTCTATGTTTTGAATGACCGTTGTTATAAGGAATACCATACGGACTGTGGGCAACAGTTCCGAAGGAATCCGAGACGGTTTTATAACTTCGTTAATTCGAGGTGTAAATCATCAATGCTTCCATCTAGTGTGGTCTTAGCAAACGACTTAAAGTATGCACGAGTTTAAATGTGACTCACCCTACCCTTATCATTTAAATTCCTTCAACTGTAATTTTACACCAGTGTGGTATGCACATATCGAGAGCTCACTGTATCTGACCTAAATTCAAATAAATTTAAACACAAGAAGGCAACGACACTTAGTCTTAGTTGCATAAATATTTATTGTATATTAGAGCAGTTCAAGTACCCGAACTACAACCAAGCCGCGTCAGCATAAATTCCATCCAGTGACCGCTTGCATAAATATATATGTGCACAACACGCTCCGCTTCAACAGCGACGTTTTCGATGCTTACATATAAGTACAAACATACATATACAATTAAATAGTCGTTTTATATATTAAATATAAAACTTATCTATATACAAAAGGCAGCGCTGATACTGAGGACCGCGTCGCCTTAGGTTAAATTATACTTAGTATTAATTTGTGAAAATGAAAATCAATAAAGTGATTGGAGCGATAACAACAGTCGCTCCGACTTGAAAACCAAAACAAACATTTTACTTCACCAGTCATCACCGCTTTTATGTAATTTAAAGGCTACTAAATCTGTTTTTTCACATGGTCCAGACGGAGTCCCTGACTGTGTGCTTAAAACTATTTACATTGTCAGTTGAATCATGCTGTTTCCCTAATGTTTGGAAATCATCTTACGTTATTCCTCTTCACAAAAAGGGAAACAAACCCAATGTCTGCAACTATAGAGGTGTTTCCAAGTTGTCTGCTATTCCCAAGGCTTTTAAGAAATTAATAACTTCTCAACTGCAACATTTCTGTAGATCCATGATTTCACTCTGCAAGCATGGGTTTGTAAAACATAGATCCACTACCACTAACCTGTCAGAATTCATATCATTTGCACGGCAGGGTTTTGATAAAAAGTTTTAAACTGACGACATTTATACAGATTTCAGCAAGACTTTGACTCCGTTTACCACACCCTCTTACTATACAAACTCAATCTTTTGGGATTTTTCTATAATTTTAATCTTTGGATTTCAAATAACTTAAGTTCTTAAGGGGGCGTGCTTGCCCAAACCAATTAATGTCATTGCATTTTTCCAGTAGCTATGTATGAACTTGGTGTCGATAAATGCAATAGTTATTGAGATATTCGCAAACGTACTTCAAACAAGTATACTATACACAAGCACAATGAGCACAATTGCCTCATTTCATTTGAGGAAATGGGGCGAAACAGCAAAAATAAGTAAGAAAGGCTACAGTCGATCGAGCCGACTGTAAAAGACCCCGTACTCCCATAGAAGTGCGCAATTGTATTCAATTTAAATTCAAATTTTCGAATGAAATTTAAAAATTTTAATTTTATATGTACATTTTGAATTGAAATTTAAAAAAAATAATTTAACAATTCGCATTGCCAGCATTCGAACCTACAACCTCAGACCAACTCTATCAGTTGCACCACCCGCCACTTTCAAGAATTCTCCGTACTAAAATTTTGTGATCCTAGGTGCCATAGTTACTAAGATATTCGCCGAAAACACCGATTTTTTCCGAGGTATGTCTAGATTTTTACACATTATGGGCGAATGTGGCGTGGCATCGAAAAAAAAAGATTTTTGTATTGACTGACTTAATATGTGATCGCTTGACACCAAGCTCGAAATTGTAGCTCTTACCATCTCTGAAATCTGTTTGTTCATACGAAGAGACAGACAGACAGACGGACATTTCATTTTTTTCATTCACAATAATTGAATCCAAACTGGGCATAACGATTCTTTAAAACTATGTCCTTTTACTTTTGGCCATTTATTAGACATCAATATAAGCTCTACATTATATTTGGAAACGCTCCAGCAATCCGTTAGATATGGGGAATGTTTGAAATGCCGAAAATCGTTGATATTTTCTGTGTCGAGCAATATCTTAGCCATTGGCTTCTATCATGTTGATCTTGGACTCACAAAAAAAATCACTAAAGATCTGTAAGAATCTGCATTTAAAAGATTTGTTTTTGACTTCCTTCCATTCAAGCCTTTAATTATAATAATGTATTGAAAACTTGAGTTAAAATTTTAGTTTGACACTCTGTAATTTAATGTTTAATGACTATAACAAGATTTTTTGGTCATTTAACAAATTGGTTTAAGTTGACCTTGCGGATACTTTCTTTTTAGTCATTTTTATACACAACACTTTCTGTTAAATAAGGAAGCTTGACTGTTCGAAAACTATAACAAGAAAAAAAAGTACAGTCGAGCGCGCCCGACCGTATTATACTCTCTGCATTTGTTCTCGATTAAATTATTAAAATCGGTATCCAGATATTACAATGCGTAGTACTTTCATTAAAATATGTTGAAACAAATAGAATCTAAGCATAATCAAACATACATACATCTGTTTGTTTGTATGCGAATACACATACGTTTGACCATATATGATGCATGCATATATGTATGTGTGTATTTGGCACAGCCAGCGACCGCGGGCAGCGCTGCCGACACACAGGCAGCGAAAACGTTCGAACATGGGTTGATATTGCGTTCAATTATCAATATTGTAACGCTTCTAGTTTTCTTGTTTATAGTCCGATTTTAATGCGCCTTTCAGGATAGTTTAATATAGTTAGTCTCCACACGAATTATAAGCTACACTACAGTACGATAAGAACAAGTTCGCCAAAAACGGCATTGAAGATTCCAGATTTGCAATGCAACTATGCTGTCGCTAGGAACCTCCCGTACCAGAATTGGTGAACCTAGGTGCCATAGTTACTGAGATATTTGCCGAAAACACCAATTTTTTCCGAGGTGTGTCCAGTTTTTTGCTCATTGTGGGCGAATGGGGCGTGGCATCGAAAAAAAAAAGATTCTTGTATTGACTGACTAAATATCTGATCGTTTGACACCAAGCTCAAACTTGTAGCTCTTACCATCTCTGAAATCTGTTTGTTCATACGGACGGACAGACAGACAGACAGACAAACAGACGGAGAGACGGACACGGCTATATCGACTCGGCTTGTGATGCTGATCAAGAATATATATACTTTATGGGGTCTGCCACGCCTCCTTCTGCCTGTTATATACTTTTGCACAAACCCAATATACTCTTGCAGAGAGTATAAAAACAAGAATGAATGCTATAGTCGCCTCGCGACTTTAGGATACCCGTTACTCAGATTTAATATGTTATTAGCAATGGTGATAGATAAGATAGCTTGGCAATATAACATTTTCATACTATTTCATGTTTAGAGCGTATTTTTGACCGATGGGCCCTATGGGAGCTATACGATATAGTTATCCGATTTGGATCAAACTTGGTCAGTATATATATATTATTGGCAGTTGTATTCTGTGTGAGTTAAATTAATATAGCTTATTTAACGCAAAAGTTTTTCATACTAATTAATATTTGGAGCGTATTTTTGACCGATCGGTCCTATGGGAGCTATACGATATAGTTGTCCGATTTGGATCAAATTTGGTCAGTACATGTACTTCATAGACATGTACTTTCCGTGTAAATTTGGTACTAAAACATTCTACTTTTACCTGTACATTTACCTTTATATGCAAAGAAAACGCCCTAAAGTGGGCGTGTCAAAAAACAAAATCAAACTTGTACTGCTTGGGTATTGTACCTTTCATTTGCGACCCCTATCATCCTTCTAGCTCTTATAGTCTCTGAGATCCTTTTGTTCGTACAGACGGACGGACGGACAGACGGACAGACGGACATGGCTATATCGACTCGGCTATTGATGCTGATCAAGAATATATACTGTATACTTTATGGGGTCTGTCACCCCTCCTTCTGCCTCCTACATTCCAACGATTACAATATACCCTTTTACTCTACGAGTAACGGGTATAAATATTGTTCGGGATTTTTTGTCTTTATTGTATATTTGTTGTATGTTAAAAATAATAATTGGTAAAATTGTTCGATTTCTGAAATTTCCACTTCTGTGACCAGCATAACTGCATCTGCGTCGGACAGTACTTTTAGAATAATAAGTATTTCTTTTAAACCTTAAACATCTGTTGGTATCAGATCTACACACTTTGGACTTCTTTTTATTAATAACTCTAAAACGGCTAGACCGATATTAATGAAAATTGTAGTATTCATCAAAAACCACTTAATATATATTATAGATTGAGTTCCGAAAACTTTCGATAATTTTTAAACGAACTACATAAAAACAATTTAATCTACTGTTGGTGTACAGATCAGCACACCCATAGATTTTGTGGTCAGCTTATTTAAGTTTCGTGCGGAAATTGTTTCGTAAAACGATATTTTTGCTTGTTACGATTATTATAATCATTATTGGGCACAACTGTCCTATTTGGTGTGCTTTAAATCCTAAAAGTGTATTTGCGACAAACATGGTTAATTTCTACGTACTTTTCTTGCACTCAGTACGGTTTAACAATAGATAACTAGAAAAATTAATTTTAAAAAATGTTTCCGGTTTTCGATATTTTCACAAACATAGATATGTACTAAATTTCTCAAAAAATGAAATAAAATTATAATTCTTATCAATACTTTTATTTTTCCAAAATTTTTTATACAATATATATGGGTGTGCAGATCTTCACTCCAACAGTAGATTCGTACTATAGATTTTAACAGATGTCTAAGGTTAACCTATATATGTATTCAAATTAATTATTATGTGTACTTATTTGGTCAATCATAGATTTTCTATGGCTTTTATAAATTGGCAAGGCTAAAATGCAAAAATACATTAAATTTTGTTTTACGGCGGAATCAAGTGTTAAGAGACTCTCATGGTAAAAAATCTGGATATATGGTGCTATCCCTTCTGAGGGTCACTCGTAAATACAAACACACAGATTGTGGATTCACAAAGAAAAACAGTAACAGATGGAACGGTTGTATATTTGGTGGCAGTATTAAGTGATTTGCTTATGCTTTGAAAAAAGTATTGTTCAAAGAAGTATTTCCTTGGTCCAGGACATCAGGTCAGCGTCTTCTCTCACTTTGGCTAGTGGCGCAACTCTGCTGGCATGCAATAGCGGCTCAGTATCAAAATAGTTGCGATAGCCAGGGCTAACAGACGATGGCTGAATCTGATTTATATTTTGATGGTGGCGGAAAGGAAAATGAAATGGGTAACCCTGAGCATGCTGATTAAGGGGCAGGGCCTGCAGAGGCAGATAGATGCAAAGCTTATCATTCGGTGACAACATTGAGCAGTCGCCGCCAAGCACTTCAACAATTTCCCTTTTACAATTGGTACGGTTTAAATGAGGCATTAGCGGAAACTGCTGTCTCTGATTTTGCATCTGTTGATGCCTTATACTATTACTCTGTTTCTCAATTATATTAAATTCTCGCAATATTACCAAAGGGATGGGCTGGTGCTGAATCTGTGGTTTGTTTTGGAGCTGCTTTTTTTGCTGTTGTTGCAACAGATGCTGATGTTCTTTCTGTGGGTGTTTTGGATGCTGCGGTGGTCGCTGCCTTGTTTCAGTTGAAGCCGTAGTCATAAATGAAACCAAGCTGGAATTCGGTGGCAAGTTATGTATTTCAACATTTTGTCCGTCTTCTCGAATATTAGGTAGTCCGCCACTGGACAGAATATGAGGTTGCTTTTGCAACTTACTGTTAAGCCGCTGTTGTTGCAGGAACTTGAAGTGGTGTGGTGTAGATTTTGCAGGCAGTGGCTTTTGGTACTGATGCTGTTGAAGAAGTTGCTGCTCCTCACCCATAACACTGTTTAAACGATTGTGGGACTTTCTGCTGTAAGAATTATAGAAGTTTTCTTGCAACTGAGACTGATAGAATTCAGGATGATGCAGTCCAGAAGTCTGGGTTATTGGCTGATGGGCTGGTGATTCAATAGCCTCCACGGGGTGATAGTTGATCATAGCGTTCCGTACCTCACCATTGAATGTATTGCTGTTGCTGTCACATAGGAAATATGTAACCATGTCGCCCTTTCCCTTTACCTTAATTGTGCCCCGGCAGCGAAACTCATAGTGTGATCCGACCAAACATTCCACCACCTCCTGGGTTACCTGGGAGTAGCCAGGCACACCAGTAGAATCCATACGACTAGCAACATTCACGGTATTACCCCAAATATCGTACTGAGGCTTTCGCGCACCGATTACACCCGCTACGACGGGACCAATGTTGATGCCTATGAAAAGGTTACCTTCATGTAATTGTCAACATCGGGCCTTTAAATAATATACTTACCGACCCGCAGCATAAAATTGTTGTAAGAGTGACTGTTGATTTCCTGAAGCGAGAGGCGCATTGCATTAACGTACTCAATCAGTGCGGTCATGTGATGGCATACTGAGTTAGAATCGTTCGATTGAATTTTATACTCTGGTATAAGACCAACAACCGCCATGTATGTGCTCCCAACAGTTTTGATCTTGTCAATACCACGAAATCTAGTTTCTTTTAGGAGTTCATCGAAGTCAGCAATTATTTCATTAAGTAGACGCAGACATTCCAAGCCTTGATCAGATCCATCCATTTCTGTATAGAACTCGTTGAAGTTGGGTACGCTGGCAAAAATGACGCCCACTTTAGCGTAACTCTGATGATAAAGCTCCTTAATGGTAAACAATATATTTGGTAATTAAATTTTTACTGTAAGTTTAGCTGAATGTTACCATATTATTCCGAAACTGTGCATCGAGAAAATGAGCAGCTACATGAGCAGGCAATAAATTGTGCAAAATTCGTTTATTTGACTCCTGTAACACATCCATTTCTTTTTTCTCCTGTGTCGCCTGCAATTGCCAAAGAAAGTCTAGACGTGCTGTACCTTCTACCAAGCGACCGTGCACCAATATTGCAACCATAAAGATTGTAATACGCGTTAATGAGATCAAATGCAGCGGAACGGAAGATCTATTAAATGCAACAATTTAATAATTACTTACATGTAGGGCGTGTGACAAAAAGTTGCTCCAACCACTTACCTGACGATCTTATCATAACATTCAAAAACATTCAGGTGCGAAACCTCAATAAACATACCATAGATAGTACCCATTATTACCACAAGAATAGACTTGTAAATAATTGGTAATCTGTACAAAAACGGTTTTAGTTTATCATAAAGTTTGAAGACAGACAGACTTACCTTAGAAACACGGAGACGGAAAGGAAAGCAAATGCTGCCGACAACGATACGTATTGTGGCAAAGAGCATTTGCGGTGAGAATCATTTTCTTTGCTTATATTTTGAGCTGTATTTAAGTCATCCGAAGTGGTGACATTGACCGAGCAATAATGATTTGAAACGCACGTAAACTTAAACATGTCAAAAAATATTGATTATTTGGTCATGTTTGGGTTTAACCACTCTTGAAGGTAACTTACCACATTAACCTGTCCCACTGAATATATAAGTATGATTGTGAATATGGTGATAGCCATTCGGAGTGTAAAGCTTTCTGATATATCCCAGATAATCCATCTAAGGCGCACGGCTAGCAAGAGCATTAGTATTGCGCTGACCCAAATAAAGGCCGTGAGAAATAAAAGCAGTAAAATAAATGTACGTGGAAGTGCTGTTAGTTGGAGAGCTGCGGCAAGGATCAACATCAGAAGGGAACAGCCCATAGCCGTGGTAAATCCTAAATCAAAGTCCTTGTGATATTCACGCTCCTTGTCACTCTGCTTGAAACGCAAGGTTAGCCGATTTACGTGCTCCGACTTGTCACAGTCCACAGAACGAGCATTAATAGCCTGAGACAGAAAACGATTTACCCGATTTGTCGGCTGATGATATGCGGCAACCGAAAGACGCTTGCGAAAAGGAAGCTTAAATTTATCCGATGCCTTAAAATAAGTCTGTTGGGTTTATACAGGAAGGGAAAAGAAATACATGTTGCATTATTAGGAGCAGAACAAAGAATATATAAGTAGTAATGGCACGATAAATAATATAATACATAATAGTCGATGATTGTTTCAATTAAAGATTTAATTGTATCGCAAAATGATTAATTGAAACGTTAGTCGATTAGTTTAAAAAATCCAATCGCTAAAAGAACGAAATTCTTTTTTAAATCCCGTCGCTTTCGATTCAGCTATGAAGCACATACGAATGTAAATAGAAAAGCTTTCGGATAGAAATAAATGTCAAGAATTTTTGACGGCTCATTTAATGAAGAATTTGAAAATGCACCCAGTCATAAGTTCTGGAAAAACTCAGCTTGATTCTAAGTATTTATAAATTAGATCCTAATCGTATCGTTGTTAAAACAAGAGAGGAGATACGTACTATTTAACCAAAACTTTATTTCATATCTTGTCGGTATTGCTTTCTTAAGGGAAATTCCTCAACAGAAACAAGAAAGAAAAGTACAGTCGAGCACGGCCGACTGTATAATACTCTATGCATTTTATGCCATTAAATTAATAAAATCGGTATCCAGATATTACAATGTTTAGTAGTTGCATTAAAACACGTTAAAACAAAAAAAAAAACCAATTATAATCATCATACATCGGTTTGTTTGTATGCGAATACACATATGTTTGACAATATATGATATTCGGCGCAGCCAGCTTCCGCGGGCAGCGCTGCCGACGCACAGCAGCGAAAACGTTCAAACATGTGCTTGTGTGTTTCTATCTCGATTGCGCCAATGGGTTGATATTGCGTTCAAATATCAATATTGTAACGCTTCTAGTTTTCTTCTTTAGAGTCCGATTTGTATGCACCTTTCACGATAGTTTAATATAGTTAGTCCCCACACGACTTATAATTAACAATACTGTACGATAAGAACAAATAACTTAAAAATGGCTTCGAAGTTAGATAATTTGTGGGAAAAAGAGGCGTGGCAGTCCAAAGATTTAAATGGCAATGCAGCTATGCTGTCGCTAGGAACCTCTGTACCCAAATTGGTGATCCTAGGTGCCATAGTTACTGAGATATTTGCCGAAAACACCGATTTTTCCCGAGGTGTGTACAGTTTATTGCTTATTGTGAGCGAATGTGGCGTGGCATTAAAAAAAAAAACAAGTAAGAAAGGCTACAGTCGAGGTGCCGACTGTATAAGACCTCGTACTCCTTGTAGTGCGCATACAAAAATATTTACAAACTTAAAAGAAGAAGCAGTAGACTGATTCATATTTTAAAATACAAATTTAAAAAAAGATAATAGTTTAAATTAAAATTTAAAAAAAGTAAAAAAAAGTACATAAATTACAATTTTTAACATTTTTGACCAATTTGTTTCACATGTTGTAGATGTCCGATTTGGACCAAATTTGGTGAAGTTACGTTTAATAATTATGTACACATTCTGTGTGAGTTTGGTTGCAATCACTTAGCAAATACTACATGTCTTCATACAAATTTTTTGTTTTTGACCGATTTGTCCTATGGGAGCTATAAGCTATAATTGTCCGATCTTGATGAAACTTGGTGAGGATAGTTATAGTTGTACCATATACCTACTGTGTAAATTTGGTTACGACAGCTTTCATAGTTTCAAAGTTGTAGTGCAATGAAAACTGTTTTTAACAATTTGCGGGGGCGTGGCAAAAATTTGAAATAAACTTAACCTGCCTGACATATGGACTTTTATTCCAAATTTGGTGGCTCTAGCTCATGTAGTTTAAAAAATCTAGGTGTTCATACGGACGGACAGACGGACAGACAGACAGACAGACACACAGACGGACAGACGGACATTGCTATATCGACTCGGCTTGTGATGCTGATCAAGAATACATATTCTTTATGGAGTCTGCCACGCCTCCTTCTGCCTGTTACATACATTCCAACGATTACAATATACCCTGTTACACTACGTAAAAATCGGAAAAAAGGCTGAAAATTTAAAAAAAAAAAAGGACAGAAAACAGGACAATAATTAAATTTTTGAATTAATATTGAATTTGCAGTATCTGCAGTAAGCCTTATTGTTGTCGGCTTCATCGCGTGCAATCCACTCTTTAAAATATGGCTGCTGTAGCCAGCAATCCCGAAATTTTTGCTTGTATATCTCTTTCAGCATTTTAATACTTTTCTAAGAAAAGTTTTCTTATTTAAAACTTTACATTACAAACGATACCGATTACACATACAAAGCACCTTCGTTTATCGTTTTTATACTCATTTTGGCACTGTTTTTAACCAAATATAGGAACAACATTTTAGAATTTTTATGCTAAAGTTCTGTTCAGCTGTTCTGCAATGTTAATTAATCGAATTCCGATGAATACAAAACCGATCAACTGAGGAAATAAGCACCCAACTAGCAAAATATGAACACAATTCGCATTCAGCAAAAAAAGGCCAGATTTCGGGATAGAGGCTGTTTGATATTTTTCCGGACGAAGCACTCAAAAACAGGACAGATCTGTCCGGAAAAGACCAAATTGACATCACTGGTGACTATAAGCACATTATGGGCGAATGGGGCGTGGCATCGAAAAAAAAAAAGATTCTTGTATTGACTGACTAAATATCTGATCGTTTGACACCAAGCTCGAACTTGTGGCTCTTACCATCTCTAAAATCTGTTTGTTCATACGGACAGACAGACAGACAGACGGACATGGCTATATCGACTCGGCTTGTGATGCTGATCAAGAATATATATACTTTATGGGGTCTGCCACGCCTCCTTCTGCCTGTTACAAACTTTGCACAAACCCAGTATACTCTTGCAGAGAGTATAATTAGTATGAAAAACTTTTGGGTTTACTAAGCTAAATTAATCAAACTCACAAAGAATACATATGCCAACAATATATACATACTGCCAAGTTTGCTCCAACTCGGACAACTAAATCGTATAGCTCCCATACGGCCGATCGGTCAAAAATACGTTCCAAATATGAATTAGTACAAAAACTTTTGGGTTTACTAATCAAACTCACACAGAATACATATGCCAATAACATATATATAGTGACATATGCAGACACATACGTACCCATACACCACATACACCATACACCACACTTATTATTTATGTTAAAGATTTCTTTCCCACAAAAAACTAATGTAAACACTATCGAAAAATCAAATGGTGACAATAACAATTCTGACTTCCCACGAATGTATTAAATATAATAAACAATTCGCCAGAATCGTTATTCCCATCATTGAGGTTAAAGCTGCTGACGTTACACAAATCCTGACCGAACTCTCTCAATCTCTTCAAGATCGAGATCTCTCTCTATTTACATAAGAGGAACAAGAAAGAAAAGTACAGTCGAGCGCGCCCGACCGTAATATACTCTCTGCATTTGTCCCGGTTAAATTATTAAAATCGGTATCCACATGTGTTTTACTTGCATTAAAACACGTTGAAACAAAAACAATCTAAGCATAATCAAACATTCATCTGTTTGTTTGTATTCGAATACAAATATGTTTGACAATATGTATATGATGCAAATATGTATGTATGTATGTGTGTATTCGGAGCAGCCAGCGACCGCGGGCAGCGCTGCCGACACACAGGCAGCGAAAACGTTCGAACATGTGCTTGTGTGTTTCTATCTCGCTTGCACCTATGGGTTGGTATTGCGTTCAATTATCAATATTGTAACGCTTCTAGTTTTCTTGTTTATAGTCCGATTTTAATGCGCCTTTCAGGATAGTTTAATATAGTTAGTCTCCACACCAGTTATAAACTACAATACTGTACGATACGGAAAAAACGGCATTGAAGCTTGAAAACTATTTTATAAATTGTGGGAAAAGTGGGCGTGGCAGTCCAAAATTTTAAATATAAATGTAACTATGCTCTCGCAAAGAACACCCGTACCAGAATTGGTGATCCTAGGTGCCATAGTTACTGAGATATTTGCCGAAAACACCAATTTTTCACGAGGTGTGTCCAGTTTTTTGCTTATTGTGGGCGCATAGGGCGTGGCATCGAAAAAAAAAAGATTCTTGTATTGACTGACTAAATATCTGATCGTTTGACACCAAGCTCGAACTTGTAGCTCTTACCATCTCTGAAATCTGTTTGTTCATACGGACAGACAGACAGACAGACAGACAGACAGACGGACAGACGGACAGACGGACATGGCTATATCGACTCGGCTTGTGATGCTGATCAAGAATATATATACTTTATGGGGTCTGCCACGCCTCCTTCTGCCTGTTACATTCTTTTGCACAAACCCAATATACTCTTGCAGAGAGTACAAAAAGCTCAATGAGTCCAAAGTCCAATTAATAAAAGCTCAAAACCGAGGTTTGCTTAACGTCATCAGAACAAAGGATAAGCAGTCTAGATTTGTACTCCGTAGCTTCGTGTTTTATTAAACCCAGTACTCTAAAAAAGAGTATAGGGGTATATTAGGTTTGTCAAAAGCGAAATGTGCGTAACAGGCAGAAGGAGGCGTGGCCGACCCCATAAATTATATATATTATAGATCAGCATCAACAGCCGAGTCGATATAGCAATGTCCGTCTGTCCATCTGTGTGTCTGTCTGTCCGTCTGTCCGTCCGTATGAACACCTAGATTGTTTAAACTACATGAGCTAGAGCCACCAAATTTGGAATAAAAGTCCGTCTATATGTCAGGCAGGTTAAGTTTATTTCAAATTTTTCGCCACGCCCCCTACCGCCCCCGCAAATTGTTAAAAACAGTTTTCATTGCACTACAACTTTGAAACTATGAAAGCTGTCGTAACCAAATTTACACAGTAGGTGTATGGTACAACTATAACTATCCTCACCAAGTTTCATCAAGATCGGACAATTATAGCTTATAGCTCCCATAGGACAAATCTGTCAAAAACAAAAAATTTGTATGAAGACATGTAGTATTTGCTAAGTGATCGCAACCAAACTCACACAGAATGTGTACATAATTATTAAACGTAACTTCACCAAATTTGGTCCAAATCGGACAACTACAACATGTGAAACAAATTGGTCAAAAATGTTAAAAATTGTAATTTATGTACGTGTTTGAAGAAAAGTGGTAAATCAATGTTTATCTACTTTAGCCGTCCTGATTGTCAACAGTGCTGTGGTCCAAGTGATGTGACATGCATTAGAGAAACATGAGGTCTGCGGTTCGAACCCATTTGTTTTCTTTTTCTATAACAAAACATTATTATATGTAAATGCAGATAATCAGCAGCACCTGCAAATTGAGGTGTGGTGCATATGGTAGAGTGGCGACATGTGAAAATCCTGTGTCTGATACCGCGGGTTCGATTGCAGCTAGCGCATAATTTTTTTTACTTTCTTAAATTTTAATTTAAACTATTATCTTTTTTTAAATTTGTATTTTAAAATATGAATCACTCTACTGCTTTTTCTTTTAAGTTTGTAAGTATTTTTGTATGCGCACTACAAGAAGTACGGGGTCTTATACAGTCGGCACGTCGACTGTAGCCTTTCTTACTTGTTAAATAAAGTTTTATATTTTTTAGATAAACCAAGTGTCGAACTACGTTATTGGCGCAGCCGGTAGGATATCAGTATTATCCTAGTAATAGTAATCGTCCTTTTTTTCAATCCAGTGAAAAGAAATCCTTGTACGACCAAGGAATTTCTAGGATTTGAGCATGCGGATTTGCCTCAGAAAGGGAATCGGTTAAAGAACATTACCATTTTGGAAAAATTATTATCTTGATATCCGCCAAAGAACCTAAGCGTGTGTGACTTACAACCCAATTATCAGTCGTGGCCCATATTTTAAATGTGCGACCGTCACCAAACATAATTGCTATTACCAAGAAAACCGCGCAAAACACAAAACAGTGTTCAACTAAAAAATAGATCCTCTGGACTATTTGAACACCTGTAATAAAGAGCTTATTTCTGGACTTTACATATCATTTAATTGATCCCTGTAAACGTAAGTCTCTTATAATTCAACAAAAGTGACAAACAAATACCTGAAGTGACTAAAAACAATTATTTTGTGAAAATAATCAACTGCCAACAAAATAAAACAATCTACAACTACATAAACCATAAACAACAACAACATCATGACAACAAACACACCAATGGAATTATCCGAAATGCATTTAAAGCAAGCGCTTGGACAAATTCGACAAGTGCCAGTATTCGACGGAAAAACCGTGGAACTAACTGCATTTATAAGGAGGATCGATTTTATAATGCAGCTCTTGGGTAGGATGTGAGACAACATAGTGTCTTATTTGGAGCAATCGAGATGCAGACCTCCGGATCGGCGCAACGAGTGTGGCTGACAGCAGCCACAACCTGGGGAGCGTTAAGGAGTGCCCTCATCGACGAATTTAAGACCCAAACTCCATATGAAGAACTTCTACGACTTTTCTACAACACCAACTATAATAATAGTATCCGTAAGTTTGTTGAAGACCTAGAGTATAAATCTTTTGTAATATCCGATAAATTAATGTTAGAAAATCAGGCCCAGAACACTATATATTGTATACTAATGCAATGAATAACACTATTAAAGACGTTATTACAAAAAAATTACAGGACAGAATTTTTAGAACATTAGCACGATATGACATTACAACAGTTTCAAAACTAAAACAAGTAGCTCAACGCGAAGGATTGTACGAAAATGGTTATAACGAACGTAATAACCAAAACAATGACAATTCCAAAACGAACAAAACCCAAAGCAATTCAAGCAATGAAAACCGTGGAAAGGGAAATAGTCAGAATTATTACCCTAGTCCAAATTACTCAAATAATACTAATCCAAATCATAAACCAAAAGAAAATGCTCAAAATAATCAAGCATTACAAAAAGAATTCAAACAAAATCTTGATCACGTTAGATCACAAAACCCAATGAATTACCAAACTCAGAGTCAAAGACCCTCTAATCCCTCTCATAAAAGACAGAGAGAAAGAAGTGGCCACTCTAAGATGGAAACATCTGAAAATGTTCATCAAGGAGCCTCGGACGACGAAGAACCAATCCCTTCATCAGATTAGTTATGAATGGACAAAATTTTAACTATGTAATTGACACAGGTTCATTCATTAATCTAATGAAACAAAACTTTTTAAATTTTCCTATAAAACCTTGCCAATTGAACGTACAAACAATAAATGGTATTGTTGAACTACAGAGTTGCGTGTCTTTTGCCCCTAGCCAACTCTGCCTTACCCATCAAATATTTTATCTACACAATTTTTCCGACAATTACGATATCTTACTAGGTAGAGAATATCTAGAATATCTGTCTTGTGAAGCAAAAATCGATTACAAACGAAAAACAGTTATTCTAAACGATCATCTATTTTCAATGAGATATGACCGTGAGAATTCAGTCAAGGACAAGACCGCATTTCAATGCCTTGATCCGCCCCAAACAAATGACATAGCAGTAAATTACGCTATTCACAGTGAATTAAATGAAACAAATCAATTTCGATTAGAACATCCAAACGATGAAGAATATTGCAAACTGACCAAAATTCTTTTCGAGTTTAGTGACATTCAGTACAAAGAAAGTGAAAATTTGACTTTTACCAGTACAATTAAGCATGTCATCCAAACTAAACACGAAGACCCAATCCAAAAGCGTCCATACAAGTATGCTAAAATACTCGACGAAGAAGTCGAAAAACAAATCAAAGAAATGTTGAACAAGGTATAATTTGTAAATCAAAATCGCCTTATTGCTCACCAATTCGGATTGTGCCAAAGAAACGTGATGCATCGGGTAAAGAAAAATTCCGTATAGTTATTGACTATCGAAACCTAAATGAAATAACAATCGATGATAAATATCCTATTCCAGTTATGGATGATACACTAGACAAACTTGGAAAATGTCAGTATTTTACCACAATTGACTTAGCAAAAGGATTTCATCAGATACAAATGGACCCAAAAAGTATACCAAAAACAGCTTTTTCAACTTAAAATGGACATTACGAATACACTCAGATACCTTTTGGATTGAAAAACGCCCCAGCAACATTTCAACGTCGTATGAACAATCTATTACAAGACTGTGCAGAGGCATCCCCATGAGCTAGAAGTTCTTTTTTGAAAATGCTAAAGACCATACAAAAGGCCTTTGCAGACCCAGACGAGGCGTTGCCGTATAACACATCAGTCGTGGCTACCATTAGGACCACAGATGAGCAACCGATCTATGCCAAGCTTTACCCATATCCAATGGGAGCAGCTGATTTCGTTAGTAAAGAAATCAAAGATCTGCTAAAAAATTATATAATTTAAAAGTCCGTCTCTCCCTACAATAACCCAATATGGGTAGTAGACAAGAAGGGCACTGATGAAGCGGGCAATAGGAAAATGACGTTGGTAATGGACTTTCGTAAACTTAACGAAAGAACCGTGCCTGACAAATATCCTATGAGAAATATATCAATGATATTGGGAAATTTGGGGAGAGCCAAATTCTTTTCAACATTAGACCTCAAGTCTGGTTATCACCAGATCATACTCGCTGAACGCGACCGTGAAAAAACCTCTTTCTCTGTAAACGGGGGGAAATACGAGTTCAAAAGACTCCCCTTTGAATTAAAGAATGCAGCAAGCATCTTCCAAAGAACCATCGACGACATACTGCGAGAGCAAATTGTCAAATTTTGCTATGTTTATGTCGATGACGTAATCATCTTTTCAGAAGATGAGGAATCCCACATTAAACACTTGGATTGGGTCCTAAAAAGCTAACACGAAGCAAACATGAGGGTCTCCGTCGAAAAGTCACATTTTTTTTAAGAAAAGCGTGAACTTTCTTGGTTTCATAGTCACCAGCACTGGCGCCACGACGGATCCTGAAAAGGTTAGGGCAATACAGGAGTATCCAGAACCTAAAACACTGTTCGAGGTCAGATCATTTCTAGGCCTCGCAAGTTATTACAGATGATTCATTAGGGACTTGGCCGCAATAGCAAGACCCATCTCGAATATATTGAAGGGTGAAAATGGAACAGTCAGAAAGCATAGGTCCAGAAATATAAAGGTTCAATTCTCTGAAGTGCAGCAAAGGGCGTTATACTGCGTTGAATCGCTGCTAGACGAGCTCGAAGATGTAGTCTCTCCCAAATGCGTAAATGTTCTCCACTGTGATTTACACACGCTTGCAATGATACAAGATGCATTGGTTCGAAGATACCCGGACACAAAGTTCTGGCATTGCAAAAATCGCGTAGTGGACGTATTTGCGGTTGGAGAAAGAAGAGAAATCCTCAAAGGCGAGCATAATAGGGCCCATAGGTCTGCACAGGAAAATATTAAGCAGGTACTCTCGGAGTACTACTTTCCAAAGATGACAAAAATAGCCAATGAAATAGTACAAAATTGCAAAACATGTGGTAGAGCTTAATATGATAGACACCCCAAAAAACGAGAGCTTGGGCAGACAGCGATCCCCTCACATGTAGGAGAGATGTTACACATAGACATTTTCTCCACTGACAGGAAATACTTTCTTACTTGCATCGACAAGTTCTCTAAGTTTGCTTTTGTCCAACCGGTTCCTTCAAGAACCATTGTGGACCTGAAGCCAGCCTTAATGCATCTAATGAATTTTTTTCCAAAAACCAGATCCATTTACTGTGACAATGAACCGTCTTTGAATTCAGAGACCATCGTGACTATGCTCACAAACAACTATGGGGTGAGCATTTCAAATGCACCTCCATTGCATAGGTTGAGCGCTTTCACAGCACTCTGTTAGAGCTAGTCAGATGCTTAAAGATCGATAAAGGCATAAATGACACCGTAGAAGTCATTTTATTGGCTACAACTGAGTACAATAAGTCTATCCATTCGGTCATTGACCAGAGACCAGTTGATGTGGTTCAGGTGCACCCAGATGAGCCACAAGAAAAGATCAGAAACGCTCAGATGACGATCAGAGCTAGGGAGAACGCAAATCAACAGAATAGGGTCATCGACGTTGGTGACAGGGTTTTGGTCAAGTCCAACCGACGGCTCGGAAACAAACTCACACCTTTATTTGATAAGAAGGCCGTGGCAGCAGACCTGGGGACCGAGGTCTGTAATGGTGCAAGTGTGGTATTGGTGGGGGGTGGTACAAATGTCCAACCTCATAAGCATGGCGAGATTTCGAATAAATGTGTACCTCTAGCTATGCTCTATCTAGCTCGTCGGATTGTCGGGGTTCTTCTCTACTCTCTCGTTGATTCCATGAAAACACACATTAACATAATTTTTTTTAGGTACACTTTGCGATATTTAAAAGAAATGGAAATGAATAAAATAATATTAATACCGACAGAAGATCAGTTACATCTTTGCGGAAATATGGAGATCAGTTGATATTGACTCCTTCTCTACCCTCCCTGCCTATATGTCTCGGTGGACCCTTTTTAGTAACTACGAGCTGTCATCTTATTGGAACTATTCACCATTTACTCGGGACGAATAAGAAAAAAGATTAGAAATTGATTTTACGTTCTAAATATATTTAAACAATTTTTCATTATTAACGGGGATGATTCTTATAAAGTTTAAATAATTCATATTCATATTAAATTTCGTTGAGATTTACAATTGAGTATGCGACTTATTAATTTGAAAAAAAAAATATATAAATTACAGAAGAAATGTAATTCAATTGTGAAATAAATGATCTATCGAAAATCGGTTATTTTTCTTGACGTTGACAATAAGTATAGAAAATATACATACAATTCCCGATTTAATAATTCGACAAGTTTAATTATCTTTCATGATCAAACATTACAATACGTACTCACTCCGATATCCTTGAGCTCAATGATGACGGGTAAATGAATACCTGTAAGGAAAACTAATTTCTGTGCTGGAATTGTATACATATATATATGTATCCATATACACATATTATAAATGTATAGAAAATATTAAACGTTTCAATGAATCCGATGTTCGTTCATCATTTAGTATATAAAATAAATGAAACAATAAAAAATTAGCAGATTCCGTCGATGTTAAACAAACAGCAGTACACATCAATCCAAAATAGCGAGGGTATCAGTAACAAAAACCACTATAAAAGGGTCAGCATGAACAACATTTTGAATGGTAGATTAATGCTGATTCAGCTGGCGACTTATCTTTCTCCTTGAGGTGTCTCTTGGGGACTAGGCGACAGGACGGCTTCCAAGCCTAAGTAGCCCTGTTCATTCTTTGGTTAGGATGAACCACCAACTTCGAGAGGGAATTTACTTCTCTGTAGTCTCCGTCGAAGATGAATACTTTCTCTTGGAAAAGGTCCGAGTGCCTTTTCCACAGATGTATTTGGCAAATATATATATATATATATATATTTTGACCACTACAGGCGGCGGGCGAGGAGAACACTGCACTAAATAATGTGGCTGTTATTATCACCAATCAGAACTATATATATTATGTATTCATACCTCAAAGACAGTACAAATATATATGTATATATATATATTTGCAACTTTTCTTGCAATCAACTTGATGCGTTGAATGCAAACCAAACGAGCGGAACTATACTGGGAAATTAAATTATTTTATTTTAATATATACATATGTATTTAAATATATATATACATACATGTATAAAATAATTTATTGAAGACACCACGTTTCTGCACTTTTTTTGGTTTGAGCCGATCACTTTTCTTAAATGATCAAAAGGTATCAATGTCCAAAAGCTGCTGACCACTCAATTGCTTGCTTTTTGAAAAATAGAACAAGACAAAACACCTATCCAAAATATTCCACTCATTCACTCTCCCTTGCAGACATAGCGACCTTTCAAATAACTGCATTTTCGTACGATCTTTTGCCACATGTAATTGAGTGAAAGCTCGCGATACCTATGCGCTGAGTGAGCTTTATCCGAAACGAACTCAAGCATAGTGTAAAAGCTTTATGCATGCATGCGAAACTTTGAGTCTAACATGTAACTTACAAACGTTTTATGCTTAGAGCTGGCGATGTAAGATAAGAGAATTACAAGCTCAGAACTCCCAATGTAATTTAAGAGAGTTAGAATATGTATTTATGTCGCTCTTTAAAACTGACCATCACAGCACAGTTTAAGAGACGCTACGATTTATCTAGCGAGGCATAAACTGAAAAAGGGGCAGATGTTTATGTTTTAACTTGAATATCTTTGAGATGGAAAACTCCCAAATGTTTACCATCTTCGTTACTCAACTGGTAGTATGTAGTACTTATTTTCTTAATTACTTGAGCTGGTATAACAAGAAAGAAAAGTACAGTTGAGCGCGCCCGACCGTATAATACTCTCTGCATTTGTCCCGATTAAATTATTAAAATCGGTATCGACATATTACTATGTATGTGTTTTACTTGCATTAAAACACGTTGAAACAAAAACAATCTAAGCATAATCAAACACACATCTGTTTGTTTGTATTCGAATGCACATACGTTTGGCAATATGTATATGATGCAAATATGTATGTATGTATGTATGTTTGTGTGTATTCGGCGCAGCCAGCGACCGCGGGCAGCGCTGCCGACACACAGGCAGCGAAAACGTTCGAACATGTGCTTGTGTGTTTCTATCTCGCTTGCACCAATGGGTTGGTATTGCGTTCAATTATCAATATTGTAACGCTTCTAGTTTTCTTGTTTATAGTCCGATTTTAATGCACCTTTCAGTATAGTTTAATATAGTTAGTCTCCACACGAATTATATAATTACAATACTGTGCGATACGAACAAGTTCGCCAAACCCGGCATTGAAGGTTCCAGCCTTTTTTATCAAATGTGGGAAAAGTGGGCGAGGCAGTCCAAAATTTTAAATGGCAATACAACTATGCCGTCGCTACGAACCTCCCGCTCCAGAATTGGTGATCCTAGGTGCTATAGTTACTGAGATATTTGCCGAAAACACCAATTTTTTCCGAGGTGTGTCCAGTTTTTTACTTATTGTGGGCGAATGGGGCGTGGCATATTGACTGACTAAATATCTGATCGTTTGACACCAAGCTCGAACTTGTAGCTCTTACCATCTCTGAAATCTGTTTGTTCATACGGACAGACGGACAGAAAGACGGACAGAAAGACGGACATGGCTATATCGACTCGGCTTGTGATGCTGATCAAGAATATATATACTTTATGGGGTCTGCCACGCCTCCTTCTGCCTGTTACATACTTTTGCACAAACCCAATATACTCTTGCAGAGAGTATAAAAACAGGTGCTAATTTTGCACTAAACTTTTTGGGAGCGCTACTCTGACAAAAATTACGCGCAAGAACTTTATCGCCAACTTTAAGTTGTATATTCCGACTACGCAAATTATATCTGCTTGCATTTCTCGCATGCGATTTTTGTACGTTTTCCTTTGCTGCTTGTCTAATGGTCTGCAGCGCATCAGGAAATTCAATTCTTGTGTCTTCCGACAAAAGCCTTAATTGACGTAAGAGCTGATAATCTTGGCCATTTAGAATCATGTTTTGTCCAAAAGCCAAGAAATACGGTGAATACCCTGTACTTTGATGAAGACTGGCTCGTAGCGACGCGCTTATTTCTGGTAATTTATTATCCCAATCAGAATGCTCCTGGCCGATGTAGGCGCGGATCGCTGCTAGTACAGATCTATTTAGCCTTTCACTTGCATTTGTCTGTGGTGAATATATGGCAGTGCATATTTGTGAGATACCATACCGAGTAAGAAAAGCTTTAAACGCACCTGAAACAAACTGCGTACCATTGTCAGATAAAATTGTTTCAGGAACTCCAAAAGTACAAAATAGATATTTCTCAAGATAATCACAAATTTTGTTCGACGTGAACTTTTTGAGTGGACACAAAAAATGAAACTTAGTAAAGTGGTCGACTATGATAAATAGTCCTATATTACCCTGTTTCGATCTGGGATAGGGTCCTAAAAGATCAATATAGAGTTTTTGAAAAGGCCTCTCCGACGTCATAGGTCTACCTAGAGGTGGTTTTAATACTGTATTGGGACTTTTAGTTTGGTGACATATTTTACATTCAGATACGTATTTACGAATTTGTGCTGTCATTTTCGGCCAAAATAAATACCTTTTAATTTTCTCTATCGTTTTGGCTATTCCACAATGGGCTGCGTTCAGCGGATCATGAGCTCTTGCAATTACTTCTTGAGCCATCGCTGATGGAATCCATAGTTTCCATGAGTAAGAATCTTGTTCTCCACCAAATTCGCTATCAAACTCTGTCTTCTTATATACGTACTGATTTTCCACTCTAAGATCGGGTAACTTAGACTGGTTATTACGAACTCTCTCCACCAGATCCATATACTCCGCTGACTGGAATTCTCGTGAGTTAAGGTCAACCATGGGTCCTTGCGTTTCAATCTCCAGAACAACAGGTTCCTCTCGGCGAGAAAGAGCATCCGCTACAACATTTTGTGTACCTTTGCGGTGCGTTATCTTAAACGAAAATCCCTGTAATTTAATTGCCCATCGAGCTAAACGGCCAGAAAGATCTTTCTGTTTCATTAACCATTGTAAGGCGGCATGATCTGTTATAACTTCAAAGTCTTGACCTTCAACGTATGCACGGAACTTTTTTATTCCTTTTATGACTGCTAAACATTCTAACTCGGTTACTGAATAATTCCTTTGGGCTTTTGAAAGTTTCTCTGACATAAATGCTATCGGTAATTCTTCTCCATTTTCGTTATTTTGTGCCAGAACACACCCTAAACCAATGGTGCTAGCATCACAAAGAAGCAAAAAAGGCTTTTCAAAATTTGGAGTTGCCAAAACGGGTGCAGATGTGAGACGATTTTTTTAATTCTTCAAAAGCACGATCTGCCTCGGAATTCCAACTAAATGTCTTTGCTTTCTTCAACAACTCTGTAAGGGGTACAGAAATAGTAGAATAATTATCGACAAATCGACGATACCAGCCGGCCATTCCGAGAAATCTCCTTAGTTGTTTCAAAGATTTTGGAATGGGAAATTCTGTAATGGCTTGAACTTTACTAGGATCTGTCCTAAGTTGTCCATTGCCTATAATAAAACCGAGATACTTTATCTCACGCATACAGAACTTAGACTTGGCAATGTTAATAGTAAGATTTGCTCTGCGTAAGTGTACAGCAATTTTTTGTAGCAAAAGCAAGTGCGATTCGAAATCCGTAGACAGAACTAAAAGATCGTCCAAATAAACAAATACTTGTGTACGTAGGTTAGCAGGTATGACACTATCCATCAACCGGCAAAGTGTTTGTGCCGCATTAGTTAATCCAAAAGGCATTACTTTGTATTGGTAAAGAGGACGGTTTGGGACAGTAAAAGCGGTGTAAGGACGTGAAGCTTCCTCAAGCGGTATCTGCCAATAAGCATGCTTCATATCAAGTCCTGTAATATACTTCGCTGGTGGTAATCGACTAAATATACCCTCTATATGTGGAAGAGGATATGCATCTTTCCTTGTGTACTTGTTTATTTCCCTCGAATCCAAACAGAGTCTGTTTTTCGCTCCTTTCTTCACCAGTACACAATTGCTACTCCAAGGACTCATAGAAGGTTCTATTACGCCTAACTCGAGCATTTTCTGAACTTCCTCAAACATAAGTTTCTCTTTGGCTGGGGATATCGGCCAATGACGTTGCTTAACTGGAGTGTCTGTATCCATTATAATAGAATGCTTAATAATATTGGTTAAACCTAATCCATCTCGCTCAAATGAGGGAAACGATTGAATCACTGAATCTAATCTAAGCTTCTCTTCCATGCTAAGCTTATGCATTTTTAAATCTTCTTCATTTGTGGGATCCTTTCCCATATCTAATTCACTAATACTTAAATCTGGAGCAATTAAACTAGACAGCAGACCGAACTTCTTCCAGAAATCCATTCCTAAATAAACATTTTCCTTTAAATTAGGAATAATAAAAAATTCAACTTCTTCAACTTTGCCTCGAAAATTAATAACTACTACAAGTCGAGCAACTACCGGACACAACTCACTATTAGCTGTTCGGATGTGTCCCGAGCACTTCTGTGTACTCTTGTGCTGCCTCAAAATCTCGGCCGCCTCATTGCCCAAACAACTTATGGTAGCTCCAGAGTCTAAAAGGGCTTTGAAACTATGGCCTTCGATACTTATGTCGGTATATAATCTATTATCTGGCCCTGAAAAAACTGCCGCTACTAGTTTTCTTCTAACGCCTTGAACTTTCTTCCAAAATGCACGAAGTCTTAATGTAGATCGTTTTGGTTTTCTATCTGAAGGTCCTCTCAAGAAAATGGTGTCTTGGTCATCTGAATCAATCCTGGTCTGTGTTCCTACACTAATGCTATTGGATGTATTTAAGATTAAATCATTATGATCTTCTTGTCCTAAATTACTACCTATACTTATTTTATCCTGTACACTTAGGTTGACTTTGTATTTGGATGCGCCTCCAGAGTATTGGTCTGCGCATCCCTCCAACGAGGCTTATAGGTGTTTTTAGCACCACAACCGTAACAAAATACGCGCCTTTCTCCCATGCAATCATCGAACCGATGTCCTGGTTTATCGCAGTTCCAACACATAAGTATTTTGCGTTGAATGGCTGCTACACATTCAGATTTACCTTCATCATGATAATTTTCCAGCTCAGACACATTGGCTTTATTGAACCTTGGTCGTGAAAAGGAGCTGGTAGCATGGAAGTTTTCATGCTTGCGTACTTCCTCTCTAAGCTCATCCCTATTAGCTATCTTTAGATGTAGCAATTCGAGTCGAAGGGTGTTCTTAGCATTCCGTTTTAAAATGTCAATTAATTTTTCTTCGCTTATTTCGTGCGAGAGACGAGAAATAATATCTTCCACAGCTAACTGGTAGTCATCAAATGACTCATTTTCGTTCTGACGACGATTACGGATCATTTCCCATAAATCAAAATCGTCTTTCGAATCCTCAAATCTTTTCTGAAAAGCTGAACAAAACGTTTGCCATGAGAACTGGTGATTTTTCCTATGAAAATTCCAGAACCAATCACTAGCTTTCGATACAAAAAGCAAATGTAAGTTGTCACAAAGCAGGCCGTAATCATTATTTAAGGTTTGCAATGTTAATGAACGTAACCGGCTGTCATTTTCGGCCAAAATAAATACCTTTTAATTTTCTCTATCGTTTTGGCTATTCCACAATGGGCTGCGTTCAGCGGATCATGAGCTCTTGCAATTACTTCTTGAGCCATCGCTGATGGAATCCATAGTTTCCATGAGTAAGAATCTTGTTCTCCACCAAATTCGCTATCAAACTCTGTCTTCTTATATACGTACTGATTTTCCACTCTAAGATCGGGTAACTTAGACTGGTTATTACGAACTCTCTCCACCAGATCCATAGACTCCGCTGACTGGAATTCTCGTGAGTTAAGGTCAACCATGGGTCCTTGCGTTTCAATCTCCAGAACAACAGGTTCCTCTCGGCGAGAAAGAGCATCCGCTACAACATTTTGTGTACCTTTGCGGTGCGTTATCTTAAACGAAAATCCCTGTAATTTAATTGCCCATCGAGCTAAACGGCCAGAAAGATCTTTCTGTTTCATCAACCATTGTAAGGCGGCATGATCTGTTATAACTTCAAAGTCTTGACCTTCAACGTATGCACGGAACTTTTTTATTCCTTTTATGACTGCTAAACATTCTAACTCGGATACTGAATAATTCCTTTGGGCTTTTGAAAGTTTCTCTGACATAAATGCTATCGGTAATTCTTCTCCATTTTCGTTATTTTGTGCCAGAACACACCCTAAACCAAAGGTGCTAGCATCACAAAGAAGCAAAAAAGGCTTTTCAAAATTTGGAGTTGCCAAAACGGGTACAGATGTGAGACGATTTTTTTAATTCTTCAAAAGCACGATCTGCCTCGGAATTCCAACTAAATGTCTTTGCTTTCTTCAACAACTCTGTAAGGGGTACAGAAATAGTAGAATAATTATCGACAAATCGACGATACCAGCCGGCCATTCCGAGAAATCTCCTTAGTTGTTTCAAAGATTTTGGAATGGGAAATTCTGTAATGGCTTGAACTTTACTAGGATCTGTCCTAAGTTGTCCATTGCCTATAATAAAACCGAGATACTTTATCTCACGCATACAGAACTTAGACTTGGCAATGTTAATAGTAAGATTTGCTCTGCGTAAGTGTACAGCAATTTTTTGTAGCAAAAGCAAGTGCGATTCGAAATCCGTAGACAGAACTAAAAGATCGTCCAAATAAACAAATACTTGTGTACGTAGGTTAGCAGGTATGACACTATCCATCAACCGGCAAAGTGTTTGTGCCGCATTAGTTAATCCAAAAGGCATTACTTTGTATTGGTAAAGAGGACGGTTTGGGACAGTAAAAGCGGTGTAAGGACGTGAAGCTTCCTCAAGCGGTATCTGCCAATAAGCATGCTTCATATCAAGTCCTGTAATATACTTCGCTGGTGGTAATCGACTAAATATACCCTCTATATGTGGAAGAGGATATGCATCTTTCCTTGTGTACTTGTTTATTTCCCTCGAATCCAAACAGAGTCTGTTTTTCGCTCCTTTCTTCACCAGTACACAATTGCTACTCCAAGGACTCATAGAAGGTTCTATTACGCCTAACTCGAGCATTTTCTGAACTTCCTCAAACATAAGTTTCTCTTTGGCTGGGGATATCGGCCAATGACGTTGCTTAACTGGAGTGTCTGTATCCATTATAATAGAATGCTTAATAATATTGGTTAAACCTAATCCATCTCGCTCAAATGAGGGAAACGATTGAATCACTGAATCTAATCTAAGCTTCTCTTCCATGCTAAGCTTATGCATTTTTAAATCTTCTTCATTTGTGGGATCCTTTCCCATATCTAATTCACTAATACTTAAATCTGGAGCAATTAAACTAGACAGCAGACCGAACTTCTTCCAGAAATCCATTCCTAAATAAACATTTTCCTTTAAATTAGGAATAATAAAAAATTCAACTTCTTCAACTTTGCCTCGAAAATTAATAACTACTACAAGTCGAGCAACTACCGGACACAACTCACTATTAGCTGTTCGGATGTGTCCCGAGCACTTCTGTGTACTCTTGTGCTGCCTCAAAATCTCGGCCGCCTCATTGCCCAAACAACTTATGGTAGCTCCAGAGTCTAAAAGGGCTTTGAAACTATGGCCTTCGATACTTATGTCGGTATATAATCTATTATCTGGCCCTGAAAAAACTGCCGCTACTAGTTTTCTTCTAACGCCTTGAACTTTCTTCCAAAATGCACGAAGTCTTAATGTAGATCGTTTTGGTTTTCTATCTGAAGGTCCTCTCAAGAAAATGGTGTCTTGGTCATCTGAATCAATCCTGGTCTGTGTTCCTACACTAATGCTATTGGATGTATTTAAGATTAAATCATTATGATCTTCTTGTCCTAAATTACTACCTATACTTATTTTATCCTGTACACTTAGGTTGACTTTGTATTTGGATGCGCCTCCAGAGTATTGGTCTGCGCATCCCTCTTCCGGTTTTCGGAAGGGTTTCATTTATTACAACGAGGCTTATAGGTGTTTTTAGCACCACAACCGTAACAAAATACGCGCCTTTCTCCCATGCAATCATCGAACCGATGTCCTGGTTTATCGCAGTTCCAACACATAAGTATTTTGCGTTGAATGGCTGCTACACATTCAGATTTACCTTCATCATGATAATTTTCCAGCTCAGACACATTGGCTTTATTGAACCTTGGTCGTGAAAAGGAGCTGGTAGCATGGAAGTTTTCATGCTTGCGTACTTCCTCTCTAAGCTCATCCCTATTAGCTATCTTTAGATGTAGCAATTCGAGTCGAAGGGTGTTCTTAGCATTCCGTTTTAAAATGTCAATTAATTTTTCTTCGCTTATTTCGTGCGAGAGACGAGAAATAATATCTTCCACAGCTAACTGGTAGTCATCAAATGACTCATTTTCGTTCTGACGACGATTACGGATCATTTCCCATAAATCAAAATCGTCTTTCGAATCCTCAAATCTTTTCTGAAAAGCTGAACAAAACGTTTGCCATGAGAACTGGTGATTTTTCCTATGAAAATTCCAGAACCAATCACTAGCTTTCGATACAAAAAGCAAATGTAAGTTGTCACAAAGCAGGCCGTAATCATTATTTAAGGTTTGCAATGTTAATGAACGTAACCGGCTGTCATTTTCGGCCAAAATAAATACCTTTTAATTTTCTCTATCGTTTTGGCTATTCCACAATGGGCTGCGTTCAGCGGATCATGAGCTCTTGCAATTACTTCTTGAGCCATCGCTAATGGAATCCATAGTTTCCATGAGTAAGAATCTTGTTCTCCACCAAATTCGCTATCAAACTCTGTCTTCTTATATACGTACTGATTTTCCACTCTAAGATCGGGTAACTTAGACTGGTTATTACGAACTCTCTCCACCAGATCCATAGACTCCGCTGACTGGAATTCTCGTGAGTTAAGGTCAACCATGGGTCCTTGCGTTTCAATCTCCAGAACAACAGGTTCCTCTCGGCGAGAAAGAGCATCCGCTACAACATTTTGTGTACCTTTGCGGTGCGTTATCTTAAACGAAAATCCCTGTAATTTAATTGCCCATCGAGCTAAACGGCCAGAAAGATCTTTCTGTTTCATCAACCATTGTAAGGCGGCATGATCTGTTATAACTTCAAAGTCTTGACCTTCAACGTATGCACGGAACTTTTTATTCCTTTTATGACTGCTAAACATTCTAACTCGGATACTGAATAATTCCTTTGGGCTTTTGAAAGTTTCTCTGACATAAATGCTATCGGTAATTCTTCTCCATTTTCGTTATTTTGTGCCAGAACACACCCTAAACCAAAGGTGCTAGCATCACAAAGAAGCAAAAAAGGCTTTTCAAAATTTGGAGTTGCCAAAACGGGTGCAGATGTGAGACGATTTTTTTAATTCTTCAAAAGCACGATCTGCCTCGGAATTCCAACTAAATGTCTTTGCTTTCTTCAACAACTCTGTAAGGGGTACAGAAATAGTAGAATAATTATCGACAAATCGACGATACCAGCCGGCCATTCCGAGAAATCTCCTTAGTTGTTTCAAAGATTTTGGAATGGGAAATTCTGTAATGGCTTGAACTTTACTAGGATCTGTCCTAAGTTGTCCATTGCCTATAATAAAACCGAGATACTTTATCTCACGCATACAGAACTTAGACTTGGCAATGTTAATAGTAAGATTTGCTCTGCGTAAGTGTACAGCAATTTTTTGTAGCAAAAGCAAGTGCGATTCGAAATCCGTAGACAGAACTAAAAGATCGTCCAAATAAACAAATACTTGTGTACGTAGGTTAGCAGGTATGACACTATCCATCAACCGGCAAAGTGTTTGTGCCGCATTAGTTAATCCAAAAGGCATTACTTTGTATTGGTAAAGAGGACGGTTTGGGACAGTAAAAGCGGTGTAAGGACGTGAAGCTTCCTCAAGCGGTATCTGCCAATAAGCATGCTTCATATCAAGTCCTGTAATATACTTCGCTGGTGGTAATCGACTAAATATACCCTCTATATGTGGAAGAGGATATGCATCTTTCCTTGTGTACTTGTTTATTTCCCTCGAATCCAAACAGAGTCTGTTTTTCGCTCCTTTCTTCACCAGTACACAATTGCTACTCCAAGGACTCATAGAAGGTTCTATTACGCCTAACTCGAGCATTTTCTGAACTTCCTCAAACATAAGTTTCTCTTTGGCTGGGGATATCGGCCAATGACGTTGCTTAACTGGAGTGTCTGTATCCATTATAATAGAATGCTTAATAATATTGGTTAAACCTAATCCATCTCGCTCAAATGAGGGAAACGATTGAATCACTGAATCTAATCTAAGCTTCTCTTCCATGCTAAGCTTATGCATTTTTAAATCTTCTTCATTTGTGGGATCCTTTCCCATATCTAATTCACTAATACTTAAATCTGGAGCAATTAAACTAGACAGCAGACCGAACTTCTTCCAGAAATCCATTCCTAAATAAACATTTTCCTTTAAATTAGGAATAATAAAAAATTCAACTTCTTCAACTTTGCCTCGAAAATTAATAACTACTACAAGTCGAGCAACTACCGGACACAACTCACTATTAGCTGTTCGGATGTGTCCCGAGCACTTCTGTGTACTCTTGTGCTGCCTCAAAATCTCGGCCGCCTCATTGCCCAAACAACTTATGGTAGCTCCAGAGTCTAAAAGGGCTTTGAAACTATGGCCTTCGATACTTATGTCGGTATATAATCTATTATCTGGCCCTGAAAAAACTGCCGCTACTAGTTTTCTTCTAACGCCTTGAACTTTCTTCCAAAATGCACGAAGTCTTAATGTAGATCGTTTTGGTTTTCTATCTGAAGGTCCTCTCAAGAAAATGGTGTCTTGGTCATCTGAATCAATCCTGGTCTGTGTTCCTACACTAATGCTATTGGATGTATTTAAGATTAAATCATTATGATCTTCTTGTCCTAAATTACTACCTATACTTATTTTATCCTGTACACTTAGGTTGACTTTGTATTTGGATGCGCCTCCAGAGTATTGGTCTGCGCATCCCTCTTCCGGTTTTCGGAAGGGTTTCATTTATTACAACGAGGCTTATAGGTGTTTTTAGCACCACAACCGTAACAAAATACGCGCCTTTCTCCCATGCAATCATCGAACCGATGTCCTGGTTTATCGCAGATTTACCTTCATCATGATCATTTTCCAGCTCAGACACATTGGCTTTATTGAACCTTGGTCGTGAAAAGGAGCTGGTAGCATGGAAGTTTTCATGCTTGCGTACTTCCTCTCTAAGCTCATCCCTATTAGCTATCTTTAGATGTAGCAATTCGAGTCGAAGGGTGTTCTTAGCATTCCGTTTTAAAATGTCAATTAATTTTTCTTCGCTTATTTCGTGCGAGAGACGAGAAATAATATCTTCCACAGCTAACTGGTAGTCATCAAATGACTCATTTTCGTTCTGACGACGATTACGGATCATTTCCCATAAATCAAAATCGTCTTTCGAATCCTCAAATCTTTTCTGAAAAGCTGAACAAAACGTTTGCCATGAGAACTGGTGATTTTTCCTATGAAAATTCCAGAACCAATCACTAGCTTTCGATACAAAAAGCAAATGTAAGTTGTCACAAAGCAGGCCGTAATCATTATTTAAGGTTTGCAATGTTAATGAACGTAACCGGTAAAGAAACTCGTTACAATTCATAGAATCTTTGGATCCGTCAAACTTTAAATGCCAACTGGAGAGAATACTAGCTGCTTTAGCCGCCGTTATATTCCTATTCATTGGGCTTCGCATTTGACTGATCATTTCAGGGTTATCTCGAACAGAAGGTACAGTTCTTGCCACGCTTTCTTCAGAACTGAGAGTCACACTAGGCATTGGAATGTCATTGGAATTTCCCTTACTCAAATGTAGTGATCCTAACTGAGATTGTAGAGTGGACTCAATGCTCTCTTTAATAAATTTAGCAAGTTCCGTCATCATATCGTCTTGTTGACGTTTTACTTCCGATTGTATGTAATTGGACACCCCTCTTTCTGATTCATCTACTGCTGATTGTTGACCAGTACTACCTAATGAAAAGCGACTATTAGAATCGTCTCTGAAATTACGTGTTTGAGAACGGGTTTGGATACGGGAATTAATTCCTCTTCCTTTGCGAGAACGTCCTCCTCTATGGAACCTCTGCTGAGAGTTCTCGGGTGGTATGCCTGTCACAACACTCGCCAACTGTTCGGTAGCCGTTTGTAGCTCTGCCGCTAGAAATTAAATCGGGAACAAACTCTCTTTTACAAACTGGGCATACCTGAACACTTTTAATGTGTTCGTCTAAACAATCACTATGAAAACGGTGACCACAAGGAATCGAAGCTATCAACTGTTCCCTTCGCAGTGACTCTTGACAAATACCACAACGCTGTAGTGTACTGCCAGAAGCGGCTTCCGTTTCTGGACTATGTGTTACTGGCATGATGCACTGAACTGTTATCTATACATACATACGAAATAAAATAACTTGATAATTTAAAAAAAAATATTTAAAAATGAATATAAACTGATTTTCTTTAGACCAAATTAGTGTTCGTCCCTTTCAAAGGTGATGTGTTCCTATAAGATGCTCGTAGTATTTATATTTCCTAAAATGTAACTAAATGATTCATTTTTATTTTGAATCTATTGAAGGTTAATACAGTATTGATAAATCAAATAATGGACACTTTCTAAATTATTTAATTTAGGAAAATATATATTTCCGAATATTCGAATCTACCTTTCCTGCAAACTATACTTGGTACACAAGTTTTTCCAACCATAAGATAGTCTTATGGCGGAGGGTCAGAATACAGTTTGGACAGCCATCTCATGACTTGAAATGAAACTGTATTTTCTCAAACTAATTTTCTCATCCTGTAAAACTGGTACTTTGTCGAAATAAAGTTTTCTGTTATGCTGTACATTTCACTAGTGTTCACTCAAAGCCTAAAGTATTATTA
This sequence comes from Drosophila arawakana, assembly GCA_018151165.1. Classification (NCBI taxonomy): domain Eukaryota; kingdom Metazoa; phylum Arthropoda; class Insecta; order Diptera; family Drosophilidae; genus Drosophila; species Drosophila arawakana. The sequence continues at coordinate 158,783 of JAECWX010000542.1, forward strand.
AATAGATCGCAGAACCGAGCTTTTCTTGATATCTGTGATTTTCCATATTAAACCTACTTAGTTATTGTGACTAAATGTGTACTTAATGCATAACAGTGAACTGATTGGTCTATTGATGCAAAAGAGCTTATTTGTGGGAAAAGAAGTATATAATTCTCTTCTTGGGCCACAACGTTGGGCGCCATTTATGTAATGGTGCAAGTGTGGTATTTGTGGGGGGTGGTACAAATGTCCAACCTCATAAGCATGGCGAGATTTCGAATAAATGTGTACCTCTAGCTATGCTCTATCTAGCTCGTCGGATTGTCGGGGTTCTTCTCTACTCTCTCGTTGATTCCATGAAAACACACATTAACATAATTTTTTTTAGGTACACTTTGCGATATTTAAAAGAAATGGAAATGAATAAAATAATATTAATACCGACAGGAGATCAGTTACATCTTTGCGGAAATATGGAGATCAGTTGATATTGACTCCTTCTCTACCCTCCCTGCCTATATGTCTCGGTGGACCCTTTTTAGTAACTACGAGCTGTCATCTTATTGGAACTATTCACCATTTACTCGGGACGAATAAGAAAAAAGATTAGAAATTCATTTTACGTTCTAAATATATTTAAACAATTTTTCATTATTAACGGGGATGATTCTTATAAAATTTAAATAATTCATATTCATATTAAATTTCGTTGAGATTTACAATTGAGTATGCGACTTATTAATTTGAAAAAAAAAATATATAAATTACAGAAGAAATGTAATTCAATTGTGAAATAAATGATCTATCGAAAATCGGTTATTTTTCTTGACGTTGACAATAAGTATAGAAAATATACATACAATTCCCGATTTAATAATTCGACAAGTTTAATTATCTTTCATGATCAAACATTACAATACGTACTCACTCCGATATCCTTGAGCTCAATGATGACGGTTAAATGAATACCTGTAAGGAAAACTAATTTCTGTGCTGGAATTGTATACATATATATATGTATCCATATACACATATTATAAATGTATAGAAAATATTAAACGTTTCAATGAATCCGATGTTCGTTCATCATTTAGTATATAAAATAAATGAAACAATAAAAAATTAGCAGATTCCGTCGATGTTAAACAAACAGCAGTACACATCAATCCAAAATAGCGAGGGTATCAGTAACAAAAACCACTATAAAAGGGTCAGCATGAACAACATTTTAAATGGTAGATTAATGCTGATTCAGCTAGCGACTTATCTTTCTCCTTGAGGTGTCTCTAGGGGACTAGGCGACAGGACGGCTTCCAAGCCTAAGTAGCCCTGTTCATTCTTTGGTTAGGATGAACCACCAACTACGAGAGGGAATTTACTTCTCTGTAGTCTCCGTCGAAGATGAATACTTTCTCTTGGAAAAGGTCCGAGTGCCTTTTCCACAGATGTATTTGGCAAATACGGCTCCGAAGTGACAGCTGGTTTAGAATGTCGACTTAAAAAAATCCAACGAAACTGCCTAGTGATATGCAGCTATATATATATTTTATATATTTATATATATATATATATATATATATATATATATATATATATATATATATATATATATATATATATATATATATATATATATATTTTGACCACTACAGGCGACGGGCGAGGAGAACACTGCACTAAATAATGTGGCTGTTATTATCACCAATCAGAACTATATATATTATGTATTCATACCTCAAAGACAGTACAAATATATATGTATATATATATATTTGCAACTTTTCTTGCAATCAACTTGATGCGTTGAATGCAAACCAAACGAGCGGAACTATACTGGGAAATTAAATTATTTTATTTTAATATATACATATGTATTTAAATATATATATACATACATGTATAAAATAATTTATTGAAGACACCACGTTTCTGCACTTTTTTTAAATAATTATATATATACCACTTTGCACACTTCTGGTTTGAGCCGATCACTTTTTTTAAATGATCAAAAGGTATCAATGTCCAAAAGCTGCTGACCACTCAATTGCTTGCTTTTTGAAAAATAGAACAAGACAAAACACCTATCCAAAATATTCCACTCATTCACTCTCCCTTGCAGACATAGCGACCTTTCAAATAACTGCATTTTCGTACGATCTTTTGCCACATGTAATTGAGTGAAAGCTCGCGATACCTATGCGCTGAGTGAGCTTTATCCGAAACGAACTCAAGCATAGTGTAAAAGCTTTATGCATGCATGCGAAACTTTGAGTCTAACATGTAACTTACAAACGTTTTATGCTTAGAGCTGGCGATGTAAGATAAGAGAATTACAAGCTCAGAACTCCCAATGTAATTTAAGAGAGTTAGAATATGTATTTATGTCGCTCTTTAAAACTGACCATCACAGGTCCTCATTCGAGGAAGGGTGGCCCACAAAGACAACCTAAGGTGACTCTCTTGTTTTATTTTTTACACCTTTTTTTAAGCCACTAGGCATACTCGTATAAGTTAGATATAGTTTTTCAATTTACTTTTAGCCACTTGGCATAGTTTTTATAAAACATTTTTGGTGGTGGACAGACCTTAAAAAAGAAAACAAAAGGGTTGCTAAAAAAAAAAAAAAAAAACAACTTCATTTTACAGGTTTGGATCCATATTACTCCTTTACATTCCCATCGCCGATGGCGAGATCTTGATATGGGAGGAATACGACTATGTTAGACACTCGGCAAACCTCTCAGAGTACGTGCGAATGGTGGAAGAAACGGTCAAATTAATTGACATGTTCCCGCTACCCCACAAGAAAAAACTAAGTGTGGACACGGCGCACCTACAAGACCTCTTGGAGGCGTTAGGCACACACCATAGAGTCGCCAGGAGCTTAGATTTCCTAGGACCCATACTGAAGGTTGTGGCGGGTACACCCGATGCCGGTGATTTAGAGCAGACTAGGTTCACTGAAATGCAACTAATAAATGCCAACCATAGACAAATAGAAATAAACACTAGAGTTCAAGACCAGCTTAACCAGTTAACAATCACTGTCAATAAAATTCTCAAGATACCCAAAAACTCACAAGTTGACACAAGCCATTTATTTGAAACACTACTGTCTAGAAACAGAATGCTGACGATGGAGTTGCAAAATGTAATTCTTGCTATTACTCTCGCGAAGGCTAACATTGTTAGCCCAATCATTTTGGACCACTCAGATTTGAAATCAATTTTGCTAGAGGAACCGACCAACACTCCCATAGGAGATCTTATGTCCGGTGCGTCCGTAAAAGTTCTTCAATCCATTAACACTATACATTTTATAATCAAATTCCCAAAGAATAAAAAAGCTTGCAGAAAAATTACGATTTATCCTGTCGTCCACAAGAACTTCATATTGCGATTTTTTGACAATGTCATAGCCGAATGCGACGGCGAAACCAACACACTGCAGAGTTGCGCCGCTTCACCTGGAGCCACATTTTGTCGTCTGGTATTAAAGAGTTCATGTGCCAAGAAGCTCCATGCAGGTGGCACGGCACACTGCGAGATCCAGCCGAGCAACCTGGAAATAATCAACCATGTAGATGACGGAAACATTATCCTTAACGACGTGTCCGCAAGGATTCAGGTGGGCAACGGCACTGAGATCCAGTTACAAGGCACGTTCGGAGACCGAGTCGCAATTAACGGGACTCTGTTTTACAATCACAACAACACACGCAATAGAGTCCCGGGTATTGCCAATTCTCCCTTGCTGAACATCACTGCTAGCCAAGATGTCCTCAGCCTCCCTTATCTTCATCGTTTGAATGAACGTAATTTGGAGTTGATACAGCAATTCAAGAAGGACGCCGGAACTGATCAAGCCTATCGTGTGGCATTCATCATTGGAGCCATATGCTGTGCTTTAATCTGCATTGGCCTGACTCTTTGGCGGATCATCGACGCAAAACAGTATGCAAAGCAGTTACGAGAAGTTGTCGCCGGGATTGGGCCGGCCGAGGACGGCCTTACACTTGAGGGGGGAGTAGTTAACACATAGCACTTAATATAAAATATTAAGCAACCCTCGCTATAGAGGGCTTCGTAAGTTAAGGAACAGCCCACGCAATTGCGACACTGCATACTTTGTATCAGCGCGCTATAACTGCAATGGTCAGCGGCGGTAACCGGACACTTTTGTTTTGCTGCAAGAGTTTCCGTTATTGCCTAAGATTGCTGAGTCGGCTTGCCGACCATGACATTGTAGCGTGATGCGAGTTTTGGCTTAGCTTAAGTGAATTATTCTGTGTATTTAGAAATTAGCTTTGAATTCAGCGCTCTTCCAGTAAGTCGCTTAAATAAATATTCACTCCGGCACTTGGCCTTAAATAACTTGTTTTATTGTCTGAGCCCGAGGACTGGAAGGATTCTAATTCATATTCTTGATCAGCATCACAAGCCGAGTCGATATAGCCATGTCCATCTGTCCGTCTGTCTGTCTGTACGTATGAACACCTGGATTTTTTAAACTACATAAGCTAGAGACACCAAATTTGGAATAAAAGTCCGTTATTTTCGCGAGCAGATCAAGTTTATTTCAAATTGTTGCCACGCCCCTTACCGCCCCCACAATGAGCAACAATCCAGACACACCTCGAAAAAAATTTAGTTTTAGGCCAATACCTCAGTAACTATGGCACTTAAGAACACCATTTCTGGTTTGAAGGTTCCTAGAGATAACCTTAATGCAATGTCATTAAATTTTGAGCTGCCATTCCCCCTTTTCTATTAAGAGCTAAAACTTCAATGCCGTTTTTAAGGCATTTATTCATATAGTACAGTGTTTTAATTCAACATTCGTTTAGAGACATGTAAAATCAAACTATCCTGAAAGCGGCATCAAAATCGTATGTTTAACAAAAGAGCTATCCCGTTACAAAGCTTATGTTATTTAACTGCAATACCACCCCATGCGCAAGAGCGAGACAGAAACATAAAAATACTTGTTCGAACGTTCTCAAAGTTCGTGTGGCGGCAGCGCTGCTCGCGGACGTTGGCCGCGCCGAATAGACACATATATACTTATATATATATACATATATATAAGCATACATATAATTTCAAACGAATGTGTGCATGAATAACATGTAAATGCTGATAATCGGAATATTATTCAAACTGTCTCTGAGATCATTTGTTCATACAGATGGACGAACTGACGGACGGACAGACGGACATGGCAATGTCGATTAGGCTATTGATGCTGATCAATAATATACTTTACGGGGTCTGCCACGCCTCCTTCTCCCTGTTACATACATTCCAACGATTACAATATACCCTTTTACTCTACGAGTAACGGGTGTAACAAGGAAGAAAAGTACAGTCGAACACGCCAGCCGTATAATACTCCATTACAATGTGTTTTAGTTACATTAAAATACGTTGAAATAAAAACAATGTATGAATAATCAAACATACATCTGTTTATTTGTATGCGAATACACATACGCTTGACAATATATCATGTATATATGTATTTATGTGAGTATTCGGCGCGGGCAGCGCTGCCGTCACACAGGCAGCGAAAATGTTCGAACATGTGCTTGTGTGTTTCTATCTCGGTTGCACCAATGGGTTGATATTGCGTTCAATTACCAATATTGTAACGCTTCTAGCTTTCTTGTTTATAGTCCGATTTTAATGCACCTTTCAGGATAGTTTAATATAGCTATAGTTAGAATTATAAATTACAATACTGTACGATAAGAACAAGTTCGCTAAAAAAGGCATTGAAGTTTGTAAATTATTTTATTAATTGTGGGAACTTTAAATGGCAATGCCATAGTTAATAAGATATACGCTAAAAAACACAGATTTTTTTCGAGGTGTGTCTAGATTTTTGCTCATTTTGGGGGAATGGGTCGTGACATCGAAAAAAAGAAGATTCTTTTACTGACTGACTAAATATATGACCGATTGACACCAAACTCGAACTTGTAGCTCTTACCATCTCTGAAGTCTGTTTGTTCATAGGGACAGACGGTCAGACGGATAGACAGACGCACATGGCTATATCGACTCGGCTTGTGATGCTGATCAAGAATATATATACTTTATGCGGTCTGCCACGCCTCCTTCTGCCTGTTACATACTTTGCACAAACCCAATATACTCTTGCAGAGAGTATAAAAAACACACCGACGAAATACTAAATAATTCTAAGACGATTTTGCTGATTCTCAAAGTCAAGACGATAACCCTAAGCGTGCATGCTCTGAAATCGATGATGATAAAGGTATGATTGCGCCAATTCCTAAAACATTGAATGTCAAATTAAGTCAACAGAAAAAAAGAGAACAAATAATCGTATTGTTCAATCAGAAGTCAATTTAGGAAACCTCAATTACATTGCAGGAAGGGAAAAAGTAAGACGATCATCTCGACAAACAGAACAAACAAGACTGACTAAACAAGAAAGAAAAGTACAGTCGAGCGCGGCCGACTGTATAATACTCTTGGCATTTGTCCCGATTAAATTATTAAAATCGGTATCCAGATATTACTATGTGTTTTACTTGCATTAAAACATGTTGAAACAAAAACAATCTAAGCATAATCAAACATACATATATCTGTTTGTTTGTATGCAAATACACATACATTTAACAATATATGATGCATATATGTATGTATGTGTGTATTCGGTGCGGCCAGCGACCGCGGGCAGCGCTGACGACACACAAGCAGCGAAAACGTTCGAACATGTGCTTGTGTGTTTCTATCTCGCTTGCACCTATAGGTTGATATTGCGTTCAATTAAAAATATTGTAACGCTTCTAGTTTTCTTGTTTATAACCCGATTTTAATGCGCCTTTCAGGATAGTTTAATATAGTTAGTCTCTAGGACCTCCCGTACCAGAATTGGTGATCCTAGGTGCCATAGTTACTGAGATATTTGCCGAAAACACAAATTTTTACCGAAGTGTGTTCAGTTTTTTGCTTTTTGTGGGCGAATGGGGCGTTGCATCGAAAAAAACAAAGATTCTTGTATTGACTGACTAAATATCTGATCGTTTGACACCAAGCTCGAACTTGTAGCTCTTACCATCTCTGAAATCTGTTTGTTCATACGGACAGACAGACAGACAGACAGAAAGACGGACGGACAGACGGACATGGCTATATCGACTCGGCTTGTGATGCTGATCAAGAATATATATACTTTATGGGGTCTGCAACGCCTCCTTCTCCCTGCTACATACATTCCAACGATTACAATATACGCTTTTACTCTACGAGTATAAAAACCAAGTATAATCAAACATTCACATGTTTGCTTGTATGCAAATACACATACGTTTGAAATTATATGTACGCATGTACATATGTATGTGTGTATTCGGCGCAGCCAGTCTCTCCGTCCGTCCGTATGAACACCTGGATCTTTTAAACTACAAAAGCTAGAGACACCAAATTTGGAATGAAAGTCCGTTATCTTCGCGAGCAGATCAAGTTTATTTCAAATTGTTGCCACGCCCCTTACCGCCCCCGCAATGAGCAAAAAACCAGACACACCTCGAAAAAAATTTACTTTTAGGCTAATAACTCAGTAACTATGGCACTTAGGAACACCATTTCTGGTAAGCAGGTTGCTAGAGACAGTCTTAATCCAATGCCATTAAAAATTGAGCTGCCACGCCCCTTTTCCCCACATCAGCTAAAAAACTTTTACGCTTCAATGCCGTTTTTAAGGCATTTATTCATATAGTACAGTGTTGTAATTCAACATTCGTTTAGAGACATATCAAACTATGCTGAAAGTGGCATCGAAATCCTACTTTTAACAAAAGAGTTATTACGTTACAAAGTTTATGTTATTTAACTGCAATATCACCCAATGCGCAAGAGCGAGACAGAAACATACAAGCACATGTTCGAACGTTCTCGATGCTTTTGTGGCGGCAGCGCTGCCGGCAGATGCTGGCCGCGGCGAATACACATATACATACATATATGCATACATATAATTTCAAACGAATGTATTTGTATGAATTACATGTAAATGCTGATTATCGGAGAATTCTTGAAAGAGACGCGTGGTGCAACTGGCGGCACGTTGGTCTGAAGTTTGCCTAATATTGTCTTTTACCGCTATAAACTCCAATACTCTAATTTTTTTGTTTTTCCAAATGCTACTGATAGTTGCCTGCTTTCTTCAATTAACACCTTAAAGTATTCCTTCTCTCCTGGGCCTGACAACATTCCATGTTGTGTGCTTAATGAGTGCTGTTTTTAGACCCCGTACTCTAAAAAAGAGTAGAGGGGTCTATTAGGTTTGTCAGAAGCGAAATGTGCGTAACAGGCAGAAGGAGGCGTGGCCGACCCCATAAAGTATACATATTCTTGATCAGCATCAACAGCCGAGTCGATATAGCAATGTCCGTCTGTCCGTCTGTCTGTCTGTCCGTCCGTCCGTATGAACACATGGATCTTTTAAACTACAAAAGCTAGAGACATTTCGCTTCTGACAAACCTAATAGACCCCTCTACTCTTTTTTAGAGTACGGGGTGTAAAAACAGACGTTAACAATTTCATCATATTTTGATAAACAAGAAAGAAAAGTACAGTCGAGCGCGCCCGACCGTATAATACTCTCTGCATTTGATTACCGATAATATAATAATATGATTAAAATAAGTTTTTGGGTATTACTACAAATTATAATCGAAAACGCCCGATTACTAGTAAAAATCGCCGCTCGAGTTCGTTCCCGATTAAAATAATAAATTACTTAAATCGGTATCCAGGGAATACCACGTGGATGTCATTGCAATGCAATTAAATCTTTTAAAGAGATCTTCGAGTCGACTTTAAATGTGTAATTGCCGACCTATCAACTTACAGACTATCTGAAATGCTAACTGAAATCGCGTTTTGAATGCTGTGCACTGTCTCATAGGTTTTTGCGGTGGCTTGGTCAAGCGACACATTTAAACATGCCCAATCAATATGTGAATCGTCGCGTGTTGTGGACATTTTCAAATCTAAAAGGGATCTTAATCCATTCCTAACCAAACTTTCATAAGTTTCCCTAGCCTGAGTCAAAGCGGTTAAACATAAATTAAAATCTTCTATAATGACGGAATCACTACCTAAAAATTCACTATACCTTTCAAATAAATCCTTAAATTAAATTCTTAATCTAGGCAACGAGTAATGGGGGCTCTTATAAATTATTAAAATTCCTATAGACTTAAACTTTAAAACTGAGTATTCGAATACATGCGAACCATCAAAATTTCGCCCTGTGGAACAAAGATTAACATTCTTAAAAAGTTCGTTCCTGACGAAAAAGGGAATGCCTCTTTGTGATCACCTAAACAATCTAAACGTACAGCAATTGTAAGCCCTGGGACTTCATAAGTCTCAAATGGGAAGGTCGAGACTTCAACAAAACAAAGCATTGATGCCTGATGCATAAGCTTATCTAACTGAACACTTTTAATATGACTTTGGACATTATGGAAAATTATCTCGAAATTAGAACTATTAACTAAATAGTCGAAATGTGTACTAAGTAACTTTATGGAGCGTAATTTTTCTAATTCTTCCTGAACTACATTTCGACCTTGGATGGATCTCGGAGGGTTAAAGTTGCCTACTAAAAACAGTCCAGCTGCACTTGTCGCCCTACTACAGTATACATATAAAGCCACCACCTTATTGAAGGTTGCTCCATGACTTTTATGAATGGTAATACCTTCTGCAGGTACGATCTTAAACTTTTTGCGATCTATCGTTACATTTTCATTCTTCCTATACTGAAAACTGCGAACAGTTTTGGCTGTTGGTGTCCACAATCCATTGTGGGGTAGATTTCTATACTTTAAACGTAATTCTTTTCTAAGTATTCCTGTTGCTCCATTTACTAAGCCATCTGAAGGATCTATGATTACACTCATCATGTATTTTGCTGTAGTCTTTAAAAAAGGAGTACTACTCAAACCATGTGTTTCTGAAGTTTTGAATCCTTTTACAGATTCAAGAATTCGGGCCTTGTTTGCCTCACCTAAATTACTAACCCTTACAAAATTCTTATACAATACAACCTTACAATATTGAATGGTCGCAATTTGATTTAGTTTTAAAGTGTTGTATAAATTTATTGTGGCGTTTGAGTGGAAAAATAGAAGCATCATCTGGTATCATCTTCTCTTACTACTCTGGATCTAAGAAGCTCAATGTCAATGTCTGTCATATGCGCGGATGCCATATTATTAAGGGCTACAGAGAATGGCTCGTTGACGCATTATTTCCGTCAACTCGAAAAATTCAAATCTCAATAGATTGTTGTCCCACAGTGTGCCATGTAGTTCACTGTAGTATTCCCTAGAGGATTGTTAAAAAATCCATCTGTCCACCTGATAGGTATCCCTCCAAAAAGGTGAATACTTTTGAAAATTTGCTGCAGCCTCATGTTTATAAAGCCAAACATTTTCGTCCTACCATTGAAATCTCGTCAATAATTAGAAGTTTAAGATCGATCAATCTCAAATGTAGCGTATTCAGTAAGTCTGCGGATAAGGTCCCAATTCGATCGGACTGATTTACAGGAAGGCTAAACATTCAATGGATCTCCTATTCCGAATGCTGCCTTCCTTGTTGGATCGGACAAAAGAAATTTAATTGACTCAGGGTTTGAGCCGCTTCTATTATTAAATCTAGCTGTATAATACCGAAATTAGTTGGCTTTTGCCGACACCTGCTCCACCACCTACAAATTCGTAAAAGTTTTTGCATATCGTTAAATTATGCAACACCTGGTTTAGATAAGTTCTATGTTTTAAGTTTAGCGAACATACTATTTCCTCTAAACATGACGATGTCATTAAAACAGGCAACTTAACAAACTGAATAGTGTTGCTGCTTGGCCCATCTGCATTCTCATTTTCTATAATTAAAATGTTGACTTGAGGATCTATTTCTGCTACACCTAATACTCTAAATCAATTATCTAAATTTTCCTGATCTTCTACATTACCTAACTAATCTTCCTGATTATCGTTTAATACTCTACTGAGAGCAACTTCTAACTCGCTATTATTTAAAACATTAAATGTCCTACGGTTTGCCTCAATATACTCCCTATTCACGTTTGCAACAAATTAAGTCATAGCGAACGCCAAAAATACACAGGTTTGAGTATGGGGAGGATTTCTCTTTCACAGAAATGAGACAAATAGAGTGCGAGTCTAGGAGGATATAAACGACGATGACGATAACGACGAAAAACAGATAAACGACGATTACGATCAAGATGAACGATGGTAACAAAGAGGAGCCACACGACGATTACGACGAGATCGAGAGTGGAAAACAAGAATCTGAGGGAGAACGACGTATATGACGAGCAACGTGAAACGACGACGACGACGACGCTAATAATTAATGTTCCGATTTGACTTAATTTCAATTCACCAAAATATTATAATACAAACTATATAATCATCATAATAATAAAAGTAGTGTTTAATATAAAAACCCTACAAACATGGGCGCTCAACCTAACAAATAACATACAACCGCGAAGGCTCAACAAAAATAAGATAAAGAAGTGAACAAACGGTTCAGTTGAAACAACAAAAACGACGATTAAAAGATTTAAAAACGGTAGAAAGCTGCAACGAGGACACAATGACAAGCTTGCAAAACTTCGAGAACATTCTAGACGCCATAAAAAGAGGAAAACGAGCGAACATTGAGTTGCTGCACAAATTTGTTTTCGAGTCAGCAGGTGACCGGAACAATCGAAAACGTTTGCGTGAGTTTGAAGGCTTCAATTTCACCGAAAGAGATGAGGAATGGCGTGACAAAGTTTCGTATGTGGCTGAAAATTTGTCCGACAATGATCTTGTTGTAATTTGCAACATACTGGGGCTACAACATAATAAGGGGAATTTGACGACGCATATATTTCGCAATCTGATGAAATCCAATTTGCTTGTAGACACCCAAAACGAATGCGAAGATGAAGAGGAAGACGAAAGCGATGAAGATCAACGAAGACAGAGATGCAAATAGACGCAACAATGATGAAATAAATTATGGTGCGGTGAAAAACAAACACGACGACAGCAAAATTCGCACTGAATTTTAGAGATGTTGAAGATACAATACGACCATTTTGGGCCATGACACCGTAACAGTTGAAGTATGGATAGACGATTTTGAAGAAATGGCAACGATAATGTCATAGGATGAGCTGCAGAAGTTTATATTTGTCAAAACATCGCTGAATGGCTTAGCTAAAATGTTCATTATGAGCGAACGCGGAATCAAAAACTTTAGTATACTCAAAAAGGCGCTACTAGAAGAGTTTGAGACAAAAGTGAACAGTGCTCAAGTACACAAGCTTTTGGCAGAATCGAAGAAAACGAAAGACAAGAATGTTCTAGAATACCTTCTGAAAATGAAAGAGAGCTTCGCGAGGCAATGTGGAGAGCAACGCTTTGATGCAGTACGTAATTGATGGCATTAACGATCTAAGTGTCAACAATGCTATGTTGTACAATGCCAAAGACATGAAAGAGTTTATAGAGAAACTAAAGAGCTATGAAAAGATGAAAGTCAGGATCGAAAAAGAGAAGTACACTGGAGAAAAATTTAAACGCACACAGAACACACGAGAAACGGCGAAGAACAATGATGTTAAATGTTTCAATTGCGGGGCGAAAGGTCACACGTCAAGTTACTGCACCGACAAGGCCAAAGGAAGGAAATGCTTCAAATGTAATGAGTTTGGACATATCTCAAAGAAGTGTAATAAGAACAAATCTACAGACGCTGAAAAATTGGCACACATTCGCCAAATCACCAATAAGATGTCCATGAGCAAAGAGGTACGCATTGACGACGAAGAATTCATTTATCTTAGCTTAGCTTAGCTAAAATGTTCATTATGAGCGAACGCGGAATCAAAAACTTTAGTATACTCAAAAAGGCGCTACTAGAAGAGTTTGAGACAAAAGTGAACAGTGCTCAAGTACACAAGCTTTTGGCAGAATCGAAGAAAACGAAAGACAAGAATGTTCTAGAATACCTTCTGAAAATGAAAGAGAGCTTCGCGAGGCAATGTGGAGAGCAACGCTTTGATGCAGTACGTAATTGATGGCATTAACGATCTAAGTGTCAACAATGCTATGTTGTACAATGCCAAAGACATGAAAGAGTTTATAGAGAAACTAAAGAGCTATGAAAAGATGAAAGTCAGGATCGAAAAAGAGAAGTACACTGGAGAAAAATTTAAACGCACACAGAACACACGAGAAACGGCGAAGAACAATGATGTTAAATGTTTCAATTGCGGGGCGAAAGGTCACACGTCAAGTTACTGCACCGACAAGGCCAAAGGAAGGAAATGCTTCAAATGTAATGAGTTTGGACATATCTCAAAGAAGTGTAATAAGAACAAATCTACAGACGCTGAAAAATTGGCACACATTCGCCAAATCACCAATAAGATGTCCATGAGCAAAGAGGTACGCATTGACGACGAAGAATTCATTTATCTTAGCTTAGCTTAGCTAAAATGTTCATTATGAGCGAACGCGGAATCAAAAACTTTAGTATACTCAAAAAGGCGCTACTAGAAGAGTTTGAGACAAAAGTGAACAGTGCTCAAGTACACAAGCTTTTGGCAGAATCGAAGAAAACGAAAGACAAGAATGTTCTAGAATACCTTCTGAAAATGAAAGAGAGCTTCGCGAGGCAATGTGGAGAGCAACGCTTTGATGCAGTACGTAATTGATGGCATTAACGATCTAAGTGTCAACAATGCTATGTTGTACAATGCCAAAGACATGAAAGAGTTTAAAGAGAAACTAAAGAGCTATGAAAAGATGAAAGTCAGGATCGAAAAAGAGAAGTACACTGGAGAAAAATTTAAACGCACACAGAACACACGAGAAACGGCGAAGAACAATGATGTTAAATGTTTCAATTGCGGGGCGAAAGGTCACACGTCAAGTTACTGCACCGACAAGGCCAAAGGAAGGAAATGCTTCAAATGTAATGAGTTTGGACATATCTCAAAGAAGTGTAATAAGAACAAATCTACAGACGCTGAAAAATTGGCACACATTCGCCAAATCATCAATAAGATGTCCATGAGCAAAGAGGTACGCATTGACGACGAAGAATTCATTTCTCTGATTGACACTGGAAGCAAGTACAACATTATCAACGAGTCGGCGTATTCAAAGCTTGAAAAGAAGCAGATTAGTCCAGTAAACGTGTATCTCGTCGGATTTGGAAACCAAAACAGAGTTAAGCCATTGGGATCGATCGAAGAAACTATACTCGTAGATGACCTTATGTTTGTTACCAACTTCTTGGTTGTATCACCGACGTTCCTGGATGTTGAAATGATTCTGGGAGAAGAGTTCTGTAAGCAAGCTGAAATAAACATAAATCGAGAGGGTATCACCATCAGGAAACACGACGCTATTGAGATGGAGGCAGAAATTACTTCGATGATGAAAATCTGCTCCTGAAACACGGCCGAGATCGACCCAAACATTGATGACACAACCAGTGATGACGCTAAAAGAGAAGTACGTGACGAAGACGACGAACGTGAAAATGCGAATTTGCATAAAAGACGACACCCCGATCTTTTCACGTCCACGACTTATTGCATACAACGAACGCTGCAATGTCGACGATCAAGTGGAGCAGTGGCTAATAGATGGCATAGTAGAGCAGTCAGAGTCGGAGTACAGCAGCCCAGTGGTCTTGGTGAAGAAACGAGATGGCACGCCAAGACTTTGTATCGACTACAGACGGATTAAAAAGATATCAGGCGTACAAATTGAAAACCGCCGTTTTGCAATAGATGACGCCAGCGGTAAACTCTGGAGATAAATGTCAGATCAGATGCGTGTCATTGAAGGTTAGGCATATCTTAACAACTTCTCATTGTTACAGAGTTTGATTGTTATTGACTTTATATATAGTTTAGTGTGCGAAAACGTATACTTTTGAGCCAAGTAAGCGTAATTTGCGGGAAGTGTTGCTTTTTGCCTTCAATTCAAAAAAATCGGCGGCTGAGGCGCATCGAATGATTGTGAACACTTATGGTGACGCTGTAATTAGTGAAAGAACTTGCCGCGAATGGTTTTAAAGGTACAAAAGTGGTGATTTGAACGTAGAAGACAAGGAGCGTCCCGGGCAGGTGAAAAAATTCGAAGATGCAGAATTAATTGCGTTGCTGGAAGAAGACTCGTGTCAAACACAACATGAGCTTGCAAACTCATTAGGGGTGACTCAACAATCAATTTCTCATCGTCTCACTATTTTTGAACAATAAAACATTAAATTTAAAAAAAAAACGGCGGTTTTCAATTTGTACTCCTAATAATTATGCGAGATCATTTTCCATTACCGTTAACCGAGGAGCAGCTTGACAAACTGGTCAATGCAAGAGTCTATAGCACGATTGATTTGAAAAATAGATTCTTCCATGTGGATGTCGAGGAGCAAAGCAGAAAATATACGTCGTTTGTGACACACAACGCCCAATATCAATTTCGCAAGATACCTTTTGGACTGGCAAACTCCCCAAGCGTATTCCAACGACACATCAATGCCATATTCAGAGAGATGACACGGAGAAACATTGCTATACCGTACGTTGATGACATAATTATTCCTGGAAAAGACGAAGATGAGGCGTTACGTAATCTGAAGAAAGTGCTGACGCAATGCGAGGACTATGGTCTAGTAATAAACTGGAAGAAATGTAGTTTCCTGGTGAAGAAAGTGGAGTTCCTGGGCCAGAACATCGAAAACGAGAAAATATCCATATCAGACGAGAAGACGAAAGCTGTGACGAAATTCCCTCTGCCGACTAACACGAAACAACTACAAAGTTTCCTAGGATTGGTTGGATAATTTAGAAAATTCATCAAGAACTTTGGACTCATCGCCAAGCCGTTAACGGATCTACTCAAACAAGATGCCAAGTTCTGCTTCAATGAAAATTAAATCTATGCATTTAAAAAGCTGAAGGCACTAATAGCGGAGAAGCCAGTATTGAAAATGTTCAACTTTCAACATCGTACAGAGCTACATACGGATGCTTCAATTGACGGATTTGGAGCCGTGCTTCTACAGATATCACCCGATGTCGGACGTCTACATCCAGTTTATTATATGAGCCGAAAGACGACTGATGCCCAACGGAAATTTACGAGCTACGAACTGGAAATTTTAGCTGATATTGAGTCGTTGCACAAATTCCGAGTATATTTGTTGGGCACACACTTCAAACTTATAAGCGATTGCAATGCGTTCACTAAGACGATGGAAAAGCGAGAAGTCAGTACCAGAGTTACACGATGGATCCTTACGCTGCAGGAATTCGACGTCGAGGTGATTCACAGATCCGGCACCAGCATTCGCCACGCAGATGCTTTAAGTCGAAATCTAGTTATGACGATCACCGAAGAAAGCGTTCACAGCAAACTAAAGCTTCTGCAGGCACAAGACGACGAGATCAAGGCAATAAAAGACGTTCTGGATGACAAACCGTCACACAACAGTTATTACATGAAAGCGGGTCTATTATACAAGCTGGTTGATGACATGGAATTAATTGTTGTCCCTTTATCTTCTTAAAGAGAGATCATCAAAGCAGCACACGAGAGAGGACACTTTTCCGTCAAGAAGACCAAAGAAATCATCGGTAAGGAATACTATATTCCCAAACTCGAGGCGAAGATTGAACGACAGGTTAGATGCTGCATAAAATATATAAATATCCAATCGCAAGCATGCCAAGAAGGAGGGACTACTACATCCACTGCCGAAAGAAGAGGAACCGCTACAAACCCTACACGTCGATTTCTTGGGTCCACTGGAGTCAACCGATAAGAGATACAAACATATTCTGGCTGTCATAGATGGATTCACCAAATTCTGCTGGCTGTACTCGACGAAAACGACATCGACTCACGAAGTTGTATCCAGACTTGGAGCACATAGCGACACATTCGGAAACCCAGTTCAGATTATCACGGATAGAGGCTCTGCATTTACATCGGACGAATTCATGAAGTATTGCGAAAACGAGAAAATTGTACACCATGCTGTTACGACTCGATTGCCCAGAGAAAACGGACAAGTAGAGAGGCTGAATTCTATAATAATATCAGTTCTTTCATAGCTATCTGCGGATGACCCGAGTTAATAGTACAGATACGTTGGAAGGGTACAACAAGCGATAAATTCGACGTTCTGCATGAGCACTAACAAGACCCCGTTCGAGCTGATGATTGGAACCAAGATGCGGACAAAATCTGATGTTAAATTACACGAGATGATCAATTACGAAATGGTACAGATGTTTAACGAGAAGCGAGACGACTTACGGAAGCAGGCCAAACGACAAATATTGAAATTGCAAGATGCAAACAGAAAGACGTACAACTTACGACGAAAAAACGCTGCACACTACAAGGAAGGCGATCTGGTAGCAGTTAAACGCACTCAATTTGGAGGTAGACTTAAGCTGAAGCCGAAGTATTTGGGTCCATATCGAGTGACCAAAGTTAAGCCAAAGGATACCTACGATGTCATGGATGGCCCTATACACACAACCACTTGCGCAGAGTATATGAAACCATGGAGCCCAATTGGAGATGACGACGCCGACGCATTCGAGGACGAATGATGGGAAGGATGGCCGAGTTGTGGGGTCGGATCTGGCAACTCCAGATAGATCTCAGCTTTTGTATATCGATATAAGAAAAGTATCCTATATATATATATACTAGCGGGCCCGGCGC
This sequence comes from Drosophila arawakana, assembly GCA_018151165.1. NCBI lineage: Eukaryota > Metazoa > Arthropoda > Insecta > Diptera > Drosophilidae > Drosophila > Drosophila arawakana. The sequence goes on from JAECWX010000542.1 coordinate 176,597, forward strand.
GCTTCGCGGCGTTCTTGTATTATAGATTTACCTGCTATTGAAAAATCTTTTTTGGTTGGAAAAACATTTTGTTAAAAATAATGCAGACAACAAATTTTCTAAAAAGTTTTTTAATTAAGAGCTTTTAAATAAACAACATTTTTAGTTTTTCCATCTTGACAGTATACATATAAAGCAGATGATTTTCCAACGCGAGACGATCCGACATACAGTTGACCATGGGAGAAAACTGGATTTTCTAAATTAATGCCGCAAACTTTTAATATTTTTTGACTCGTGCCAAATTTTTTATCGCTATTAATCTTTGTTTTGGTTCAAGAAGTAGCCAGACAGTTTTCCCCAACCTCCGAAGGCAACAGAAGTTGCCTGATCTCCCCTTTGATAAGAGTACTTTTGCTTTTCATATTATGCAAATATGTATGTTGTTGTTCGTGTAATATCTCAGAACTATTTTCATTTCGATTTTTCGTATACTTCCAATTTTGTTCTCAATATTTTAATTTAATGATTAATAGAAACCAAGTTAATACAAACTAAGAGATACTAAAATAATGATGAAAACAGTGAACACTAATAGCATCCTGAATTTTGTGTACACACGGGGAGGGCATTTGTTTTTTTGCAGATTCAGCTCTATTTCAAATTTGAGATTAATTTGTTTCATTGCTTGAATCACTCTTAAATTTTTGTGTCGGTTGAAGATGTAGCCAGACAGTTTTCTCCAACCTCCAAAGGCAAAAGGAGTTGCCTGATCTTCGCTTTGAGAAGAGTACTTTTGCAATTCACATAATGCAAATATGTATTTTGGCGCCATTTACTTATTTTGAGTTATACTTACTTTGACTTATGTCAACACTGAAATAATATGAATTCGCATTGTAACAGCTGAATTCGAATTGTAACAGTAGAAATTATATTATGCAAATGTTATGCAATTATTATACGTCGATACACACCATACATCGATAATTATCGTGAAAAGCCCTTTGTACTCAGTAGGGCGCAATAAATCATAAGCAATTTGTATTGCCAGCAGAACGGAACAGAATTTTCATGTTAATTTGTGTTATTGCTTGAAACACTCTTAAATTTTTGTGGCGGTTGAAAGAGTAGCCAGACAGTTTTCCCCCACTGCCAGAAACAAAAAGAGTTGCCTGATCTCCTCTTTGAGAAGAGCATTTTTGCCATTCACATTATGCAAACATGTATGTTGTTGTTTGTGTAATTTTTCCGAATTGTTTTTTATTTTGCTTTTTCTTACATTTCCAAAAAGTTTTTCCATATTTTTTTTTTCATACAAACCAAGTAGATAAAAAAGCTGATCTATTAAAAAAAAAATGAAAGCAAAAGACACTAATTATCATACTGAATTTTGAGTACACACAGGAAGTGAGTTTGCTTTTTATATATATAGATATATATACCCGAGATATTACAATGTGTAGTAATTGCACTAAAACACGTTGAAACAAAAACAATCTATGCATAATCAAACATCTGTTTGTTTGCATGCGAATACACATACGTTAGACAATAATTTATACATATATGTATGTATGTGTGTATTCGGCGTGGCCAGCGTCCGAGGGTAGCGCTGCCGAACATGTGCTTGCTTCAATTATCATTATTGTAACGATCTTAGATTTGTTGTTTATAGTCCGATTTTAATGCACCTTTCAGGATAGTTTCATATAATTAGTCTCCACACGAATTATAAATTACAATACTGTACTATATCAAAAAATGCTTTAGAAACGGAACGAAAAATGAAAATTATTTTTATTAATTGTGGGTAAAAAGGGCGTGGCAGCTCAAAACTTTAAATGGCAATGCATTTATGCTATCGCTAGGAGCCTCCATAGCCTAAGTGCCATAATTACTGAGATATTCGACGAAAACACCGATTTTTCCGAGGTGTGTCTAGTTTTTTGCTCATTGTGGGCGAATGAGAAGTGGCATCAAAAAAAAAGATTCTTGTATTGACTGACTAAATATGTGATCGTTTGACACCAAACATCAAACTTGAAGCTCTTACCATCTCTAAAATCTGTATGCTCATACGGACAGCCAGACAGACAGACGGACAGACGGACATGGCTATATCGACTCGGCTTGTGACGCTGATCAAGAATATATATACTTTATGGGGTCGGCCACGCCTCCTTCTGCCTGTTACATACTTTTGCACAAACCCAATACACTCTTGCAGAGAGTATAAAAAACGGTTATCTTAGGCTCACCGAATCTTGCAGTCATGAATATTGCATTAATTTGGTTTTTTTAACCAATTATTTCTATGGTAGTTATATGATATAGTAGTCCGAATTGAAATTTGGTCAACAGATGGCGGACAATGAGAAATACATTCTGTGTGAATTTCGTTCAAATCGGTCAATAGACACCGAAAATGTTCATACTAAGCATTTTCAACCGATTGTTCCTATGGAAGCTATATGATATAGTGGTCCGATCTAGCTTTTTACATATGAACTGCGTGCAGAGAGAATACAGGCCTGTACCAAATTTCATTAAAACTGAGAGACTAGTTCGCATAGAAACAGACGGACAGACAGACGGACATGGCTATATCGACTCGGCTGTTGACGCTGATCAAGAATATATATACTTTATGTGGTCGGAAACGCCTCCTTCAATGCGTTACAAACTTCGTGACACAAACAATATACCCTCTGTAAGGGTATAAAAAAGTATAAGAAAATAATTAAAAGTAAGATTTACATTAAATTTAAAAACAAAAGAGAAAAAAAACAAGTAAGAAAGGCTACAGTCGATCGAGCCGACTATAAAAGACCCCGTACTCTCATAGTAGTGCACATTTGTATTCAATTTGAATTCAAGTTTTCAAATGAAATTTAAAAATTTTAATTTTATATGTACATTTTGAATTGAAATTTAAAAAAAATTTAATTAACAATTCGCATTGTCGCAAGTCTATCAGTTGCACCACCCGCCACTTTCAAGAATTCTCGGATAATCAGCATTTACATATTATTCATACAAACACACATTCGTTTGAAATTATATGTATGCATGTATATATGTATGTGTGTATTCGGCGCGGCCAGCGTTTGCCGGCAGCGCTGTCGCCACAAAAGCATCGAAAACGTTCGAACATGTGTTTGTATGTTTCTGTCTCGCTCTCGCGCGCAAGTGATATTGCAGTTAAATAACAAACTTTGTAACGCAGTAGCTCTTTTGTTAAAGGTAGTATGTTGACGCCACTCTCAGAATAGTTTGATTTTATATGTCTCTATACGAATGTTGAATTACAACACTCTACTATATGAATAAATGCCTTAAAAACGGCAATAAAGCGTAAAAGTTTTTTAACTGATGTGGGGAAAAGGGGAGTGGCAGCTCAAAATTTTTAATGGCATTGCATTAAGGCTGTCTCTAGCAACCTGTTTACCAGAAATGGTGTTCCTAAGTGCCATAGTTACTGAGTTATTGGCCTAAAAGTAAATTTTTTTTCGAGGTGTGCCTGGTTTTTTGCTCATTGCGGGGGCGGTAAGGGGCGTGGCAACAATTTGAAATAAACTTGATCTGCTCGCGAAGATAACGGACTTTCATTCCAAATTTGGTGTCTCTAGCTTTTGTAGTTTAAAAGATCCAGGTGTTCATACGGACGGACGGACAGACGGACAGACAGACAGACGGACAGACGGACATTGCTATATTGACTCGGCTGTTGATGCTGATCTAGAATATATATACTTTATGGGGTCGGCCACGCCTCCTTCTGCCTGTTACGCACATTTCGCTTCTGACAAACCTAATAGACCCCTATACTCTTTTTTAGAGTATTATAATTAAATTTAAGTTTAATTAATGAACTTAACTTACTGGGGAAGAATTAAAAAAAATTAAAAACAGTTAAGAAACGTTGGTCCAACATTCGTTGCAAGGGTTAGGAAAACCCCAGAAAAGCACTAACCAGACCAACCAAATAAAATTTAAGTCAAATGTTAGTAACGCGTTGATCAACGGTAAGGCACGCGATTAGATATGTAGGAGAGAAGTGACATTCTAAGTGTTGATAAAGAAGTGGCTCCACACACTACATGAGAAAAACTATTATAGTTAGTACATAGGATACGAAACGGATTATGTAAAGCATAATTCGTGGTACAACGTTGAAGGGACAAAGGAAGAATCTTTCTAGTATTTCGCATCGGAACAGCAAATCTAATTTGGCCAATTAGATACGAGGAATCTATCTGACCATTAATTAGTTTATGTAAGAAAACTACACCAAGCATGGTTCTACGATCCGAAAGGGAAGGAAGGTTAATCAATAAAAGTCTACTACGATACGAAGGTAGTCTAATATTAGTATTCTCGCTAAGGCCCCTAAGGGCAAACAGAAGAAATTGTTTTTGTACAGATTCTAATCTGTCCTGGTGAATCATGTATTGGGGAGACCATACACACGATCCATATTCAAGAATAGGGCGTACAAGTGAAGTATAAAGAGTTTTTAGACCCCGTACTCTAAAAAAGAGTATAGGGGTCTATTAGGTTTGTCAGAAGCGAAATGTGCGTAACAGGCAGAAGGAGGCGTGGCCGACCCCATAAAGTATATATATTCTAGATCAGCATCAACAGCCGAGTCGATATAGCAATGTCCGTCTGTCCGTCTGTCCGTCTGTCTGTCTGTCTGTCTGTCTGTCTGTCCGTCCGTATGAACACCTGGATCTTTTAAACTACAAAAGCTAGAGACACCAAATTTGGAATGAAAGTCCGCTATCTTCGCGAGCAGATCAAGTTTATTTCAAATTGTTGCCACGCCCCTTACCGCCCCCGCAATGAGCAAAAAACCAGACACACCTCGAAAAAAATTTACTTTTAGGCCAATAACTCAGTAACTATGGCACTTAGGAACACCATTTCTGGTAAACAGGTTGCTAGTGACACCCTTAATGCAATGCCATTAAAAATTTTGAGCTGCCACGCCCCCTTTTCTCCTGAGAGTTAACCAAACGTTTTCACTTTAATGCCATGTTTAAGGCATTTATTCATATAGTAGAGTGTTGTAATTCAACATTCGTATAGAGACATATAAAATCAAACTATTCTGAAAGGGGCATCAACATACTAACTTTAACAAAAGAACTACTGCGTTACAAAGTTTGTTATTTAACTGCAATATCACTTACGCGCGAGAGCGAGACAGAAACATACAAACACATGTTCGAACGTTTTCGATGCTTGTGTGGCGACAGCGCTGCCGGCAGACGCTGTGGCGACAGCGCTGCCGGCAGACGCTGGCCGCGCCGAATACACACATACATACATACATGCATACATATAATTTCAAACGAATGTGTGTTTGTATGAATAATATGTAAATGCTATCGGAGAATTCTTGAAAGTGGCGCGTGGTGCAACTGATAGAGTTGCGGCAATGCGAATTGTTAATTTAATTTTTTTTAATTTCAATTCAAAATGTACATATAAAATTAAAATTTGTAAATTTCATTCAAAAATTTAAATTTAAATTGAATACAATTGCGCACTTCTATGGGAGTACGGGGTCTTTTACAGTCGGCTCGATCGACTGTAGCCTTTCTTACTTGTTGTTAGGTAGGGATCGTCGAGTTCCTTAGACCACAAAATTTATTGATAATATTAAAAATTAATAATAATATTTGCAGATATCGAATGACAAGGCACTTAAAAAAAAGCTGCCAAAAATATTTATGCGAGCCAGCAACATCCACTAAGAGTGAGAGGATGTTTAGCAAAGCTGGGCTCATTGTTAGTGAAAAGAGGAGCTCATTAAAAGCTAAAAATGTTGGCATGCCTGTCTTCATTAATAAGAATGATTGGATCTCAAATGAGATCCACTGAAATATAATTTGGTTATGTTTCCTATGTTTAGATTAACCTTAAACAGTAATATTAATAACACTTTAATTGCAGATTTTAAAGGTTGAGTTATTTGAATAAGCGCCCAGTGACGTCTATAAGAGACATAACATAATTTTATTAAAGACTGATACTTATAATTCCATTTCGTTTTTGTTATTGGATCTCAATCTAATATATAATATAATTTTATATTGTTAACAATATAAACTTTGATTGCGTTTAAAAATAAAAAAAATTTCGATGTTTCATCGATACATCGATGTTTTTGATTGAGAAACATCGGTGTCACCAAACATCGGTGTTTCTTCAGCACTGGATTAAGGTTGTGATGTATTATCTTATTTTTCGAGAATGAAGATATTTTCTTGCTCAACGGAACTTATTTCTTGCTTTAGAAGGTGCTTGGAATTATTGTCTCCATGAGCAAAATCTAAAGCAACTTACATATGCAAGCCGAGTGTAAAAGACCCAGTACTCATTTAAGTGCACAGTTTTTCATTCATATAAGCAAAATTTTCAGAGGCAATAGGGGACATGGCAAAGAATTAAAATAAACGATGTAGACGAACTCTCATATTAAATTTAAAGGTTTTACTTCATAAAGACTTTGAGATACTGGTATGAAACAGATGAACGGATAGATGACCATTGTTATATCGACTCGGCTGTTGGTGCTAATCAAGAATATATATACTTTATTCGATTAAAAATGCCATCCTGTTACACACTATTACACCCTTACTCATTTCGAAAAATCTACCAAAAAACAAAATTATACCATTTCAGACGTAATTCAAACAAGAAAGAAAAGTACAGTCGAGCGCGCCCGACCGTATAATACTCTCTGCATTTGTCCCGATTAAATTATTAAAATCGGTATCGAGATATTACAATGTGAATTACTTGCATTAAAACACGTTGAAACAAAAACAATCTAAGCATAATCAAACACTCATCTGTTTGTTTGTATTCGAATACACATACGTTTGGCAATATGTACATGATGCATATATGTATGGATGTGTGTATTCGGTGCGGCCAGCGACCGCGGGCAGCGCTGCCGACACACAGGCAGCGAAAACGTTCGAACATGTGCTTGTGTGTTTCTATCTCGCTTGCACCTATGGGTTGATATTGCGTTCAATTATCAATATTGGAACGCTTCTAGTTTTCTTGTTTATAGTCCGATGTTAATGCGCCTTTCAGGATAGTTTAATATAGTTAGTCTCCACAAGAATTATAAATACTACAATACTGTACGATAAGAACAAGTTCGCCAAAAACGGCATTGAAGATTCCAGAATTTTTTATCAAATGTAGGAAAAGTGGGCGTGGCAGTCCAAAATTTTATATGGCAATGCAACTATGGTGTCGCTAGGAACCTCCCGTACCAGAATTGGTGAACCTAGGTGCCATAGTTACTGAGATATTTGCCGAAAACACCAATTTTTTCCGAGGTGTGTCCAGTTTTTTGCTCATTGTGGGCGATTGGGGCGTGGCATCGAAAAAAAAAGATACTTGTATTGACTGACTAAATATGTGATCGTTTGACACCAAGCTTGAACTTGTAGCTCTTACCATCTCTGAAACCTGTTTGTTCATACGGACGGACAGACAGACAGACAGACGGACATGGCTATATCGACTCGGCTTGTGATGCTGATCAAGAATATATGTATATACTTTATGGGGTCTGCTACGCCTCCTTCTGCCTGTTACATACTTTTGCACAAACCCAATATACTCTTGCAGAGAGTATAAAAATATATTAATAATAATATAATATAAAGTAATTCAGAAAATACATAAAATATTGAAACACATCGGACCAATGGACACATCTGTCTACTTATTTTTGACTATTGTGTAACACATGGTCCATGGTTCTTTTCATGTTCTTTTCGGTTCTTACCTTACGCGTGCCTTTTTCTAAAGAATTTACAGCACCAGTTGGTGCTTCGCTGCTGCTGCAGCGGGACGCACCACCGGTAAGGGTCACAGTCGTTGGTGGAAATGAACCAGTGGCAATATTGGAGAAAGGAACGGGCTCTGAGAACTTGATGGTGTGAAGCAGCTGCATTACAACATTTGAAACATTTCTAAATGATAATTTTCGTCGATTTCCAATCGTTGAGCGTACTCCAAGAGGATTAAGCATAAAAGGCTGCAATGAAACGCCAGATACTTAATGAAATTGGCATAGAAATTTCTAGTTAGCTTGAGCAGTAATCCAACCTTGCGTCTATGCTGCGGTGGCACAATAAAAAATGTATCCACACCATGGTCTCGGAGATATGAGGAACGCTCATCCCCGTTTCCCGCCTCTACCTCATACTCGCCAGACAACGAATCGAGTGTAGCACGAGTCACATGCACACGACCTGGCTCACCCCCCGACTCCATGTGGTTTGCAAGTGTCACGTCATTGGACCACACATCGAACTGCCACTTTCGCAGACCCAAAACACCACAGAGGACTCGGCCAGTGTGAATACCTACGCGCATATTAAGAATAACGTCAGTGGCTTCCACAACAGTACTATGGATAAAAAACAATATTATTTCTACTTTGGTAGTGGAGCATATAGTTAAAACTTTTGTAGCACTTACGCAATGGCATCGATCACATCGAGTCCCATTTCCACGGTACATTTGGCATGATCCTTTCGGGGTTCTGGCAATCCAGATACACAATAATAACAGTCTCCTAAAATCTTGATACGTAAGCAGTTGTTGTCCTAAGAGAAGTTGGACCCAAAAATAACATATTATTAGATGTTGATGTTTTTTCAACAAGACATCAAAAGCTGTAATCTTTCTTATATACATACGCTTTAAGAAGCTTTTAATAGCGAGATTGATTAAGATAGCTTGGTAAAATATTTCATACTTATTCATATTTAGAATTACTTTTTACAAAAGTTATAGATATAATATAGTTATCGAATTAGGATCAAACTTGGTCAGTTCAATAACTACCATGGCAAACACATTTTGTATAAATTTGATCAAGATAAGGGACAAAAAAAAATTTTTTTTATACGGTAAACTTGTATTTTACCAGCTTAAACTTTGCATCAACTTAAAGTGCCCTAGAAGACGTTACATTTTTTTGCATGTATTTTATTGGCGAGCTCTTGTGATTGCATTTTTTAAAGTCTCTGAGATTCTGAGGTACGGACGAACCGACGGACATGACTGTTGAAACTGAGCATGAATATGTACCAATATATGTACTCTATAGGAGAAAGATATCTCCTAACATATACATAAAATTTAATAATTATCTCTTGAAATCTCTGAGATATATGTATTCATAATAATAGACGGACAGCTCGGCAGACGTAGTGTTGCATTAGTCAACCTATTATGCACTTTTCGCTTTCCACAAGACTAAAAAAAAACCTTGTATTTTGATTATAAATTTATTGTTAGTTTTTTGTTTTCCATCTAGACATATTTTTAAGCAATCTAATTTAGTGGGTGTAAATACTATGAAATTTCTGTGTAAAACATTATAGAAATTAAAAAATCCAATATTAAATTGGACTCCGTCGGCAAACTATTTAACCTAAAGAAGTTTTATTCAACATTCGAAAGATATATGATTTGTCTTTACAATAAATGTCAGTTTAACGTTAAAACATTCCTATTGGTGCTATTAGGTAGTTGCCCGATCCAGGTCAAACTTTGTGAGGATAGTTATAATAATGATATACACATAATGCTTAAGGTTTGACAAACGTATTGAAGCAGAAGAACTAAATCAAAGATCGAAGATCAAGAGCTGCAGAGAGCCGTCAATGAAGAACACACTTTATTGCGCAGTAGAGATTTAAGTTCTTTCATCAGAAGTTGAGTTTAAATTCAAAATGAAAATCGCGGAGTAAGATCAAAAGCGCTGAAATTCACAAGCCGTTAAGAAGTAAAAAGAAAAGAAAATTTTATAAGTAGTGCGCAAAATCGCTGCCCTTGACAACTTTGAAGACAAATCAATTATCAGCTACATTGGCGATGGACTGAAGGTGCGAGATGATGTAAAATAAATAGATCATTTGTAGACCTAAAGAAGCACTATGATGTAGTAGAAATCTTTCAATATATATATATATATATATATATATATATATATATATATATATATATATATATATATATATATACATACTGCCGAATTGTACTAAGCGAACAGAAGGTGGTGCAAGATCAAGTCGGTGAATGGCTGCAACAAAGAATCGTCCATCATTCAAGTCAATATTCAAATCAACATGAAAAGGTGTGCCAAAATTTGACTGCACACTGCAAGAGTGTAAAAGATAATAAAAAGATAATTGTTTCTCGCTCACATATATACTGGTAAAGCACAGTACAAGTTGATTATCTCTATCAAGTCGAGTTTTAAATAAACATGGAAAGTTGTGCCAAAATTTGACTGCACACTGCTTGAGTGTTGGCAAAAATATTATGTTATGGATGTAGATATATTTACGAGGCAGTACATTTGAGGCAGTGTCGTTGGTACAGTTATGGCTCTGCTTTGGATGCTGACTAATGGTAGTCGGGCTAGATGTAGAACACTTCTCTAAAAAGTCACACCAATCCAAAGGTTGAACAGCATATGCCCATGAATGCATGGTCGACAGTATGCTCGTTCGCTTATATGTGGACTCTGGGTACCTGCTGATCCCCAGTTTCACTCCAGGCTTACCACATTATAGCGGCCTATTACGTGGCGGACCTTCCTATCACGCACACTCATGTGAATTACTTGACAAATCAACTAGAAAAACAGAGGCCGGCATTTATTCAAAAAACCGGGCGGGCCAAATCAAGTCTTTCATCCAACACAGCAAAGGACAAGCCAGTCCCTAGCTCCTCTCCAGTCGTAGGTATCGGTCAACAGGGTATTAGCGTGGCTATCGTGCCTGAGATGGGAGCGGTTCCCAAAGGCGTTTCCACAGCTCACAAGCACACAAATTTAAGTGGTAAATCAATTTTCAACTTTCTCGTCTTTACAAAGCTAATTATTTGTAATAAGGGTACAGAGCCCAACTTTATCAGTAATAATAGGTAAGAGCTGCTAGGTCTCTCTGAAGACAGGCATTGCGTCATGGAAAGCTCTAACGGAACGCCCCATCTCTGACCATAGATAAAATGAGAGCATTGTATCACTCGAGATTCCACAAGCTGTCCTTTTAAATTGGGCTGTGCAAAAAGCTTGTTCAATTAGCGAAAACGCGGGACGTCCAAAGTCTCTATGGAGAACTCACTCGGTAAACGAGCTTCGTAATATATCCACAAGGCTCTTTAACCTAGCAAAATATGTAAACTCAGATGAGTCGCTCGAGCTACCAAGACTCATTTTCTAGGCTGTCCTAATAGCCCTTTTCTACCCTAGAACACACTAGTATGGGACGGGACCGCGCCGCATCAGTCACAGTCAGTCAGTAAGGGAAAAATTTCTGAGGCGATAGAAAGCATCAAGCTTTCCAAATATTCTGAGTCCGGATTGTATTATACCGGTTAATTACATTCATGCTAGGGATTTGGCCATAAATTGGCTCCAGCAGATCTACAAAGGAATCCTACTATCTGGGATCATTGACCCCACCTTATCGAGAAGTTCCTGAGAGGTTGTGTTGTCGAAGCCTCCTTAGGTAATGTCAACTCCTCGAAATTCGTTTCTATGGGCACTCCACAAGGGGGTAATCTATCTCCTCTCCTATGGAACGTGTCAGTTAACTGACTTCTCCGCGCACTGGATATCGGAGAATGCCGGTTGAAAATTCCCACAGCCCTTTTGCGACCAGATCAGTAACTCGATGCTTTTCATATCAAAATCAAATCTCTGATGAACAGTTCGGTCTTTACCTCATATGGGTCCCTGGGATAGTGACATAGAGTGATATGCGCTGCGGACGAGCTCGCTAAGCTGGGCACAGTCTCCCCTTAAGAAGACGAGAGAGGGCAAGTATCCATGCCAATGGCGACTCGCGGACTAATTATAGAAAAACATTTTGAGCACCAAGCCGACCGAGCGGAAATGAGGAAGAAATTGTGGCTTGCTTTTGCTGAAACTGCGTAGTTTTCATCGGAACTATCCGAGATCGTACCACAACAATACATCCTTGCCACTGGATGGGGCTCAACAGATCTCGACACACAGTAAACCACTGTTCCTCTATTTAGAATCCGTGTCCAGAATGAAGGACCCCGTTATGTTGAAAACGTAAGGATGGGTGCAGGTGGTCAGTCTAGTAGGCGACTGATTTTTTCCGGGCCGCATTTAAACCCTGGCAGTTGACAATGTAACCTAGGAAAGTAACTTTAACCAATTTTATTTTTGTGGGCTAACTTTTAATTTGGTTCACTAATCCATCGTCGAGAATCACTTGGATTCATGTTGTATTGCCAAGTTGTCATCCGTCCAAGGTGGTGGATATGAGTTCTTGACAGGATCTACGCAGAACCACGGGGTGCCATCCTTTTCCAAACCCGAAGCACCGATACCATTGACAATGATGCGTCGCATTGGTCCGGCTACTATTAGTTTAGACCGCCCCGGGTACATGCATTTGTAGCGGCCGCAGCGAGCTTACCGAGAGGTGCTCGGACGAGCAGCAGACAGTTTTGGCGACAAAACTAAACCTTCTGTCCGGGCTTTGAGTTGTCTTTAAAGTTATAGAGTCGGTTTTGGGTTAATGGAGTTCGCGACCAACCTTCACGCCAGAAGACTGGTAGGTTTTAGTTTTTTGACTGTGAGAAAGGAAAGATTGGTCTGGTCTGTCGACGACCGCGCCTTCTCCTGCTTTGCTGAGGTACTAAAGGAGCTGACTCTGTCATATTGAGCACGGCACTCACCGTGGTATCGAGCTTCAAAGCGACGTGCCATGTCTTGTGCTTCTCATTGCGTCTGTGGTCTGCTGGATAAGAACAGCACTTGGTAATAAATCGCTGTGTTAGGATGCTATACTAAGGGGAGGTGGGCAAGTCTCGCAATACAGCGCTTTACAATAGGTCCATTTCAAAATCCTTTAGAGATTAATTGGAACCCTGGAGTCGGTAATAAGACTCGTGGTATCCTGCATACTTACTTAACGTAAAGTTTTCCTTTATTGTCGCCGTCAAGAGCGCATAGGAGTGCAGAGTGGCATTCGGTAGCGTGGCGCAGAACTTCTGGGCCGGCCCACAGCGACTTGGATAGTGTTTGGGTACCTGCGTTCGTTCTCACCACTGGCACTCATGACGTCGAACACTCGAGCTATGCCATTAGCATCACTACCCAAACTCTTAGCTAACTTAAATCAACTTTATTGTATATAAATATAAAATAACCAAAGTGTGACAAAATTAGTTGACAACCATTGACCATTAACACTGTTGACACTTATAAACTGTATTGAACCTCCATGTAAGCAATGTCCAATAACCCAGCATCAGCAATACCCACTATTGTACACATAAACATTTTGCATTTTTTGCTGCTTGATGTATAAGTTAACACATCCGGCCTGCCATAAAAGAACACCTGCAATTCTGCAAGATCAGCAAAACTTCTACATTGTCTAAAGCCAATTATGCAAAACTCCGCACAACACTGCCGTCAATATTCCATGTGCCGTTGCGACGTTGAAACATAATCCATTCAACATAATCGCTGACACAGCGATTATAGGTCAGGGCTAGCTTGATATAAGAACATTTTTGTCATTTAGTTTTCAGTCTGATTTGAACAATAAAGTTGAACTGACGTATCAAGTGGAATTGATTTCGTAGCTCCGCACAAATAACTAACCAACAATTACTAACTGGCGCCCAACAGTGATAAAATCTACCCACCCTAACGTTTATAGCAGCATCTCAATATCGTTGGATCGACATAATTGGAACTGCAATAATATAAATAAAACAAAAAAAAAACACAAATACTTTAAAGAAATAAACATAAACAAGAAAGAAAAGTACAGTCGAGCACGCCCGACCGTATAACACTCTCCGCATTTTTATACCCGTTACTCGTAGAGTAAAAGGGTATATTGTAATCGTTGGAATGTATGTAACAGGCAGAAGGAGGCGTGGCAGACCCCATAAAGTATATATATTCTTGATCAGCATCAATAGCCGAGTCGATATAGCCATGTCCGTCTGTCCGTCTGTCCGTCCGTCTGTATGAACAAAAGGATCTCAGAGACTATAAGAGCTAGAAAAATGATAGTGGTCGCAAGTGAAAGGTACAATACCCAAGCAGTACAAGTTTGTTTTTGTTTTTTGACACGCCCACTTTAGGGCGTTTTATTTGCATATAAAGGTAAATGTACAGGTAAACGTAGAATGTTTTAGTACAGAAAACTTTTTTGTTAGCTATGCTATCTGAACCAAATTTACACGGAATGTACATATCTAGGAAGTACATATACTGACCAAGTTTGATCCAAATCGGACAACTATATCGACACGACCACGACAAATCCGACGAGCATAGTACAGAACAATGCTGGAAGTGCACGCCTCCGAATCCTCTATAGGCTGATAGGGATCTATTGGTTCCTTTAAAGCTGAACGCTACAAGAATGACAACCTGCGACCTCACACCGCAAACCGAAACCCTACCAGCTGCACCAATTAAAATTCTATACATATTTACATTTTCCATTGAATTTTAAAAAAGTAAATTAACAAATTTCATTGTCAAGATTCAAAGCTGCGACATCCGACAAAGGTTCCAGATCGAGCCGCAACCTTACCAGTTGCACCACGCGCCACGTTTTTTAATATTTTGATAGTCTGCATTTATATGCAATAACTTTTGTAATATAAAAAAGTAAGAAAGGCTACAGTCGATCGCTCCGACTGTAAAAGACCCCGTACTCATACCCTTGATCAGCATCAACAGACGAGTCGATATAGCAATGTCCGTCTGTCTGTCCGTCCGTCCGTATGAACACCTGGATCTTTTAAACTACATAAGCTAGAGCCACCAAATTTAGAATGAAAGTCCTTTATTAAGTCAGGCAGGTTAAGTTTATTTCAAATTCTTGCCACGCCCCTTACCGCCCCCGCAATGAGCAAAAAACCAGACACACCTCGAAAAAAACTCAGTAACTATGGCACTTAGGAACACCATTTATGGTAAGCAGGTAGCTAGAAACAGCCTTAATGCAATGCCATTAAAAATTTTGAGCTGCCGCGCCCCCTTTTCTCATTAGAGTTAACCAAACTGTTACACTTTAATGCCGTTTTTAAGGCATTTATTCATATAGTAGAGTGTTGTAATTCAACATTCGTATAGAAACATATCAAATCAAACTATTCTGAAAGTGGCATCAAAATACTACCTTTAACAAAAGAGCTAGCACGTTCTAAATTTTGTTTTTTAACTGCAATATCACTTACGCGCGAGAGCACGACAGAAACATACAAACACATGTTCAAACGATCTCGATGCTTGTGTGGCGACAGCGCTGCCGGCAGACGGTGGCCGCGCCGAATACACACATACATACATACATGCATACATACGTATATGCATACATATAATTTCAAACGAATGTGTGTTTGTATGAATAATATGTAAATGCTGATAATCGGAGAATTCTTGAAAGTGGCGCGTGGTGCAACTGATAGAGTTGGTCTGAGGTTGTAGGTTCGAATGCTGGCAATGCGAATTGTTAAATTATTTATTTTCAATTTCAATTCAAAATGTACATATAAAATTAAAATTTTTAAATTTCATTTGAAAATTTGAATTCAAATTGAATACAAATGTGCACTACTATGGGAGTACGGGGTCATTTATTTGACTGTAGGCTTTCTTACTTGCTAAAATTTAAATTTTAAAATGAAATTTAACAAATAATTTACATTTTGAATTGAAATTTAATAAATTAAATTAACAATTCTCAATATCAGCATTTGAACTAAACGCAGGTTCCAGAAAGCGCCGCAGCCCTAGCAGTTGCACCACGCCCAATTTGTCTGAATGTTTTAATAATCTGCATTTATATGTAATAACTTTTGTTATATAAATAGAAAAAATTTATAAAATACCTATCTGTGCCGAGATTCGAATCCTGGACCTTAGGTTAACCCTCAAGTCCGGAAAAATAATACCAGTCATCTCTACCACTTGGGCCACACTTCGCTTGCGAAATAGCGCCACTAATGTAGGTAAATATAGAGTAATCTCTATCCTTTCAACCACGTGTACATTAATTATAATTGAACACAGTTGTTACAATTTGCGGGTCGGTGAGGGGCGTGGCAACAATTTAAAATATACTTGGTCTGCTTACTATAAGTAAAAGTACAGTCAAGTACGCCCGACTTTATCAAGAAACACACAGGCGAATGTTCGAACGTTTTCGCTGCCTGTGTGTCGGCAGCGCCGAATACACACATACATGCATATATGCATCATATATTGCCAAACGTAAGTGTATTCGCATACAAACAAACAGATGTGTGTTTGATTATGCTTAGATTGTTTTTGTTTCAACGTGTTTTAATGCAAGTACTATCCAGTGCTGCCAGAATCTTTCAAGCTGAAATTGCTAGATTTTTGAAGAAAAATTGCTAAAAGTTGCTAAAAATTTTCTGAAAATTGCTAGAAAAATTGCTAAGCCATTAAAATCTTAATTTTCAACAAATGTACATATTTATTTAATGAAACGTAGAAATTATTACTGAAAACACTTAAAAAAAAAAAAAAAAACCAAACAATTTGCATTCAAAATTCATTACTTAATCAATTTATAAACTTAATCAGTCTAAAACTAAAGGATACTTAAAATATTGTTTAGATCCTCAGCTTCTCATATGTACATCAGAATATTTTTCACTGCTTGTTATTTGACTCAAATATTCAATTGGCAGGACATAATTATGGCAACATTTGCCATGTCTTTCTAGTCTGTAATAATATTCGAAGTTAAATACGTTCCATTTGTATTTTGGTGAAAATTATGAAGACAGGCATCACGAATAATTTTGCTTGTAGATTTTTGGCATTTTGATCGCTTTGCTATCACCAAACAAATTCAAAGAGTTACCAAACACTATAAAGTTGTTCATATAATCGAACCACTGAATTAAATACATGTTCCGATATCTTTGCGAGACCTTTCATCGTAATTTGTGCAATCGATGATAAAAAGGTATAAAAAATGAAAAAAATCTGAAGAAAAATATAAAATTTGCGTTTTTAATAACAAAATTGCTAAGAAAAAATAAAAAGTTGCTAGATTTGTGGCTAATAGCATTTTATAAAGGAAAGTTGCAAATTTATTTAAAAGTTGCCAGATCTAGCAACTAAATTGCTAAACTGGCAGCACTGGTACTATCTATTGTAATTCCCGGATACCGATTTTAATAATTTAATCGGGTAAAAATGCCGAGAGTATTATACGGTCGGGCGTGCTCGACTGTACTTTTCTTTCTTGTTGTTCATACAGACGAACGGGCAGACGGACATGGGTATCGGGTGTTGATGCTGATCAAGAATATATAGTAACATATTCGTTATCACAAATTCGCTAACACTCATATTTCAATATCGTTCCCACACGAATCTTTCTTAGACAAAAAAGATACTTATAAACAATATGCGTTTTCAATGCACCGATCTCAAGCCAATAAACTATTTGTAAACAATCTGCATTCTCGACCATGAGATCTGCGCTATTAACAATTTTAGGCAATGCTCCACTTTGCGATCTGCACTGTCAGCAAAGTTTCACTTGCAAAGTTTCAAATGCACAAACCCCAAAACCCAATAATGTTAAAAACAGAACTGTAACAGAACTCATATTGTAAATAAATATTAAGAAAAGATTTACATAACTTTCTTTTACGCAGATATTATTATTAATGATTAGTTTTTAACTCAGTCTTAGATTGATCACAGGTAATCAATAAAATTACTATTTTAACAAATAAAAAATGTTTTTTTTATTTGAGTGGACAATTTAATTACTTAATTATATATACTTTATGGGGTCTGCCGCCTCCTTCATCCTGTTACATACATTTCAAAGCTTAAAAACTTTATTTTTTAGGGCTTGTACTAGATGTATCCTCTAAAATTGTCTCAAAATAACAGGTCAGTGACAAAAAAATTAATATGGGCAGCAATACCCATTTTCAAATATTACATAATTAAAATCTAAAGTGACTTACATGGGCCAGCTGATCAAAGCGTCCAAAAAGCTCGTTAAGTAGACGTACCAGCTCCTGTGCGCTGCATTGCGAGGAAAGGACTGTGAATCCGACGATATCCGCAAATAGAATGCTGACGTTCTCATGTTTTTGAATGTAGATACGATGGAACTGACCAGCTACTGGCGATAGAATGTCATTTTTCATCTGCATGGCTACATGTTGAGGTAGAACTGAGAGAAGCAGACGCTCAAGTTTCTCATTTTCATCCTGTATCTCAAGGCGCGCGGCAATACAGTTTCTTGTGTCCAGAAAGGCCCTGCGTTGAGCACGCTCCATCATAATGTTAACCACTAGGCCTGCGACATTGACTCCAATGAAGACTACAATGTTCGCTATGAGTTGGTTGTGCTTAAAGTACAGTAACGCATCCGTAAAAATGTAAAAGACTGATAGGCTGATGTGTACCATGGGCAGCGTAATGCCGAACGCCACCGCTTCCCAAATCTTTAACGGCAACATAGCATAGGCCAGAAAAGTCACAAACACAATTTGCCAAACGCCTTCAGCCATAAGTTCCTTGTTGTCTATCAGGAACATGCTACCCAGCATTGGCATGGACACAATACAAATGCTAGCCGTGAACAATAAAATGCCATAACATAATGTGGGCAGATGATGATCCTTGATCACCGAGAATTGCAACATAACAAGCACCAATGAAAATATAACGCATAATATTGTGTTGAAAATGTTCTGAAAATGAAAGAATTTTATTATGAAAAATAAAGATATTTAATCTTTCACCAAGATTTATAGAATGGTAAGAGAAATTATTAAAAAGGATCAACGGGACAATATTATTTTCTCCATTTGTTCCAAATTCTAAATTATTGTCAAAAATTAAAAAAGTAAACTCAGTTTATTTACATGATAAACAATAAGGTTTGATTAAAATTATGTATGTGCAATCGTGTACGTGATAAAGCCGCTGTAACTTTGTCCGGCTTGGCCATTTTATCATGCGTTTGCTACACATTGTGATTAGCCTGCTTTTATTGTCTCTATGGTGATATTCTTTTTAAGTGCAAAAAAACGAACGGTAAAGCATAATATTTAACTATATTTGATAATGCTAAGTTAAGTCCAAAAAAAACAAGAAAGAAAAGTACAGTCCAGCACGCCCAACCGTATAATACTCTCTGCATTTGTTCCCGGCCAGCGACCGCAGGCAGCGCTGCCGACACACAGGCAGAGAACATGTGCTTGTGTGTTTCTATCTCGCTTGCACCAATGGGTTGATATTGCGTTCAATTATCAATATTGTAACGCTTCTAGTTTTCTTGTTTAAAGTCCGATTTGTATGCGCCTTTCAGGATAGTTTAATATAGTTAGTCTCCACACGAATTATAAATAACAATACGAACAAAATCGCTAAAAACGGCATTGATGTTTAAAAACTATTTTATCAAATGTGGGAAAAGGGGGCGTGGCAGTCCAATATTTAAATGGCAATGCAATTATGCTGTCGGTAGGAACTTCCGTACCCAAATTGGTGTTCCTAAGTGCTATAGTTACTGAGATATTTGCCGAAAACACCAATTTTTCCCGAGGTGTGTCCAGTTTTTTGCTTTTTGTGGGCGAAAGGGGCGTGGCATCGAAAAAAAACAGATTCTTGTATTGACTGACTAAATATGTGATCGTTTGATACAAAGCTCGAACTTGTAGCTTTTACCATCTCTGAAATCTGTTTGTTCATACGGACGGACAGACAGACAGACAGACAGACAGACAGACAGACAGACGGACAGACGGACATGGCTATATCGACTCGGCTTGTGACGCTGATCAAGAATATATATACTTTATGGGGTCTGCCACGCCTCCTTCTGCCTGTTACATACATACTTTTGCACAAACCCAATATACTCTTGCAGAGAGTATAAAAATCAGCCTCAAACCACAATATTGTACACTAATGCTATGAATAATACAATCAAAGATATTATCACAAAGAAATTACCTGACAGAATATTTATGAAATTAGCTCGATATGACATTACAACAGTTTGCAAACTAAAGCAAGTAACTCAACGCGAAGGACTTTACAAAAATGGTTTTAACGAACGTACCAACCAAAACAATGAAAATTTCTAATTCCAAACCGTGGTAAGTGAAATAATCAGTATTATTATCCTAGTCCAAATTATTCAAACAATGCTAATTCAAGTTATAAATCAAAATAAAATGCTGAAATTAATCAAGCATTACATAAAGAATTTAAGGCATGACAAAAAGGCATGACAGGAGCGCCGAACACAAACCATGGCTAGAGGTAAGCCTAGCAGTAGGTATAAAATGCTCGGGAAGGCTGCCTGAATAAATGAGCCGAGGAGGATTAAGCAACATGGAAATTTCGCTAAAAGAATCAACCGCGGCTGGGATATCCGTCCAAACGTCAGTGGAAAGCGTGACTGCTACCACGTGCGGGCACGGGGAGGAGAAATCCTCTCTGCGTGTCACCAGAGGTCACACCTCTTGGCGGGAGCAGGCCCTGCGTAGGGAAGGGCCAAAGCGTGCGAGGGAGAGCCTGAAGGCTAAGGCACAATACAGAGCGGCTCTCAAAATCCAGAGCCGACTCCAAGGAGCAGTGGGCCTGTCCCCAGAGGACAAGGCTAAACTGACCTGGGCGACGCAGCAGATAGAGGAGAGCCACAGTCACTTCGAGAAGATACCTCAGATGAAGTCATCATCGGGTGACTATGCGAATAAGGTGGAGGAGATGATGGCAGCGAAGAGGTAGCGCTCGACCGAATGCACTGAAGCTAAGGAGGCTTCGGTAGGCAAACGGCAGCGTCGTCATAAAGGCGCCATCCCTTGTCCGAACAAAACCATGACGAAAGCCACGATGAATTGAGTCTCTGAACGGCACCTCACAGCCGTGGCTCTCATCGACAGGAGCGACGACAGGATCACAGAGGAAAGGTGGGAAACCATCCACGGACTGCTCGTCGGCCAGCCCATGGCGAGAATCGAGAAGGAACCGGAGGCCCGCATGCCTAACTTTGACGTTGCTGGGGGGCTCAATAGGGCCAAAATCCTCAAATGTAAGGATGACCCGACGCTCAGCTGGCTGAGGCAAAAGGTCTCTACGATGGGTGAGGTGTGGGAGGGGCCAAACTGGAAGTGGTAGACAGGGATAATATCCCGTCGAAACCAAGGACGTTCCAACCAGCGCATGGAAGGTCCTTCACGCTGGCGCCTTCTCCGCTGCAGAGGGATGTCAGCACGTCATCCTTAAGGTCAACAAGGAGGCGGAGGACTTGCTATACGCACGCTATGATGAATGGCGTGGGGGGTTTGGAGCGTCTTCCTGCGTCTTAAGAAGCGACATCCGGAAGATAAGGATGCGCATACTCGGGCAGCTGGGGAGATAGAGAAGGACCTTGGCCTTGAGTCAGTCCTCGAAGCCGCCCGGAGCACGGCAATCGCCTCGAACGAAGACGATGACGACGAAGAGGACGGAGACCTGACCTAGTAGTCAACCCGTCCGATGTAGGTGCGGCAGCTACTACGGATGAAGGTACTGCAGCTTAACCTACATAATAGTAAATTGGCGTCGACGGAGCTCCTGTTAGCCTTAGAGCGAGGGCCCGTTGACGTGGCCTTAGTCCAGGAGCCATGGATTGCGTCTGGCAATGTCGTGGCGGGTCTAAGGTCATCCAACTACAATACATACTCATACGGAAAAGCATTCACGCTTATCTAATGTCCAATTACAGTACTGACGAACTAGCAGCAGTCTCGAAAGAGTGCGGAACGAAGCGCTTGATGGCGGCATCATGCTATATGGCGCACGACAGGCCTTCACCCCCGGAGGAGCTAGAAAGACTATCCAGGGAGACAGTCTCCGGCACAGCCCAACTGATTATCGGAACAGATGCCAACGCTCACCATAGCCATGTCAACCGACACTAATATCAGAGGTGAGTCTCTTTTTGAATTTATACTTAACTCTAAGCTATGCATTGCAAACATTGGGGAGATGCATATGTAGGCCCTACCTCCTCAAATGTTCTCGATATAACACTCGCGTCAGACGCGATCATAACAAGCTGGAGGGTCCCCTCATTCTCGAACCACAGAACTATACGGTTTGAATGTGACTTTAACAGCACTCACAAACTCAACTCATACAGGAACACCCGGAACGCAAACTGGGTAGAGTTCTATAGGCAGGTTAACAATAGACTACGGGCACCAGGTGAAATTGTGTCAGCATGCGACATAGAGTCATCTTTATCGTTTGTATGCAAGACCCTCCGGGACTCTTTTAAAAAGTCATGTAGATCGTCCAAGCAAAAAAGGAAGTCGAGACTACACTGGTGGAACTCCGAACTCTCTACGCAAAGGAAAAATCTCGTGGAAATGTTTAGACTCGCTAAGCGCTCTGGGTAGGTTATAGTGTACGAAGAGTACAAGACCCTGCTCGAAGTCTACAAGTGCAGTATCCGAAGGGCAAAAAGGTATTCCTGGAGGAACTTCTATTCCTAACTGGAATCGATGTCCGAAACAGCAAGACTATGAAGGCTATCCAAGCAACCGTATGTTCAAAGTCAGCTGAGATTTGATGGTGGAGACTGGACTAAGAGTAGTGAGAAAACTCTAGATGCTCTTATGACCACTTCCCAGAATCCGTAGAACTACCGCACGGGACCAATCATAAGGATATTCCATGGGGTGAACATCAACTCCCCATGGAAATATTCACTACCCAAAAGATTCGATGGGCCAACGACTCTTTCAAGAGTATAAAGAGCACTGGTTTTGACGGTATAATTCCAGCCATGCTGCAGACCACAAAAGATGTGATCATTCCATGGTTGCTCAGGATATTTACAGCATTTCTCAGTACAGGCCATATCCCTACCGAATGGAGAACAGCGAGATTTGCATATCTACCTAAAGCTGGTAAATGTAGCCACAGCAGCCCGAAGGACTATAGACCAATAAGTCTGACATCCTTCCTGCTAAAAACCATGGAGAAGCTATTAGATCTCCATATTAGAAGTAGTGTAGAATGGAGGCTGTCTACTAATCAGCACGCCTACACAAAAGAGAAATCGGTCGAAACAACACTGCACACGCTTGTAACTTCGATCGAAAGAGCTTTCTACCATCATGAATATGCACTAGGAGTCTTCGTAGAAATTTCAGGTGCATTTAACAAAGTCAGGACGGCAGCCATTATTGAGCGGCTAGTGACAATAAATTACCACCTGTATCCACTACTGTGGAACTTAGTGGTAGACGAACTGATTAAGAGTTTTGACAGGGGGCCCCGAAAATAACTGCTGTCTATGCGGATGACACAAGCATAAGTATTACGGGTGTCTGCCCATCAACCCTTAGCTCAATTATGGAGAAGAATCTCAGGGAGATTTGTAGATGGGCTGCAAGACCAGGTCTACATATCAATGCGGACAAGACGGACCTCATCCTCTTCACTAAGAAGTACAAGGTACCGCAATGGATCCCCCCGACATTAATCGGCATCCAGCTAGAGCCAAAATCTTAACTACGATACCTAGGGACAGTGCTGGACAGCAAACTCACGTGGAGGTGCAATATTGAAGAAATGGTGAAGAAGGCAACCGTAGCGCTGTACGCAATCAAGATGAACTGCTGCACTTGGGATCTTTCACCAATGCATTAGATATTCATAGCAATAGTGCGTCCTCTGCATCACAGAAGATCTCAGAAGTACTGCATCAAAACCTCTGCAGACACTGCTAGGGATTGCCCCCTGAAACTGCAAGCCTGACTTGTGGCAGTGATATCAGTCCAGCGCCTTGCGGCACTTGGAAGCCTGACGCTGCAAGGCTATGGGCACAGCGAAATAAGAAGGAACATGCGACAGCGTATCGGCCACATGAACATATACTCGGATGGCTCTAAGATGGATGTAGGAGTAGGAGCCGCGGTTTACTGCGACAACCCGGTCACCGGACTATCCTGCAAACTACCGAACCACTGCAGCAGAAGTGTTTGCAATCGGCAAAGCGGCGGAATTGGCAATGCATATGCACACAGATGTAGGCAATGTTAATATACTAGTAGATAGCCAAGCCGCAATAAAGTCTATGATGTCGTCAACTCTTAGTTCCAGAACTGTCAGGGTGAGCAGGGAAGCATTAGATGATCTATGTATGACCAAGTCAGTCTAAGCCACCAGGCCATAGACGGCAATGAAGAGGCAGACACTCTTGCCAAAGCTGGCGTCAATCTTCCAGCATGCATGGAAGAAGACGTCTCGATCTCACTGAGATCACTGCGAAGTAATCTGGAGAAGAGCACCAAAGAGTGCATAAATCGCACGTGGAGGAACACAGCGTCCTGCAAAACCACAAAAATAATGTGTAATGGACACAACACTCAACTAAGTCGGTACATACTGCGCCTTCAGCGTAACGAATGCAGACTGATGGTGAGTATACTCACGGGTCACTGCCTTGCAGCTGCGCACGCAATCAAGCTAGGCATTGCCGTTAAATTATCGCGTTATTATTTATAACTGCAATTGCTGAGCCAAAAGGCCAGTAATTACCAAAGGGGGCGAAGTCAAGTCCTCCAATATAATCTTCTTAAAAAAACCACCTTACATCTCTAGGATAACCAGCATGGGATCGAAGTTAACAACTCGGGAACCTCAGAGAATCTAATTAACATACATATTATGTGTTATGCATGAATAGCAGAAAAAGCATATTCGAGTGAACAATGCTCAAAATGAGTTGAGTGAATTCCAATGCAAAGCAGAACAAGTTTTAGTGAATGAGTGCGCTAGCGTTGGAATGAGAGGCACATCGTTCAAACGAAAAACAATGAATTGAATGAGTGGGAATGCGACAAAATTTCCGTGTTGGATTCGAATGCATTCAAATGCTTAAACGGTCACTGAGCGTTTTTGTTTTGTAGTATTTGCGCGAGATGAAGAGAGAAAACCCAAAATTATTTGTAATTATTGTTTTTTTATATTTGTTTTTATATATTTGCATTGTAACTCATACATTAACTTAGACATTTATAAATTGTTATGTAAAAACATAATTTTATTTATATTTTCTGGATTTGTTGCTATAAGACAACGAAATTATGTTATTACATATAAAAATAGTAAATGTCGGACACAAAATACAACAAAACAGAAAAACAAATAAAAACAACAAAAACGCAGCAAATAACCTACAGTTTGGGTTTCTTTTAATAATTCCATTTTTGTGTCTCTGGTTTCTCGGCGATGTCGAAGGAATGAAAGAACCAAATTAATATTCCGCAATTCGAGTCCATTCGAATGAGTTCGGCTTCGCAACATGCTTCACCACTTTTTCGGTTTATTTACTCGCACTCATTTCATGGAATTCTGTATGTTGTGAGACACAGCTGGTCTCATACTCATACAACTTCGACTCATTGGATGCTTCGAACTCACTCAACTCAATTCAATTCGAATTCATTCATTTTCGCCAATGTACAGAGTGCAGCCATGCAGACCTCTAATACATAAACACTAGCAAACACGTAAGGTGAGTAAAGTGCAAACCATTTAGTTGTTATTGGTGGATCGCATCATTTGCCTACCTGTGTATGCGGTGTTGTTTTTTGAACGTATGCAATCTGGGAGCCAACTCCTTTTTCGAAATGCATTGTACTGGGCAAACTCGATTGGCGGAGAGTGGTCCGTTGCTACAAAGAACGTTATTTGATTGAGTGTCATTAGGGCGGTGCAAGAGAAAGCATACCAATTATCTTGAATTTGATCGTGTCTTTTATAGATACAGAAGTTCCACTAGGACCAAGGTTGAATACTTTTCAGTACGACTTGGTTGGTAGCTTCGCCAAATTAAGTCCCACCAATCGAAAAACATTGTTTGAAACTTTCGCGCATATGTAAGCCCAAAAATACGCGTTGGATTGGTTCAGAAACCGCCCTACATTTATACATACTTCCTCTTCATTTTAGCAACATTTGTAGCCAATCAAGTTGCAGGTATCCAAGAGATAATGTATCTTGGAAAAATGGACCGACATTATCCAATCTTCAAGAGCGTGTGACGTTAAGAAACTCGTTCAATTCGTTTGGCTCCTCTGCAAGGCTAAAAGAAATTGGCCTCAAGGGTTAAAGTAAAATTACTACTCGTTTGCTTGGCTAGCTTGGCAAGTTTGCAATGGCTGACTATATGTTCAAAAGTCTGACGATTTTGGAAGACGAATCTGTTTGATTCATTTAGGTGTAAGTTTGTGTGGTGCCACAAATGTGTTGATAAATATAAGAGGACGAGAGGACAAGCTTATTCGCTCGACGTGGCCCACCAGTCCAGCGATACTTGGATACATGTTCGTGAGCAACCTGGTGAGGGAGTGCCTGTTATTACACCCATAATTAATTTATGAATTTTACATGATGAACAGAGATGTAATGTTCGTGCTTTTATTGATACTGGTAGTCCTGTAAGTTTTCTTGATGAATCATTAAAACCTAAAAATGTTGTTTCAAGAAAATGTGCTGATATATATGGATTAAGTGGAAAGAGTATATTCCTATTGAGGGCCAAATTGATGGCCATATGAATTTTGTTATGAACACACGCGTTATTTTGTATTTTGTGGTACGATCAAGAACATTACCAGCTTTAGTGTTATTAGGTCGTGATGTTTTGCGGAAAATATAATAAATTGGTTTATACAAATAAAATACAAATCATGAGAAATACATCTAAGTCTTTGTTCACCACTATTATCGAAAATATAGATGTTAGAAAATTTTCAAATAATGCCATAGATACTAATACACCACATATAGTGTCTATCAAGGATACGTAAATAGCCGAAAACTGTCAAAAATAAATCTGGTGCAATTCGTGTCGATTATAGAGAAATGAATAAACTCACTGTCCGTGACAATTTCCCACTGGCCCTTATAAAGGATTACTTAGAGTATCTAGAACATAAAAAGTGTTTTTCGATTATTGAGCTTAAGCAACTTTTTAATCGAATTGCAGTCAAGGAGAAATTCTTTGTCCTTTGTCACTTCTCATGCCCAATATGAGTATGTTAGAATGCCATTTGGACTTAGAATGGACCTTATTAGAGCTTAGAAAAGAAAATAGGCGCCTATTCGGATGATATCGTAGTGGCTACTAAAACAGTAGGAGTATTTGAAAATGGGGGTCAAAATTAATATTTTAAAGGTACTGTACATCGTGAATGTCTTTTTCTTTTTAAATATTTAAGGTCTACCATTTTCACTTTAAAATAAACGTTGACAAACATTGATATTTGAATAAACCACATACTAATTTTTAAAAACATATAATGACTCTTTATTTAAAAATAAAATCATGTATTATAATTATAATTGTGGTTTTGCTAAAGGCAAAAACATTTACCAATCCATATAAATTGCATAAAAGATCCATAGGCAAAAATATTTAAGCAGAGCTAAATTTTTCTAAGTTTAAAAAATAAAAATTTTTTGTTTTTCGTCAATTAAAATTAGAAAAACCGATAGTCGATAGTGAATCAGATAGCGACGTTAAAACACTTAAGAAAGAAAAAATAAGTAAGAAAGGCTACAATCGATCGAGCCGACTGTAAAAGACCCTGTACTCCCATAGCATTTACATTTAATTTAAATTAAAATTTTAAAACGAAATTTAAAAAATTAAAAGTTTATATTTACATTTTGAATTGAAATTTAAAAAAATCATATTTACGACTCTCATTGTCAGCACTCGAACCTTCCGACCTCAAATGAAGGTTACAGAATGTGCTCCAACTCTACCACTTGCACCACGCCCACTTTTAAGAAAATCCGATTATCTGCATTTATATGTTATCTCTACCATATGTATGCATATACATATGTATGCATGTGTGTATTCGGCGTGGCCAACGTCTGCGGCCACCGGTGCCGCAGGCAACGAAAACGTTCGAACATGTGTTTGTATGTTTCTGTCTCGCTTCCGCGCATACAGTGATATTGCAGTTAAGTAACATAAACTTTGTTACGTGATAGCTATTTTGTTCAAAGTACGAGTATGATGCAATTTTAAGTATAGTTTGATTTAATGTCTCCAAATTAATGTTGAATCACAACACTGTACTATATGAATAAATGCCTTAAAAACGGGATTGAAGTTTGAAAGTTTTTTAGTTTTACGTATTGCATTAAGGCTGTCTCTAGGAACCTGCATACCTCAATTGGTGTTCCTAAATGACATAGTTACAGAGATATTTGCTTAAAACAAAAAT
Source organism: Drosophila arawakana (assembly GCA_018151165.1). Taxonomy (NCBI): domain Eukaryota; kingdom Metazoa; phylum Arthropoda; class Insecta; order Diptera; family Drosophilidae; genus Drosophila; species Drosophila arawakana. Next base: position 204,956 of record JAECWX010000542.1, read on the forward strand.
TTGGTCGTGGTGTGTCTCGTTTTCTTTCTATCCCGGGCGCGTTAAGGGGCGTGGAAACCATTTGAAATAAACGTGATCTGCTCGCGAAGATAACGGACTTTCATTCCAAATTTGGTTTTTCTAGCTTTTGTAGTTTAAAAGATGCAGACGGACAGACGGACATTGCTATATCGACTCGGATACTGATGCTGACCAAGAATATATATACTTTATGGGGTCGGTCACGCCTCCTTCTGCACATTTTGCTTCTAACAACCTAAAAGACCCTATACTCTTTTATGGAGTATGGGGTCTAAAAATATTCCACGAAAAATTGTTGTAAATTCTTATAATTTACAACAAAAAAGAATCAACCCAACATTACGCCTAACACCACACTTATCATTTACGTTAAACATTTCTTTCCCATAAAACTAAAGTAAACATTATAAACAAGAAAGAAAATACAGTCGAGCACGCCCAACCGTATAATACTCTCTGCATTTGTTCCCGATTAAATTATTAAGATCGGTATCGAGATATTTCAATGCATAGTACTTGCATTAAACACGTTGAAACAAAATCAATCTAAGCATAATCAAACATACATCTGTTTGTTTGCATGCGAATACACATACATATGTACGTTTGACAATATATGCTGCATATATGTATGTATGTGTGTATTCGGCGCAGTCAGCTTCCGCGGGCAGCGATGCCGGGACACACCCAGCGAAAACGTTCGAACATGTGCTTGTGTGTTTCTGTATCGCTTGCACTCATGTATTAATATTGCTTTTAATTATCAATATTGTAACGCTTCTAGTTTTCTTGTTTAAAGTCCGATTTTAATGCGCCTTTCAGGATAGTTTAATGTAGTTAGAATTATAAATATACGATATGAACAAGTTCGCCAAAAACGGCATTGAAGTTTGACAACTATTTTATCAATTGTGGGAAAAGTGGGCGTGGCAGTCCAAAATTTTAAATGACAATGTAATTGTGCTGTCGCTACGAACCTCCGTACCGAAATTGGTGATCCTTGGTGCCATAGTTACTGAGATATTTGCCGAAATCACCCATTTTTCCCGAGGTGTCCAGTTTTTGCTTATTGTGGGTGAATCGGGCGTGCCATCGAAAAAAAAAGACGCCTGTATTGACTGACTAAATATGTGATCGTGACACCAAGCTGGACCTTGTAGCTCTTACCATGTCTGAAATCTGTTCATACGGACAGACGGACACGGCTATATCGACTCGGCTTGTGATGGAGATCAAGAATATATATACTTTATGGGGTCTGCCACGACTTCTTTTGCCTGTTACATACTTTTGCACAAACCCAATATACTCTTGCAGAGAGTATAAACTTCAATTGGTGACTGTTCAGGAACGGATTAGTTTGAATTTAACGATCGTATGATTCTTCTTAATTTCAGTATTTTTTATGCACTCACATATGGCGCAGTATATAAGTTTGTTGTCACACATACTTTAGCAACATTGTGAAATACTTTATCAACAATTCTAACCATATGTTTATCACTTTCTAACATGCATATTGAATTCATATATAAGCTTTAGTTTTACATTGACGACAGATCAGAGTAGACATATATGAAACGGTCTGCTAATTACATTAAAGCAAATAATTGAACCAGTCTTTCATTCCTGCTACTGTCCATAGCATAATCTGTTACTGAACAGTGACAATAACAATTCTGGCTTCACACGAACGCATCAAATATCATAAACAATACGCCAGAATCGTTATTCCCATCATTTTGGTTAAAACTGCTGACGTTACACAAATCCTGGCAGACAAAACCCTCTTAAATCTCAATCTTTTCAAGATCAAGATCTATTCACATAAGAGCCAAAAGCTCAATGAGTCTAAAGTCCAATTAATAAATGCTCAAAGCCGAGGTTTGCTTAACGTCTCCAGAACATATCATAAGTAGTCTAGATTTTTATCTCGTACTCCGTAGCTTTGTGTTATTGAATAAAGTTTATACTTTTTTGATAAACCAAGTTCTGAACTACGTTATTATATATATTATTAAAATGTGTATCCAGATATTACAATGGATAGTACTTGTATTATGATACGTTGAAATAAAAATATAATCTAAGCATTATCTAACAAAAATCTGTTTGCCTGTATGAACATACATATACATTTGGCATTATATGTATGCACCATACATATGTATGTGCGGCCAGAGCTGCCGCCACACATTTAGATAAAATGTGGGAATATATGTTTGTATGTTTCTGTCTCGCTTGCACACATGCATTGACATTGCGTTTCATTATCAATGTTGCTACGTTTCTAGCTTTATTGTTTATAGCCGGATTTTTATTCAACTTTCAAGATAGTTTGATATAATTAGTATCCAATCGAATTATAAATTACAATACTTCAAGATAAGAACAATTTCCATCAAATCGGCATTGAAGTTTGAACGTTATTTTATTTCTTATGGCAGAAGCGGGCGTGACAGCCCAAAACTTACAATGACATTGCATTTATATAGTCGCCAGAAACCAGCGTACCAAAATAGACAGATTTTTTCGAGGTGTGTCGAGGTTTTGCCTCATTGTGGGCGAACGGGGCGTGTCATGAAAAAAAAGTATCTTGTATTAACTGACTAAAACTTAGATATAGTGATTGTCTTTTTTCCTACATGAAAATACCAATGCTCAATAAAGCTGTACTAGCTAGATCTAAAATTTTTAACGAAGCATTCAGTAGTCTACCTCTTATCCGTGTTAATGAGAAATTTCTTCCAAAATTGCAGATTTGTGAATAAACTTGGTCAGCCAATTTTACTTCGAACTCTGCCAATCACAGCTCCACATGGGCTTTTTAGTCAAACTAAGATGTTCTCGATGTTTGGTGGCATTAACCTCAGAGGATGCTAAAACTGCTGAGTTCCTCCTAAACACGCCATAGCTTGCATAACCTCATATGGTTACAGTAGCCCCGTTGCTAATGATGGCACCGTCGTCTATTATTAATACTCAAGCATCTCAGCGCCACTCGCGCTTAGTTAGCTAATTTACGCGAGCAACGACTGCCGCTCCCAACGTTACCAACGAAACGCACAATGCCATCGTTACACGCGCCGTTTAACTTTTTGGCCAAGACATTGGGCGTTAGCGACAGCAATGTGCGGAGTCAGACTTCCGACACTTGTGCATTGCCACAACAACAACGTGTAAAGTCAGTTAGCTAACTCAGACGGTAAGTACGCTAGCCCACAAAAACCAACCGTTTCGAGATCGTTAAATTGTATATGTTAAATACCTATTATATCCCAACTACTAACATTATGTTTATTCACCTGTTGAATCTGCCTACTGTGAGTTTGAGCTACATGTACACAGCTGACAACGCTAATGGAATAACACATATTGGAACATGAGGTGAGTGAAGCGTATTAAGTAGTACAGTAAGTAATATATAAATAATATAAGTAAATAAAAATTAAGGATGATTCAATATCCGACAATCTATATAAAAAGAATTTCCAATTGAAATTACTAAATTTTCAAAGAAAATAAACAAAGAATTTTTCCTCGCTTCCTAAATTTGCTCGAAAGGTTAATTGTTTTTATTTATCAGTATGAAGGAAATCAAGAAAATCCTTACTAGTTTCGAGGCGAGTTTAGCCAATGTGCTTGTCACCTTTAAAGACCATCTTCAGTAGCTAAGTGACGTAAAGATAGAATCCACGCAGGAAAGCGCAAACCTAGTCTAGCTAAGATTTGACGCGGGGGCGCAACGAATATGAACTGACTCAGATTACAATTTTACCAGACTATGTAAAAGAATTGCAGAATTTCGAAGGAAAGGTTGATGATTACATGACTTGGATTAGTAGAGTGGAAGCCATACTTAAGGAATACCATATTATTCAGGAAAGGGCTCTGTACCGATCAATAGTTTGCACAGCGTGGAATCAAAACGGGGTAGAGCTAAAATTTGTAATCGACAATTGCAAACAAGAGCTTTATTAGGCCTAGGATAGCCGATGGAAGCACCCCCATCAAAAACGTATTTTAGTTCCAATCTGCGGCAGGAAACATCTAGAATACCACGCATTTCAAAACATACCTTTATTCCCTCACCATTCTCACCTGCCCAAACTAAAGTTGCCTTAATTCAGCATTAAGCACTCTGAATATGGACAATCTATTGGTTATTTTTAATTATTCCACCATTTGATCATTTAATATCGTGTTTCTCAGACGAGGCTTTCCTGGTATCTGATGCAAACTATCCGAAGGCATTAGAGGGCCTGAGTCGAGTTTACAACAATAAGTGCCACATTTACTTCGACACTCTCGCTCAGTTGCTTGTTATTAAGCCGATGTTAATGTCGGTTGTGAATGAACAAGATTCCGCTAATAGAATTTTAATCCATATAGTTATGTCAAAGGTAGATATCGGAGTATGAGGAGCAGCTTGACTAGAACACAGTTGACGAAATTGTTAATAAATTGTTTGCATTCAGGGCACGGAGTATCCAACTGGATGCGTCAATGTGTGGAATATGTCCTTGTCCCCCATAGAACCCCATCCTACCCAAGAAAATCAGGTTGCTCTCGAAGTCGGTCAGCTGCTCCTTGCTACTGGGGTTGTTACAGTTTAAGCCGGGGCCCAAATACCATCTAACATTAATTTGTATTATGTAAGAATTAGTAATATGCAAGTGTTCGTAGGATATAGGAAATTTGAAGCATTTAAGGCAATTCGTAGCACTTAAAGAAATTTGTGGTATGTAAGGAATATAATATTGGTTTACGTTGATCGAATTGAGTTGAAGTTTTAAGTTGATCGAATAGAAAGGTATTTTATTTTATCGATAGGAATTGGCTGAGGCTGGCGGCGCCCCCTATCGGCAGAGCGGGAGGCAGTCGCGGAAGAAAACTGTAAATAGATAACTGTTAGGTCAGTGCGACGTCAGAGTTAGGCAAATTAGTAAATAAAAGTGAATTAAAGAATGAAGTGAAAGAAAGACAACGTGTTCTATATATCATTGGAAAATGAAGGAAAACACAGTGCCAATTTTTCACAGTTCCCCCTCCTTTTCGCTGAGAGCGATTGTAGTCTCTGGGCACCCTGGTGCCACGATCACGGTCCCGCACGGTCCTCCTTTTATCCTCTCTACCTTCTATCCATTTCGGGGCTCGCCGAAGACCACGGCGACTCCGCCTTTCGGCTCTAGCGCCCTCGATCTACCTCGTTTTAGTTGGGCTCACTCTCTACTCCAGTTTTGACCAGTTTCTCCCCTTCTGCAGCGTCTCCGCGAATTTTATAAATTTCTTGTAAGATTCGAACCCTGGACAGACTGCACTCCGGTTAAAACGCTTCCTTACAACAGTTAAAGAGAAATTCAGTCAGAATCGAAGCGCTAGATCATTAGATTCAGATTGTGAAGTAAACTTTATTACTGAAAAGCTGGCTCTATTCTTGATGCTTCAACGCTAAAGCAAGTCCTTAACCGTAACGTCGGTTAATCAGTGAACCGTAACGGCGGTTCGTCAATTAACCGTACCGTCGATTCGACGGTTAACTGTGACGTCGGTTCGTCTTTTAACCGTGCCGTCGGCCGAATCTGGCAGAAAACTGCGAAGTATCGGCAGTAGTATCTTTTCGTGCATCTACACATTAGATAAGCGCCGAGTTCTGAGTGCTGAAATCAATTTCTAGCTGGCAGCCTAACTATGAAATTTCCACTAATCGGTGGGAGACTCCATCAAACATACAATTGACTGAATTTCATAAACCCCAGCGAATAGATCTGGGAGCAGATTCCTTTTTTGAATTGTTATGCACTGGACAAATTCGATTGGCTGAGAATGGTCCATTGCTACAAAAGGCGTTGTTTGGATTGGTAGCCTCGGGGCGGTGCAAGAAAATGCATACCCAAAGCCCTGTAAGCGGCGCAGAGATGAAACCTAAAGAAGATGATCGACTTGAGGTTCTTGAAGATGGATTCTGAGAACTGGAAGCTAGCTCACAAACAAATGCGTTGACAAAATATTTTACAGAGCTCCTTACCTGTGATCAAACTTTTCAGGACACTTTATATTCAGCTTGACTTTCAAAACGGATCCCCAAGTGCAGTGCTCGTCGTTCGCAACAGCTAAACGACAGGTTCTTGCGTTAGAGCGTAGCGTTTTCTTGGACTCGGAAATCAAGAAATTATATACGAGTTTCATGAACGAGTATCTTGTGATTGGTCACATGTCTGTTTTAGGTGCAGTAGTTCCACCAAACTTCGAATACTTCACTCTCGGATCGAATTACCGTCTACTATGCAGAGGGTCTGAAGGGATATGCCGTCACGACAGATGCATAAAAAATTTATTTTCATTACCCATTCCGACAATAGCAACAGCAGGACTCAGCAGTTCACACTCAGCGGATAACATTCATCAGTTTTCATAAGGCAATTCACGCAAACTAGGAGCATACACAGGGAAAGAAACATCAACGAAGGGAACAGTCGTGAAGAAACAAACTATATTGTACGACTTAAATCTACACTATTATTATATCTAAAATAATTGCAAAAAAAAAACAATATAAAATAAAAAACCTTAAACATTAAAACCCTACATATACTTATTTTACTACTTTAGCATACCAAATATATACTTACTTACACTCATGGCCAAATTAATAGGTGTGGCCCAATGACTCTAACATATGGTAGAATAATTATGGTATGGCAACATCTAGAAGCGCGAAACTATTTTTTTGTAGGTATGGAAGCACCATTTGAAAAAGAAATAGGGAAATCCCCCCAAAAAGTTTACCCGCTAAAAAGTTTTGGCTGTTTTACATTCTCCACCCAAAAATTGACCTGGACACATTAATAGGTGTGTTTTATTAAACAAAAAAATATTAAAATATTAAAGAGTTTTTAAGTAAGCAAAGGTAGTATATTTATTGAATATAATTAGATTGATGCAAAAAAATATTTATTTGCAACATTTTAATAAAATTAGATGGGTCGTCGAGTTCACTGCAGTGCTGAAGAGAGAAATCTCGTTCTTAAGCTCCGTGAAGAGGGTAAAACTTATAAATGCATTGCCTCACTAATGGGACGATCGGAGAACCTCGTCACAAATGCCCTAAAACCAAAAAAAGATAAAAAGAAGCCGGGTGTCCGTCGGAAAACTACCGTAACAGACGATTCTCGTATAGCCACCTTGGCTAAAAGGGATCCTTTTAAGTCATCGAGAGCGATTGCCAGCGAAATGGGCAATGTGGTATCAGCACGAACTATTCGTCGACGGCTATTAAACTCGGATCTACCAGGAAGAGTTGCTCGCAGGGTTCCTCTACTGCGAGGAGCAAATATTTAGAGGAGGAAACATTTTGCTCATACTCACAAGACCTGGTGTGGCTTAGAGGGAGAGCGTAAATGGAGGAACATTCTCTGGAGTGATGAGACAAAAATAAATTTGTTTGGGAATGACTCAAACAGAAATGTTCGAAGACCAAAAGGCAAAGAATTCGATCCGAGATACACAAAGAAGACGGTTAAGCACGAAGGAGGCGGCATAATGGTTTGGGGCTGCTTTTCATGGCAAGGTGTTGGTCCAATTCATCGAATTGACGGCATAATGGACAGATCCCTGTATAAGGAAATATTGAGTGGTGTTATGCTACCATATGCAGACGACAACATGCCTCTGAAATGGAAATTCCAACAGGATAACGATCCTAAACATTGCTCCCGAGTAGTTAAGGATTGGTTTGAAGAAAATAGAATTGACGTTATTGAGTGGCCAAGTCAATCTCCAGATCTCAATACTATCGAGAACCTTTGGGGACACCTGAAAAGGGAAATTTCTAAGACTAGCTGCTCTAATAAGTCCCAATTATGGGAAAATATTCAAAAGGAATGGTACAACATTCCTGTGGAAATGTGTAGTGTAATATCCTCTATGCCCCAAAGGATCAGCAAAGTCATTGCGAATAAGGGAGGCCATACAGGGTATTAACCATATTCATCTAAATATTCCACAATATTTCAGAAATATTAATTTTTTTTTAATAAATTTAATTTATTTAATTGGGCACACCTATTAATCTGGCCAGCAAAATTTGGAGTATTTTGTGAACTATGCCAAAATTATGTTAAACATTATTATTTTTTTACCATTTTTGTTGTTGGTATAATTCTAAGATATGTCTATTTTTGAATACAAGTTGTTTTTTTAAGTTACATGAAAAAATAAAGACGTAATTACCTTTAAAAAAAAAAAAAAAAATCACACCTATTAATTTGGCCATGAGTGTATATATATACTTAATAAATACTTACGTGAAATGTAATGACATTATTAAAGGCTAGCGAAAGTGCGGCTGTTACCCCACAAAGAACCACCAGCAACGCGATGACACCTAAAACCGAAAAACGTTGCAGTTTTAGAGTGTACCGTTGGTAGAGAAATTCCAGTTCTTCATTCTCAAATCTTAGCGTATTGAGTGGACGGCAGTGCGCCGCTGTAACGGCATGATCCATGCCGCAGCCGTCGTTCTGCCGTTTATCGGCTGATCTTCAGCGATGATTCAAGTTCTGCAATAAATTAATGGGATTTTTTTAAAATAAGGGGCACATTCTAATTACTACTAGCTTCATTTCAATATTCTCAATAGATAGTTTTCACTCAAACAGGTACGTAATATTTCCTTTAATTTTTAGACCCCGTACTCTAAAAAAGAGTAGAGGGGTCTATTAGGTTTGTCAGAAGCGAAACGTGCTTAACAGACAGAAGGAGGCGTGGCCGACCCCATAAAGTATATATATTCTTGATCAGCATCAACAGCCGAGTCGATATAGCAATGCCCGTCTGTCTGTCCGTCCGTCCGTACGAACACCTGGATCTGTTGAACTACAACAGCTAGAGCAACCAAATTTATAATGAAAATCCGTTATTAAGTCAGGCAGGTTAAGTTTATTTCAAATTGTTGCCACGCCCCTTACCACCCCCCTAATAAGCCAAAAACAAGACACACCTCGAAAAAAAAAGTAGTTTTAGGCCAATATCTCAGTAACTATGGCACCAAGGATCACCAATTTGCATTGCCATTTAAAATTTTGGACTGCCACGCCCCCTTTTCTCACACTTGAAAAAACTTCAAATGCCGTTTTTTGCGAACTTGTTCGTATCATATAGTATTGTTATTTATAATTCGTGTGGTATATATGATGCATGCATGTATGTATGTGTGTATTTGGCACAGCCAGCGACCGCGGGCAGCGCTGCCGACACACAGGCAGCGAAAACGTTCGAACATGTGCTTGTGTGTTTCTATCTCGCTTGCACCTATCGGTTGATATTGCGTTCAATTATCAATATTGTAACGCTTCTAGTTTTCTTGTTTATAGTCCGATTTTAATGCGCCTTTCAGTATAGTTTAATATAGTTAGTCTCCATACGAATTATATAATTACAATACTGTACGATACGAACAAGTTCGCCAAACCCGGCATTGAAGGTTCCACACTTTTTTATCAAATGTGGGAAAAGTGGGCGTGGCAGTCCAAAATTTTAAATGGCAATGCAACTATGCCGTCGCTACGAACCTCCCGTTCCAGAATTGGTGATCCTAGGTGCCATAGTTACTGAGATATTTGCCGAAAAAACCAATTTTTTCCGAGGTGTGTCCAGTTTTTTGCTTATTGTGGGCGAATGGGGCGTGGCATCGAAAAAAAAAAAAGATTCTTGTATTGACTGACTAAATATGTAATCGTTTGACACCAAACTCGAACTTGTAGCTCTTACCATCTCTGAAATCTGTTTGTTCATACGGACAGACGGACAGACAGACGGACATGGCTATATCGACTCGGCTTGTGATGCTGATCAAGAATATATATACTTTATGGGGTCTGACACGCCTCCTTCTGCCTGTTACATACTTTAGCACAAACCCAATATACTCTTGCAGAGAGTATAAAAAGATTAACCAAATTCAAACTCCACAGGTCCCTTCTTCATGATCATATTGTCATCCATACTCTCTACCATATGCCGTGCTCAACAAATTCAAATAAATAACTTGGATACAGACTACGGATACTTATTGTTTTCAGACAAACCCATAGAATTACCAACTAGATTTGAACACCACTCTTTACGAATTAATGTTTCTGAAATAATAACAACAAATGAATATTTTCGTAGAACTATTCCAAGCTTTAACAAGTAAGAAAGGCTACAGTCGATCGAGCCGACTGTAAAAGACCCCGTACTCCCATAGAAGTGCGCAATTGTATTCAATTTAAATTTAAATTTTTGAATGAAATTTAAAAATTTTAATTTTATATGTACATTTTGAATTGAAATTAAAAAAAATTAAATTAACAATTCGCATTGCCGCAACTCTATCAGTTGCACCACGCGCCACTTTCAAGAATTCTCCGATAGCATTTACATATTATTCATACAAACACACATTCGTTTGAAATTATATGTATGCATGTATGTATGTATGTGTGTATTCGGCGCGGCCAGCGTCTGCCGGCAGCGCTGTCGCCACACAAGCATCGAAAATGTTCGAACATGTGTTTGTATGTTTCTGTCTCGCTCTCGCGCGTAAGTGATATTGCAGTTAAATAACAAACTTTCTAACGCAGTAGCTCTTTTGTTAAAGGTAGTATGTTGATGCCCCTTTCAGAATAGTTTGATTTTATATGTCTCTATACGAATGTTGAATTACAACACTCTACTATATGAATAAATGCCTTAAACATGGCATTAAAGTGAAAACGTTTGGTTAACTCTCAGGAGAAAAGGGGGCGTGGCAGCTCAAAATTTTTAATGGCATTGCATTAAGGGTGTCACTAGCAACCTGTTTACCAGAAATGGTGTTCCTAAGTGCCATAGTTACTGAGTTATTGGCCTAAAAGTAAATTTTTTTCGAGGTGTGTCTGGTTTTTTGCTCATTGCGGGGGCGGTAAGGAGCGTGGCAACAATTTGAAATAAACTTGATCTGCTCGCGAAGATAACGGACTTTCATTCCAAATTTGGTGTCTCTAGCTTTTGTAGTTTAAAAGATCCAGGTGTTCATACGGACGGACGGACAGACGGACAGACAGACAGACGGACATTGCTATATCGACTCGGCTGTTGATGCTGATCTAGAATATATATACTTTATGGGGTCGGCCACGCCTCCTTCTGCCTGTTACGCACATTTCGCTTCTGACAAACCTAATAGACCCCTATACTCTTTTTTAGAGTACGGGGTCTAAAAATTCATCACAAATCAATTATTTGTATTCAAAATTACAACAAGAATTAAATGGTATAATCTTTCACCATGAGAATCGAAATAAACGACGACTGTTCAACATTGGAGGCTCACTATTTAAATTCCTTTTTGGCACACTTGACGATAATGACAGACGAGAATTTGAAAAAAATATTGAAAATCTATCTTTAAATACTGTGCAAGCTCAAGACATTAATGGTATTATAAACATAATTAATACCAAAATGCAACAATTTAAAGATCATCAAAACAAACGAACACTTCAAGAAACATTTATTTGCCAATTATTACAATTTATAGAATATGTAGAAGACATTGAAATGGGTATGCAATTGTCTAGATTGGGACTTTTCAACCCTAAGTTACTTACCTATGACCGACTTGACAGTGTTGACAACCGAAACATTCTACTAATTAAAACCTCCACTTGGATTAATCACCAAGATAATATCATACTAATTGTATCCCACATCCCAATCAACTTTAAAACTATTAAAACCATTAAAATCATTCCCTATCCTGACAATGATGGCTATCAACTCGATTACACCAGTACCACCTCTTATTTTGAAAAAGATAATAAAATTTTTAATAGAAACAAGTAAGAAAGGCTACAGTCGACGTGCCGACTGTATAAGACCCCGTACTCCTTGTAGTTGCGATCACTTAGCAAATACTACATGTCTTCATACAAATTTTTTGTTTTTGACCGATTTGTCCTATGGGAGCTATAAGCTATAGTTGTCCGATCTTGATGAAACTTGGTGAGGATAGTTATAGTTGTACCATACACCTACTGTGTAAATTTGCTTTCATAGTTTCAAAGTTGTAGTGCAATGAAAACTGTTTTTTACAATTTGCGGGGGCGGTAGGGGGCGTGGCAAAAATTGGAAATAAACTTAACCTGCCTGCAATATAGACGGACTTTCATTCCAAATCTGGTGGCTCTAGCTCTTGTAGTTTAAAAGATCTAGGTGTTCATACGGACGGACGGACGGACAGACAGACGGACAGACACACAGACGGACAGACGGACAGACAGACAGATGGACATTGCTATATCGACTCGGCTGTTGATGCTGATCTAGAATATATATACTTTATGGGGTCGGCCACGCCTCCTTCTGCCTGTTACGCACATTTCGCTTCTGACAAACCTAATAGACCCCTATACTCTTTTTTAGAGTACGGGGTCTAAAAATGAACCAATATTTGATGAATGTATTACAAAAATTTTACTTCATACAAAATTAATTTGTAACTTTAAGCAGATAAACGAAAAAGAAATCATTAAGTACATAGAGCCAAATACAATTGTAACATGGAACATATCCAACATAAATGTAAAACAAAACTGTCAAAAAAGTAATACAGATCTTAATATTCATGGTAATAAAATTATTAATGTCAATCAATGTAAACTACAAATAAATGACATCATTTTAAGCGACAATTACTTACAACCCGAAATAGATCTAACACCTTTGTATCCACCAATAGAAATTATCAAAATTAAGCCTATCAAACATGACGACATTGTAAAACTTGTATCCCAAAATAATGTCTTTTCATATACAATAATTATAACCATTATTATTATATTCATAATCATATTGTTATATTTAAAATATGTATCATTTAATCCCATAATATTAATCCATAAAAAATGTAAGAAACAAATTCACGAACACAAAAAAGATACACCGCAATCAGTTCAACCAAAAGAACAACAACAAGATGAAACAGTTATCGAAGTGACACAATCAAATTTACCAAAACTTTACCCTTCAGCCTCGCCTTGATTCACAGGCTCGCCTCTTAAGGAGAGGGAAGTGACATATTCATCCCGATTATGTCTACAGAGTTCCATATCCCCAATTATAAACATTCCCAAGCTTCACTTGAGAATGAATCCAACCCCCAATTATAAACATTCCCAAGCCTCACTTGAGAATAAATTCAACAATTGTAAACAAAAAGCCGTCTAGCCGGCGCATCTCCCCCAATCGATCAGCATCGATTGCAAATCACATAGTCAGCATAATTTTTGTTCCCAGCTTAAGCCGAGATAACGAGCAACGCTTGGTTCCCAGCAACCAGCGGTGCCCTCCATAATGTAAACATTCAACAGAGCTTTCTTTATCATTTATTAAACCAATATCTGTTAGTCTTAAGTTGATATTGAATAAAACAAGTCGTGAATCTAAAATCTCGCTTCGTCTTTTATTTTTACATCAACGTTGTCGTTAGAGTGTGTCGCGACATTTATTCGATTCGATTAAACACATTAAATATTCAATTATATACCTTATGCATGCACATACAATCATTTATTCAAAAACATACGGCATGCTTTAGGTATACTCCCGTTTGGCCGCTGCTTCTAGCGACAGAACTCTAGTGTCCTCAGTTAATGCCAAAATTACCAAAATTACTTAGGGCTGTCTCCTCTAATTAAAATATATCTAATGAATATCGCAAATCTCTTATGGAGATGGCTGAACAATCCCTGGACATAGTGACATTAAGGGCAACTGGCTGCAAACATGCTCGCTAGGCTGGCGGTAGTCCCCCCTCTTGAAAATGAGAGAGGGTAAGTATCCATGCCAATAGCTACTTGCTGACTATATTTAAAAAAACATTGAACACCTAGACGACCTTAGGAGGGAAACCACTACCAAACTATGCTAACTCGGACAAACAGCTCCAGTGTCTTCAGCGCACTCACGGTAAACTGAAGCTGCGGAAACGAGAAGAAACTGGCTCACTTTTTCTGCCACTTCCCAGCTCACAGCCACGACAGATAACAGCATCTCGGTGCCTAACCTTAGGGCCATATGAGGGTTTTTTTTTATTTTGAACACGAATATTTTTAGCGGACATTGAAGACAAAAAATAATTGGGAAAAAACACGAAGTTTTTTTAAACCGCAATTTTCATTCAATGCCTTTTTTTAAATAATCGGAAACTCATATTGCACCCCAAATTCAATCTATTTTAAGAATTTGTGTTTTTATTTTTTGTTTTCAGATCAAAATAAAAAGCTGTCGAATTCCCGACCACAAGCAATAAAAGAGTATATACTCGATGAGTAACGGGTATAAAAGCAAAGTTTGTTGGGCAATAATTTAACTCGTTTGGCACATTTAATAAAATTTGATCAAAGAAACAGATTGTATGGTATTTGAGGGTAGCATTGGCAAGGTTCACTCTCCCACCATGTACTGTTACCATGATTTTGAATCGTTCGTGCGGAATGTCTAATGTGGCATGAACTGTGTGTGAACAACAGCCATTTAAAAATAAACGGCAATATAGATTTATAGACAGATTTACGTATGTAATTACAAAAAGAAAGACTGCAATGGTTGACTCCGACTCTACGACACCTGTTAATCAGTTGTAATATACATATATATATAACTATATTAACACTACAATATTCTAATTATGTTAGTGTAATCTTTCAGTCGATTGACTACAGGGCTACTGATAGTTTGAAAAAAGTATGTCATATTGTGTCTGAGATTATTTTATTTATACAGTGAGACGGACATAGCTCGCTCGCTTATTAATGGAGATCAAAAATAAATGTACCATATGCGGCTGGAAATGAGTACTTCTCCCATTAATATAAGTAACAATGATAATAGGATACACTCTTACTTTATAATTTACAAGTAAAAGAATTAAGTTTATATTTGCAGCATATGTAAATGCGGTTGCATAAGAACAATCCACCGTCAAAATAAGAATTAGTAAACCTTATACTCACTGTATAAATTCGGTTTTAACAACAAAATGTTCTATACTAAAACATATTTATACTTGTTACTCGTAGAATATATATATAACATGGAGGGAGGCGTGGCAGAGCCAATCAGTTCGTTCGTCTAAAGGATCTCAGAGACTATATGAAGTAGATAGGCGCGAGAGGTCACAAATTAGTGACAAAATACCCAAGATGTACAAGTTTTTATTTGTTTTAGGGTGATCTATTTTCATCTAAGAGTCAATGTACAGGTAATAATATAATGTTTTAGTACTCGGTCCTCAAGGCACTCTTGGGCATTAAGTTAAAAAAAAAGAAATTTTCATAATTGAACGTTACAGGTGAACGAAAGCTTTTACACACTTTTTGAATGCATATTTGAGATTAGAATCCCCAAATTACCCTAGAAAAAAATATTCGAGGTATATTCTTCCATAACTTTAGAAAGAGGGCTTAGAGGGTTAAGAAAAATCATATATTAAACACAAAACTGACAAAAAGTGCATCTTGTTGTGTACCAGCTGCGGACAAAAATAGTTCGCTTAAATACCCGAGAGTGCCTTAAGGAACGCATTACTATATCGCTGCTACAACGCACACTTTTTATTTATTTATATGTCGAATCCTTCAAATAAGGAGTAACCAATCTTTAGAGAAACAAGTAAGAAAGGCTACAGTCGATCGAGACGACTGAAAAAGACCCCGTACTCCCATAGTAGTGGGTATTTGTATTTAATTTGAATTAAAATTTTAAATTAAATTTAAGAATTTTAATTTTATATGTACATTTTGAATTAAAATTAAAAAAAAATTAAATTAACAATTCTCATTGCCAGCACTCGAACCTCAGACCAACGCGCCGCAACTCTACCAGTTGCACCACGCGCCACTTTTAAGAATTCTCCGATTATCAGCATTTACATATTATTTATACAAACACACATTCGTTTGAAATTATATGTATGCATATATGTATGCATGCATATATGTATGCATGTGTGTGTGTATTCGGCGCGGCCAGCGTCTGGCGGCAGCGCTGTCGCCACACAAACATCGAGAACGTTCGAACATGTGTTTGTATGTTTCTTTCTCGCTCTCGCGCGTACAGTGATGTTGCAGTAAAATAACATACTTTTTTATTTATTTATTTATTTTTATTTATTGTCTGACTTCTAAAAAACCAATTTGGTTTACACGTGAATTGACACGTTTAAAAAACATTAAATCTAAATTTTATAAGAAATTCAGGGAATCTGGCTCTTCCCTGGATCTCTCTCGATATGTAATTGCTCGATCGGATTTCTCTGCATTGAACAGCCTGTGCTATCGGAATTACCTAAGAAGCTGTGGTCAGCAGTTTCGAAGTAATCCTAAACTTTTTTATAACTTCGTTAATGCGAAGCGCAAATCATCAACACTTCCTTCCTCAATGGTTTTTGAAAATAAGACTGCTAACTCTGATCAGGCTATAGCCGATTTATTTGCTGATTTTTTCCAATCTACTTATTGCATTCATCAAAATAATCTAAACTTGCCTTATCCTTACCGTGTAAATGCTTCTAATTGTAACTTTAGGCCATTGATCACTGAAGAATCTAAAGGCTGTTAAACCTGTTCTTTCCCCCGGCCCGGATGGAGTTCCAGGTTGCGTGCTCAGAAACTGTGCCGACCAACTCTTGAAACCTTTGTATACATTATTTAATTTGTCTGTTGAATCGTGCTGCTTTCCTGACATCTGGAAATCATCTTTTATTATTCCCCTTCATAAAAAGGGTACTAAATCTGACACTTGTAACTATAGGGGTATCTCAAAGTTGTCTGCAATTCCTAAAACTTTTGAGAAATTAATAACTTCTCAATTGCAACATCTTTGTAGATCTATTGTTTCACCTTGCCAGCACGGGTTTATGAAATATAGATCTACTACCACTAACTTATTAGAATTTACTTCCATTGTTATACAGGGGTTTCAAAATAAATTGCAAACAGATGTCATTTACACTGATTTTAGCAAGGCTTTTGATACCGTTAATCATTGTCTTTTAATACATAAACTTAATTTGCTTGGATTTCCAGATAAATTAATTCTTTGGATTGCGAACTATTTATGTTCTAGAACTCAACAAGTTAATTTTAATGGCACGTTATCCAAGCCCGTGCGTGTTACCTCGGGGGTTCCTCAAGGAAGCCATCTTGGGCCTTTACTTTTTTCACTATTCATTAATGATCTGCCTTCAGCGATTTCTAGTTCCCGGGTTCTGATGTATGCCGATGATGTAAAACTTTGTTTGTCACGAACTGACTCTTGCCTGAGTCACGGTCTACAAAGCGATCTCGACACACTTCAAGCCTGGTGTATTGTTAACTTACTACATCTCAATTTTAGTAAATGTAACGTAATGTCCTATAGTAGGCGAATTCCAACCTATAATAACTACTTTCTTGACGGCAAGCCTCTTCAGAGAATAGAGTCGGTTAATGATTTGGGTATCCTTTTCGATCCAAAACTAAAGTTTGATAAGCACATCTCCTCTGTTGCTAATCGAGCATTCGGTGTCTTGGGTTTCATAAAGCGGTGGGCTAAGGAATTCGACGATCCCTACCTAACAAAAACTCTTTATACTGCACTTGTACGCCCTATTCTTGAATATGGATCGTGTGTATGGTCTCCCCAATACATGATTTATCAGGACAGATTAGAATCTGTACAAAAACAATTTCTTTTGTTTGCCCTTAGGGGCCTTAGCTGGAATACTAATATTAGACTACCTTCGTACCGTAGTAGACTTTTATTGATTAACCTTCCTTCCCTTTCGGATCGTAGAACCATGCTTGGTGTAGTTTTCTTACATAAACTAATTAATGGTCAGATAGATTCCACGTATCTAATTAGCCAAATTAGATTTGCTGTTCCGATGCGAAATACTAGAAACTTTCTTCCTTTGTCCCTTCAACGTTGTACCACCAATTATTCTTTACATAATCCGTTTCGTATCCTATGTACTAACTATAATAGTTTTTCTCATGTAGTGTGTGGTGCCACTTCCTTATCAACACTTAGAATTTCACTTCTCTCCTACATTTCTAATCGCGTGCCTTACCGTTGATCAACGCGTTACTAACATTTGACCTAAATTTTCTTAATTTTTCTTAATTTTATTTGGTTGGTCTGGTTAGTGTTTTTCTGGGGTTTTCCTAACCCTTGCAACGAATGTTGGACCAACGTTTCTTAATTGTTTTTAATTTTTTTTAATACTTCCCCAGTAAGTTAAGTTCATTAATTAAACTTAAATTTAATTATAATGTTAATTTCAAACCTTTTTTTTTTTTTTTTTCTCTCTTTTGTTTTTAAATTTAATGTAAATCTTACTTTTAATTATTTTCGTATACATTATTACATTAATTTAATTCATTTTTTCTTTTTGTGTCGACTGTTAATAGTCAGACAATAAATAAATAAATAAATAAACATACTACCACTCTTTTTTAGAGTACGGGGTCTAACAACGGGTATCTTTTGTACACCAGAGATTAAATATTCATGCAGTCATGCATATTGCGTGAGCTTGGTTTTCATATAAGCCAAAGAAAATTTTTTTATTATGCGAGCTGGGTGGGTAATGAATATTATGTTCAATTTGATAGTGCTATCTGTGCAAACAAACTAAATAATATTTGAAGTGAATAAAGTGAATTACAAGAAAAACTAATGAATTAAACTAAGTGAAGCCTTTAATATTCAAACAAAAAACTGAAATAAATGTTGCTTAATGGAATAAAAAATCAAAACAAAAATCAATCATAACATAAATACCACAAAATGGAAGGAGGAGCAGCAGACGCAACAACCTTGTCTGATGCCAGCATGTCAGAAGTAATCAATCAACTGAAAGATCTACAATATTCCTTTAACCAGCCATATTTTAAACAACTATTTCATCCACCACAACCACATTAAAACAATAACAGTATGCATTACACTAACGCTTATTTACCTCGACCAGTTCAACCCGTACCGATTTCGACAAGACCGGTATAGTTTACACCTAGACTAAATTTCCGTCAAAAGTGCCACTATACAAGAGCATCGACATACACAAAAGGTTAATATTCCTTCTAATAACATATTCATGAATAATAGTGAATTCCTTTTAGATAAATTCTCTTCGGATTATGACTTATTAATTGACAGAAGCCCAAGCAGTAATAGATTAAAAATCCCAGTCAGTAACATTTTTTAAAAAAAAAATACAAATTAATGAAATGATTCTTTAATAGTAAATCAAAATCATTTTTTAGCCCACCCAAATTTTGTATCTAAAGAATATTGCAGTAGTTCTTAATTCGCACACATTTGTAATACACAATTAGCTGAAAACTTTTATTAAAATCCTATCAGCATATTTAATTCCAAGAAAGAGATGAACTATGTTTTATCAACATATAATCCCCATAACTCTCCCATTTATGCCAAACCATATACTTATCCTCAAGCTTATGAGCAAGAGGTTGAAAATCAAATCCAGGAAATGTAAAATCAAATCGGGTAAACAAGAGTTTAGAATAGTAATCGACTATTGAAAACAAAACGATGTAATTATAAATGACACCAAACTTCTACGATATATTATGAAAGCAAGGTAGATGTAAATAATTTACCACAATTTATCTGCGAATGGTTTCCACCAGCTGGATGGATTCAGATGCAATACAAAACAACAGCAATGGTTTAAAAAATACTTCTGCAACTTTTCAACGTTGCATGAATAATGTTTTACGACCATTATTAAACAAGCATTGTTTGGACGTTATTATCGTATTTTTCGCATCCTTTGAAGAGGATCTGCATTCACTTTAAATAGTTTTCGAAAAGCTTTCTAAAGCTAATCTTAAACTACAACTTGATAAAGTTTCTTAAATAAAAAATATTTTCCTTGGACATATCATAATTAGGCACGCAATAAAACCCAATCCTGAAGAAATCCAGGCCATTTAAAATACCCAATTCCAAAAAAGTTCAAAGAAATTGAAGATTTTCTTGGATAACCAGATATTATAAACTAGAAAGAAAAGTACAGTCGAACGCGCCGTATAATACTCTCTGCATTTGTCCCGATTAAATTATTAAAATCGGTATCGAGATATTACAATGTGAATTACTTGCATTAAAATACGTTAAAACAAAAACAATCTAAGCATAATCAAACATACATACATCTGTTAGTGTGTATTCGAATACACACACGTTTGACAATATGTATATGACGCAAATATGTATGTATGTGTGTGTGTATTCGGCGCAGACAGCGACCGCGAGCAGCGCTGACGACACACAAGCAGCGAAAACGATCGAACATTCGCTTGTGTGTTTCTATCTCGCTTGCACCTATTGCGTTCAATTATCAATATTGTAACGCTTCTAGTTTTCTTGTTTAGAGTCCGATTTTAATGCGCCTTTCAGGATAGTTTAATATAGTTAGTCTCCATACGAATTATAAACTACAATACTGTACGGTAAGAACAAGATCGCTAAAACGGCATTAAAGATTCCAGACTTTTTTATCAAATGTGGGAAAAGTGGGCGTGGCAGTCCAAAATTTTAGATGGTAATGCAACTATGCTGTCGCTAGGAACCTCCCGTGAACCTAGGTGCCATAGTTACTGAGATATTTGCCAAAAACACCAATTTTTTCCGAGGTGTGTCCAGTTTTTTGCTTATTGTTGCCGAATGGGGCGTGGCATCGAAAAAAAAAAGATTCTTGTATTGACTGACTAAATATCTGATCGTTTGACACCAAGCTCGAACTTGTAGCTCTTACCATCTCTGTAATCTGTTTGTTCATACGGACAGACAGACAGACGGACAGACGGACATGGCTATATCGACTCGGCTTGTGATGCTGATCAAGAATATATATACTTTATGGGGTCTGCCACGCCTCCTTCTGCCTATTACATACTTTTGCACAAACCCAATATACTCTTGCAGAGAGTATAAAAACTTTTCGACATTATCTACTAGGACAATTTTGAAATTATTCAAAATGCACACAAAGAAATTATCAACCGAGTTCAAGGAACTCATTCATATTATCGCTTACACTATTTACCATATGTACATGTTCCTACTTCAAATTTATATTATCGCTCACACTATTTACCATAAGCCATACCATACCATACCATAAATAATAAAGATACGGACCACGGAAATTTACTTTTCTTAGATAACCCATTAGGATTAACAACTAGATTTGAACATTATTCTTTCATACTGAATATATTCTTCTAACTGAAAAAATAAAAAAACTATTAATTTCGTAGAGCTATTCCTTACTTTAAAAACTCATCACAAATCAGTTATTTATGCACCCAATTACAACAAGAACTGAATTGTTCATTATATATTATTTCATCATGAGAATCGTAAAGAACGCCTACTGTTCAACATTGTTGACTTATACAAATTTCTTTTTGGCAGACTTGACGATAATGACAGAGTTGAATTTGAGAAAAACATTGAAAACTTATCTTTAAATATTGTTCAAACTAAAGATATAGATGACATAATAAACATAATAAATAGCGAAATTTAAAAATTTTAAGACTTTCAAAACAAACGAACACTGCAAGACATATTTACTTACCAAATATTACGATTTATAGAATATGTAGAAGTCATTGAAATAGGCATGCAATTTCAATCCCAAATTACTTACCTATGGCAGACTTGACAGTGTTAATAACCGAAACATTCTTTTAATTAAATATCTACTTGAATTAATTACCAAGATAATATTATACTAATTGTATCCAATATTCCAATAGACTTTCAATCTACTAACACCATTAAAATCATTCAATATTCAGATCCCGATGGATATCAACTCGATTACACTAGTTCTACCTCTTATTTTAAAAAGGAAAATAATATTGTTAATAGAAAAAATAAACAATTATTAATGAATGTATTACGAAAACTTAAACAAAACTAATTTGTACTTTTGAACACATATACACGATAAAGAAATGATAAAATATATTGTTCCTAACACTATTGTAACAAGAACGAAAAGTACAGTCGCATTTAATACTTTCTGCATTTTTCCCGATTATATTATTAAAATCGGTATCCAGATATTACAATGGGTAGTATATTACTTGCATTAAAACACGTTGAAACAAAAAAATCCAAGTATAATCAAACATATATTTGTTTGTTTGTATGCAAATACACATATTTACGTTTGATATTATATGTATGCACATATGTATGTTGTCGGGCGGCGCGGCCAGCGCCAGCGTCATATTAAATAATAATATTGTAAGCGCCAATTACTTACAACTAGGAGTTGATCTTACAACCATTGTATTCACCAATAGAAATAATCAAAGTTAAACCCATAAAACATGACGATATTGTAAAAATACTATCCCAGAAAAATGCCTTGACACACACAATTATAATAATTTATATTAATAATATTCATATTCCTTTACTCAAAATATGTATCTTGTAAAACGAAACGGTACAAACAGTTCAACAACAAGAACAAAACCAAAACTCTACCCATCAATTTCACCATGACTTATAGGTCCTTAAGTCTCTTAAGGAGAGCGTAGTGACAGATTCATACTGAATATATACGCTACCCTATACATAACAATGCTACATAGCAGTGTAGACGAATTCGAATTCCGAACATGCTATATATATATATATATAGAGAAAGAGATTTTCTGCTGTCCCGATCGTGTTTTTAACATTTGTTTTTACATATTTAGCGAATTTTGTTTTCGAGCATATTTGTTTCCATTGAAGGAATCTTGTTCACTCTTAGTTTTTTCTTGTTTTCACTCTATTTGCAAGAGTTATTTTGAGGGAAATGTCCCCTCCGTTATGGCTAAGAGTAACAAGAAAGAAAAGTACAGTCTAGCGCGCCCGACCGTATAATACTCTGTGCATTAGTCCTGATTAAATTATTAAAATCGGTATCGAGATATTACAATGTGAATTACATGCATTAAAACACGTTGAATCAAAAACAATCTAAGCATAATCAAACACACATCTGTTTGTTTGTATTCGAATACACATACGTTTGTCAATATGTATATGATGCAAATATGTATGTATGTATGTGTGTATTCGGCGCAGCCAGCGACCGCGGGCAGCGCTGCCGACACACAGGCAGCGAAAACGTTCGAACATGTGCTTGTGTGTTTCTATCTCGCTTGCACCTATTGCGTTCAATTATCAATATTGTAACGCTTCTAGTTTTCTTGTTTATAGTCCAATTTTAATGCGCCTTTCAGGATAGTTAGTTTAGTTAGTCTCCACACGAATTATGAACAACAATACTGTACGATAAGAACAAGTTCGCTAAATACGGCATTGAAGGTTACAGACTTTTTTATCAAATGTGGGAAAAGTGGGCGTGGCAGTCCAAAATTTTAAATGGCAATGCAACTTTGCCGTCGCTAGGAACTTCCGGTTCCAGAATTGGTGATCCTAGGTGCCATAGTTACTGAGATATTTGCCGAAAACACCAATTTTTTCCGAGGTGTGTCCAGTAAAAAACATTATTATATGTTAATGCAGATAATCAGCAGTACCTGCAAATTGAGGTGTGGTGCATATGGTAGAGTAGCGACATGTGAGAATCCTGTGTCTGATACCGCGGGTTCGATTGCAGCTGACGCGTAACTTCTTTTTTACTTTTTTAAATTTTAATTTAAACTATTATCTTTTTATACCCATTACTCGTAGAGTAAAAGGGTATATTGTAATCGTTGGAATGTATGTAACAGGCAGAAGGAGGCGTGGCAGACCCCATAAAGTATATATATTCTTGATCAGCATCAATAGCCGAGTCGATATAGCCATGTCCGTCTGTCCGTCCGTCCGTCCGTCTGTATGAACAAAAGGATCTCAGAGACTATAAGAGCTAGAAAAATGATAGTGGTCGCAAATGAAAGGTACAATACCCAAGCAGTACAAGTTTGTTTTTGTTTTTTGACACGCCCACTTTAGGGCGTTTTATTTGCATATAAAGGTAAATGTACAGGTAAACGTAGAATGTTTTAGTATAGAAAACTTTTTTGTTAGCTATGCTATCTGAACCAAATTTACACAGAATGTACATATCTAGGACCTACATGTACTGACCAAGTTTTCAAATCGGACAACTATATCGTATAGCTCCCATAGGGCTGATCGATCAAAAATACGCCCCAAATAATATATATATACTGACCAAGTTTGATCCAAATCGGACAACTATATCGTATAGCTCCCATAGGGCCGATCGTTCGAAAATATGCTCTAAACAGACTTTGTATGAAAATTTTCTGTGTTTGCCAAGCTATTATATCCATCACCATTGTTAATAACAAATTGAAACTGAGTAACGGGTATCCTAAAGTCGCGAGACGACTATAGCATTCTTTCTTGTTTTAAATTTGTATTTGAAAATATGAATCAGTCTACTGCTTCTTCTATTAAGTTTCTAAGTATTTTTGTATGCGCACTACAAGGAGTACGGGGTCTTATACAGTCGGCACGTCGACTGTAGCCTTTCTTACTTGTTTATACTAAAACATTCTACTTTTACCTGTACATTTACCTTTATATGAAGATAGAACGCCCTAAAAGGGGCAAAAACAAAAACAAAAAACAAAAACAAACTTGTACTGCTTGGGTATTGTACCTTTCATTTGCGACCCCTATCATCTTTCTAGCTCTTATAGTCTCTGAGATCCTTTTGTTCATACAGACGGATGGACGGACAGACGGACATGGCTATATCGAATCGGCTATTGATGCTGATCAAGAATATATATACTTTATGGGGTCTGTCACTCCTCCTTCTGCCTGTTACATACATTCCAACGATTACAATATACCCTTTTACTCTACGAGTAACGGGTATAAAAACAAACATGCCGTACAAGATCAAATTACTTGCCCACAAAGTACTTAGTTGTGGCTAAGGTTCGAGCACGGCTATGTGTTGCGAAAGTCTCACATTGAGGTATGACAAGAAAGCTTGACATCGGAAAGATGCTGTCACAACAGCATAAGGATGCCTTCTCCACTCGACTCTCATGCCGACTGGCAGAACTCTCTCCAACGCCTATAAATACTGCTGATTTGTGGTCGCACATATCCAACGCCATAACCACTTCTGCTGTGGAAACTCTGGGATTCCAGCGACCTCCGAAACGGAATCCATGGTATTTCCAGGAGTGTCGAGAAGCGACTGCTGCAAAGGACGCCGCCTAAAGAAGAACGCTGCAAGCAGGAGCCACTCGAGCGGTAGTGGACATTTATAGGTCGCGGAGACAAGATGAGAAGCGCCTTTTCATAAGGAAGAACCGGGAGATAGAAAGGCTTGAGTGTGAGAAGATGGAGAGTAGCAGATGCAGGAATGATGCCCGTGGCTTTTACCGGAGTCAAACGTATGACTCAAGGGTATAAGCCCAGATCGCTTGCCTGCAGGAGTGATGACGGAAACCTTCTCACAGATGCGGAGATGTTACTGAGGTTATGGCGGTTATGAAAGTCTTTTGGCTGGAAACAGTGAAGACGAACCTGACGAAGTTGATCCACTAACCCCAATCAGACATAAAAACAATAAAGCCGCTGGAGCTGATGGGCTACCGGCTGAAATGTTTAAGGCCGGAGTCGATGAGTTGGTAGGGTGTATACACCAGCTCATCAGCAGAGTATGGCTATCGGAAAGCATGCCCGTTGATAGGAACCTCAGTATAATCTGCCCCATCCTAAAGATCTAATTACCGTGGCATTACCCTTCTTCGCGTCGCATACAAGGTTCTCATGAGCGTGATGTGTGAGAGACTTAAGCCATATGCTGAAGCATTGATCGGACCGTATCAATGCGGCTTTCGTCCTGGGACGTCCACAGTCGACCAGATCTTCATACTACGCCAGATTTTAAAGAAAGCGCACGTGGACCAAATCGACACCTACCACCTATTTGTCGATTTTAAAGCTGCCTTCGATAGCCCACAGCGAGATCGCCTGTACGCTACCATGTCTGAGCTTGGTATACCTGCAAAGCTAATACGGCTTTGCAGAATTACATTGAGCAACACCATCAGCTCTGTCAAGGTAGGAAATGACCATTCCGAAACCGTCTTGACTCTCACCTTACTGCTGGCGACTATAACTTCGAGTCTGTCAAGGAGTTTGTATACTTGGGAACTGCAGTGACCAATAGCAATGATGTCAGCCTGGAGATCATGCGGAGGATCACACTTGCCAACAGTTGCTACTTTGGGCTCAGTAGGCATTTTAATAATAGAGCCCTCTCTCGGAAGGCAAAGGTTGTACTATACAAAACTCTCATCACTCCAGTGTTGCTGTATGGTGCGGAAGCCTAAACAATGACGCAGTCAGACGCAGCTGCTCTTGGTGTCTTCGAGAAAAAGATACTGCGCAAGATCTTCGGACCAATTGGCGTTGGCGGTATCTATCGCATCATGTGGATTGACAGGTTGTACGAGTTTTACGGGGATGTAGACATGGTCAAGCGAGTTAACATTCAGCGCCTTCGCTGGCTAGGCCACATTGTCCGTATGGAGGAAACAACTCCAGCTCGCTCTGTTTTTGAAGCGGTAGTTCGCGGACAACGGAGGAGAGGAAGGCCACGCGCACGTTGAAAGGACCAGATGGATGCCCTCCGTGCACCACTTAGTGTTACTAACTGGCGAAGTCGCGCACAGGACAGAGAAGCGTGGAGGCAAATCGTGCATCAGGCTGAGCCCCGTTAGGGGTGTTATGGCCAATTATTATTATTATAAACAATTTGAAAAATGGGAATCACACCCACGAGGTAATGAACGCTTTGATAGAATCGGCTAGGGATCAAGCACTAGTTGTTTTTATTAGAGCATTGGACGGTGATATTTCGAAATAGTTAATCGTGCGTAGGCCAACGAATTTGCCCGAAGCATATTCTATATGCTTAGATATGCAAAACGTGAAAGGAAACAAATACCCACCCATAACGTCGATAAGTTCGCAGCCCCTAATGTGAATTACAGATCCCCGGTGTCCATAGATATCCTCCACCTTTCCACGCAAAGCAATCTTACTCTTTTAGGCGTGCAGTTTTCTCAAAGATCTCCTGGTATTCGCCCGCCATCAAAATAGAGAGCAACCAGTCGAGAGAATCGTACCGGTAAGGTTTCACCGGCAAGGGGAAGGTTTCAAGCGTGGTCCAAGTACTTCCTCGAACCTTAACCCCTTTCGTAAAGCGCAGAGGCTGTACAATTTAGAAGTGGCTCCATATCCTTCTGAGCCTGTTTCAAATGAATCATACCATAATCCAGCGAGCGACTCTTATTATGAAGAGACTTATCGCAATGAGGATACTAGCGAGTTAAACTGCGCATGTAGAAGGGGAGTCGAATTTTATGAGCGACGCCTCTCTAGCGTTCCATACATAAGGAATATAACCAAAGACGGGGCTAAACTACAAAATAGCCCCAAAATTGCCGATGGTAGCACCCCCATCAAAAACCCGTTTCAGGTCCAACCTGCAGCGGAGAATATCCGGATTACCCATTGCCCTATCGGTCGTTTTTTCCAATCTGTTGGTAACAACACATTGACTAAATTCTTCGTACTCCCAGACTGAGTATCATTTGATGGTATCATAGGTGACGATATCCTAAAAACTTTAAAAGCCTTGATAGATAGGAGAAATTATGGCCTAGTAATCACCCCCGGAATTGGAATACCATTGTTAGCAAAAGCTTCGCGGGACATAAACTTTCTGGGCATAGAGCATTCAGAGGCCGTTATAGAGATGCTTGATGGTCATGACGAATACTCTGAAATTTTCGAACCACTCTCGCCCGGGGAGGCTGTAGAAACGAGTGTTAGAGCGGAAATTAGCACGAACACGAACACGTCAGAACCGATTTTCTCAAAAAGCTAGTATGAGAGAAGAGGTAGAGAAACAAGTCGAAGAATTGTTACGCGATGGTATAATCAGGCCTTACAACAGTCCATACAACTTTCCCATTTGTGCCGAAAAAGCAAAAACCAAAAGTGGAAAAAGAATATCGAATGGTGATAGATTTCAAACGCCTTAATGCGGTCAATATTTCTGATACCTACCTTATACCTGATATAACATCAACATTGTCTAGCCTGGGCAAAGCCAAACTCTTCGCAACCCTCGACTTAACGTCGAGGATTCACCAGATTCATATAAAAGAATCGGACATCCAAAAAACTGATTTTTCAATTTTTTACGAAAAATACTAATACCTCCGTCTTCCTTTTGGTTTAAAGAATGCCACATTATTTTTCAAAAGAATGATTGATGCTGTGTTAGAAAAAAAACATCGGCTAGATTTGTTACTTTTATTTTTTTATTTTATTTATTAACGCAGACTAAGAACAGTCGCGAGTATTAAGCAAAAATAAGTTTATAAATATAATTACAATTAATATTAATAATTTTTACAAGGTAAAAATATAAAAAGAAAAAAATTTTATTTAAAACTGAAAAGGCTTAAAAACAAAATTTAGTAGTTTAGATTGAAAAATTAATTAATAGTCTGGGAAGAAAAAGTAATGAAATTGATCCAACATTTGTAGCGAGGATTGGGAAAAACCCAGAAAAACCCAACAAGATCAATAAAAATGTGTGCCCAAACTAACACGAAAGATCTCTGATTTAAAGGAATGCATGAATGGCAGAGATTCCAAACATACTGCCCTTGGAAATCAGAGATTTAACGGAATTGGCTGAAAAGTGAAGATTTAAGATGGAAAAGAGATGTATCAATTATTCTATAGCGCATAATATCCGAAACGATTGTGCAAAGCGTAGTCAATAGTGCATGTAGGAAGAAATAAATAGATGTAGTAAAGATGGTTGGAATATTAAAATTAAGGCGTTCTAAAAGGGATGGTGAGCAAAATCACTCAAAAAACTCTCCTACGAATAATAAGGGACGGAACATCGAGGAGTAAGAGCCTGTTGGTGTAGGATGGAAGACGAAGGTTAGGGTCCCAATTGAGTCCGCGAAGTGCAAAGAGTAAAAACTGCTTTTGCACCGACTCAATTAAATCTTGAGTATGTGCATGTTGAGGAGACCAGACACATGAACAATATTCAAGAATGGGCCGGACAAGGGATGTATAAAGAAGTTTAGTGACGAAGGGATCATTAAATTCCTTAGACCAGCGTTTAATAAATCCAAGAGTGCCCTTGGCTTTATTAACAATTGTGGAGATATGATGTGTGAAACTTAATTTATTATCAAAGAGAACACCAAGATCTTCAACTAATAGTATGCGTTTTAAGGGTACATTGTCGATATAGTAATTGGCTATGTAAGGTGAACCCTGTTAAAAGTCATAAAAAGGCATTTAGAGAAATTGATGTGCAAGTGATTTGTTATGCACCAGTTATGCATTGTGTTTAAATCATCTTGTAATAACGCATGATCCGAAGGGTTCTTATAAGATAATAATAATTTCACATCATCTGCATACATAAGTATGCGACAATGGGATAGCGAACAGGGAAGGTCGTTTATAAAAAGATTAAAGAGTAAAGGTCCTAGGTGACTACCCTGGGGAACTCCAGAAGTAACAAAAACAGATTTAGAGATGGCTGATCTAAGCATAACCCTTTGGGTCCTACCTGTTAGATATGAAGATATCCATAGAAGAATGGAAGGTGGGAAGCCTAAAATACTAAGTTTGTGTAAAAGGACGTTATGATTCACAGAGTCAAATGCTTTACTAAAGTCAGTATAAATGACATCAGTTTGCATTCTATTAAGGAATGCCTCATTTATAAAAGAGGTAAATTCCAATAGATTGGTCGAAGTCGACCGACTCTTAACGAATCCGTGTTGGGCAGGGGAGATAATTGACTTGCAGAGATGTTGCAACGTCAAAGTAATTATCTTTTCGAAGAGCTTAGGGATTGCGGACAACTTCGCAATTCCCCTGTAGTTGGATATATCCGACTTACATCCTTTTTTATGCAGTGGGATAATGTAAGATTATTTCCATAAATTAGGAAAAACAGAGGGTTCTAAAGAAAGTTTAAAAAGAATTAGGAGAGGTTTTATTATGCAAAAACAGCACTCCTTGAGCACACAACTTGGAATGCTGTCAGGCCCAGGAGAGAAGGAAGACTTTAGGGTGTTAATTGAGGAAAGCATGCAACTATCAGTAATGTGAGGTAAGAAAACAGAGTAAGTGGATGGGAGATTATAGGGGTAAGAGAAGTTAGTAGGCAAACTGGAGGTGTATGTTGATTGAAAAAAGGTAGCAAAGAGATCGGAAGCAGCCGAATCATCGATTTTACAGGAATTGAAAAAGAAGGAATTCGGTAAGGTACTAGATTTACGTTTAGAATTAACAAAATTAATGAATTGTTTAGGATCACGCGCAAATTGATTCTTGCAGCGAACGAGATAACTTTCATAGCATTGAGAATTGAGAAGGGTAAAGGCAGCTTTTAATTTAGAATAATTTAAAAAGTCTAAGATAGAACCTGTCTGCTTAAACTTTTTAAAATATTTAGATTTTTTGTTTTTTAAGCTGGATAGTCTTGGTGAAAACCATGGTGGTTTACGTGAAACGGACTTTACAACACAAAATGGAATGCAGACATCAAAGATTGAGTTTAAAATGTTGTAAAAATACTCGACAGCTATGTTAATATCATTCGTGCTGTATAGTATAGACCAGTCGGTAGCAAGAATCAGTTGATTTAGCAAAGGATAATTTCCTTTGCGGAAGCAACGGCGCGACTTGGAAGAGAAAGAACGCTAAATGGGTTAAGTTAGGAATAGTCAAGGATAGTTCAAGAGTGGGATGAAAAGAATCTTCAGGTACAACTAAAGGAGAAGATCTAGTGACAACGGCACTGGATGAATCATTTACAAAGATTTGATCCAGCCTTCTGTTTAGACGATTATATATATGATTGACTTGAAAAAGAGGAAGATCAATCAAACCATCTAAAAAGTCATTATTAGGTGTGGGAATGTAATTAAACTTGTCAATACACGTCCAGGAAACGTTTGGCAAGTTAAAATCACCAAGTGTCACAAAGAAATCTTGATCACGAATGTGACTAAGTGTTTCTTTAATGAAATTGAAATGTTGCAAATAAATCGACATTTCAGACGATGGAGGAATATAGGAACAAGTTACATAAAGCGCAAATGACGAAAAAGAAACCTTAACGGCAACAATTTCAATTTCATCTAGTGGTGAAACATCTATTATTTCAGCATTAAGGCTGGATTTCACTGAAATAAGGACTCCACCACCACGTCGATTAGGACGATCGCGTCTAAATATATTATATTTTTATGACATTATTTCATTATCAGCTACGTCTATATAGATGACATCAAAGTCTGTAGCGGACGATAAAAAAGTGGAAGCCATTAAGGTTATGAAACCTGTAAAAGATCTTAATCCGAACGTAGTTCGGATTCAATGGCAATTGTCCACAGCGCTCTTCAAGACGCATCCGACTTAATTCTGCATGTCGAGGATCCACGTAATGTCTACCGAAATCAGCCAATATTCGATCCAAACAGGTCAAAATACGCTTGCGAAATCCCCACGCTGGGTATACTCGCCATTTAATACCGATTGGCAGTAACTTGATGCAAAATCTAGAAGATTATAGGTCTAATTTAAAGCCGCTGATAATAAAAGGTATCAAGATGCCCGAGGCATACTTGCAGTTTTTACAGATTTGCTGCTTGAAGTCATTCACTAGCTATAAAATCCGCAGAACTCAACTGGTAGTTGTGGATTTGAATGATGACGAAGAAATTTTTAAGGTAATAGGTGACGGACACTCTAGGGCGTACCGAAACCCCATATATATTAGAATCCAAATCCTCGAACAGTTCTATTTCAAGTCTCATCATGCCAAATCTGTAAAACAAGCAAATACGACAGGCACTCAAATGAACCGGAACTTTCAACGACACCAATTTCCGCATATCCGTGAAAAATTTTACATGTTGATCTATTCATGCTGGAGAAGCTGAAGTTTTTGAGCTATACAGACAAATTTTCTAAGTTTTCATAACTTTTCCCGGTAGAATCTAAGTCGACAATTCACTGGCGTGAAAGGCTGACAGAAGTACTTCATTATTTTACAGCTCCAAAAACACTTGTCAGATAATGAAAGAGGCTTACTTTGCCCAACCGTTTTGAACTATTTGCAGTCGTTGGGGATACAATACCCCGATGCAAACAAGTGAGGTTAATGGGCAGGTAGAAAGTTTTCACTTAACGTTCTTCGGGATATACTGGTGTTTAAAAAAAGACAACTCCTATGTTGAAAATTAAAGAATTAATTTCCATAGCTGTAGACAAATACAATAACTCTGTCTACTCAATAACGGGTCGCAAACCAGTCGATATATTTTTTTCGATCGCATGTCCAGGACTAACTATCAGAAATTCGGGGTTTGCTCCAGCATAGGCAGGATATGACAAACGCTAGGTTGAACGGATCTAGGTCGACCCCAAAGTCTTATGATTCTGAGAGTCTATGTTTCTAACAAAAAAAGAAAAAGGAAGGAGAACCCGCTTTTCAAGCCAGAGGAAGTTCAGGAAAATTCGAAAGTCACCGTTAAAACCCAATCTGCGAAAGTTGTTCATAAATCAGATATAAGAAACTGAGAGAGAGATTTGAGTACGTTATGCCACTTTTGAATAAGTAAGAGTTACGCTTCACAAACTCCCTGTAGATTAAGAACACGAAAAAATACACTAAGAACAATTAAACAATAATAAAAGAAAAACAACACAAAAAATATAAAACACACAAAAAAAAAAAACACTTACACGTACACAGTAGAATAAGTAAAGTAAAGAACAACTAAGTGACGTTTCTTTCCCAAGAGTGGTTGTCCTCAAGTACGTAAGAGCTCTTCATATCTTTAGATATGACGCCCCCATCGTCCTGTTGCAACAAGGAGTCGTGTGGCACATAAACGGAGTATTTAAGCTCGCTCACGTCATTAACTGGGAGGAGTTCCAGCGGAACAGAGGGTTCTAGGATTAGTGACGAGAAGATCAAGGCCTTGGCGGATCATCACCTTAAGAGGGCTGCGAATGAAATCACGAGGATTCACGATCTAAAGACTGGATAGGATCCGCATGGAAATGGCGACCCATTCACCATTCACCGGGGTCACCGGACGCTTCAGATTGGAATGCCATTCTCCAGTCACAGGACGACGTAAAAAGCAACAGCAACCAGCAGATCAGGATCAACACCAGGTGGTCCGACCCACGACTCGCTACGGAAGCTCTTATATCACTTGAGTACGTGCACTACTTTGTCCTTTGAAGAAGTTGTCAAGAATGTCCCGGAAAATCTACCTCTCCACGATATTCAAGGTGCTGGTAGCTGCCACCTTGCTGATATGCTTGATTTTCCTGAGCTGGAAGCGCAGGTTACACCACCCATCACAGTAAATCATCAGTTATTTTCGGGACGCAGACATTTGAAGGGGAAGGAGTTAACACCAGCGAAACCCTCTCCTACCTCGGCGCCCCCTGCGCTGAGTATGTTTACGCGGGCAACGAGAGCCAGCGAAACACTCGCCGTCGATGACCCAGTACCGCACACCGTATTGCGCTGCATCGACACTTTTCGGCCAAGTGCTGGCCGGCAACAATTGCAATGTGCGGAGTCAGATTTCCGGCATTTGCGCAACCCAACAACATGAGGAGTCAAGTTGCTGACTCCGACAGAAAGTGCAGCGTCGACGGCGACGCCAGTGGTCAAGAGATCTAATGCGAACAAAAGCCGGACGGCTTGGGCATAACTCGTTGAACGGGAGAACCAACCACATCCAATAGTAAATTTAATAAAACCAACTTAAGAAATAAAGCTAATTTGAACTAATTAAATTGAGGAAGTTATTATTTCCGAGACACGCAAGAAACAATCTTTACTACCACGACTATAACAAGGGATAAACTACTCGTCCACGTCGATCTATCAGATGTCATTCTATAGGTAATATTGCCGTCTCTGGTGCAGATAGGCTTAACTTATAGATAGACAAGTACTACTTCATTTGTTGTTCGGCACTGATATTTGTGATTTAGCGAAAAGCAATTTGAAGCAAAACACACAAATCGAATTAATTAAATATACACAAATAAAACCAATCAATAAAAAATATATATAAATATACCTTTGTACTTCGCTGTTCAAAATTTGCACATAGCACTATGGTCCAGAATTCGTTATTTGGGGCATAAAGTCTATTTTTCGATGTTAATATATCGTTTTTATTTTTATTTTAATCATAAAGTAAATTCATCTTACTGTATAAAAATTGTTATTAAAAGGTTTAAAATCGCCACAAAAGCTTTTTGAGAGCTTTTAAAAGTGTGCCAGCGATTAGATGATTTCTAAAAAGAAATTGGCGCCAAAACAATAAGTTGCTTTATGTTGTGCCACACGCGTCAAATTGGTCCAGAAAATTCAACTAAATTATGGAAAGTAATCTTCAAGGTATGCACTATCTTTTGTATATCTTTATATTGTTATTTTATTTGTAGTTCTAGTGATTAAGTCTCGTGTAAAGTCCAATTTATGTATATTTTTTAAGAAAACTAACATGCGTTCTCCGTGTTTCTTGGAATATAACTAATAAGCTGTTCCATGGTGAAAGCAACATATTGGTCCAGTTTTTATTTGTCAGTGTTGTCTTTAGCCCCAAAATAAAAACTCATCTCCTTTCGTCCCCCTTTTCACACATTTTGACAATATATAGAAACGTTCGAGTTTAGTCACATCGAACTTATAGATATATGGCGCAGCAACAACCGAAAAATCTAGGTGTATCGGATTGGATATACATCAAAATTAATAAAAACACTCTGGCATCAAAGATAAAGAAGGATATAGACAAAAAAATAAACAGTAATTTTAATAGTTACATTAATAAAAATCTTCCAAAATGTAATTATATGCTTAAACGTTTCATGTCGAAACATACTGTATGGTTGGCGGCTAAAATGTCAATAACAATCGATGAAACATGCAAGACACCGCAGCAAATCGGATACAAATGCGGGTACAAGATTGAAAAGGAAATTGGCGTCTGAGCTTCTTCTTTTTATTTGCATGCGAATACACATACGTATGACATTATATGTGTGCATATATATATGTATGTGTGTATTCGGCGCAGCCAGCTTCCGCGGGCAGCGCTGCCGCCACACGGGCAGCGAAAACGTTGGAGCAAGTGCTTGTGTGTTTATTAATTTAGTTTATTAAAAGAGGCGTGGCAGTCCAAAATTTTAAATGACAATGCAATGGAACCATACCAAAATTGGTGATCCTAGGTGCCATAGTTACTGAGATATTTGCCGAAAACACCGGTTTTCTCCGAGGTGTGTCTAGATTTTTGCTCATTGTGGGCGAATGGGGCGTGGCATAGAAAAAAAAAGATTCTTGTATTGAGTGACTAAATATGTGATCGTTTGACACCAAGCTCGAACTTGTAGCTCTTACCATCTCTGAAATCTGTTTATCCGTATGATAGACGGACAGACGGTCAGACGGACAGACAGACAGACGAACAGACGGACATGGGTATA
The DNA here is from genome assembly GCA_018151165.1 of Drosophila arawakana. Classification (NCBI taxonomy): domain Eukaryota; kingdom Metazoa; phylum Arthropoda; class Insecta; order Diptera; family Drosophilidae; genus Drosophila; species Drosophila arawakana. Next base: position 240,671 of record JAECWX010000542.1, read on the forward strand.
TCGACTCGGTTATTGATGCTGATCAAGAATATATATACTTTATGGGGTCTGCCACGCCTCCTACTGCCTGTTACATACTTTGCACAAACCCAATATACTCTTGAAGAGAGTATAAAAAGAATCAGTTATCTAATTTATAGAAGATTTTGATGGACGGTAATGCCCAAGTTGAAAGCTTAATTGGAAATACGCCAATAAAGCATCAATATTTTGAAGCCAATTACTACATGAATATAAAAGAAGTAGTTAAAAAATGCATGAGAGAATTAAACGCAAGTGAATAATGACTCAGATCTCGCCCACTTCTCATATTCAATTTATATACTTCGATTCATTATGAGATTTAAAAGGAGTTTGAGAATCCTATAGTTTAGAAAATTTCACAGCAGCAGAATCAGCTCTCTTAAGGATTCAAGCAGCAAACAGTGTTGAGACATCAACGAGCATGTCAACACAAGGCAACCAAAATTCAGCGTTTCAACTGCCGAAAGTTGTTATACCAAAATTTGATGGAGATTATTTAAAATGGCAACAATTCCACGACTTATTTTTAAAAATGATTCTTTAAAATACATTACCCACAATTCAAAAGATGTGGTATGTGAAGGCAAATCTTTCTGGAGAAGCAGAAAGATTAATTCTCCCTTTGTCCTAAACAAAATCGAATTATGAGGTGCCTGGACAATGTTGCATGAATTGTTTCGCCAATGACCACTGGGCTGAATTCTGCAAAAGAAGTTGTTGCCTTAAATGCGATAAATATCATCACACACTATTGGATTTGGAAGGCATGGCAAAAATCCTCTAGCTGAACCCTCCCCGAGGGTGCCGGCCGGGCAATGGACACTGCATCGTCCCGGCGACCGGATGATGCACTGTTACTTGCCCTCCGAGGCAATGCAGTGTCAAGCTAAGGCTGGGTCCAGAGTCTTGGTACGTCAAGGCGTATCAAGAGCACCGAACCCAAGCCATGGCTAAAGGTAGGCCTGGCAGTCGGTTTAAAATGCTAGGGGTGGCTACCTGAACAAAAGCCAGGATCACCCGACGCTCAGCTGGCTGAAGCAAAAGGTCTCTACGATGGGGAGGTGTGTGAGGGGGCCAAACTGGAGGTGGTAGACAGGGATAATATCCCGTCGAAACCAATCCCCATCCCCGTCAATGGAGACCAGGCGCTGAAGCTGGTGCAGCGCCAAAAAGAGGACGTTCCAACCAACGATTGGAAGGGGGGCCAGCACGTCATCTTGCTGTTGACTTCAACAAGGCATCCAGAAGATAAGGATGCACACACTCTGGCAGCTGGGGAGGTGGAGAAAGACCTTAGCCTTGAGTCAGTCCTCGAAGCCACCCAGGGCATGGCAATCGCCTCAGATGAAGATGATGACGATGAAGAGGACGGAAACCTGACCGTAGTAGTCAACCCGTCCGATGTAGGTGCGGCAGCTACCCCGGCTGAGGGTTCTGCAGCTCAACCTACATTCACGCTTATCTAATGCCCAATTAGAGTACTGACGACCAAGAAGCAGTCTCGATAGAGTGCGGAACGAAGCGCTTGATAGCGGCATCATCCTATATGGCGCACGACAGGCCTTCACCCCCGGAGGAGCTAGAAAGACTATCCAGGGAGACAGTCTTCGGCACAGCCCAACTGATTATCGGAACAGATGCCAACGCTCACCATAGCTATGGGGGTCAACCGACACTATTATCAGAGGTGAGTCTCTTTTTGAATTTATACTTAACTCTAAGCTATGCATTGCAAACATTGGGGGGGTGCATACATATTGTAGGCCCTACCTCCTCAAATGTTCTCGATCTAACACTCGCGTCAGACGCGATCATAACAAGCTGGAGGGTCCTCAAAACACCCTCATTCTCGAACCACAGAACTATACGGTTTGAATGTGACTTTAACAGCACTCACAAACTCAACTCATACAGGAACATCCGGAACGCAAACTGGGTAGAGTTCTATAGGCAGTTTAACAATAGACTAGGGGCGCCAGGTGAAATTGTGTCAGCATGCGACATAGAGTCATCTTTATCGTTTGTATGCAAGACCCTCCGGGACTCTTTTAAAAAGTCATGTAGACCGTCCAAGCAAAAAAGTAAGTCGAGACTACACTGGTGGAACTCCGAACTCTCTACGCAAAAGAAGCCTGACTTGTGGCAGTGATATCAGTACAGCGCCTCGCGGCACTTGGAAGCCTGACGCTGCAAGGCTATGGGCACAACGAAATAAGAAGGAACATGCGACAACGTATCGGCCACATGAACATATATTCGGATGGCTCTAAGATGGATGTAGGAGTAGGAGCCGCGGTTTACTGCGACAACCAGGTCACCAGACTATCCTACAAACTATTGAATCACTGCAGCAGAAGTGTTTGCAATCGGCAAAGCGGCGGAATTGGCAATGCATATGCACACAGATGTAGGCAATGTTAATATACTAGTAGATAGCCAAGCCGCAATAAAGTCTTTGATGTCGTCAACTCTTAGTTCCAGAACTGTCAGGGTGAGCAGGGAAGCATTAGATGATCTATGTCTGACCAAGTCAGTCCAAGCCACCAGGGCATAGACGGCAATGAAGAGGCAGACACTCTTGCCAAAGCTGGCGTCAATCTTCCAGCATGCATGGAAGAAGACGTCTCGATCTCACTGAGATCACTGCGAAGTAATCTGGAGAAGAGCACCAAAGAGTGCATAAATCGCACGTGGAGGAACACAGCGTCCTGCAAAACCACAAAAATAATGTGTAATGGACACAATACTCACCTAAGTCGGTACATACTGCGCCTTCTGCGTAACGAATGCAGACTGATGGTGAGTATACTCACGGGTCACTGCCTTGCGGCTGCGCACGCAATCAAGCTAGGCACTGCCGTTAAATTATCGCGTTATTATTTATAACTGCAATTGCTGAGCCAAAAGGCCAGTAATTACCAAAGGGGGCGAAGTCAAGTCCTCCAATATAATCTTCTTAAAAAAACCACCTTACATCTCTAGGATAATCAGCATGGGATCGAAGTTGACAACTCGGGAACCTCAGAGAATCTAATTTACATACATAAGCACTAGCAAACACGTAAGGTGAGTAAAGTGCAAACCATTTAGTTGTTATTGGTGGATCGCATCATTTGCCTACCTGTGTATGCATTGTACTGGGCAAACTCGATTGGCGGAGAGTGGTCCGTTGCTACAAAGAACGTTATTTGGTTGAGTGTCATTAGGGCGGTGCAAGAGAAAGCATACCAATTATCTTGAATTTGATCGTGTCTTTTATAGATACAGAAGTTCCACCAGGACCTAGGTTGAATACTTTTCAGTACGACTTGGTTGGTAGCTTCGCCAAATTAAGTCCCACCAATCGAAAAACATTGTTTGAAACTTTCGCGCATATGTAAGCCCAAAAATACGCGTTGGATTGGTTCAGAAACCGCCCTACATTTATACATACTTCCTCTTCATTTTAGCAACATTTGTAGCCAATCAAGTTGCAGGTATCCAAGAGATAATGTATCTTGGAAAAATGGACCGACATTATCCAATCTTCAAGAGCGTGTGACGTTAAGAAACTCGTTCAATTCGTTTGGCTCCTCTGCAAGGCTAAAAGAAATTGGCCTCAAGGGTTAAAGTAAAATTACTACTCGTTTGCTTGGCTAGCTTGGCAAGTTTGCAATGGCTGACTATATGTTCAAAAGTCTGACGATTTTGGAAGACGAATCTGTTTGATTCATTTAGGTGTAAGTTTGTGTGGTGCCACAAATGTGTTGATAAATATAAGAGGACGAGAGGACAAGCTTATTCGCTCGACGTGGCCCACCAGTCCAGCGATACTTGGATACATGTTCGTGAGCAACCTGGTGAGGGAGTGCCTGTTATTACACCCATAATTAATTTATGAATTTTACATGATGAACAGAGATGTAATGTTCGTGCTTTTATTGATACTGGTAGTCCTGTAAGTTTTCTTGATGAATCATTAAAACCTAAAAATGTTGTTTCAAGAAAATGTGCTGATATATATGGATTAAGTGGAAAGAGTATATTCCTATTGAGGGCCAAATTGATGGCCATATGAATTTTGTTATGAACACACGCGTTATTTTGTATTTTGTGGTACGATCAAGAACATTACCAGCTTTAGTGTTATTAGGTCGTGATGTTTTGCGGAAAATATAAAAAAATGGTTAGAAAATTTTCTATCAAGGACACGGAAATAGCCGAAAACTGTCAAAAATAAATCTGGTGCAATTCGTGTCGATTATAGAGAAATGAATAAACTCACTGTCCGTGACAATTTCCCACTGTCCCTTATAAAGGATTACTTAGAGTATCTAGAACATAAAAAGTGTTTTTCGGTTATTGAACTTAAGCAACTTTTTAATCGAATTACAGTCGAGGAGAAATTCTTTGTCCTTTGTCACTTCTCATGGCCAATATGAGTATGTTAGAATGCCATTTGGACATAGAATGGACCTTATTAGAGCTATTCGGAAGATATCGTAGCTACTAAAACAGTAGGGGTATTTAAAAATGGGGGTCAAAATTAATATTTTAAAGGTACTGTACATCGTGAATGTCATTTTCTTTTTAAATATTTAAGGTCTACCATTTTCACTTTAAAATATACGTTGACAAACATTGATATTTGAATAAACCACATACTAATTTTTAAAAACATATAAAGACTCTTTATTTAAAAATAAAATCATGTATTATAATTATAATTGTGGTTTTGCTAAAGGCAAAAACATTTAGCAATCCATATAAAGTGCATAACAGATGCATAGGCAAAAATATTTAAGCAGAGCTAAATTTTTCCAAGATTAAAAAAAAATTTTTTTGTTTTTCGTCAATTAAAATTAGAAAAACCGATAGTCGGTAGTGAACCAGATAGCGACGTTAAAACACTTAAGAAAGAAAAAACAATTAAGAAAGGCTACAGTCGATCGAGCCGACTGTAAAAGACCCCGTACTCCCATAGTACTTATATTTAATTTAAATTAAAATTTTAAAACGAAATTTAAACAAGAAAGAAAAGTACAGTCGACCGTATAATAATCTCTGCATTTGTCCCGATTAAATTATTAAAATCAGTAGCGAGATATTACAATGTGAATTACTTGAAATAAAACAACGTTGAAATAAAAACAATCTAAGCATAATTACACATACATACATACAAGTTTGACAATATGTATATGATGCAAATATGTATGTATGTGTGTATTCATCGCAGCCAGCGACCGCGGGCAGCGCTGCCGACACACAGGCAGCGAAAACATTTGTGTGTTTCTATCTCGCTTGCACCAATGGGTTGATATTGCGTTCAATTATCAAAATTGTAACGATTCTAGTTTTCTTGTTTATAGTCCGACTTTAATGCGCCTTCTGGGATAGCTTAATATAGTTAATCTCCACACGAATTATAAATAACAATACTGTATGATACGAACAAGTGCGCAAAAATGGCATTTGAAGTTTTTTCAAGTGTGGGAAAAGGGGGCGTGGTAGTCCAAAATTTTAAATGGCAATGCCACTATGCTGTCGCTAGGAACCTCCGTACCCAAATTGGTGATCCTTGGTGCCATACTTACTGAGATATTTGCCGAAAACATCGATTTTTCCCGAGGTGTGTCTAGTTTTTTGCTCATTGTGGGCGAATGGGGCGTGGCATCGAAAAAAAAAAGATTCTTGTATTGACTGACTAAATATGTGATCGTTTGACACCAAGCTCGAACTTGTAGCTCTTACCATCTCTGAAATCTGTTTGTTCATACGGACAGACAGATAGACAGACGGACATGGCTATATCGACTCGGCTTGTGACGCCGATCAAGAATATATATACTTTATGGGGTCGGCCACGCCTCCTTCTGCCTGTTACGCACATTTCGCTTCTGATAAACCTAATAGTCCCCTCTACTAATTAATACCAATAAAAAATGGCTCAACCAGTGGTAGATTTTTTTAAATAAGCAGCATATCGTACACCACAGGCAAACATGAGTTAACAGCCGTAAGCCCAATTAAATCAAAACTGAAGCCCATGCGAAATCAATAGCTGAGATCATTACTCAGTTATCACAGAAGTAGATGTTATTTCCGCTAAGATGTTATTTCTGTTGATTTGCAAAAAAAGAGCAAAACTGTCAATCAGTACACCCAAGAGGTGAAAAAACTAACTAAATCTCAGCAAGGAGCGTACATTAATGATGTCAGCAAAATACATCACAACATTTGCTGTAAAAGCTACAACACGAAAGTGCGCTATTGATAACTTATTATGCAGGAAGGCGCCACAACATGAATGAAGCCATTTCCAAATTTAATAACCGGAGAAGAGGTTATTTTCAAAATAATGGTAACAGAGGTATATATAACAATTTTGGCGGTTATATGCGGCAAGAAAAAACCTGATGAGATACCAATTACCAAAAAAACACAAACAATGCCAATTGACCGGCTACTGAAGGTAGTTAGGAAAACTAACAAGCTCTTTCAAATATACCAATTGTGCGCTAGTATACAATATCAATCTTAGTTTAGGAATTTTAAATACATTAAAAAATGCAAAAACAGATAATACATTTACAATCACCTTATTAATAGAAACTAGTGAGGACATTTCTATACTGAAAGAAAATGTGGATATTTTTCGTAATGTTAAGGCTAAAACTTCTACAAACATATCGGGAATTGGCGAAGGAAATACCTTTTCCAATAAATAAAACATTTTTGTCCAAAAGCTAAATACGAGAGATTCAACCAAAAATCTAAACGAAGATAAAATAAAACCGAACTGCTAAGTAACTATGATACAGTACAAGAGAGCTGCAAAAGCTTTTCGACACAATTTAAAACAAAACTCAAAGTGTCAAAGAGCATGCAGTATACAGATATATTCGGACTTGAAACCGAATCAATAACGACTAAAAATTTTTATAAAGAAGAACTTAGATTAAAAGATAAAAATCCTGAATACGCAAAATATTATAGAATTTCAACATGCACATAAAGATAAAATCAATAGACAGGTTGATATGATCATTCTGAACAAAATAGTTAATCCATCCGTTTCGGAGTATGACAGTCCAGTACTACTTGTATCCATGAAGGTCTCACTGGATCTGTAGCTAGAAGGTGTCGATTAGTCATAGACTATAAACATAAACGTTTTTGATTTGCATATAAAACACAACTATAAAGTACATACAGAAATATTCACTTTCTTCATGAACTAAATGACTTTTCAAGGCCACAAGTGCACTTATTAAGGAATTCTACCTGCTGATAAAAAATTTGACGTCATTAAGAAATAGAGAAATAGGGAAAAAGGCATTTTACAATAGACAGACGAGTGCCAAAATGCATTTGAATTTTTAAAAAAGGTTTTAATAAAACCTGTTCTAAGCTGTTCTAACACAAACATATGGAGAAAAACCACTCCCATATGAATATGCAACTAAAGTACAGCAGAATAAGAGTTAGCAATAATAAACTGGGCGATTAGACATTTCAGATATTTACATATTTATGTTAAATTTTTCACAGTGAAAACAAATCACAAAACATTAACTGATTTGTTCTTAAGGACAATCCAAGCTCAAAACTAACCAGAATGAGATTTGATTTAGAAGAATATGATTTTATGACAACCTATCAAGGATTAACATACTCGATTTTAAAGAAGTAAAGAGTAAGGTCTTGAAAGTCACTATCAGGCAACATAAATATAATCTTGGGCTAGAGAACAAAAATGAAACTATGCTTAGACAAGTTCTAGATAAAGCTTCTTAGCCCAATGTTTACCAAGTCATACCAAATAACGAGATACGAAAAGTCGTGAACTTGGTCGAGCTCTTTGACGCGACGGAGGAACTGGACGAAGACATCCTAGATAAATATGTCTCCGAGGAGGGTGACGTTTAAAAGGGATTTCAGAAAAAGGAATGTGCAGACCATGAGGAGGTGGAGAAGAAAGAGGACTCAGCTAAAGACACCACGGTGGTGGGGGTAACATCACTCGAACTCGATCAAACTCCTACAAATAACGCTCCTTCGATAGTAGGTATATATTGATGGGAAATGTATTCTGTGTGAGTTTGAATTATTTAGCTTGGTCATCAAAAAAGTTTTTCATACAAATTCAGTTTTAGAGCATATTTTCGACCGATCGCTCCTTTGGCGGCTATACGATAGAGTAGTCCGATTTGGATCAAACTTGGTTAGTATATATATATTATTGGCAGATGTATTCTGTGTGAGTTTCATTAATATAGCTTATTTAATGCAAAAGTTTTTCGGACCTATGGGAGATATATGATATCGTTGTCCGATTTAGATCAAACTTGGTCAGTACATGTACTTCATAGACATGTACTTTCCGTGTAAATTTGGTTCAGAGAGCATAGCTAATAAAAAAGTTTTCTATACTAAAACATTCTACTTTTACCTGTACATTTACCTTTATATGCAAATAAAACGCCCTAAAGTGGGCGTATCAATAAACAAAAACAAACTTGTACTGCTTGGGTATTGTACCTTGCATTTTTCTAGCTCTTAAAGTCTCTGAGATCTTTTTGTTCATTCAGACGAACGGACGAACGGACATGGCTATATCGACTCGCCTATTGATGCTGATCAATAATATATATACTTTATGGGTTCTGCCACGCCTCCTTCTGCCTGTTACATACATTCCAACGATTACAATATACCCTTTCATTTTACGAGTAACGGGTATAATCAGGTCAAGCATTCTATTTAAAGAGTTTGGAATAGCATTGATTTGAAGCAATGAAATTCCAAACAGCTCGTCAAGAAAATCGTGCTGAGTCGTGGGGGTCAACACGGCAGAGTCGGGAAACGAAATTCATGAAGTACCAGCAATATTAAAATCGCCAAGAACTACAAGAAAGTCACGATCACATAACATAGACGAAACAGATTTAATAGCAGAAAAGTGTAATAAATAAAGAGAAGAGTCAGAAGAAGGAGGAATATAGGAGCAGGTAATGAAAACTCTAACGTTATTTAGGCATAACTTAATAGCAACAAATTCGATATCCACAGAGCCATTGATTGTTACTTCTTCCGAGGATAAGTTAACATCGACGGCAATAAGCACACCACCACCTCGGCGGGATGTACGATTCTTTTCTATGGATAGCGAATTTATTAAAAAGGATTTCAGAATCTCAAACATCGGGCCTTAACCATGTTTCAGAAAAGGCCACGACATGAAATGAAAAAGACAGACTATTTAAATACATATTACTAAGCTTACTATGAAGACCTCTTACATTTTGATAGGCAAACGAGAGGGAGGAAGTTAGTTTTTTCTGGAATCAGAGGCCGGGACAGGGTTAGACGGCAGTGCAATCGGAGTCCGATTTCTTTTGCAATCGACAATCTAAAATTGGCCTTTTTACGCTTTGGAGAATCATTTTAGACTTTTAGGTCTTTAAACTCTCTGCCAAATAGATCCCCAAAGCCTCTTTTAGTATGTCGCATGAAGCTCATAATGTCTCTTTCGACATCCCTACAAGCTTCACAAGTCCACTTTAAACCTGATTTAGACTCAATCAGGTCAATAATCCGGCCGTTGAGGCCTGCACATTTTTCATGTGAAACATTTTCACATAGCCAGCAGCAAACAAACCCCATCTTAACATTTGTTCGCACCTGGCAATTTGAACTATAACAGACGTACATAATGGAGGTAATTAGTATAAGCAATGAATGTAATAAAATGGAATATATAGAAGCTAATAAGCACTGTTGAAATAAAAAGTTAGTTGAAAAATAAAAAGGCAAGCTAGGTTAATGTGCAAGCTACTGACGTGTTTTACATCGCTTCTATCTCTTTTCAAGTTGTCCTCATATAAACGCTCTAATTTGTGTCATATTTCTGGCTTAATTCCTTTGCAACATTGTGTGCTACATCGGTTGTGTTGATACACATTGTTTTAATAAACTTTAAAGCCAATTTAAATAATTTTGTGTTCAAAGCAACAACAATTCCACAGCTAAAAATTCTGTTTATTTATTTCTGCGTTTGTTTTTCGCTGTGCGATTGTTCTTGTAATTTTACGCCGTTGCTTGAGCTAACATTTTGTTTGTGTGAACATTATCTCGGCGCAATCAGTGTGCTCTTCTCTTCTATATTTACACTCCAGTCGTACTCTCATCTGTTTTACCGCGCTTATCTTATTTATGGTGTTAACCGGTAAATCCGTTTTTCTTGTTTTCGGTCGCAGCGCCGCGCCCGTAATTTGTTTTTGTGCATTACAATTGTTATTGTCGTAAGAAAACATCAGTAGCTTGCACATTAACCCTAGCTTGCCTTTTTATTTTTCAACTAACTTTTTATTTCAACAGTGCTTATTAGCTTCTATATATTCCATTTTATTACATTCATTGCTTATACTAATTACCTCCATTATGTACGTCTGTCGAAAGAGACATTATGAGCTTCATGCGAATTACTAAAAGAGGCTTTGGGGATCTATTTGGTAGATTTAAAAGTCTGCCCGATAGTTTCGCAGCTTTGGGTAAGGAGTTTAAAGACCTAAAAGTCTTAAATGAATCTCCAAAGCGTAAAAAAACCAATTTTAGATTGTCGATTGGCCCTAATGAACTTTCAGTCCTTCATCACATACCCACAACGTCCGCACCTTCTCTAATAAATTTTTCATCCCCATCTCCAAATATAATTGTTAGTAGCGATGACAACTTTATTTTACCCACAGAAGTTGTCCCCACGATTCCCGAAGATTCCTGATTTGGAGAGTTTAGCCCTTAACCTTCTAGTTCGCCAGCTTTTTTGAGAAAAAAAATATTTTTGCATAGCTAATGGCTTAAAAAAAATGTTTGTTTTAAATACACTTAAGCAGCCTAGACGGACTTTCACTCCGAATTTGGTGGCTCTAGCTCTTGTAGTTTAAAAGCTCCAGGTGTTTTTCTGGACAGAGGACAGACGGGCATTGCTATATCGACTCGGCTGTTAATGCTGATCAAGAATATATATACTTGATGGTTCGGAAACGCCTCGTTCTTACTGTTATGTATATTTCGCGTCTGACATTTCCCGAAATATTTTTTTTACAATAATATTCAGAAGTTATTTTTTTAATTACCTCATTTTAAATGTCAACATTTTTATTTAAAAACAATTTTTTTCGAAATTGCTAGCCAGCATTTGCAATAATGGCAATTCATTCGCCATTGTTTTTACAGTTATTTCAAAAGGGACCCAATTTCGTTATATTAAAAATACATGTAAAAGTTTCCAATTTTTGCAAAAGCAATATTTCGTGTCACTAAATAAGGAAATGGTATCGAGTAATTTTTTTATTAGGTCTCAACTGGTTTTTGGGTCCCTACTGTTTTTTCGGGACCCGCGGAAATTTCGGGATCGATTACTTATTCCGGTCATCCCAGTTTTTTTAAAGACATTCCCATCCCGCCCGATCCCGATAAATTTTTGTGGGTCCCGCGGCATTCCCGAAAATCCCGCTCCCGACGCCCATCTCTACCCTCTTCTCTTTTTTACAGTACGGGGTCTTAAAAAACAAAATATAATCTTCCATCTGTTTGTCTAAATTCACATTGACATTTTATATGTATATGCAAATATGTATACCGTTGATTGGCACGGCCAACGTCCGCGGGCAGCGTTGCCCCAACACAGGCAGCATAAGCGTTCAAACATATGTTTGAATGTTTCTGTCTCGATTGCACACATGCATTGAGTGGCAGTAGCAGTTTAATTTCATTGCATTTATCCTGTTGCTAGTAACATTCGTACCAAAATTGGTATTCCTATGTGCCATTGCTACTAAGATATTCGCAATTTAAGGAATTGTTTTTCCACAGTATTATACATTGCAGCTCAATACAAACTGGACATAACCATCGCAATCCACCACTACCCAATTTAGCAGAGGAAATGAATTCACGCCCAATAAGACCAGCACATATTATATGCATAATGTTGTCACACAGCCACCAGTGCACATAATTTGTAGGTCACGGTCCCGAGATGGACCATAATTACAATTGTTTTCAGCATGCCATTTCACTTAAAATAACTCTTACAAATAGAGTGAAAACAAGAAAAGCAAGAGAGAATGCTATAGTCGCCTCGCGACTTTAGGATATCCGTTACTCAGTTTCAATTTGTTATTAACAATGGTGATGGATATAATAGCTTGGCAAACACAGAACATTTTCATACAAATTCATGTTTAGAGCGTATTTTCGACCGATTGTTCCTATGGGAGTTATACGATATAGTAGTCCGATTTGGATCAAACATGGTCAGTATATATATATTATTGGCAGATGTATTCTGTGTGAGTTTGATTAATATAGCTTATTTAACGCAAAAGTTTTTCATACTAATTCATATTTGGAGCGTATTTTTGACCGATCGGCCCTATGGGAGCTATACGATATAGTTGTCCGATTGGGATCAAACTTGGTCAGTATATATTATTGGCAGATGTATTCTGTGTGAGTTTGATTAATATAGCTTACTTAACGTAAAAATTTTTCATACTAATTCATATTTGGAGCATATTTTCGACCGATCGGCCCTATGGGAGCTATACGATATAGTTGTCCGATTGGGATCAAACTTGGCCAGTATATATTATTGGCAGATGTATTCTGTGTGAGTTTGATTAATATAGCTTATTTTACGCAAAAGTTTTTCATACTAATTCATATTTGGAGCGTATTTTTGACCGATAGGCCCTATGGCAGATATACGATATAGTTGTCCGATTTGGATCGAACTTGGTCAGTACATGTACTTTCTAGACATGTACTTCCCGTGTAAATTTGGTTCAGAAAGCATAGCTTACAGAAAAGTTTTCTGTACTAAAACATTCTACTTTTACCTATACATTTACCTTTATATGTAAATAAAACGCCCTAAAGTGGGCGTGTCAAAAAACAAAAACAAACTTGTACTGCTTGGGTATTGTACCTTTCATTTGCGACCCCTATCATCTTTCTAGCTCTTATAGTCTCTGAGATCCTTTTGTTCATACAGACGGACGGACGGACATGGCTGTATCGACTCGGCTATTGATGCTGATCAAGAATATGGGGTCTGCCACGCCTCCTTCTGCCTGTTACATACATTGCAACGATTACAATATACCCTTTTACTCTACGAGTAACGGGTATAAAAATAAGAGTGCACAAATTTGCTTCGATGTAACTCGAAAACAGAATTCGCTAAAAATGCAAAAACAAATGTTAACGAAACAGTTAAACAACTATGAATGTTTTACAAAAACCGAAGAACCACCCATGCGTATTACTTAGAAATAATCAGAAGTTATTGGAACACTTAATTTACATATAATTTATACATTATGGGGTTTGCCATGTCAAGCCATTCGGTATCTATCTATAGGTCCACCTATATGGTTTACGAATAAGGACAATGAATATCGACAAATTGTTTTCCTGAGTGTCTTTCAACACCGTTAAGGGAATTTCCAATATTTGATGTCCAACAACAGAAATTTGTTGAGTATCTACGTAGAACCTTCATAAGAGCATTATCTGGTGTTAGATTTCAATTGGCGGTCTTGTTTTAGCGTATTGCTCCAAAGAATAAATTTTACGTGATCAGATATATATAAGCAGTGGCAACGAAGTATAAAAGTTGGCAAAAATTATTATTTGATTTGTATACCCTTTCCCGTAGAGGTATATTGTAATCGTTGGAATGTATTTAAAAGGGAGAAGGAAGCGTGGCAGACCCTATAAAGTATATATATTCTTGATCAGCATCAATAGCCGAGTCGATATAGCCATGTCCGTCTGCCCGTCTGTATGAACAAAAGGATCTCAGAGACTATAAGAGCTAGAAAGATGAAAGGGGTCGCAAATGAAGGGTACAATACCCAAGCAGTACAAGTTTGTTTTTGTTTTTAGACACGCCCACTTTAGGGCGTTTTATTTGCATATAAAGGTAAATGTACAGGTAAAAGTAGAATGTTTTAGTATAGAAAAATTACATTACAAAATTACAAATTACATAGAATACATTTGCATCAATATATACACACTGACCAAGTTTGATCCAAATCGGACTACTATATCGTATAGCTCCCATAGGAACGATCGGTCGAAAGAATGCTCGAAACATGAATTTGTATGAAAATGTTCTGTTTGCCAAGCTATCTAATCTATCACCATTGCTAATAACATATTGAAACTGAGTAACGGGTATCCTAAAGTCGCAAGGCGACTATATCATTCATTCTTGTTTTGTTCTGGAACTATACGGGACTGTCCAAAACTTATTTCTATTTTTATACTCTCTGCAAGAGTATATTGGGTTTGTGCAAAAGTATGTAACAGGCAGAAGGAGGCGTGGCAGACCCCATAAAGTATATATATTCTTGATCAGCATCACAAGCCGAGTCGATATAGCCATGTCCGTCTGTCTGTTTGTCTGTCCGTCTGTCCGTATGAACAAACAGATTTCAGAGATGGCAAGAGCTACAAGTTCGAGCTTGGTGTCAAACGATCAGATAGTTAGTCAGTCAATACAAGAATCTTTTTTCGATGCCACGCCCCATTCGCCCACAATAAGCAAAAAAACTGGACACACCTCGTAAAAAATTGGTGTTTTCGGCAAATATCTCAGTAACTGTCGCACCTACGATCACCAATTTGGGTACGGAGGTTCCTAGCGACAGCATAGTTGCATTGCCATTTAAAAGTTTGGACTGCCACGCCCCCTTTTCCCACACTTGAAAAAACTTCAAATGCCGTTTTTTTGCAAACTTGTTCTTATCATACAGTATTGTTTAATTATAATTTGTGTGGAGATTAACAATATTAAACTATCCTAAAAGGCGCATTAAAATCGGACTATAAACAAGAAAACTAGAAGCCTTACAATATTGATAATTGAACGCAATATCAACCCATAGGTGCAAGCGAGATAGAAACACACAAACACATGTTCGAACGTTTTCGCTGCTTGTGTGTCGGCAGCGCTGCCCGCTGAAGCTGGCTGCGCCGAATACACACATACATACATATTTGCATCATTTACATATTGTCAAACGTATGTGTATTCGCATGCAAACAAACAGATGTGTGTTTGATTATGCTTTGATTGTTGTTGTTTCAACATATTTTAATGCAAGTACTACGCATTGTAATATCTGGATACCGATTTTAATAATTTAATCGGGAACAAATGCAGAGAGTATTATACGGTCGGGCGTGCTCGACTGTACTTTTCTTTCTTGTTTAATTTGATTAATGTAACTGATTTGTGTAATTTTCACAAAATTCGGCACTCAAGTAGCTCTGACAGCTGCTTTTCTTAGAATTGTAAGCTACCAAATGAAATTTTGGGATTTTGTTGAATAGATGAAAAACATGAATGTGTGTATTCTATTGCCCGCGGACGCTGGCCGCGCTGCCCCCACACAGGCAGCGAAAACGTTTGAACATGTGCTTGTATGTTTCTTTCTCGCTTGCACTCATGTATTGAAATTGCGTTCAATTATCAATATTATAACGTTTCTAGTTTTCTTGTTTTTAGTCCGATTTTTGTACAGCTTTCATAAAAGTTTGATATAATTAGTCTCCAATTGAATTATAAATTACAATACTGTACGACAAGAACAAATACCTTAAAAATGGCACTGAAATTAGAAAAATATTTGATTAATTGTGGGAAAAAAAGAGGGCGTTGCAGTTCAGACGCAGGTTTTGGAACATATTGCAAATCTAGCAGATGCGACACGCCTCACTTTTTTGAAGATTACGATTATCTGCATTTATATTTAATAATTTTTTGCAATATATCAAAATAAATAAACTTGATCTGCCTGATATAAGAACAGACTTTCTTTTCAAATGTGATGGCTATAGCTTTTGTAGTTTTATATGGACAGATAATCCTGTTGATGCTAATCAAGAATACAAATATAAAAATAATACAAATATGTATTTTATGGGGTCGGAAACGCCTGATTCTACATTTCGCTTGTGACAAACTTAACAGATCCCTATACTTATTTGTATGGTCTGAAAATGAACTACGAACAACCAAAAAATAGAGCTTTTAGGGCCTCTCAAAATGTAAAAAAAATTGTGCTTTGTTTTGAAACAGTTTAGTGTCACTGACAAATTGTCAGTTTAAAGGTTTCAATACACACAATTTAATCTATTCAAAACACCTTTTCATTAAGGCCCGATTACCAAGTCTATTTCTACTCGATCAACAATTTCTGCCCTATAACACTCATGCGGCATATATCGTTTTAATCTAAAATTAAAGTAATTACTATTTTTATTAACAAATATTGAATAAGACGTAATATTTAAATAGACAAATGTTTCAATACTGATTTTTCCTATTTTTTGACTTAAGCAAGGGTGAGGGGGTAAAAATGTATAATAAAAAAAATAAATACATACATATGTATATATGTGTACGTGCAAAGCTAATGAGAACAGTAATAAAATTTCCCTATTCTACGTCATATTGTCATTGAATTTAAGTTGGTCATATGGCCATTGTCATGAAAGCTTTTGCGCACAGTTTCCTTTTGGGTACTAGGCTAAAAATAGAAAGAACAAATTAAACAATAGAAACTTACCTTAAAAGTAAATGAGGACTATGCAATAATTTTGTTTTTGTAACTTTTGATTCCATAAGTATCGAAAAATTCAGTGCAATAAAATCATCGAAAAGGCGATGTTAATTAAAATCTAATAAATAAGTATAAGTTTGCAGATGTGTCAAGTCAAAACAAAAATATGTATTAAATTAAAACAGAAACAAATGTTTAGCAAACAATGCATGCGTGGGTGCTGCGTTCTTGAATTTATGTGCTCCAACAGTCAAATACAAAAAATTGTATATGCACAAAACAAAAACAGCGATATATTTTTTGCCGTCCGTTGTTAATCGTGGCATATTTGAAAATACAGTATTATTTGTATAGGGTTTTGTTGGAGTCTTACAATTACGCTTCTTGCATACGGTCGCATTTACACATAGGCACAAAATAAAAAAAACATTTTTAATTCTATATTTTTTTCCCTAATATTCAAATAAAGCAACAAAATTGCACTTATACAATACAACCACGCTCAACAACAATCTGAAGACTAACAACTACATCAACAATGGAATTATAATCCCTCCGCCTTAAGTAATGAAAGTGGTAGCAGTGCTGCCAACTTTTAAAACCATAAACCTATAAGCTTGGTGATTGCCAGGTTAATGGTATTGTATAAGAGTACAGAGATTAGTCTAAGATTACTTTTGTGGAAAATTAAATCTATTATTGTCACAGCGCCTTTGATGGACTAATTTTTTTTCGATTACTGTGAGAAGTTCAACGTGTTGTTCAAATGGCTGAAACGGCTGGAAATGATAGAGAGCCAATTTATACACCTAAATTAATAAATTTAATATAATGTTTTAAGGACTCAAAACAGGGAAAATACCTGTAAAATGATTAAAAAATTTGTTATTTTTATAATATATATGTATGTTATGTTCGTAATATAATCGCCTCGCGACTTTAGGATACCCGTTACTCAGTTTCAATATGTTATTAACACTGGGGTATGATATTAATAAGTGCAATAGATTAGTTTATAAATAAGATAGCTTGGCAAACACAGAAAATTTTCATACAATTTCATATTTCGAGCGTATTTTTGATTTGAATCAAACTTGGTCAGTATATATTTATTATTGAAATATGTATTCTGTGTGAGTTTGAATTATTTAGCTTAGTAAACCCAAAAGTTTTTCATACGAATTCATATTTGGAGCATGTTTTTGACCGATCGGCCCTATGGGAGCTATACGATATAAATATGTATTCTGTGTGAGTTTGAATTATTTAGCTTAGTAAACCCATGCTAATTCATATTTGGAGCGTATTTTTGACTGATCGGCCCTATTGGAGCTATATGTTATAGTTGTCCGATTTGAATCAAACTTGGTCAGTATATACATATATATTAATGGAATGTGTATTCTGTGTGAGTTTGAATTATTTAGCTTAGTCACCAAAAGAGTTTTTCATACTAATTCATATTTGGAGCGAATTTTTGACCGATCGGCCCTATGGGAGCTATACGATATAGTAGTCCGATTGGGATCAAACTTGGTCAGTATGTATATATTGATGGTAGAAGTATTCTGTGTGAGTTTGATTAATTTAGCTTAGTTAATGCGAAAGTTGTTCATACTAATTCATATTTGGAGCTTATTTTTGACCGATCGGCCCTATGGGAGTTATATGTTATAGTTGTCCGATTTGAATCAAACTTGGTCAGTATATACATATATATTAATGGAATGTGAATTCTGTGTGAGTTTGAATTATTTAGCTTAGTCACCAAAAGAGTTTTTCATACTAATTCATATTTGGAGCGAATTTTTGACCGATCGGCCCTATGGGAGCTATACGATATAGTTGTCCGATTGGGATCAAACTTGGTCAGTATGTATATATTGATGGTAGATGTATTCTGTGTGAGTTTGATTAATATAGCTTATTTTACGCAAAAGTTTTTCATACAAATTCATGTTTAGAGCATATTTTTGACCGATCGTTCATATGGGAGCTATACGATATAGTAGTCCGATTTGGATCAAACTTGGTCAGTATGTATATATTGATGGTAGAAGTATTCTGTGTGAGTTTGATTAATTTAGCTTAGTTAATGCGAAAGTTGTTCATACTAATTCATATTTAGAGCTTATTTTTGACCGATCGGCCCTATGGGAGCTATATGTTATAGTTGTCCGATTTGGATCAAACTTGGTCAGTACATGAACTTCCTAGACATGTACTTTCCGTGTAAATTTGGTTCAGATAGCATATCTAACAAAAAGTTTTCTATACTAAAACATTCTAGTTCTACCTGTACATTTACCTTTATATGAAGATAGAACGCCCTAAAGTGAGCGTGTCAAAAACAAAAACAAACTTGTACTGCTGGGGTACTGTACCTTTCATTTGCGACCACTATCATCTTTCTAGCTCTTATAGTCTCTGAGATCCTTTTGTTCATACAGACGGACGGACGGACGGACAGACGGACATGGCTATATCGACTCGGCTATTGATGCTGATCAAGAATATATATACTTTATGGGGTCTGCCACGCCTCCTTCTGCCTGTTACATACATTTCAACGATTACAATATACCCTTTTACTCTACGAGTAACGGGTATAACAAGAAAGAAAAGTACAGTCGAGCGCGCCCGACCGTATAATACTCTCTGCATTTGTCCCGATTAAATTATTAAAATCGGTATCGAGATATTACAATGTAAATTACTTGCATTAAAACACGTTGAAACAAAAACAATCTAAGCATAATCAAACACTCATCTGTTTGTTTGTATTCGAATACACATACGTTTGGCAATATGTATATGTTGCAAATATGTATGTATGTATGTGTGTATTCGGCGCAGCCAGCGACCGCGGGCAGCGCTGCCGACACACAGGCAGCGAAAACGTTCGAACATGTGCTTGTGTGTTTCTATCTCGCTTGCACCTATGGGTTGATATTGCGTTCAATTATCAATATTGGAACGCTTCTAGTTTTCTTGTTTATAGTCCGATGTTAATGCGCCTTTCAGGATAGTTTAATATAGTTAGTCTCCACAAGAATTATAAATACTACAATACTGTTCGATAAGAACAAGTTCGCCAAAAACGGCATTGAAGGTTCCAGAATTTTTTATCAAATGTAGGAAAAGTGGGCGTGGCAGTCCAAAATTTTAGATGGCAATGCAACTATGGTGTCGCTAGGAACCTCCCGTACCAGAAATGGTGAACCTAGGTGCCATAGTTACTGAGATATTTGCCGAAAACACCAATTTTTTCCGAGGTGTGTCCAGTTTTTTGCTCATTGTGGGCGAATGGGGCGTGGCATCGAAAAAAAAAAAGATTGTTGTATTGACTGACTAAATATGTGATCGTTTGACACCAAGCTTGAACTTGTAGCTCTTCCCATCTCTGAAATCTGTTTGTTCATACGGACGGACAGACAGACAGACAGACAGACAGACAGACAGACGAACAGACGGACATGGCTATATCGACTCGGCTTGTGATGCTGATCAAGAATATATATACTTTATGGGGTCTGCCACGCCTCCTTCTGCCTGTTACATACTTTTGCACAAACCCAATATACTCTTGCAGAGAGTATAAAAACGAATCCATATGGTCATGTCCGTCTACCCATCTTTCCGTATAAACACTTGGATCTTTTAAACTACAGGAGCTAGAGCCACCAAATTCAGAATGAAAGTCCGTTATTATGCTAGGCAGATCAAGTTTATTTCAAATTGTTGCCACGTCCCTTACCGCCCCCGCAATGAGCAAAAAACAGATACACCTCGAAAAATATCTATGTTTTCGGCGAATATCTCAGTAAGTATTGCACATGGGAGCACCAATTTTGGTATGCAGGTTCCTAGAGATTGCATAAATGCAATGCCAATAAATTTAGAGCTGCCATGTCCCCTTCTCCCATAAGATCTTAAAAACTTCTATATATTTTGAATGCCGTCCTTAAGGCATTTGTTCATATAGTACAGTGTTGTAATTTAACATTCGTATGGAGACATATTTTATCAAACTATCCTAAAAGTTGCTTAAAAATCATATTTTGAACAAAAGAGCTATCACGTAACAAAGGTAATTTTATTAAACTGAAATATCACAGCGTGCGGGCGGGACAGAAACATTTAAACATAAGTTCGCATGTTTTCGATGCATGTGTGGTGGCAGCGTTTCCGGCAGACTCTGACCGTTCTGACCATACATATACATACATTCATGTAAATTAAATATGCCTGCTGGACTCGATGGGAAAGTTGTTCGAGAGAGTCATCTGTAACAGGATGACGGCAGCTTTACGCAGCGGAGGAGACCTCTCTGAGAGTTAGTTTGGGTTTCGCAAGGGCAGTCCACAGTTGACGACATTATGCTACTGACGAAGAAGGTGTCTGCTGCGATAGAAAGGACACGATGGAAAGGCGGAGCAAAAAACTACAGCCTAGTTATAACACTCGATGTAAGGAACGCCTTTAATTCGGCTAATTGGAGCCTCACTATGAAATCTTGACATTCCGCATTACCTGACAAACATTATTAGCGACTACCTTAATAAGCGGACCCTAATGTTCCACACATAAGTCGGCACAGCAAAGTACGATGTCACAGCTGGCGTGCTACAAGGCTCCATACTAGGGCCTATAAGCATTAATCGAGGACTCTGTTAGGCGGTTGACAGTCTGGCTGGAATCTAAGGGTCTTAGCCTTGCCGCTCACAAGACTGAAGCGGTGCTCATAAGCAGCAGGAAACTAGTTTAGACAGCAACACTTAGACTACTGTAGTATCTAAAAGAGCCATTAGATACCTTGGCGTTCACATAGATACGCGCCTTGCCTTCAGGGAACATCTCCTTTACACCCACAAAAAAGCGATGGGTATTACACAAAGCCTCTCAAGGATGATGTCTAATCACGGTCCCAGACAAAGTGTTAGACGGTTGATAAGCAGTGTTCTGAAGTCGACGATCCAACTGAAAGGCAACTGAAAAAAAGTCTTACATGAGAGGCATCGACTCTGCGCGATTAGAGTCTCCAGCGCCTTCCATACTAACTCTGGGGAGGCAGTCTTAGTCATAGCAGGTATGATTCCACTAAGTATCCTAATTCCAGAAGTCAAAGACGTGTTTGAGTCCAGCAGAAACGCTAGCGAGTCGAAATCGATAGCCCACATAAAAGCCGAAGCACGCAGAGATAGCCTATATCAGTGGCAGACCAGATGGGAGAGAACGGAAACCGGACGCTGGACTGCGCGCCTAATAAGCAACATAGAGGACTGGATGCTGCGCAAGCACGGGGAATTAAACTTCTACCTGACCCCACTCCTGAGCGGCCACGGGTGCTTTAGGGTATACCTAGGCAGACTCGGACACGACGCAAGCGATAGGTGCCCTACGTGCGATGCAACGGAAGATGCCGAATATGTCCTCATTTCGTGCAACCGGTTCAGCACGGAGCGAAGTCTCGTCGAACGGCAAATCGGCGGCGCAATAGAAGTGGACACGATAATTAAATAAATAAATAAGAACATTTCCGCCATGTACAAATTAGAATCCTTCCAGTCCTGTGGTGGCTGAAGATTAGGTTGAGAGGCGACTGTGACTCTTATTGCTGGCCTCGGGCTCAGACAATAAAGCTAATTATTTAACGGCCAAGTGCCGGAGTGAATATTTATTTAAGCGACTTACTGGAAGAGCGCTGAATTCAAAAACTAATTTCTAAGTACACAGAATATTTCACTTAACCTAAGCCAAAAAGCATAACAAAAGTGTCCGGCTACCGCCGCTAACCATTGCAGCTATAGCGTGCTGATACAAAGTATGCAATGCCGCTATTGCGAGGGCTGTTCCTTAACTTATGAACCACGCGATAGCCGGGGTTGCTTAATATTCTATATTAAGTGCTATGTGTTAACTACTCCCCCCTCAAGTATAAGGTCGTTTTCGGCCGACCCTATCCCGGCGACGACTTCTCGTAACTGCTTCGCAGACTTCTTTTCGTCGATGATCCGCCAAAGAGTGAGGCTAATAAAACAGAGTCCCGTTAATTGCGACTCGGTCTCTGAACGTAATGAGATGCGTGCCTTGTACCTGGATCTCAGTGCCGTTGTCCACCTGAATCCTTGCGGACCCGTCGTTGAGGATGATGATTCCGTCATCTACATCGGTGATTATTTCCAGGTTGCTCGGCTGGATCTCGCAGTGTGCCGTGCCACCTGCGAGGGGCAGACGACAAAATGTGGCTCCAGGTGAAGCGGCGCAACTCTATAATAGTGTTTAAAATAAATGGCTAGTGTCAACTTGTGAGTTTTTGGGTATCTTGAGAATTTTATTGACAGTGATTGTTCTGGTTAAGCTGGTCTTGAACTCCAGTGTTTATTTCTATTTGTCTATTGTTGGCATTTATTAGTTTCATTTCAGTGAACCTAGTCTGCTCTTAATCACCGGCATCGGGTGTACCCGCCACCACCTTCAGTATGGATCCTAGGACATCTAAACTTCTGGCGACTCAATGGTGTGTGCCTAACGGCTCCAAGAGGTCTTGTAGATGTGCCGTCTCCACACTTAGAAGTTTTCTCATGTGGGATAACGGGAACATGTCGATTAATTTGAATGTTTCTTCCACCATTCGCACGTACTCTGAGAGGTTTGCCGAGTGTCGAACATAGGCGTATTCTTCCCATATTAAGATTTAGCCATCGACGATGGGAATGTACTTGGCACGTGAGTAGTCGGTGACATGTGCCGAAGCCACTGATAAGGAAAGGAGTAATATGAATCCAAACCTGTGAAATGAAGTTGTTTTCTTTCTTTTTAGCAACCTTTTTATTTTTCATTTTAAGGGGGTCTGTCCACCACCATAAATGTTTTATAAAAACTATGCCAAGTGGCTAAAGATAAATTGAAAAAGTATATCTAACTTATACGAGTATGCCTAGTGGCTTAAAAAAAAGTGTAAAAAAAAAACAAGGGAGTCACCTTAGGTTGTTCTTGTGGACCACCCTTCCTTTAATGAGGACCTCGGTCCCCAGGTCTGCTTCCACGGCCTTCTCATCACATAAAGGTGTAAGTGCTGATTTGCGTTCTCCTTAGCTCTGAGCGTCATCTGAGCGTTTCTGATCCTTTCTTGTGGCTCATCTGGGTGCACCTGAACCACATCAACTGGTCTCTGGTCGATGACCGAATGGATCGACTTATTGTACTCAGTTGTAGCCAGTGAAATGACTTCTACAGTGTTACTTATGATTTGATCGATCTTTAGGCATCTGGATAGCTATAACAGAGTGCTGTGAAAGCGCTCAACCTGTCCATTCGAGATGCTATGCAATGGTGGTGCATTTGAAATGCTGACCCCATTGTAGTATATGTACATACGAGTTCTTATTACTCAACATAAATATTGAGCGGCAACACTTTGTTAGCCGAATATGCATAGGGCATTGACTTTGTCACTCAGCGACAGCGTGCCAAGTGCCCGCACACAGTTTAAGTCCAAACGTAATATGATATGCACTCATTGCATTCATCGCTTAGAGCCGAGTCAGCATGTTTCCCATACTGACCGCTAATATACATATGTGCATGCATAACTCACACTCTCTGCCCGTTTTAGATTAATTACTTTACTTATATATAATGTTTATATAAAACGGCTGCTCTGCAGCTGCGCCGACAGCTAGCAAGCCTTTAGTCTAAGAGAACCAAATTCATTCGATTCATTCAATAAACGAGATTGGAACTTAATACATGGCGACCGTGACTAGAGTCACAAGGAGCAGAGCATCGGGAGGATTGTGGAAACAAGGATATTGTGGAAACAAAGAGATAGTGGCAACAAGGAGATAGTGGCAACAAGGATATTGTGGCAACAAGGATATTTTGGCAACGAGGAGGATATACAAAAAAACGTCTGAGTGAGTAGAGTGTGCGTGATGGTACGTGGAGGTCAGAAAAATAAAATTAATAAAAGAATAGCACCCATAAAGTGGCTGCTATTTGCTCAATCAACGCCGCCCGCATGGACGACGGCGCAAAAACTTAATAATGAGCTTGAATTTTTGAAAGAGACCCTCCAAAATAGAGTACCACAAGTCACAACTCACTCAGCAAATCAAATAAAAGTTATAAACCAAAAAATATTAACGAAACCGAATATCCCCAAGCCACTGCCGAAACAACCAGAAGTCTGCCCGACCGACTGCCCCGGACCTCTCAACTCTGCGCCGTGCAATTCCTCATGCATGAAGCCGAAGACCTGTGTGAAGACTACTGGCCCCGCCTGAGCCCATAGGCCCAGGACAACAGCAACAGATCAACAGCGAGAAGGGCAAACCGCCACTTTCGCCTGCGAGGGAGCGTCAGTGCAGCCAACCGGCGACGACCAGCTGACGCAGAGAATGCGGATAAGCTATAAATATTTTAATTAAATTTAAAACAAAACTTTTGTAAAAGCTGCGGAACCTTTTCCGCTCGTTTAGAAGTGTAGCCCGTAAAGCTATACAAAACTATAGGTAGGACAAATGTAAAAATAAGAAAAAAAAAAGCCGTAAAATAGATGAAAAGTAATTCGATAAGTAAATTCAGTGAGGAAATAGATAGTTATTATAAACATAATCATAATTTTAACAAAACCATAATGGGTTTAGTAGACGTTAAATCAGTGGATTCCACTGCTAACGTGATAAATAAGGTAGAACCAAATAATATTGAATTAGAATATGTAAACGTAATGCTACTAATAATTGTTATAATAATGTGTGCAAATTGCTTTTATAAACTGTACAAACTTCACAATAAATGTTTGAGGAAAAAATATATGAGTCGAGCAAACGACTTGGACAAGATTTAAAAAAAAAGCGCACACACAAGAAAAGATACAAAATTTACAAAATACAAAAATTAAATGTTATTAAATATGTAACGACAAGAAAATGAAATAAATAAAAAGAAAAAAAATTAAAACAATATATGTGCATGTTAGATCAAAAGTAGATAAACATCCAGTTCTAGGTAGAGTGGAATGAATTATCAAAGGAATTATCAAACATTAAAGCAGAATTCGGCAAATCTCATAAGTCACTAACACAAAATAGGCCGATTCAGAAAACCACAGTAAGAAAACACGTGGAAATATTAGTTAAATGCTTCAATGAAGCCCGGATACTAATATATAAACACAAAGATAAACTTACTCAAGATCATTGGTCTCACGTATCAAGGTTTTTGATCAGACTAAGATCCAATTTTACAACTATTAGAGAAAAGTTCGACCTCGATATATCAATACCCAATATTCTCAATACCTCAGTAACAATTGAAACTGGTGAAGAACCAGAATCAAAAGAAGTTGTTAATATCGACCAAAAGGATTTGGAAGAAGAAGAAATCGATAATCTCACTATCCCAGCTATATTAATGTCTGATTTGGACAATTCTACAGATTCAGACACTAGATCGAGTGTAGTTGAAGGAAAATTGATTACAATGGCACAGTCAAATATTGATTTTATCAACACTGCATCAAAGCTTATACCAGTATATGATGGTAAAGCAGAAAACCTAACAAGTTTTCTCGATGCATTGGAAATTATAGAATCAATACAAGGCGAACACGAATTTCACTAATAATAATAAAAACAAAGCTAAAAGGTGACGCCAGAAACCTAGTTGGAAATGAGACAACTATATCAGAAGTCATCTCCGGACTAAGAAGCAATGTCAAAGGCGAAACTGTAGAAGTATTATCAGCTAAGCTGATGAATCTACAGCAACGCAACAAAGCTGCTAACCAATATACTTCAGAGGTTGAGCAGATGACAAAAGCTCTAGAAAGTGCGTACATAACGGACGGACTAACCCTTGCGTTAGCCAGAAGTTATTCTACACAGATTGCAGTTAAGGCAATGACGAAGAATTGCGCAACTGATAAGGTAAAACTCATCATGCAGGCTGGCACTTTCAACACCATGAATGATGCCATATCCAAATTCGTAAACAGTTGCACGGAAGCAACTGGACAACCAAATAATGTCCTTTATTATAGAAATTATCCTTAGCGTGGTGGAAACCGCGGTCGTGGAAATTTCAGAGGTAATCATCGTGGTCGTAATAATAATCACAACAACTTCAATGGTTCAAACTACAATAATAATGGAAGAGGTCAATATCGAGGACGTGGTAACTCAAATCGAGGCCACAATAACAATAGCAACGTGAGAATAGCCCAAAATGCATCGGGAAACTCTCAAGACCCTTTAAGTACGCAACAGTTGAAAATGTAATGGTCCATGCAATTAATCTCAGTCAGAATATATTTGTCACTTTTGCTAACGTGTCCACAGGAAAAGAACTGGTTTTTCTAGTAGACACAGGTGCACACATTTCAATAGTCAAAGAAAGTTCTGATGTCTATCATGACATAAACGTTAACTATATAATAGACATAAAAGGAATAAGTCATGAGGTAACAAAATCAAAAGGTTTAACCTCTATTGAGATACAGACAACTAAATATATAATCCAACAGGACTTTCATATCGTGGATTTACATTTCGCTATCCCATGTGATGGCATATTAGGAATCGACTTCATAAAGAAATACAACTGTCAATTAGACTTCAAGCCGTCTGAAGATTGGTATATACTTAGACCCGATAACCTTAAATATCCAATTTATGTACCAATAACATACAGTTCTGGCAACAACTCAATACTTCTGCCAGCAATATCCCAAGTTATTAGGAAAATTCAATTAATTTCCCAAGAAGACAGTGTATTAATTCCAAACCAGGAAATTAAACATGGTATTTACACAGCTAGTACAATAGCAACAACAAAAAATGCATTCATAAGACTACTTAATACTACAGATAGAGATCAAGTAGTCAATACAAATAACTTGGCATATGAATCACTTTCGAACTACGAAGTAGTCAAAACTAATAATGAAACTAGAGAAAAGTCTGTATTATCTCAACTATCAAAGAACTTTCCTTCACAATTTAAGTCACAGCTCTTAAGCTTATACAAATACAGCGATATATTCGGATTGGAAACAGAACCAATCACTACAAATAATTTCTACAAACAGAAACTGAGATTAAAGGATGATGAACCAGTATATGTCAAAAATTATAGAAGCCCACACAGACAGGTGAAAGAGATAAAGAAGCAAGTCGGAAAATTGATCACCGACGGAATAGTCGAACCTTCTGTATCTGAATATAATAGCTCATAATTACTTGTCCCAAAAAAATCATCTCCGACTTCAGATTCAAAGAAATGGCGATTAGTGATTGACTATCGTCAAATAAACAAAAATTTATTGTCCGATAAATTTCCACTCCCTAGAATTGATGTCATTTTAGATCAACTATGGCGAGCAAAATATTTTTCGTGTCTTGACCTTATGTCAGGATTCCACCAAATTGAACTCGAAAAAAGTTCAAGAGATACAACGTCATTTTTAACGAGCAACGGCTCGTATCGTTTCAAGCGATTACCTTTCGGTTTAAAAATAGTGCCTAACTCATTTCAGAGGATGATGACTATTGCATTCTCTGGATTAGAACCTTCACAAGCATTCCTTTACATGGATGACTTAATAGTTATGGGTTGTTCCGCTAAACACATGCTTCAAAACTTAACAGATGTTTTTGACAAATGCAGGGAATACAACCTAAAGCTACATCCAGAAAAATGTTCATTTTTTATGCATGAGGTGACTTTTCTTGGTCATATATGCACAGATAAAGGAATCTTGTCTGATGACACAAAATATGATGTCATTAGAAATTATCCAGGCCCCCATAATGCGGATAGCGCTAGAAGTTTTGTAGCCTTTTGCAATTATTATAGACGATTCATTAAAAACTTCGCCGAATATCCCCGGCACATAACAAGATTATGTAAAACGAATATTCCCTTTGAATGCAGAGAGTATAATAACGTGCTATATGATAAGAAAGTAAACAATATAGATATATCAGTAGGAGATAAAGTATTACTAAGAAATGAAACAGGTCATAAATTAGATTATAAATATACTGGTCCGTATAAAGTAACGGAAATGGGAGATAGGGATAATGTTATAATAGTTAATGACAAAAACAAAAAAAACAGATAGTTCATAAAGATAGATTAAAACTTTTTATTTCAAAACAACATCCATAGGTAATAACATATATATAAATATTTTTGATATATGAATATTTTTATAATTTCATTTTCTTTATCGTTATTAAGTACAACATCATATATATAAGTTAACACATAGTACTTAATATAGAATATTAAGCAACATTCGCTATAGAGGGATTTGTAAGTTAAGGAACAGCCCTCGCAATAGCGACACTGCATACTTTGTAACAGCGCGCTATAGATGCAATGGTCAACAGCGGTAACCGGACACTTTTGTTTTGCTGCAAGAGTTTCCGTTATTGCCTAAGATTGCTGAGTCGGCTTGCTGACCATGACATTGTGTCGTGATGCGAGTTTTGGCTTATGTTAAATGAAATATAATTTGTATTAAGAAATCAGTTTTGAATACAGCGCTCTTCCAGTAAGTCGCTTAAATAAATATTCACTCCGGCACTTGGCCGTTAAATAATTTGTTTCATTGTGTGAGCCCGAGGCCGGCAATAGGAGGCTCAGTCGCCTCCCAACCTAATCATCATTCCTTGGAGAAACAAAGAAAACAATTAATTTATATATTAAAAAACAAGTAAGAAAGACTACATTCGATCGAGCCGACTGTAAAAGACCCCGTACTCCCATAGAAGTGCGCAATTGTATTCATTTTAAATTTAAATTTTTGAATGAAATTTAAAAATTTTAATTTTATATGTACATGTTGAATTGAAATTAAAAAAAAATTAAATTAACAATTCGCATTGCCGCAACTCTATCAGTTGCACCACGCGCCACTTTCAAGAATTCTCCGATAATCAGCATTTATGTACATATTATTCATACAAACACACATTCGTTTAAAATTATATGTATGCATGTATGTATGTATGTGTGTATTCAGCGCGGCCAGCGCTGTCGCCACAGCGTCTGCCGGCAGCGCTGTCGCCACACAAGCATCGAAAACGTTCGAACATGTGTTTGTATGTTTCTGTCTCGCTCTCGCGCGTAAGTGATATTGCAGTTAAATAACAAACTTTCTAACGCAGTAGCTCTTTTGTTAAAGGTAGTATGTTGATGGTACTTTCAGAATAGTTTGATTTTATATGTCTCTATACGAATGTTGAATTACAACACTCTACTATATGAATAAATGCCTTAAAAACGGCATTAAAGCGTAAAAGTTTTTTAGCTGATGTGGGGAAAAGGGGCGTGGCAGCTCAAAATTTTTAATGGCATTGCATTAAGGGTGTCACTAGCAACCTGTTTACAATGGTGTTCCTAAGTGCCATAGTTACTGAGTTATTGGCCTAAAAGCAAATTTTTTTCGAGGTGTGTCTGGTTTTTTGCTCATTGCGGGGGCGGTAAGGGGCGTGGCAACAATTTGAAATAAACTTGATCTGCTCGCGAAGATAACGGACTTTCATTCCAAATTTGGTGTCTCTAGCTTTTGTAGTTTAAAAGATCCAGGTGTTCATACGGACGGACGGACAGACAGACAGACAGACGGACAGACGGACATTGCTATATCGACTCGGCTGTTGATGCTGATCTAGAATATATATACTTTATGGGGTCAGCCACGCCTCCTTCTGCCTGTTACGCACATTTCGCTTCTGACAAACCTAATAGACCCCTATACTCTTTTTTAGAGTACGGGGTGGGACCGGTTGGACAATAGCAAACTTAGAGAACTTGTCGATGCAAGTGAGAAAGTATTTCCTGTCAGTGGAGAAAATGTCTATGTGTAACATCTCTCCTACATGTGAGGGGGTCAGTGTCTCCCCAAGCTCTTGTTATACTCTCTGCAAGAGTATATTGGGTTTGTGCAAAAGTATGTAACAGGCAGAAGGAGGCGTGGCAGACCCCATAAAGTATATATATTCTTGATCAGCATCACAAGCCGAGTCGATATAGCCATGTCCGTCTGTCCGTCTGTCTGTCTGTCTGTCCGTCTGTTTGTCTGTCTGTCTGTCTGTCTGACTGTCTGTCCGTCCGTATGAACAAACAGATTTCAGAGATGGGAAGAGCTACAAGTTCAAGCTTGGTGTCAAACGATCACATATTTAGTCAGTCAATACAAGAATCTTTTTTTTTTCGATGCCACGCCCCATTCGCCCACAATGAGCAAAAAACTGGACACACCTCGGAAAAAATTGGTGTTTTCGGCAAATATCTCAGTAACTATGGCACCTAGGTTCACCAATTCTGGTACGGGAGGTTCCTAGCGACACCATAGTTGCATTGCCATCTAAAATTTTGGACTGCCACACCCACTTTTTCTACATTTGATAAAAAATTCTGGAACCTTCAATGCCGTTTTTGGCGAACTTGTTCTTATCGTACAGTATTGTAGTATTTATAATTCTTGTGGAGACTAACTATATTAAACTATCCTGAAAGGCGCATTAACATCGGACTATAAACAAGAAAACTAGAAGCGTTCCAATATTGATAATTGAACGCAATATCAACCCATAGGTGCAAGCGAGATAGAAACACACAAGCACATGTTCGAACGTTTTCGCTGCCTGTGTGTCGGCAGCGCTGCCCGCGGTCGCTGGCTGCGCCGAATACACACATACATACATACATATTTGCAACATATACATATTGCCAAACGTATGTGTATTCGAATACAAACAAACAGATGAGTGTTTGATTATGCTTAGATTGTTTTTGTTTCAACGTGTTTTAATGCAAGTAATTTACATTGTAATATCTCGATACCGATTTTAATAATTTAATCGGGATAAATGCAGAGAGTATTATACGGTCGGGCGCGCTCGACTGTACTTTTCTTTCTTGTTTTTTGGGGTGTCTATCATATTAATCTCTAGCACATGTTTTGCAATTTTGTACTATTTCATTGGCTATTTTTGCCATCTTTGGAAATCATCATTAATTCTTAGAGTCAATGCATGCTCCCTCTGCTGGTTTGCAGCGGCCTGTTCGGCTAAAGCATTTCTGATAGCCGTCCTTACTACTTCCCTAAGCTGGTCTGGATCCATTTTACCTGACGGTGGGGAAACTGCAGAGAGAAGTCTTGTAGCCGGGACTCTGATGCGAACGTCACAGTCGGGATCTGAGTCGCTAGACTGCTGGCGAGGGTTTCTATATTGCTTGAACCGTGATATGCGCAGGCCAGTGGCCGCTAAAAATAAAACGGGCCGTCAAAAGATGGATCGAATTACGTCGCAGCTCTGAACTACCAGAACTGTATGCACAATTTTAGACACACAGAAAGTAACACAAAGTAATTTTATTAACGATCTGGATGATAAATTGTTTCCACCAAAATTCTCAAAGCAGTCACTCTCACTTGGTTCTGATTATTATTAAACAAAAAATTTTTTTTACATTATCTGTTGCAATATAAAATTCTCACTAGTACTAACTAATTTTTTAGAAAATAAACTTATGAAGGAAAATTTGTGTTTGAAGGAAAATTTTGGATAGAGTATCCACTTACATTATTCAACTAACACAAAAAAAATCTCTTTATAAAATCGGTCACTTGGAGTTCCCGCGCTGCTGTCTTAATTGTTGTTGGTTGTTGCAGCTCCTGTGCTGCTGTTTTATTTGTTGTTGGTTGTTGCAGCTCCTATGCTGCTGTTTTATTTGTTGTTGGTTGTGGAGTCCGACCACTAGTTGGGCGCCAATTAATATCCTTCCAGTCCTGTAGTGGCTGAAGATCAGGTTGAGAGGCGACTGTGCCTCTTATTTCTGGCCTTTATTTAAGCGACTTACTGAAAGAGCGCTGAATTCAAAACTAATTTCTAAGTACACAGAATATTTCACTTAACCTAAGCCAAAACTCGCATCACGCCACAATGTCATGGTCGGCAAGCCGACTCAGCAATCTTAGGCAATAACGGAAACTCTTGCAGCAAAACAAAAGTGTCCGGTTACCGCTGCTGACCATTGCATGTATAGCGCGCTGTTACAAAGTATGCAGTGTCGCTATTGCGAGGGCTGTTCCTTAACTTATGGTGCCGCGATAGCGAGGGTTGATTAATATTTTATATTAAGTGTTATGTGCTAACTTACACACACCTTAAATTAACTGTGAGAGCCCAGAGAACCAAGCTGGCGATCGCCTAACAGCGGCTGGGTCAGAGTTATCAGCGGTCAGCAAGAATGCTTTAAGTTGGGGAGTTAAGTGCGACGACGTCGCCGGCCTTCAAAGCTAAGTCAGCGTCCCGCAATTTTGTTGCACAGCGTCTGCTGGGTAATATGATACCCCGCACGAGGCGTAAGTTTTGCAAATTCATCGTCTCGGCTAGGAAGACCAGCGTCCACTGCGTCAGCAACGCCGGAAAATTTAAGTTAGATGTTAAGCATTCAAACAGTGTAATTTTAATTTATAATTGAATTCGAATAGCGGCACACGGCCCTAATATATCATTCTTATATTCTCGCGTAGTCGCTCGATTTTTTATTCAAACGGTCGGGGCTACTCCAGTTAATTGGTGCCCAACAGTGATTATTACTCACGTTGCCAATGGTTCCTGTAAACGCCGAGCCAGACAAGTAAACACAAAAACACGGACACTAAACTTGTAACAGTGTAAACGCGTTGTATGTTGTGACGTATAAATATTTGCAAAATACGCTATAGCTACGATAGCGACAACAGTGTTTTAAACGTTTTAATTGAAAACTTTGAACAATTCCAAGGAACAGACTCAGTGATGCGCGAGTCAGACATGAACGTAGAGCAGGTACAAGCAGTTATCGAAGCGGCCTTTGCGGCCCAAGCGAAAGTATTTGAATGTAAAATTGAGGAGTTGAAAGATCAAATATAGCGGTAACTACGATTGAAGTTTACAAAGACAGGGTGCGGGTGTGCGATGAGCCTTTGGACGGAATAAAAAGTTTGCCGGAGTTTAGTGGTTCACACGACACATACGTGGCGGCATTCAGCACATATTTCGTACCACATATTAAGGAAATATAACGGTAGCTCAAGCCACCACTTAGCCATGGTCATCTTCAGGAACAAAATAAGGGGCGCGGCAAATACATTTCTAACGTCGTTCAAAACGGCACTCAATTTTGACGCGATTATCGCCCGACTAGATTTCACATATGGGTACAAAAAACCCGGAGATCGGTTGTTCATCCCCCCGATTTGCCATCGGCCTTAGCATTGGCTCAGGAGGTGGAGGCTTACCATGATCGTTATACGTTCGTAACAAATTTCGCAAAACGGCTTGAAGACAGGGCAAGGCACGCAGGTCGGAATCAGAACCGACAAAACTTAAACCAGCAATAGGAGAGTATGCACTAGAATCAAGCAAGCCAAGGGAAAAGTCCCGCCTTTATGAAACAAAGAAACCAGTTTTGAGGCTGGGCCGACAAGCGGAACTGGTCCACTAGCAATTAAAGTAGACCCTTCCATGCCTGAATTTAGGCAGCCTACTAACTATCAGGGAAAGCAGAGTTCTGATAAATCTAACGCATATAGGGGCCAGGCCAATAAAAGGCCAAATACTTCCGATAGAGGCTGGACCACTTGTCCGCCAACAAAACTGACCTAGATGCAACCTATGGCGGAAAGGCCGTTTAAAATGTTTGCGACTTTTAGGATACCCCTATAATGATTTTTTTTAGATGGCCGTCAGCCGTCGAATATACAGGGGGAAGAACAGTGACTTTCGGTCTTACCACCGTAACTGTATGTACCGACGGAAGTGCGACCATACTCTCCTCGTGAGGGCGGCTGGAAACAGATACATGGGACGGTCATGTCTCTGCCTCTGATGCTGACGAATGGTATCCGGACTAAAAGTAGAACAATTCTCTAAAAAGTCACCCCAATTTAAAGGTGGAACATCGTATGCCCGTGGATGCATGGTCGAGGGGGTGGTTGATCGCAAGTATGCGGACTCTGGTTACCTGCCGACCCCCAGTATTACCTAAGCTTACCACGTTATAGCGGGCTATGACATGGCGGACATTCCCTTCCCGCGCACTCGTGGGACTAAACACATGGATTTAGACAAAAACTCGACGGAGGCCGGAACTTCTTCAAAAAACCGTGTGGGACAATACAATCCCTCTTAAAACTTAGCAAAGGACAAGCCAGTCCCGAGCCATAAAGGAGTTGGTGGTACAAAGGTTACAGCAAGACAACCGACAACCAAAACGGGGGATATGTCAAAACGCATAACTCCCACTGAGGGACAAAGTACGCAGAGCATTATTACGGCTACTTATCCCGCAGTGGAGATCTTGCTGGAGGACTCTTAGAACTCCACCAGCACTGAAAACAAGAGAGAGAAGAAAGCATCCTTCCAAGACAAGATGAATGCTGCCCTCATTCACAAAATCATCATCGATGACCTAGACCGGGGTGCCCCTGATAGTCTTGTCCCAAAGGAAAAATGGTGGGTCGTCGAAAACGAGCTCCAGAATAAGTTTCTAGACATCCTCGATGTGTGCGTGGGCGCACAACCCAGCTGTGTAGACGCGGGGTGGTATCAGGGCAGAGTGAAAGCCATCGCCTGTCTTGATGACCATTCCGCTACTCTTTACAAAAAGGCTGTAGCATCCCTTAGCGTAGTCTACCCAACGCCAGAGCTTGGGTGTCGGTAAAGGCAGCTGAACCCTAGTGGATCCTGCGACTTTTTCAAGTCTGCAACACAGGACTTCATACCGACAACTGGAAAGTCGTCAAAGTTTAGGAGCCGATCGGCCCATCCAGGCACATCCTCGATAAAGCCTTATCTGACATGCTGACCAAATCGGACTGATCAATAAAATACGGTTTTAAGAGCGGTCCAATAAAAGAGTCGGACCTTGACATAGCCGAACTTTTTGAGCGTCCATGGCATTTGAGGAGGATATCCAGGAAGGTTATGCCTCCGAGGAGAGCGAGCTGGCTAATAGCTGAGCTGGATGACCTCGAGGAGGAGGAAGACTCAGCTGTGGACACCACGGTGGTAGAGGTTAATACACAGGATGTCAATCACACTCCTGCAAATAAATCTTCACCATTGTAAGGCAGCATCCGTTGCTCTCCTGTACCTCCTAGCCAAGGAATGTGCAGACATCGTAAAGTAAAGATCTGCCAATCTTCCTACTTTCCAATTTCAGTAATGAAGACAACACTACAGTGTGTCAAAAATACACAGGGCGATTAGTAGTTCCCTGCTCAATCTACATCAGCTATAAAAAGAACAACCCTCTTCCACTACTACTCCGAGACAATTTGGAGGCCTGCTAGAGTATGAACAAGGACATACTAATAGCCTGCGAAGCCAACGCTGACGATCATCAGTGGGGTAACACTGACACAAACAGTAGAGGTGTGTCCATTTTTAACTACATCCTCTCAACTAAGCTCGCTATCTGTAATAGGGGCAACGAGCTAATATTTGTTATTAAAAATAGACAAGAGGTGTTAGACCTTACTCTTGTCTCCAGTTCGCTAGAATCTCGCATTCATTCCTGGAAGGTTCTAAATGAACATCCCTTTTCTGATTATTCATATATCGAATTCACAATACTAGGCGACATCCCTCAAATAGTTCCCTCTCGCAATCTTAAAAAGACAAATTGGAATATCTTCTCTTACCATCTGGCGCGTCTAATCCCCCCAGATCCTTTCGTGCCCTTTCACACCCACTGGGCATACCACTAACGGAAGAATTACCAATACTGCTAGTCGGTTTTAGGACTATACACCTCACTGACCAACTACTTGGACGTAGAGTCGTCTCTAGGCAACGCAAACACAGCTAATTATGTTTCTAGAGGCACCCCACAAGGGCGTGTTCTATCCCCACTTCTATGGAACGTGGCTATAAACGGTATTTTAAATACCATGAACATGGGAGGGTGTAGGATTGTGGATAACGAAGATTATGTGGCCATTGCCTTCTCTGGAAAATTTCCCTAAACTTTCTGTGATAGAATTGTTAAATCCCTGTTGACACTATCCAAGTGGGCAACAGATAATGGGCTAGGGGTTAACCCCAGTATGACTGAACTAGTCCTCTTTACAAACAAGCACAAAACCCCTCGTTTTAGAACTCCCTCTCTGCACGGTGAGATACTAAATTTAAGCAGCACGGCTAAGTACTTAGTTGGCTGTCCCGACAGAAAGCAAAATTGGAACGCGTGCATCGAAGACAAAGCCAGGAAAGCCTCCATCGCTCTCTTAACATGCAAAAAAATCCATAGGCCTAAAATGGAGGCTCAATCCCCTCATTACTAGATGGCTCTACATAGCTATTGTACGCCCCATACTACTCTATGGAGTTGTAGTATGGTGGACGGCACTCAAAAAGCAAACAAACCTAAAGAAGCTTACCAAAATTCACCGCCTTGCTGGGCTGTTCACCCTAGGTGCCCCAAACACACCCCTAAGGAGGCTATTGACGCCATCCTTCATTTTCTCTCACTTGAAAGTATGAGCAAGAAAATAGCCTCTCTCTCCGCCATTAGAATTTGAGAGGCATGCTTATGGAGATCGAACGGGAGAGGTCACCCCAACATTCTATCATTACTTCCCTTCTCCATCAATAAAACAACAAGTATTCAATTTGAATTCAAATTTTCAAATGAAATTTAAAAATTTTAATTTTATATATACATTTTAAATTGAAATTTCAAAAAAATTAAATTAACAATTCGCATTGCCAGCATTCGAACCTACAACCTCAGACCAACACTATCAGCTGCACCACGCGCCACTTTCTAGAATTCTCCGAATATCAGCATTTACATATTATTCATACAAACACACATTCGTTTGAAATTGTATGTATGTATGTGTGTATTCGGCGAGGCCAGCGTCTGCCGGCAGCGCTGTCGCCACAGAAGCATCGAGAACGTTCGAACATCTGTTTGTATATTTCTGTCTCGCTCTCGCGCGTAAGTGATATTGCAGTTAAATAACAAACTTTCTAACGTAGTAGGTCTTTTGTTAAAGGTAGTATTTTGATGCCACTTTCAGAAAAGTTTGATTTGATATGTCTCTATACGAATGTTGAATTACAACACTCTATGAATAAATGCATTAAAAACGGCATTAAAGCAAAAACGTTTGGTTAACTCTCATGAGAAAAGGGGGCGTGGCAGCTCAAAATTTCAAATGGCATTGCATTAAGGCTGTCTCTAGCAACCTTCTTACCAGAAATGGTGTTCCTAAGTGCCATAGTTACTGAGTTATTGGCCTAAAAGTACATTTTTTTTTCGAGGTGTGTCTGGTTTTTTGCTCATTGCAGGGGCGGTAAGGGCCGTGGCAAAAATTTGAAATAAACTTAACCTGCCTGACTTAATAACGAACTTTCATTATAAATTTGGTGGTTCTAGCTTTTGTGGTTTAAAAGATCCAGGTGTTCATACGGACAGACAGACAGACGGACAGACGGACATTGGCATATCGACTCGGCTGTTAATGCTGATCAAGAATATATATACTTTATGGGGTCGGCCACGCCTCCTTCTGCCTGTTACGCACATTTCGCTTCTGACAAACCTAACAGACCCCTCTACTCTTTTTATACTCTCTGCAAGAGTATATTGGGTTTGTGCAAATGTATGTAACAGGCAGAAGGAGGCGTGGCAGACCCCATAAAGTATATATATTCTTGATCAGCATCACAAGCCGAGTCGATATAGCCATGTCCGTCTGTCCGTCTGTCTGTCTGTCCGTATGAACAAACAGACTTCAGAGATGGTAAGAGCTACAAGTTCGAGCTTGGTGTCAAACGATCACATATTTAGTCAGTCAATACAAGAATCTTTTTTTTTTTCGATGCCACGCCCCATTCGCCCACAATAAGCAAAAATCGGAACTCACAGGAAAAATTGGTGTTTTCGGCAAATATCTCAGTAACTATGGTACCTAGGATCACCAATTCTTGTGCCGGAGTTCCTAGCGACAGCATAGTTGCGTTGCCATTTAAAATTTTGGACTGCCACGCCCACTTTTCACACATTTGATAAAAAAAGTCTGGAACCTTCAATGCCGGTTTGGCGAACTTGTTCGTATCGTACAGTATTGTAATTATATAATTCGTGTGGAGACTAACTATATTAAACTATACTGAAAGGCGCATTAAAATCGGACTATAAACAAGAAAACTAGAAGCGTTACAATATTGATAATTGAACGCAATATCAACCCATAGGTGCAAGCGAGATAGAAACACACAAGCACATGTTCGAACATTTTCGCTGCCTGTGTGCCGGCAGCGCTGCCCGCGGAAGCTGGCTGCGCCGAATACACACATACATGCATGCATATTTGCATCATATACATATTGTCAAACATATGTGTATTGGAATACAAACAAACAGATGTATGTATGTTTGATTATGGTGAGATTGTTTTTGTTTCAACGTTTTTTAATGCAAGTAATTCACATTGTAATATCTCGATACCGATTTTAATAATTTAATCGGGACAAATGCAGAGAGTATTATACGGTCGGGCGCCCTCGACTGTACTTTTCTTTCTTGTTAATCACTCGTATAATGTCAAACGTATGTGTATTCGCATGCAAACAAACAGATGTATGTTTGATTATAATTGGTTATTTTGGTTTCACCGTCTTTTAATGCAAGTACTACACATTGTAATATTTCGATACCGATTTTAATAACTTAATCGGAAAGAATGCAGAGAGTATTATTCGGCCGGGCGTGCTCGACTGTACTTTTCTTCCTTGTTCTTTGTGTTTCAACGTGTTCTAATACAAGTGCTATCTATTGTAATATTTGGATACCAAACTTTAAAGAATATTTAAGTGAAATGTCACGCTGAATTCACACCCTTAATTTTAATTATAGTCCGTCTCGACAGTGATCAATAAAACATTAAACATGATGGTCTCATTGGTCGTGAATATGAAAAATAAATTTCCTCTGCCAAATTAGGTAGTAGTGGATTGCGATGGTCATGCCCAGTTTGTCTTGAGTGTTAATGTGATTTTTCACAAACGTAGGTATGATACGGACTGTATCATACGGTGAAAAAAAATTCGTAAATTAATTTCACTCTCAAAAAAGCTTTGCGGTGATTTGATATTATTATCGAGACTCCTGCTAATAAGGTATTTACAACTCCATGAACCTGTTCCGCCTGGTTCACTTATGTAAGCTTCACGTAACGAAAGCTTATATTTATATTTATCTGCAGACATAACTATCAATTCAATTGCACCATTCACTGCTACCAAAACTTTTGGTACTTTTTCAATTTCGACTTGTAATTTCTCTGATCAAAGGGAAAACTCATCTTTTAAGATTAGCGTGTGCTCTGCTTTGTTTCCTATCATATTGTTTCCTATTATCGGTATTTCAATTTAATCAAAAAAATATTCAGTGATTGTGATTTTTTTCCAATTTTACGCGATTTAAAAGCGCCAAACCAAACGTTTTCTGAATATTTTTCTACTTGGTAAAAATTGAAGTAGATAGTGTGATTGCTCTTTATTTTATTTAAGTCCGGATGCTGGATCTCATCTTCGGTAATGATTCATCCAGTGTAGTTATTATTATTATTATTGGACGTTGATTTACTAATAAGACAGTACACTCAAGTAGCTCAGCAACACCAAGCAACGTGCTTATTAGCGTGAAGAACCCTGCAGACAATGCACCGCATAACGTACGGCTAACGAAAAACGCGGAACCAATTTGTTAATTAACAAGAAAGAAAAGTACAGTCTAGCGCGCCCGACCGTATAATACTCTCTGCATTTGTCCCGATTAAATTATTAAAATCGGTATCGAGATATTACAATGTGAATTACTTGCATTAAAACACGTTGAAACAAAAACAATCTAAGCATAATCAAACACACATCTGTTTGCTTGTATTCGAATACACATACGTTTGGCAATATGTATATGTTGCAAATATGTATGTATGTATGTGTGTATTCGGCGCAGCCAGCGACCGCGGGCAGCGCTGCCGACACACAGGCAGCGAAAACGTTCGAACATGTG
Source organism: Drosophila arawakana (assembly GCA_018151165.1). NCBI lineage: Eukaryota > Metazoa > Arthropoda > Insecta > Diptera > Drosophilidae > Drosophila > Drosophila arawakana. Next base: position 281,419 of record JAECWX010000542.1, read on the forward strand.
CTTGCGTGTTTCTATCTCGCTTGCACCTATGAGTTAATATTGCGTTCAATTATCAATATTGTAACGCTTCTAGTTTTCTTGTTTATAGTCCGATTTCAATGCGCCTTTCAATATAGTTTAATATATTTGGTCTCCACACGAATTATATAATTACAATACTGTACGATACGAACAACTTCGCCAAAAACGGCATTGAAGGTTCCAGACTTTTTTTTATCAAATGAGTGAAAAGTGGGTGTGGCAGTCCATAATTTTAAATAACAATGCAACTATGCTGTAGCTAGGAACCTCCGTACCCAAATTGGTGATCCTAGGTACCATAGTTACTGAGATATTTGCCGAAAACACCAATTTTTGTCTAGTGTCTAGTTTTTTGCTCATTGTGGGCGAATGGGGCGTGGCATCGAAAAAAGATTCTTGTATTGACTGACTAACTATCTGATCGTTTGACACCAAGCTCGAACTTGTAGCTCTTGCCATCTCTGAAATCTGTTTGTTCATACGGACAGACGGACAGACAAACAGACAGACGGACATGGCTATATCGACTCGGCTTGTGATGCTGATCAAGAATATATATACTTTATGGGGTCTGCCACGCCTCCTTCTGCCTGTTACATACTTTTGTACAAACCCAATATACTCTTGCAGAGAGTATAACAATCCGAAATTAAAATTTCATGCTTTTGAATTCAATTTCTAAAAACAGTAATATATTAGACCAAAAAATCCATGTTAGATCATAAATCGAAAGTAGCGGACTCAACCGCAAATGTCATTAATAATGTTGAAACCGTATCAGTAGATTTAAAAGTAATAACTGTTATGTTAATAATAATTGTTATAATTTTATTAACGAATGTGCTAACCAAATTATGTAAGTGGCACAATAAGTGCATAAAGAAAAAATACGCAAGTAGAGCAGGTAATTTAGAATTTGATATAATATGATGAGCTTAGTAAATGACATTTACATTAAAGAACCATATTTTAGAACCAATGCATTACAAATACTGCAAAAACACAGAGAATTCATTAAAATAATTGAATTCGAAAACGAATATATAGAAACTTTCCATAGTATTGCAAGCCCATTAATTGGTTGCTCAAAAACTGAAAAGGGCGTTGTCTTGAGTACATAACCTTATGTAATGGTAAAAAGTATCAGGGAATACTAGGGACAACTATATTGATGCTGCGCTTACACCGCTAAAAACTTCATATTTTCCATTAAACAATGGAATGCAATACATTAGCGAAAAAAACAAGAAAGAAAAGTACAGTCGAGCGCGCCCGACCGTATAATACTCTCTGCATTTGTCCCGATTAAATTATTAAAATCGGTATCGAGATATTACAATGTGAATTACTTGCATTAAAACACGTTGAAACAAAAACAATCTAAGCATAATCAAACACTCATCTGTTTGTTTGTATTCGAATACACATACGTTTGGCAATATGTACATGATGCATATATGTATGTATGTGTGTATTCGGTGCGGCCAGCGACCGCGGGCAGCGCTGCCGACACACAGGCAGCGAAAATGTTCGAACATGTGCTTGTGTGTTTCTATCTCGCTTGCACCTATGGGTTGATATTGCGTTCAATTATCAATATTGGAACGCTTCTAGTTTTCTTGTTTATAGTCCGATGTTAATGCGCCTTTAAGGATAGTTTAATATAGTTAGTCTCCACAAGAATTATAAATACTACAATACTGTACGATAAGAACAAGTTCGCCAAAAACGGCATTGAAGGTTCCAGAATATTTTATCAAATGTAGGAAAAGTGGGCGTGGCAGTCCAAAATTTTAGATGGCAATGCAACTATGGTGTCGCTAGGAACCTCCCGTACCAGAATTGGTGAACCTAGGTGCCATAGTTACTGAGATATTTGCCGAAAACACCAATTTTTTCCGAGGTGTGTCCAGTTTTTTGCTTATTGTGGGCGAATCGGGCGTGGCATCGAAAAAAAAAAGATTCCTGTATTGACTGACTAAATATGTGATCGTTTGACACCAAGCTTGAACTTGTAGCTCTTACCATCTCTGAAATCTGTTTGTTCATACGGACGGACAGACAGACAGACGGACAGACGGACATGGCTATATCGACTCGGCTTGTGATGCTGATCAAGAATATATATACTTTATGGGGTCTGCCACGGTTTTTTTTTTGCAGAATTTCAACGTTTTAATAGTCAATATGTTTTCCTTTGTTTAAAAACATCTGACTAATGCGATTTGACATTGAGTTTGCCAAATTTTGCAGATTTCTATCGTCAATCTGGTTCCACTCCTCGATCAACGCCTTTTTTAGGTCCTTTATTGTGTCAAATTTGGTGTTATGTCTGTATACCTTGTCTGAAAGTATTCCTAAAGATATTCAATTGGGTTAAGATCCGGACTAATAGCTGGCCACTCCAAAACATCTTTCCAGCCGAAAAAAAAACTCTTTAGTTTTGCGACAGTTTTGGAGCGTTGTCCTGCTGGAAAATCCATTCATCTTCATAAAGCTGTGCAACAAAGTCAATCAGTATTGTGTCTAACAACTCTAAATAGATTTCCGCATTTGTCTTCGTTGAATTAAACATAATGGAGACTTTCCAGCATACCCGACCGCTGCTCAAATCATAAGTGATCCTCCACCATGGTTACGCTTATGGCAAGTCTTCCGTGGTTGCCTTTTATAGCGACAATATTTTTGGCAACAGTCGGGTTCATCCAGATTGAACTTTTTTTCATCCGAAAATATTACTTTCTGAAAGTCCTCTGACCAAAATTTATATTTTCACCAAAGAAGGGCGGTTATGTGCCGTTTTAAGAGTCGGTGTACAGGGTCCCGGAAAGCATATGTAACGGTGTCGTAAGTCCTTAAAATTTGATTCACATGTCTGCTTGATACGTCCAGCTGCAGTTATCGTTTGATCTCCGTCAATGACATGTTGTCTTCAACAGCTAGTCGCCGAATCTGCCTTTTACATCGGCTATCGATTTTCGTAGGTCGTGGGTGTGGCCTTGAAGAGGCGAAAAAAAAGATGTCATGCTATCGGGACGCAGAAATGCGGGACTGTCGTGAGGTAATGCTTCACAGTCCTAAATCGCAGCTAAAAACCTCACTTCTGAGTCTGCGACCTTCTTGGCTGTTCGCCCGCTCTAAGTGTGATCATGACATGTCTTGCGAAGTTGTTGACGGCTGACAAGATGACCGGGCTGCTAATCATGTGGGAAATGATCGTATTCACTTCTATTGCGCCGCCGATTTCTCGTTCTACGAGACTACGCTCCATTCCAAACCGATTGCACGATATGAGGACATGTTCCGCAGCTTTCTTTACGTCGCACGTGGGGCACCTATCGCTTGCTTAATGTACGAATCTGTGCAGGTATGCTTAAAGCACACGTGACCGCTCAGTAGTTGGGTCAGGTAAAAATTTACTTCCCCGTGCTTGCTGTGCATCCAGCCCTTAATGTTGCGTATTAGGCGCGCAGTCCATCGACCGGATTCCGATTTCTCTCATCTGGTCTGCCACTGATGTAGACTAGCTCTACGTGCGTCGGATTTTATATGGCTAATCAGTCCCGTCTCGCTAGCGTTTCTTCTAGACTCATATATGTCTTTGGTTTCTAAAATTAGAGTGCTTAGTGGGATCACACCTGCTAACACTAAGACCGCCTCTCCCGAGACTGTCCGGAAGGCGCTGGCGACTCTGATCGCGCAGAGCCTGTAGGCTGATTCGCCCACGACTTCGTTTCTATTGCCTTGGCCCAGACCGGCGCCGCATAGAGGATTGTCGACTTCAGTACACTGCTTAGTAAACGTCTTACACTATGTCTGGGACCGCCGTGGTTTGACATCATCCTTGAGAGGCTTTAAGTAATCCTCGTCGCCATTTTCTGTGTGTGAAGAAGATGTTCCGTGAATGAGAGCTGCATGTCTATGTGTACGCCAAGGTATCTGATAGACCTTTTGTATACTATGGTTTCGCCTTCTAGTCTGAGGGTTGCTATCTCAACCAGCTTTGTGCTGCTTATGAGCACAGTTTTTTTTTTGTGAGCGGCGAGGCTAAGGCCCATCGACTTCAGCCGGGCAGTCACCCGCCCAACGGAATCCTCGGCGAGTGCTTCAGAGTCATGTTTGTGTTTCTCTTTAACGATGATGACAATATCGTCCGCGAAGCCTACAATCTTGACGTTGTTTTGGAGATCCAGCCTCAGAATTGAATCATGTTCCACAGGATTTGCACAAGTATGGAGTTCTGTGGCATTCCGGCTGTAACATCGTATTGAGCTATGCCGTCTTCCGTATGAAACATAAGGGTCCTGTTGTTCAGGTAATCGCTAATAATATTGGTCAAGTATTGGGGAATGTCAAAATATCGTCCATTATACTGATCTACTTAGCCGAATTAAAGGCATTCCTTACGTCAAGTGTTATCGATAGACTGTAGTTTTTTCCTCCGCAACACCATCGTGTCCCTTCTATCGCAGCAAACACTGTCTTCGTCAGTAGAATTATGGCGTCGACTGTGGACCGTCCTTTCCAAACTATATCTCGGATTTTGTAGTGCTGCCGTCAGTCTGTTGCAAATGATTCTCTTGAACAGCTTGCCCACCGAGTCCAGCAGACATATTGGTATGTACGCTGAGGCATCTTCGGCTTTTTTTTCCTGGGTTAGGAATCAAGCACAGGTTTTGAGACGCCGTCGCGCAGGCAGGTCGAAAAAGGGGGACGAATGAATTTGATGTAGGGTGACTGCTAACTTGATTGCGCTGTTTGGGATCCCATCTGGTCCTGGTGCTTTAAGTATTGGAAGCTTTTTAGCCTTATCGGTCACCTCTTCTGGGGTTACCGGTGGAAAGAATATGGATGCCATGACATTGCCAATGCTGTGTTTCTGTTTAAGCTCGCAGCGCCAACCCTCGCTTGGAGTACTTCTTCGTGCTGCTCTCGTGTACCACCTTCTAGCTGCGTTACATTGTCGTCTGATCTGTCGGCTTGTGGCGGCGTGATGATCTACCGCTGGACATGTTGACGTCGCAAGCTCGTTTGATTGATCTCATTATCGAAGTCGTCATCTCCTCAGCGTTTCCAGAGCACAAGCCCCTCCGCGAATAATGCTGGGATTAAGGTGTCAGGCCTATACCGTCTGCCAGACTGCCTGTGGGGTATTGGGTCATGTCCATCAAAGGCGAAGAGAATGGCCATGTGGTTGCTTGTGGTGTACATGTCGCTGACATGCCAGTTAGCTGACCTCGCCAGCTGGGGCGATGTGAAAGTTTAGTCTACTATCTCCTTCTAACGAACGTTTTTTACCGCCCACGTTTAGCTGTACCAGGTTGAGACTGCCCAGCGATTCTAATAGCATCTTCCCTTTTGCATTTGTTGAATAAGACTGCGATTCAATTGGCCAGGCGTTGAGGTCTCCTGCAATAATTATTGGCGTACCACCAGTTCGTCCTCTACCAGTTCGTCAAGCGCTGCGCCGAATTCATGCAGGCTCCAACTCAATGTCATGTAGCAGCTGTAAATCCAGACGCCCTTGGACCTAGCTTTGTTGTCTAAGAAGAGTGGCTGTTTGGAGCATGTCCAGATCGCCGCTAAATTTGCCGGCAAAGTTCGGTCTATTTGGGATTTTATAAGGCTCGCTAAATAATGCAATGTCAATGACGTTTTCTCGAGTTGATTGTTGGAGCAGCTCTTGTGCTGCCATACAATTGTTAAGATTGATCTGCAAATACAGCATGTCCTGAGATTTTTAATTGCTTCTAGATAAGCCGGACAATTACGGCTGCTTGTTGCATGGGTGGTGTCCAGCTTGCCGGCTCTAGTGCAGAGGATGCACGAGGGATTTGCTGTGCACGTTTTCGCCGAATGGTTGCCCGACCCGCAGTTTAAGCACTGTTTTGAGGCGTCGTGCTGGCTTCTACATCTTGCTGCTATGTATCTAATCTAAGCATAATCAAATATACATCTGTTTAATTGTATGCAAATACACATAGGTTTGACAATATGCGATGCATATATGTATGTATGTGTGTTTTCGGCCCGACCAGCGTCCGCAGGCAGCGCTGCCGCCACGCACGCAGAGAGAACTTTCCAACATGTGCTTGTATGTTTCTGTCTCGGTTGCACTTATGAATTGATATTGCGTTCAATTATCAATATTGTAACGCTTCTAGTTTTCTTGTTTATAGTCCGGTTTTAATGCTCCTTTCAGGATAGTTTAATATAGTTAGTCTCCACACGAATTATAAATTACATTACTGTACGATAAGAACAAGTTCGATAAAAGCGGCATTGAAGTTTGTAAATTAGTTTATTAATTATGTGAAAAGGGGGCGTGGCAGTTCATAATTATAAGTGGAGTTATGTACATATATATATATATGGAAATCCCTTCTAGCAGCGGCGAGTTATCTTAACTTATATTTCCAAGCATGGGCGAGCCTCATCGAATACTTAGGACGTTTTAATCAACGAAAAAGAACTCATAATATTATGCGTTTGATTCTTTATTTAAAATAATTAAGATGTTTTACAATTGACGTCCAGTACTTTCTTTGTATAATCTGCAACTGCCGGCCCAGTCAACGGCCAAGGGTTCTTATTCTTACTTTCCGCCACGACGTCGACAGCGTAGCGGCAGAGCGACCACGGCAACTGCAATTGCGTCAGCAGTTTCTGCGTTGCCGTTGCGGAATCCGCGGAGCGGTTTACGGTGTCAACTACGCATTCTCAAGCTCGAGCTTGTCAATAAAACGTCAACTATGTTGCAATAGCTGATGCTTGCAAAGTGTTGGAGTTGGGCCGGTAACTCGATCCGGGTAGTTGGCTTGGCGAGAGTTTGGCAGAAAGACAAGAGGTTGGCAGGGAGGCGAGAGGTTGGCAGGGAGGCATGAGGTTGGAATGGAGGCTAGAGTGGCGTGTAAATAGTTGTTCTGTTGCTGAGGGCAGAGGGCGAGATCGAGACGGAGCGCCGAGGTTCTCTTGCGGCTGCCCCTGTTCTCAGGCGAGGAGTGTAATAGGGATTGGGACGATGCGAATGCGAGATCTAAACGGGGAGCGCCACCGTTGATCTCAGCGAGTCGCTGATCGTGGCCCGAGGGTACCAAGAGAATTGAGTGTGACTCTAGGGGCACCATAGAGTCACGACTATTCTCTAACGAAACGGAAGTAACGGGAGTAGGGATGTGGTGGTTGAAACCTAACCAGAACTAGGAATCCATTTCTGAACAACGCACTGTTCGTTTTCATTTCTTTTTATTCCTTTTATTTATTTCGTTATTCTTTTCTTTTCTGGCCGCCACGCCTTGCCGTCGCACTGGCCCTAACGGTTCTCTTTCTACTTACTTACGGCTCCGCGGGCCGTAATTGTGACGGAGAAGGCTCGTGCTCTGCTGACCACTCGGAAACGGGTCCCTTCCGCCTCCGCTTATCTCCCTCCTCAGGAGTCGTACCGTCTTCTGCAACCTCTTCGCTGCTTATCCATATGCAGCCGTCGTCCATCGTAAACCCAAGTTATCGTTCTTGGTTGCGGAAGAGAGAAGTAAAATGAGTATTAATAGCACTACCCTATCTGCTACCTACCTAACAGTGCGACTATCAGGCTCACTTATGCCATACGTTACAAATTTCTTATCTTAATCGTACAATTGCTGCTTATTCTACTCATTATACTTATAGTGCCTACTAAGATTCCCCCCCTTTGCCCTCCTGGGCCAGCGTCACTCTCCCTTCCCCCCTGGCGAGCTCGCGGCCTGCAGGGGAATCCAAGGTTTCGTCATTGTCTTCAGGGTTCTGAAAATAAGGTTTGAGTGCGGTTAAGTTGGCCCCCTGCTTCTTGCGTTCACCCTCGCGAGTGAGACGCACGATGCTGGGGGAGATGAAACTGGCTACTCGATAGGGCTTATCGTATTTTGGGGCAAGTTTGGCCGCAAATCCTTCTGCTGCATTGGACAGCTGGTGCTGTCTTACCATGACCTCTGCTCCAACCGTGGGTCGCCATTCCCTTCTTCTGAGGTTGTAATGTCTCCCTTGGTCCATCGATGCCTTCCGCACTATCTCGAACACTTCTTGCAGCTTCTTCTCCTTATCCTGTGATCTCACTGGGTTCGTGGCCGATCCTGGTGTTACCTCGTCGTATAGTGCCGCCGGAAGGCGAGGTTCTCTACCCTGCACGAGGAACGACGGACTGAATCCTGTCGACTCCGCCACGCTGGAGTTGACTGCCAGCGCTATTTCGGGTAGCAGTTCGTCCCACGACCTCTGGTGTCCCTCGACGAACTGCGTTATCATCGTCTTCACCGTTCTATTGGTCCTTTCCGTGGGGTTTTCTTGAGGGCAGTAGGGGGGCCGTATATTGTGGAGTCACCCCGAGGGACTCCATGAACTTCCTGAATGCTGTGCTCCTAAACTGCACTCCATTGTCGCACACGAAAGTTTTTGGTACACCGAAATGGCCCAGTATCCCCTCGCGAAACGCTTGCTGCAATAATGCTGCGGTCGCCCTCTTGAGTGGGACCAATTCTAACCACTTAGAGAAAGCATGGTGAAAGACCAGCAGCATTGTATTGCCGCGTTTCGAGGGAGGGAGGGGTCCGACGAAGTCCGCGCACATAATGGTCATCGGATCTGCCACCTGACGCGTCAGCATCCGTCCCGCTGGATTCCTTTGCTCCGTCTTATACTTCTGAGAACATTCGCAACATTTAACATACATGGTCGCTTCTCGGAACATACCCGGCCAGTAGTACCGTTGTGCCAATCTCGACGCCGTCTTCCTCACCCCTTGGTGTCCTGCGGTCGGGGCGTCGTGGAATTCCCCTAGCACCCTTTTCCTCTGGTCCTTGGGCACGCATAATTTCCAGGGAATGTAATCTTCGTTGTCTGTTCTCTGTCCCAGGTTCCTGTGCAACTGCCCGTTCTCTTCGACGTAGTCCGGGAATTTCTCTGATTGGGCCCTTATTCTGTCCCGCATCTTGGTTGTCCAACTTCAAATTGGGTCCTCGGCAGCCAATTGCTGGCACGAATCCAGGGGCTGCCGGGAAAGTGCGTCGACCACCGCGTTCAACTTACCCTTACGGTACCTTATGTCGAACTGGAACTGTTGTAACTCCAGGGCCCATCTTGCTATCCTTCCGGATGGGCTTTCTATGGAGTTTAGCCATTTGAGTGCCAAGTGGTCCGTCACCACTTCGAACCGATAGCCCTCCAGAGAGCACTGCATCTTTCTGATGGCCCACACTATCGCCAGGCACTCCTTTTCTGTTGCTGAGCAATTCCTTTCCGCCGCCAGCAACTTCCGACTGTCGTATGCTACCACTCTTTCGTCCTCGTCGAACGTTTGCGTGAGCACGGCTCCTATGCCGTAATCGGTCGCGTTGGTCTGCACCGCAAATTTAGCTGAAAAATCGGGACACGCCAACACCGGGGCTGTCGTCAACTTCTCCTTTAATTCCTGCAGCGCTTTCTCCTGTGCCTCTCCCAAGGCCCACTTCTGGCTTTTTCTGAGGAGGGATGTCATCGGTTCGACCAGAATGGCGAAGTTCGGTGCGAACCTGCTGTACCACGATGCCATTCCTAGGCATTGGCGTAGCGTCTTTAGGTTGTGGTGAGCTTGAATGTTTCGGATCGCATCGACCTTGTCGGGATCTGTACAGATACCTTCACCGCTTACCACATGGCCTAAATATGCCAGCCTCTTCTGGAAGAACCGACATTTCTTTCTGTACAATCTCAGATTCGCTGGCCACAGGCGCTGGAATACCTCCTTCAGATTTGCGACGTGCTGCTCTTTCGTGGCCCCCGTAACCACGATGTCGTCCAGGTATGCGAAGGAGTGATGCTCCATTTCCGGACCTATGACCGTGTCCAAGGCTCTATGGAAGGTTGATCCTGCGGAGTGAAGGCCGAATGCCATCACTCGCCATTGGAACAATCCTCTCCCCGGCACGGTGAAAGCTGTGTATTCACGGCTATCCGCAGCTATCTGGATCTGCAAGTATCCTTGTTTCAGGTCCCGCGTGGAGATGTATTTGGCGTGGCGCAACCTGTCCAGGATGTGATTTATCCGAGCGACTGGATAAGCATCCGGAATGGAGTGCGCATTGAGCTGTCGGTAGTCCACGCACATCCGCCACTTCCCAGTCAGTATCGGAGCGCTGTGAGGACTGCGCGACTTCTCTATGGCACCTGCTCGGATGAGCTCGTCTACCTGCTCGTCAATCACTTTCTGCATCGCTAGGTTTTTCGTGAAGTAGCACTGCTTCAAAGGCTTGTCGTCTCTCATCCGGATGCTGTGTTCCGCGATGTGTGAGACCCCCGACAGCCCCTCGAACAACGCCAACTCCCTCTCCAAAACCTCAATCACCTCGGGCTCGAGGTAGGCCGGCCAGTCCGCGTCCTCGGCCTGGAACTTCTTTGTTTCCTCTTCTTCTTCCATTAATCGCGACCCCGGGGTGGCCTCAACGCCGGCCCCTGGCGCGCTAATTGCTTTGTTTTTTGTTTTAAGTATCGACTCACCCGTTGCTTCTTCGTCCGCTTCGCTTGGTGGGTCGCCGCGACCATCTCGGCTCCTAGTTCCTCTCCGTCGTTGTCGGCCTAGCCTTTTCTTTGGTAGGCGGGGCTATTAAGGGTGGAGTTTTCACCATCGCGAGAGGTTTGCGCTCGTCGTTTGCGACCAATTCCATGGAAAGCTGCCCGAACCCGACACGGATCCATCCCCAGGATAACATTGTCGAGCATTGTGGGCATGCCCAGTACTACCGTCTTCACCGTTTTCCCTCCAAGGTTGATGTCCACCAGGAGTGCCCTCTTCAACACCACGGAAGACCCGTCCGCCAACCGTATCTTCGCCTCCACCGGGAGCCTCTCGCCTTTGACATCCTGCTTCTGTAGCCATTCCTCGCTTACGAAGCTGCGCGTTGCTCCGGTGTCGACTGTGGCCGTTGTCTCATGGCCGCCGATCGTCACTCGTGCCACGATCATCCCTCCTTTTACCACCATTGGTGCGCTTATTGCCTGGAGCTGGGGTTCGCCGCGCGAGCCTCCTCCTTGCTTGAGGGGCGCCTCAGGTCGTTTCCCGACGTCGGCCGTTCACAGCATTCTTTGCTTTTTCGACCTTGCTTCCCGCAAAGCCGACAAAACAGCACCTGCGCGTTGGGGCACTCTCGGGCGAAGTGACCGCTCTGCCCGCATCTGTGACATGCCCGTCGTGGGTCGAAACCGCCGCTGCTCGCGCTGTTCCCCCCTTGTGGTGGCGCCCGCTGGGCTGCTGCTACCGACTGACCTGCCGTTTGCGGTCCTCCATCTCGGGCCGGAACGGGTTTGGTGGCCTTGACCTCGCCCCTGCAAAAGCCAGCTTGCCACCCACCCTTGTCTCTAGACCTTGCGCGAGAATATTCCGCATCCTGCTCGTGAGGGCTTTCGTATTCGGTGACCATCTGTGTGCAACCTGCGCACGTGCAACCGATAGTCCGGGGCTGCGTTCTTGTATACTCGATACAGTTCCTGCGCCGTGCTGTACCCTGCGCGCCTCATTAGCACCCGTAAGTTCAGCAAGTATTCCTTGAACTTTTCATTGGGTCGCTGCCGGTGTGAGCGTATCTGATCCTCCAGGCGCTCGAAATAATGGGGGGTAGGAAGAAGTCCAGGAACTCTGTGCGGAACGTTGCCTGGTCGACCATCACCTCGCTCATGGCAGCAGGCATGTGGTTCATGTCGATCCTGTACGTCGCGGCCCGCTGTTCCAGGATTTCTAAAAATTCCAGCGGATCCTCTTAGCCGCCGTACCTGACTCCCCATTTGCGCACCTGATCAGCCACTCCTCTTTCTGTCCTCGCCTCTTCGTCATGCGTGCATGCCATCATCGGCGCTTCTTCCACCCATATCTCGGGTGGGCACTTTCGGACGCTGTCTCGAGAGACTCACCTTGTTCCATTTCGGATGGGCTGTCTGGCTTCGCCCGAAAATAACGCCAAAGAAGGAACTCCGGTTTCTTTTCCCTTCTCGACTTCAAAATTCGTCGACGAATTCCTTGAGGAAACCAGTCGAAAATTCCTCGATGAACTCCTTGAGGACACTATCCGACAATTCCTTGGTGAATTCCTCGAGGAAAGCAGTTGATGATTCCTCGGTGAACTCCTTGAGGACACTACCCGAAAATTCCTTGGTGAATTCCTCGAGGAAAGAAGTTGATAACTCCTCGGTGAGTTCCTTGAGGAAAGCTCGGCGAAAATTCCCCGATGAATTTTCCCACCCTCTTTATGAGTTATATGCTCCGGGGAAAACAAAAATGTTCTCTGTCGCACCAAAACCAAGTTTTCTTAAAAAAAAAAAAAAAAAATTCCAAGAACAAAAAAAGTTACTTTGACCGTTTCTATCTGGTCTCCGGCTCACTGTAATACTTTAATACGGGCTACGGCCCACTATAGTTTTGTCCACTTTTATGCGGCCTACGGCCCACTGTAGTTTTGTCCACTTTAATACGACCTACGGCCCACTATAGTTTTTGAACGAGGTGACGTCACGCACTTGTTACCGTTTTCGAACTCGCGCACTGTCAAACCCACCACCAAAACGTATGTATGTGTGTGTGAGCGGGCACGCGTCTGTGACGTTTCCCCGCCCGTTTTATATACTCCTCGCCCAGCTGCTGGTTTTCGAGCGCACACTTTTTTTTTCTTGTGGGTGCCGCCATATCACCAGTGCTAGGGTATCGTCGGGTATATTCGACTATGCTCTTACGCGCTCTATTGTCTTACAAAAAAAACTTCTGTTGACACATATTGTTTCGCCTATTCGACCACGCTAATAAAACAGAAAAACTCTCAACCGGCTTTAGTGTGCGCACTTGCGGGTTTTAAGTCAGAATGGTGCTACACTCCCCTACGTCTGCAGGGTCCCTGCTACAGATCTCAGTCTGTCCAGTACTCGAATCTTATCTTATCTTTGTAATATTCGCGGAGACGCTGTAGACGGGGAAAATGACCGGTCTGAGGGTAGATGATGGCGTAGGAAGGGGGAGGCTGGATGCGAAATCGAGGCAGGTAGACTGCCGTCGTTTTCTGCGAGCCGGCGCGCTGCCCTGCGAGATCGAAGCGGGGCGCCGAGGTACTCTGGCAGCCACCGCTGCTCACGTGCGGGAGAGCACTGCGTGGGGAGGGGGGAAGCGAGACGCGAGATCTAAACGGGGAGCGCCGCCGTTGTTCTCAGCAATGTCACGCGCTGCTCTGCGAGATCGAGACGGAGCGCCGAGCTACTCTGGCGGCTGCCGCTGTTCTCAGGCGAGGAGTGCAATAGGGATTGGGACGATGCGAATGCGAGATCTAAACGGGGAGCGCCACCGTTGATCACAGCGAGTCGCTGATCGTGGCTTAAGGGTACCAAGAGGCCTCGATGGTTCTAAGCGAAAGACGGCGTTGGTTCGTGAGAATTGAGTGTGACTCCAGGGGCACCGTAGAGTCAGGACTATTCTCTAACGAAACGGAAGTAACGGGAGTAGGGATGTGGTGGTTGAAACCTAACCAGCACTAGGAATCAATTTCTGAACAACGCACTGTTCGTTTTCATTTCTTTTTATTCCTTTTATTTATTTCGTTATTCTTTTCTTTTCTGGCTGCCGCGCCTTGCCGTCGCACTGGCCCTAACGGTTCTCTTTCTACTTATAGTTAAGTTTTGTTGTTCCCTGTTGTTGCTCGCTGCGTACGTCCTCTTCTGTCAGCTCTCGATCGCAAAGTGCTGGCAGCGTTCTCGATCGAGTAGCGAGGAAGCTGTCCTGATACAACTCCACCACGAAAGCTCTCTCTTCACCACAGAAGAAAATTAGAATTCAGATGGGCCAACCAGCAACACTGTTCAGTTTGTAAAGTTGCCTGTTTTAATGACATCGTCATGTTTAGAGGAAATAGTATGTTCGCTAAACTTAAAACATAGAACTTATCTAAACCAGGTGTTGCATAATTTAACGATATGCAAAAACTTTTACGAATTTGTAGGTGGTGGAGCAGGTGTCGGCAAAAGCCAACTAATTTCGGTATTATACAGCTAGATTTAATAATAGAAGCGGCTCAAACCCTGAGTCAATTAAATTTCTTTTGTCCGATCCAACAGGGAAGGCACCATTCGGAATAGGAGGTTGTACACTCCATTCAATGTTTAGCCTTCCTGAAAATTAGTCCGATCGAATTGGGACCTTATCTGCAGACTTACTTAATACGCTACATTCGAGAATGATCGATCTTAAACTTCTAATTATTGACGAGATTTCAATGGTAGGACCAAAATGTTTGGCTTTATAAACGTGAGGCTACAGCAAATTTTCAAAACTAATCACTTTTTTGGAGGGATACCTATCATCGTGTTCGGCATCAGACAACTGACGCCTGTAGGCGACAGGTGGATTTTTCAGCAATCCTCTAGAGAAGACTACAGTGAGCTACATGGCACACTGTGGGACAGCAATCTAATGAGATTTGAATATTTCGAGTTGACGAAAATAATGCGTCAACGAGCCATTTGCTGTAGCCTTTAATAATATGGCAGCCGCGTATATGACAGACATTGACATTGAGCTTCTTAGATCCAGAGTAGCAAGAGAAGATATGATACCAAATTATGCTTCATCTTTTCCACTCCAAAGCCACAATAAATTCATACAACACTTTAAAACTAGTGCTGAGGATTTTGTAAGGGGTAGTAATTTAGGTGAGGCAAACCAGGCCCGAATTCTTGAATGTGTAAAATGATTCAAAATTTCAGAAACACAGGGTTTGTGTAGTACTCTCATTTTAAAGACTACAGCGAAATACATGATTACTGTAATCATAGATACTTCAGATGGCTTAGTAAATGGAGCAACAGGAATACTTAGACAGATAGATTTAGACCCAGCAATCATTGAATTTCATTGAAGAAAGAGTAGGAAAAGAATTACGTTTAAAGTATAGAAATCTACCCAATACATTGTGGACACCAATAGCCAAAACTGTAGTAGAGCAACAAGTGTAGCTGGACTGTTTCTAGTATGCAACTTTAACCCTCCGAGACCCATCCAAGGTCGAAATGTAGTTCAGGAAGAATTAGAAAAATTACGCTACATTAAGTTACTTAGTACTCATTTCGACTATTTAGTAAATAGTTCTAATTTCGAGATAATTTTCCATAATGTCCAAAGTCATGTTAAAAGTGTTCAGCTAGAAAAGCTAATGCATCAGGCATCAATGCTTTGTTTTGTTGAAGGCTCGACCTTCCCATATGACACTTATGAAGTCCCAGGGCTTACAATTGCTGTACGTTTAGATTGTTTAGGTGAAGGTAGGACTCGATCACAAAGAGGAACGAACTTTTTGAGAATGTTAGTCTTTGTTCCACAGGTCGCAATTTTGATGGTCCGCACGTATTTGAATACTCAGTTTTAAAGTTTAAGTCTATAGGGATTGGGGATTTATTTGAAAGGTATAGTGAATTTTTAGGTAGTGATTCCGTCGTTTTAGGAGATTATAATATATGTTTAAGCGCTATAACTCAGGCTCCTTTAGATTTGAAAATGTCCACATATTGATTGGGCATGTTCAAATGTGTCGCTTGGCCAAGCCACCGCAAAAACCTATGAGACAGTGCACACCATTCACGACGCGATTTCAGTTAGAATTTCAGGTAGTCTGTAAGTTGAAAGGTCGGGAATTTTTTTTGTTTTTTTCCGCGCGGGGAACATGGAAGTGCGTAATTTATTTAAATAATTTCACATTTCAAGTCGACTCGAAGATCTCTTTAAAAGATCTAATTGCATTGTAATAACATCCCCGTGGTGTTCCCTAGATACCGATTTAAGTTATTTATTATTATTTTAATCGGGAACGAACTCGAGCGGCGAATTTTACTAGTAATCGGGCGTTTTCGATTATAATTTTTTGTTTTGTAATACCCAAACACTGATTTTAATCATATTATTATATAATCGGTAATAAAATGTAATATTATACGGTCGGGCGCGCGCGACTTTTCTTTTTATACCCGTTACTCGTAGAGTAAAAGGGTATATTTTAATCGTTGGAATATATGTAACCGGCAGAAGGAGGCGTGGCAGACCCCATAAAGTATATATATTCTTGATCAGCATCAATAGCCGAGTCGATATTTCTATGAAAATGTTCTGTGTTTGCCAAGCTATTATATCCATCACCATTGTTAATAACAAATTGAAACTGAGTAACGGGTATCCTAAAGTCGCGAGGCGACTATAGCATTCTTTCTTGTTTTTTGTTTAGTTTTGGGGATCATGGAAGGTAGGGCAGTACAGGCGTTCCATCTTGCGCCGTCGTCCAACAATCATACTAGAGCTATTGCTTCTGTTCTTCTTATTATGCTTTTTTATACTCTCTGCAAGAGTATATTGGGTTTGTGCACAAGTATGTAACAGGCAGAAGGAGGCGTGGCAGACCCCATAAAGTATATATATTATTGATCAGCATCACAAGCCGAGTCGATATAGCCATGTCCGTCTGTCCGTCTGTCCGTCTGTCCGTCTGTCTGTCTGTCTGTCTGTCCGTATGAACAAACAGATTTCAGAGATGGTAAGAGCTACAAGTTCGAGCTTGGTGTCAAACGATCAGATATTTAGTCAGTCAATACAAGAATCTTTTTTTTTTTCGATGCCACGCCCCATTCGCCCACAATAAGCAAAAAACTGGACACACCTCGTGAAAAATTGGTGTTTTCGGCAAAAATCTCAGTAACTATGGCACCTACGATCACCAATTTGGGTACGGAGGTTCCTAGCGACAGCATAGTTGCATTGCCATTTAAAAGTTTGGACTGCCACGCCCCCTTTTCCCACACTTGAAAAAACTTCAAATGCCGTTTTTTGCGAACTTGTTCGTATCATTGTATTGTTTAACTATAATTCGTGTGGAGATTAACTATATTAAACTATCCTGAAAGGCGCATTAAAATCGGACTATAAACAAGAAAACTAGAAGCGTTACAATATTGAAAATTGAACGCAATATCAACCCATAGGTGCAAGCGAGACAGAAACACACAAGCCCGCGGAAGCTGGCTGCGCCGAATACACACATACATACATATATGCAGCATATATTGTCAAACGTACATATGTATGTGTATTCGTATGCAAACAAACAGATGTGTGTTTGATTATGCTTAGATTGTCTTTGTTTCAACATATTTTAATGCAAGTACTACGCATTGTAATATCTGGATACCGATTTTAATAATTTAATCGGGAACAAATGCAGAGAGTATTATACGGTCGGGCGTGCTCGACTGTACTTTTCTTTCTTGTTTTTGTTTGACAAACTACAGCACACGACTTCCGAATATAGTTATTAAATAGAAGACGAACCTGCAGGGCAGCGAATTATTTTTGAGCCCCCCAACTGGCGACTGCAAACTGCCCGGAGCTAGCGCGTGCCCGCTGATTTTTGCGCTATCATCATGTTTATACACGCTTGCTTTCACTAATTGCTTTCAACATATTGCATTATCAACTTTTGTTACTGTAAGGTTATTTGGCCAAGAGATAGAATCCTCCACGCATAAGATTTCATTCAGTAACTAACAAACTATCGGACTTAATGAATACTAGTTGTCGCTGGATACGATATATTAGAATGATCGTTCAATCAATTGTGTACCATTCTGTCTACCTTCGTCAATTTTGCTATAGTATTTATACTCTCTGCAAGAGTATATTGGGTTTGTGCAAATGTATGTAACAGGCAGAAGGAGGCGTGGCAGACCCCATAAAGTATATATATTCTTGATCAGCATCACAAGCCGAGTCGATATAGCCATGTCCGTCTGTCCGTCTGTCTGTCTGTCCGTCTGTCTGTCTGTCTGTCTGTCCGTATGAACAAACAGATTTCAGAGATGGTAAGAGCTACAAGTTCGAGCTTGGTGTCAAACGATCAGATATTTAGTCAGTCAATACAAGAATCTTTTTTTTTTTCGATGCCACGCCCCATTCGCCCACAATAAGCAAAAAACTGGACACACCTCGTGAAAAATTGGTGTTTTCGGCAAATATCTCAGTAACTATGGCAGCTAGGATCACCTTTTCTGGTACGGGTGTTCCTAGCGAGGACATAGTTACATTGTCATTTAAAATTTTTGACTGCCACGCCCACTTTTCCCACAATTTATAAAATAGTTTTCAAGCTTTAATGCCGTTTTTTCAGTATCGTACAGTATTGTAGTTTATAACTGGTGTGGAGACTAACTATATTAAACTATCCTGAAAGGCGCATTAAAATCGGACTATAATCATGAAAACTAGAAGCATTACAATATTGATAATTGAACGCAATATCAACCCATAGGTGCAAGCGAGATAGAAACACACAAGCACATGTTCGAACGTTTTCGCTGCTTGTGTGTCGGCAGCGCTGCCCGCTGAAGCTGGCTGCGCCGAATACACACATACATACATATTTGCATCATATACATATTGTCAAACGTATGTGTATTCGCATGCAAACAAACAGATGTGTGTTTGATTATGCTTTGATTGTTGTTGTTTCAACATATTTTAATGCAAGTACCACGCATTGTAATATCTGGATACCGATTTTAATAATTTAATCGGGAACAAATGCAGAGAGTATTATATGTAAAAGGCAGAAGGAGGCGTGGCAGACCCCATAAAGTATATATATTCTTGATCAGCATCAATAGCCGAGTCGATATAGCCATGTCCGTCTGTCCGCCTGTCCGTCCGTCCGTCCGTCCGTCCGTCTGTATGAACAAAAGGATCTCAGAGACTATAAGAGCTAGAAAGATGATAGGGGTCGCAAATGAAAGGTACAATACCCAAGCAGTACAAGTTTGTTTTTGTTTTTTGATCTTCATATAAAGGTAAATGTATAGTTAAAAATAGAATGTTTTAGTATAGAAAACATTGTTAGCTATGCTATCTGGACCAAATTTACATGGAAAGTAGGAAGTACATGTACTGACCAAGTTTGATCCAAATCTGACTACTATATCGTATAGCTCCCATAGGGCCGATCGGTCAAAAATACGCTCAAAATATGAATTAGTATGAAAAACTTTTGCGTTAGCTAAGCTATATTAATCAAATACACATAAAATACATCTGCCAATAATATATATATACTGACCAAGTATAATCCAAATCGGACTACTATATCGTATAGCTCCCATAGGGCCGATCGGTCAAAAATACACTCCAAATATGAATTAGCATGAAAAACTTTTGCGTTATCTAAGCTATATTAATCAAACTCACACAGAATACATTTGCCATCAATATATACATACTGGCCAAGTCGGACTACTGTATCGTATAGCTCCCATAGGAACGATTGGTCGAAAATACGCTCTAAACATGAATTTGTATGAAAATGTTCTGTGTTTGCCAAGCTTTTATATCCATCACCAATGTTAATAACAAATTGAAACTGAGTAACGGGTATCCTAATGTCGCGAGGCGACTATAGCATTCTTTCTTGTTATTAATTGCATGCCATGGAATGGGAACGAGGTTGAATAGTTTCATGTTTTCTATTCCAAGTAATGGCAATGCTATCTGGAAAATAACATGTTGTCCAACAAGTGTTCCCTTGGCTTACATCAGTTTGCAGAGTTGGACAATATTGTTCTTATGAGCTGACAGGGTATGTCTTTCCGATAGATGAGTTTGCATAAATTCCAATTGCTCTTCAAGTTGCCGTAAGAATATTAGTAATGGGCTTATGCTGTTATGGCGGCTGTCGGATAATACACTGACAATTTCTCTCTGTATTCTCTGTAGATTTATGCCAATGACAGTGAGTTGAGTTGTGAGCGTGATGTACCATAGAGAAGCCAATGACGGCTTGTTTCATTGGCCATGTTAATTATTTGAGTCTCAAACAAATCCAATTGTTTCGAACTCGTTTCGTTTCAAAACGTTTACAGTTGCATCGCTTACTGATGATTTTCAGTAATGTCAACATGTAATTCTCGTTCGCCATCACCTTCTAGATTATTTCAGCCATTTTCATTGCGAAACTGGGATCAAGTACTCCAAATAGGCTGCTCGCAATATTTCCAATGATGTCCAATGGCCATCGTCGGTTTCTGGTGGGTTTAATGAATCAGTTTTGCATTTTTATTTTATCTTCGATGTATTTAAAGTGCTGATACATTGTTTCACAGGCCGAGCTGGTGTCTTATTTTAAGCACAGGTCCCCCACTCTTTCTGTTGTTGCTGAGAACCTTTTCATGTCATCCCAATATGGTTGCAGATCATAGTATGCAATAATTTTCCATCGGATATGTTAAAGCGAGTCGTTCCTATCCTTTCAAAGTATATCCCAGGTTTTGTACCAAATTGCATAATATTACCGATTTCGCAAATGCTATCGGTATTAACATCAGCATTATCATTGCTGTTGTGAGTAGTGATGGTAGTCCGGATGTCTTGCGCCTTTTAGAAACAGTTTCCTTGATGGGAGTGGAGTCTTATTCTGGTTGTGATGCCCATTTTTGAGGTAACTCCGCTGTGATCTCGTCTTCTGGTAGCAGTGGACACAGTCTGAGTATTTCTTTTTGCATGATACCTCTTTGAGTTTTAACGTCAGAGCATCGCACTAGGTTATCTGGTCCATAGTATACCTTCCTTAATGAGTACCAGTGTTCCTTCCTTGACATTTGGCAGAGGTAAATGCCATTTATGTCGCCATTGTAGTCCACT
Organism: Drosophila arawakana; assembly: GCA_018151165.1. NCBI lineage: Eukaryota > Metazoa > Arthropoda > Insecta > Diptera > Drosophilidae > Drosophila > Drosophila arawakana. The sequence goes on from JAECWX010000542.1 coordinate 302,141, forward strand.
TAGATATTCTGAGTACTATCGGGTCCAAAAATGATGTCAGAGTTTTGACGGATGGTCCCATTGTTGACGAATTGTGGTATTAGTTGGTTCACAGCGTACTTGCCTTACTAAAGGCTCTAAGATTAGAATGTCTCCTGGTGTGATTGCCTTTATATCATTGGGATCCGATGAATGTAGTGTTTGTGGCCTTGAGTTCAATATGGTTTCCACTTCAGCGATCACTGTGTTCAATTCTTCGAACGTGGGTGATGCCGTTTTCACATTTCTTTTTAAAATACCTAGTGCTGATTTCACTGCTGTTTCCCATAAGCCTCCGAAGTGAGGAGCACGTGGTGGAATAAAACTGAAATTGATTTTCAATTTATTACAGCTCTCAGTGCTCTCATCCTTAGCCATTATGGATACGATTGCTTCATTGAGTTCCTTTAACTGATTGCAAACTCCCACGAAGTTTGTTGCATTGTCACAATGAATGGTGTCGATCCTTCGTCGACGTGCCGAAAATCGCTTAAGTGCACATATAAACGCAGCTGTTGTCAAATCATGAACTAACTTTAGATGTACAGCCTTTGAGACGAAACAGACAAATATGCCTTATTAGGTTTCTTACCTCTGACTTTATGGTGTATCCAGAAAGGGATGTGCCATTCAAGAACCAGTAATTTTGTTGGTAAATAGATCTAAGCTGCAAGGGAGCGCAGTGCATGTTCTGTTCGTGAATTTCTTGGACAATCATTTTTACAATTAGGTCATTGTATGGCTGTAAGATTTGGTGCTTTGCTGTCTCAGGAAGTCGAGAATTTTCGAAGCGTCCTCCGACTAAAATGAGTGAATCCTTCATGATGGGATGTAAACTCACGAATGGGCAGGCCTTGGTGGCAGTTCCTTTCTTGATCATGTCAAAATATAGCATTTTGCATTTTGTTGTACATTTCGCAGAATTAACACGCGAGCCTCTTCCAGTTCATGCAGGTTTAGTTGCGTCGTAGCTGTTAGGTTTTCTGCATAGCAGAAACGACGAATATATGCAATTATGCCTTGAAGCTTGCTGAGTGAGTTGCTGTGCTTCATGATGTATAAGTCCTGTCCTATGGCAATGGATGTGCTTGCAATAGTCAAATTTTGTTTTCTTTCCAAATTTGATTCCAAGGTGTACAGCGGAATCGAAGAAGTTAGAGTTGGCCATTGAGATGATGGTCCGCATGAAAATATTGGACCGTAAAACCAAAGTGAATGGGTCCGCAATTGGGCTGCTGATATTTTGAATACTTGGTACGTGTCTCCATTTTCGTGGTAATGTTAATTCCCCAATTTTGGATAAAACCACCTTTGAGTCACTCCACTAGCATATTGGTGTTGCATCTAGATTGGGTTTAACCTTTACCTTCTCTGCAAGCTCAGCGCCAACTCAGGCTGCGCATAGTTCCAATCGTGGAATTGTACAAAGCTTAGTGGGAGCTATTCTGGATTTGTCCTATAACAGTTGGACAGTCACTCGTTTATTTCTGTGTACTGCTCGCACATGCACGGCTGCTCCATAAGCATTTTCTACTGCATCCACAAATGTGTGCATTTCCTTTGATATAGGAACCTGTCCATTATATACGTGTCTAGGCATCTTTATTTCGTTGAGAAGTTGAAGATCCCATCCTATTGCTTCCTTTCATAGTCCATGCATAAATATCTTCGATCTTACAGTTATGGGATAATAATCCTGATGGATCGAAGACCTGCACACTATCTGAAGCCATAATGCGTTTTGTTAGACTTCATTATGGAGCCTTTCAGTAGGATTGGTCCTTCTGGGGCATACAGACGATGCCTAGGGTTTTTATACTACAATCCCCACCGCACCACTTCCGAAGTTTGAATCCGGCTGATTTGAGTAATGTTTTGAGCTCCTGTTGCATTTGTATGACTTCTGGCAAAGAATCAGCACCAGTCAAACAGTCATCTACGTAGAAGTTCCTTTCCAGGGTTGCCGCTCTGAGACTATATTTAGCTTTATTTTATTTGGCTAAATATTCTAAACATATTGTAGCCATTCATGGTGCTGAGGTTGTACCTCACGTAACTGTTTTTAAACAATAATGTTTTAACGGTTCGTTTCGATGATGTCTCCAAATAATCATCTGGTGAAACTAATCCTTTGGATTGATTCAATTTTGACTGTACATTTTCTCGATGTCTGCGGTAAATACGTTTTTAAGAGTACGAAAGCGTAGCAAAATGTCTAATAAATCGCTTTTTACTGTCGGACCGTCGTTAAGTATGCTGTTCAATGATTTTCCCGTTGACGTTTTGGCTGATGCATCGAATACTACTCATTGTTAGGTAGTTTTATTATCTGGAATCGATACACAATGGTGCGGAATTAATTAGTGTGATTTTAATAATCAGATGTTTCCCTACTTCTTTCATGTGGCCTAGAGATTCGTATTCAGCCTTTTTGTTTTTCTGGCTCGCGTTCCAGTCTTCTTTTCAAATCTAGAAAACGTCGTGTGGCGATTTCGCAAGACTCCCCCAGCTCCGAAGGGTTTTCAGAGAAAGGTAATCTTACTATGAATCGGTTGTCTTCTGCAATTTGTTTTGAAGAAAATGTTTCACACATTTCTCCTGCTCCGGGGATTGTGCTAGTTTACATAGCATGACTTCATCCAATTCCCATAGCCTTTTGATGGCCTTGCCCAGTGTTTCATCTGACGTTGCAACAGCGCAGGTGGATGAATTATGGGATGTTGCCTTTATTTTGCCTTCTATAACCCATCCAAGTTCTGTGTTGTGCATCTCCGGCAGTCCAGTTTTTTTCGCGCTTCTGGCTTTAGTAGTAATGTTCAGCGCCGAGAAGGATGTCGACTTTGCCTGGTTTGTTGAAATTTGGATCTGCCAAACATATATTTTTAGGCCAATTCAACTGGGATCCCTTAATGTGCTGAGCTGGTTGATCAGCAACGATATGTGGCAATACAAATGCTTCTAGTCTAGTCATGAAACATTATTCCTTGGTTTCATGAGAACATTTACCCTTTGTCGGCTGGTTTTGGGTTGGCCTCCAATTCCTTTTATGTGCAACGATGAATCTGTAGTTTTTAACGATAGTCGCTTAATCACCCTTTCAGAATCAAGGTGGACTTGCGACCATGAGCCGAGTAATGCTCGAAATTCACCCAATTGTGCATTGTTTCCTTTTATTACAGCACGAGCTGTTGCTAGCAATACAAGATCGATTTGCGGAAACTGACATTTAAGTTATTTTACAAATGCAGAATGTTAGGTTAGGTTAAGCCGGACACCCTTCAAGAGAGCAGTGCATAGACCACTTGATGGCCTTAGTAGTTTGTGCGTGGAGGATCTGTTTCTTGTAGTCTAACAGGATGCGAGCATGCGTAGCAAAGGCCAGGAGCTCTCCGGGTTCTGTTTTGGAGGCATCCTTGAGTACTGGTGCTCCTAGACACTTTAGCCTAGTGTAGGCTAAGGTGAGGCAGTGGCATAGGAGGTGCTCGATGGTTTTCTCAGTGTTCGGCACGTTGCATTTCCTGCAGTTTGCATTGTCGGTTATGCCTCAAGGCAGTGACCCTTGAGTATAGCCCCCAACAGTCTGAGGTGAGTGTTGTGTCCATTACACAATATTTTTGTGGGTTTGCAGGAAATTGTGTTCTTCCACTTGCGATTTAAACACTCTTTGGTGCTCTTTTCCAAATCACTTCGCAGTGAACTCCGTGAGATTACGAAGTCTTCTTCCATGCACGCTGGGAGATTGACGACAGTTTTGCCAGTTCTATGTCCTGGTGGCTTGGAACCCAGTAGATGTGCACTGACTTGGTCCTGCATAAATCATCTAATGCTTGCCTGCTCACCCTGACAGTTCTGGAACTAAGAGTTGACGACATCATAGACTTTATTGCCACTTGGCTATCTAGTTGTATATTAACATTGCATACATTTGTGTCTATATGCATTGCCAGTTCCGCTGCTTTACCGATTGCAAACACTTCTGCTTGGAAGATGCTGCAGTGGTTCGGTAGTTTGTATGATAGTGTGGTGACCGGGTTGTCGCAGTAAACCGCGGCTCCCAGTCCTCCAGCTATCTTAGAGCCATCCGTGTATATGTTCACGTGGTTAATCCAGTCATTAGGTCCCCAGTGTGCCCCGACCTTGACATCTAGGCAATCTTGAGCTTTTGTTGCGGTACTCTAAGCGCTCCAGTAAAGCAGAGGAGCGCCTTTCTTTGAACTCTTTGAAAGCAGGCTAGGTAGGATATCTTTTCGGTACCTTGCCACCAGACCATGTAGATTCAATGCATTAGGCGGAGTGATAGACCCCATGTGCAGCTGAGCATCTTCTTAGATGCGTACAAAGCTACGGTTGCCTTCTTCACCCTTTTTTCGACATTGCACCTCCACGTGAGCTTGCTGTCCAGCACCGTCCCTAGGTATCTTACTTGAGATTTTGGCTTTAGCTGCATGCCGTTTAACGTTTAGACTCTCCCTGAGAGTCTTCTCCATAATTGAGCTGAGGGTTGATGAGCAGATCCCCGTAAAAATTATGCTTGTGTCATCCGCATAGACGGCAGTTATTTTCGGGGCCCCCCTGTCAAAACTCCTAATCAACTCGTCTACCACTAAGTTCCACAGTAGAGGAGACAATCGGAGCTGTTACAACCGATTTCCCTTTTGTGTAGGCGTGCTGTTTGGTAGACATCCTCCTTTCTAGACTACTTCTAATATGGAGATTTAGTAACTTTTCCATGGTTTTTAGCAGGAAGGATGTCAGACTTATTGGCCTGTAGTCCTTAGGGCTGCTGTGGCCACATTTACCAACTTTGGGTAGAAATTCTACTCTCGCTGTTCTTCATTTTGTAGGAATATGGCCTGTACTGAGACATGCTCTAAATATACTGAGCAACCATGGAATGATCACCTCTTTTGTGTTCTGTAGCATGACTGGAATAATACCGTCAAGACCAGGGCTCTTTATACTCTTGAAAGTGTCAATGGTGCATCGAATCTTTTGGGTAGTGAATATTTCCATGGGGAGTTGATGCTCACCTCACGGAATGTCCTGATGCTTCGTTCCGAGCGGTAGCTCTACGGATCCTAGGAAGTGGGTGGTCATGAGAGCATCTAGAGTTTCCTCACTGCTCTCAGTCCAGGCTCCACCATCAAGACTCAGCTGACTTTGAATAGGCTGCTTGGATAGCAGCCTTCTTAGTCTTGATGTTTTGGGCATCGATTACAATTGGGAACATAAGTTCCACCAGGAATTCTAAAAAAGCGGAAATTAATTATATTAAAACAAATTGCAAGTTCTTAAACATTAGAATATATTTTTTTGACTTGCCAATCGCGGAAAGGTTTGGCAGCGTGTGTGTGGCTATTGCGAGACAAAAATACGAGCTGGATACCCCCTCGTGACCACTGCACTGCCAAATACAAATCAAACTTACATGCTAGCTTAAGTATAAGAGATTTTATGCTTACAGTATAGGCTATTACGTTAGGTTCAATTCATTACTTATGCTAATACTTCATTTTCTTTGCTTATGCTAACTGCTATATTCATTATCCAACATTCATGATCCAGCACCTTGAAGGGATCGCCTTCAGTCCCTTGTTACCCCTCCAGCATGAGCGCCAGCCTTGTGTGTGACTCGCTGCTGATCTGCAGAATGAGTCCAGGAACTCCTTCGCCAGGTTCCTTCCGAAAATATGTCACCTTTTCCGGGAAACGTCGGATTTGTATTCCACGTCGAGCGAATAAGTTGTTCAATGTGAAAAGAGCATTAGTGGGCACGTTTGCTATAAATTCAAGAGGGACTGCCTTTGATGTAAACACATGAACACCGCAATATACACTTTTAGCGGCGCTCGTCCTCTTATCCATATGAAACCAATCAAACAGACACCTTTACAAATTAACGAGATTCGTCCTCGAAATTCATCTGACTTTTTAATGTATAGAGTCAGCGATGGCAAGCTTGCTAAACAAACGACCAACGAATAGTCTTTTAACCCAGACGGAACCTACAAAGAGAATGAATTATATCCCTCTGAATAGCAGGTCGCACCAGTAATTCCTTCAGAGAGTGTGACGACGTTTTCTTGCGCGACGCGTTCACTACTACTCGAAGTTTGGTGGAACTATCAGGTCTCAGGACGCACTGCGAACCCTTGGCAGTTTCCAATCATATGGTTGGCACTGCAAAAGTTGCATTTGGTTTCCACTACTTTCTCGACATTTGTGCATGCAAACGACGATTTTCCTGCATGTTCCTTGTCGGACTGGACTCTGAACTTTTTTCAGCAGATAAGTGCTGGTATCGCCTGTTCAAAGCCACAACCCAATCGGCCCATTTCGGCAATATGTTATAGTCAAGTTGCTCCTGAGGATCCTTCTTTGACTAACTATGTGGACTGAAATTGCGTTAGCGAAGTCTTCCTCATTCCAAACCGACATTAGCGAATCAAAAATTGCCGATACAGAGTCAACTATTGTGCGAATTCCAACTGCCGATGGCTTGGACATCGGCTCAATGTCAAACAACTGGGCGAGTGTCAAAAAGATAAGGCATTTGTTGTCGTATACTCGACTTAGACTCTCTAATGCCTTCTTGTAATTTGCATCAGATACTTGAAAAGCTCTGATGGTGCCTAACGCCTCATCTGATAAGCACGATATCAAATGGTTGAATTTCTCAATATTTGACAGCGAGCGATCAGAGACTACCAAGCTATTAAACAGACTGATAAATTGTCTGTATACCGAGTGTTTACCACTAAATTTGGGCAACTTTAGTTTGGGCAAGTGAGAATGGTGAGAAGGCTGAGGTCCGACTTGTGATGCCTGATGCACACTTAGGGCTGACATGTATGAAGACCGTGCCAGAATACATGTTTCCTCAAGCATTTCACGTCTAGTATTGTCAGGATCTATTGCATCGATCTCTGACTGCAGATCCATAGCTTTGGAAATGTACGAATTTAGTATATCTAGCCGGCACTGAATCTCAAATTTACTTGGAGTCACCATTTTATTAATGAGTGAACTCCTTTGGCGCTCTATGTCGCTCTCTACTTTTTCCAATTTAACAAATAATTGACTTAAACGAGCACTAAGACAAGTTTCCGCGTCAACCAGAACGGTTTCATTATGATCTGTTTTGTGTGCCATATTGACTAATTAAAATTTGACTCTATTCGAATGCACGTAAGTGTACTATACACTAGAGTTGTTTCGTATCGTTCAGAATAAGTTCGATTGAACTATTCACTTAAGTGAACGAACGAACTATATCCGAGATTGTAGTTCAGTAGTTCAGATCGTTTTTCTTAGTCTTTGTCCCATTCTAGTTCGTTCGTTCGTTGGTTATGGTCTTGGGCCCATTCTAGTTCGTTCGTTGATCTTGGTCTTGGTGCCATTCTAGTTCGTTCGTTTAGCTCGTTCGATTATCGAAGACAGAAAACATGGCAAATGCATTTATTGCAAATCCTCGATAAGCATTTCAGGTGGATCGCAAGGAAACTTAATGAGACATATACAGGCAAAGCACCCGACTGTGTCAATAGAACGCCAAAGCACAACATTTAGCTTACTTTAAAATATTAAGCGTTAAAAAAAATAGATTAAAATGAATTTAATTTTTCCAAAAATCTTTTAGTTTTTTGTATCATTCAGTTGTGTTATTAAAAGTATGCGAACGTTACATTTAAAATCGAACGAACGAACGAACTAGAATGGGACCAAGACCAATACCTACACCAACGAACGAACGAACTAGAATGTGACCAAGACCTAAACCAACGAACGAACGAACGAACGAACTAAATGACCGATATAGTTCGTTCGTTGGAAATTGAACTACTGAACTACTTCCTTCAATTGAACTACGATGTACAACTCTACTATACACAACAGTACTCAGCCGATAAACAAACTTGGCTGAGGGCAATAATCAAATGATTAAAGCTAATCAGTTGATTAACAACAGTTGGCTATCAATATAATTTAAGAAACTCAGAAGATTAAAGATAATCAGCTGGCTAACTAAACTTCTCGCATGTAAAAGAATAACAACAACTAACAAGACGCAGGAGTATGCAGATAAAGTCGACTCGCAACTTTAGGATACCCGTTACTCAGTTTCAATTTGTTATTAACAATGTTGATGGATATAAAAGCTTGGCAAACACAGAACATTTTCATACAAATTCATGTTTAGAACATATTTTCGACCGATCGTTCCTATGGAAGCGATATAGTAGTCCGATTTGGATCAAACTTGGTCAGTATATATTTATTTTATTGGCAGATATATTCTGTGTGAGTTTGATTAATATAGCTTAGTTAACGCAAAAGTTTTCCATACTAACTCAAATTTAGAGCGTATTTTTCACCGATCGTTCCTATGGAAGCTATACGATATAGTAGTCCGATTTGGATCAAACTTGGTCAGTATATATTTATTTTATTGGCAGATATATTCTGTGTGAGTTTGATTAATATAGCTTATTTAACGCAAAAGTTTTTCATACTAATTCATATTTGGAGCGTGTTTTTGGCCGATCGGTCCTATGGGAGCTATACAGTACATGTACTTCATAGACATGTACTTTCGTGTAAATTTGGTTCAGATATCATAGCTAACAATGTGTTCTATACTAAAACATTCTACTTTTACCTGAACATTTATCTTTATATCTTGCAGCGAGTATAAAAATGAACCAATTCTTTAAATTTTATTTGCAAGAGAACAAGTCAATTTGTAGTGTTTGCGGTATTAAAGTGTCCGGAAATCATTCAACAAACTTAAAACGGCATTTAACGACAAATCCTATGGACATTTTCAATGAGTGGACTAATGCTGGAGATTCAAAATTAATCAAAAGTGACTAAAAAGGAAGAATATCGTACCAAACGAGCGACGATGCAATTGTTTCTTCTTTAATTGAAATCACGGACGAAAAACCATTTATATTTCTAGACAGTGAAGGGTACAAAGAAGTAATGGATCAAATAACGTAGTAAAGTTTCGAAATATTATGAATTTTTTGTCAGTCAAAGAGCAGTTTGTCAAAGATAACATAAGAACTTTCGTGAAGGGAAAGCTATTTACATATATATGTAGTTAAAACTCTTTTGTTAAAACTCTTTTGTTAACTAAATATCGTTTTAAAGGGAATGAAAATAAATTGAAATTGTTTTGTTAAACAAATTATATTATTTCTTCTTCACAACAACGAAAATAAATTTGAAGACCATTGGCTTTGAGTTTTTCGGTCAATCGGTCTTTTGCTGAGTCTCATTGTGCTAGCGTTTCTCGTTCCGCTCTTTTAGCCCTGATCATTGAAAGAGCGACATACAAAAAGCTCAAAGAAAAGAGCTCAACTGAAAACATAAATGAAGACAGCACTCTGGCTTATCCGAATATACACATACATACATATATTTGTGTATACATACATATAATTTCAAACGAATTTGTATGTGCATGCAGACAAACAGATTTATGCTTGATTAAACTTGGTTTCTTTTTGTTTCAACGCGTTCTAATACAAGTACTTGTTACATCTCGGTTTTTTTGTTCTAATTGTAATTATACTATTGGTGTGTAAGTAAGCCGACATGTGTATTTTTGTTATGTATATAATTTTGCTGCCACGTTCACAGATTTATAACATTATACAATCAGGACACCACATACCAAGAAAAGCGGCAAAAGAATAATCACGACGACGATCCGGACACGCAACTGCTCGTGCCGATCTCCAAAAACCAACTCATCGTTTGACTCTAAGGCCACCTGTTGCTATGCATAATTCGAATTCTCCTATCCCTATTCCATGCAACGGGTCCTTAGAGACCGTCTGCCCTTGGCCTCTATCCTCTCTTCCTCATCCTATACCCTATCTCTCATACTTCCCCTCTCTCCTCCACATGGCACCCCAGCTGAGCAGAACAGTGTGCGATGAATTTCTAACACTTATCAATATTTCGATTCTGCTCATCCCCAGATGCAACATCACTCGAAGATTTGCACCCGGCTCGCAGGTGTTTATGCCTGCGAGGGAAGTGGTGCCAATATTCGAGCGCATGGGGGCTGTCCATTTAGATTCTGCCGCGCCCAACGTAGGCCATCGCCCAAACCCTGAGATGACGAGTCTCATGTTCTACCGACTGAGCTAGCCGGGCTTATAATCGTATATCTTTGGCGTGAAATACCCCTATCGGTCGCCCACCCTCGTTCTCCAGCTCGAACAGGTTTGCGCCAACTGCTTTTCGGACGCGAGCTTTCAGGAATTTTCGAGCGAATTTTGCATTGAACGCGTTTTTGAAATTGCTCAATACGAAATTTCGACGAAAGACCTTCTGCCCCGGAACCAAGTGGAGTTCTCTTGCTCGCTCATTATAGCGCAGACTGCTCCGTTACTCCGTACGCCTGATGTAGGTGCCTCTGGATTCTCGCCTGGATGATCCGTTGTTTATCGGTTCGGCCTAACGTAACCAGCTCGTGCTCACACAGCGACTTTAGCTTACGAGCCAAAGCGTACTGGGCCCCGTTCAGCATTAAATTTTGCCCGAATACCGCAGCGCTGCCTCGATCTCCGGGAGATAAAGATCCCATTCGCGATGATAGTTTTCCAAATACGCCCTAGTCTCTGCTAGGACCGACCGATTGACCCGTTCCGCCGCATTGCTCTGCGGAGAGTAAATGGCAGTCCCTAAATGCGTGATCCCATACGCCTGCGTCATCTCCTCGAAAGTCTTCCCTACGAATTGCCTGCCATTATCGGAGTGAATTACCTCGGGAACTCCAAACTTCAGGAACACCTCGTGCACTAGGAATTCCACTACCGCCTTTGCTGTGGCTTCGCGCATGGCTTTCAGGAAAAGGAATTTAGAAAAGTGATCAACGACGATAAATATCCATGCATGGCCCCTTTTCGATCTTGGATACTCTCCTAAGAAGTCTATATATAACTTCTGGAATGGCCTTTCAGTCACTACTTCTGTCCCTATTCCCACTTTCACTTCTTTGCACTCGTCGCAACTTCGGACAAAATCGGCCACTTGCACAGCCATTTTTGGCCAGAAATATTGCCTCCGCAAAAGATGCAACGTCTTCGCCATTCCCCCGTGTGCCGACGTGTGCTCCTCATGCGCTCTCCGGATCAGCTCATGGGTGAGTGATGCAGGCACCCAAAGCTTCCAAACACAGCCCTCAAGTTCGTCTTCCAACTTACTTGATGACATGTGTTTGAATATTAAGCCCCCTTCCACTTTCAGGTCTGGCAACTGCTGCTTGTTCTCCTCAATTTCCTGAACTAATTCCTTATACTCCTCAGTGTCAAATTCGTTCGTTTGGAACCACAAAATCGCGTTAGGATCCAATCCCTCCATTACTTCGGCCACTACTGCATCTAGGCTTCGTAAGAGCGTATCGGCCACAACGTTTTTAGACCCTTTCCGATGCTCAATCACGAAGTCTAATGCCTGCAACTGCAACGACCATCTCGCTAATCGACCACTTAGGTCTTTCAAAGACATAAGCCACTTCAGGCTGGCATGGTCGGTGATGACGGTGAACGCCATGAGTTCGATATAGGGCCTGAACTTTTGGATGACCATGATCGCCGCTAAGCACTCCTTCTCAGTCACTGAGTAGTTGATCTGATGCTTGTTCAACTTGGCCGAGAAGTACGAAATCGGTCTTTCATGATCAGCGTCGTCAGTTGGGAATAGCACCGCCCCCACTCCAGAGTGCGAAGCATCGCACTGGACATAGAATCTTTTTTCGAAGTCCGCATGCACCAGAAGTGGAGCCGTGCACCAGAAGTGGAGCCGTAGTCAACGCCTTCTTCAATGCCTGCACTGCTTTAACTCCTTCTTCTCCCAGACTAAATTTCCTGCCTCACTTTGACTTTAAGGCATCCGTCAGTGGAACTGCTATCGCAGCAAAGTTACGGATGAACCTTCGATACAATTCAGCCGTGCCTAGGAAGGATCGTACCTCTCTCATCTGTTACCCTAGCTGGGTTCATCCGCAGCGTTCCTCCGCCCATAACAAACCCCAAATACCTGAGAGATTTAAAGCAGAATTTCGACTTCTTTAGACCTATCGTCAAATTCGCTGCTTTCAGGCATTCCGTTACCCTATCTAAATATGCCAAATGAGTCTCGAAGTCAGGAGCGATAATCAACAAGTCGTCCAAGTACACGAACACATTCGATCTTAGCTCCGTCGGGATCACCTTGTCCATCAAACGACACAGACTTTGAGCTGCATTGCACAACCCGAATGGCATCATTCGGAACTGATATAGGGGACGACATGGTACCGTGAACGCCGTGCATGCCTTGCTCTCTTCTTCTAGCTCGATCTGCCAGAAGGCGAATTTGAGATCGACGCTAGAAATATAATGAGTCTGGTCAACTCTGGACAAAATTCCCTCAATGGAAGGTACTGGATAGGCGACCTTAATCGACAGATTGTTGAGCTTCCGGGCATCGAGACAGAACCGATTTTTGTCCGGCCTTCGTACCACTGTGGTACGGTTACTCCACGGACTGTTGCCCTCTTCTATGACACCGATAGCCAACATTTTGTTGACCTCGTCCCACACCACCTGCTGCATTGCCGGAGACAAAGGATAATGGCGATCTTTCACCGGCTGCGCCCCTGCCACTAGCTCTATCTTGTGCCTTATCACAGTCGTCTTTCCAAGTCCTACCTTCTCGAATGACAAAAACCTGTCCTTCACAGCTTCTAAAGCGGCCTCCTGCTCCGGCTCTAAGTCCCACGCCTCCGGCTCGGCTTCTTCGGCCTCGTCGTCTGCATAATGGGCAATTTGTTCCGTCATCGTAGAGACCACCCTCGCGGGCTTCGACTCTGGCGCTTTAGCTCCGACTACTTCTGGAGCTAGACCAAAAGCGCGCCAGAAATCGATCCCAAAATAGGCTGCTTGCTCCAAATACGGACACATATAGAAGGTAGTTTCCCTCATCTTTCCCTGGTACTCGATCGGAATTTTTAAGCGGCCGATGATCGAGCGATCGTCACCCGACGCGGTGCGCACTGATGACGCGTAGGGCTGCACTGACAAGCCTAGCTCGTCTACCAGCTTGCGACATCCTTTCCCGAGTAGGCTAACCGTTGCTCCCGAGTCAAGTAAGCCGCACACTTGCCTCCCCTCGAGCCTTACCTCAGCGAAAACGCGAGGATCAGTCCGAGAGCTTCGCCCTACGGCTTCCACCACTTGCATCTTAACTCGGCGCCTTCGGCGGAATCTTTCGCGTGTCTTTTTCATCCTACGAGTCACCAGGCGCATCCCGTCGAGCAAGCGATCGTCGAAAATCCGATTTCGAGCCTCCAGGTACGCCCTAATCCGCTTTTCATATGGCAGCAACCGAAAAATATTTCTATTTTTACCGTTATCAACTACAGAACGACAACTAATCTTATCTCCTAAGGCACCTAAACCTACTTGACGACTTTCATCCTTAGTCGTTACCAAACCTATTTCTAATGGACTACACTTATCCTTATTTCTTACCAAAATTAAATCTACTTCCTCTCGGGGTTCTCCCGGCGGTACGAGTCTCCCGTCTTCCTCGCACCCCTCCGACCATTTCCCTGGCACTCCGGACATTTAGGACAGAAGGTGTCCGGTCTGCCACAAAGGTAGCAAAACACCTTCCTCTCCTTGGCCAAACAGTCCCTGAACATGTGGTCCGGAAGACCACAATTCCAGCAACCTGGTCTCTGCTGCCTTCGTACCCTCTCTCGCGCCTATTCTACTTCGATCTCGGGTTCTTCCGACTCCCTTTCGGCCAGTTGCACCTCACTCACCCCTTGGCGTCCATCCGTTGCGCCATACCTCGGCGGTGGTCGTCCCACAAACGGCCTGACCGTGTTCCTCCTCCCGTACGATTGCTCCACCTCACTACACTCATCACTCAACTGGTCCAGGGTGTACACCTCGGGTGCATACACATAACGTGCGAGATCACCCCGTAGCCCCTTTTTGATGATCTTGATGAGACGAGCTTCAGGCAGGGGTTTCCGCAACCTCGATGCGAGCTTCCTCATAGCGTAGACAAAGTCGTCAGCACTTTCACTGCTCCTTTGCCTACGTTGCATCAGCGCGTGCATCTTGTCGTGCTCGGTCTGGGTTCATCTGAATCCAGCCAATAACGCACGCTTCAGCTCGTCCCATCGCTCCGCTCGAAACTGTCGCACGTGTAGCCAGTACCAATTCCTGGCTCTTCCTTTGAGGAGGAGGTGGAAGCAGCGCAGTACCTCATCCCAAGGACACCTATACTGGCGCTGGAGGAACTCCACGCGGAAAATAAAGTCCGTCGAAAGACATGTCCCACTTTTCAATCTTCGACCACATCGGTCGCCCAGCGAAGTCCTTGTCTGCTTGCCCAGACCTACCGTCACTCGGGTATTCATTGGCCCGTCTGTCTTCGACCCTCCACTGCGACATTGCCGGATTGGGCCATGTCCGCGTTTGCGGATCGGCTGGCCTGAACCTAATGTGTTCCTCCGGCGACACCATTCGTGGTGGCTTAGAAAATGGGTTTGGCGCGGCTTTCGACGACATGCTTGTCCTTGTGGCCAAACCTGCACCTAGCTCTGGCCCTGCCTCATCATCAAACGCCATCGAATAGTGGCAAGCCCTCGGCTACCGTCGGCTCCTGCTGTGATCGGCCACAGGACATCGTTAATTGCCTTCATCACCTCCATGAAGCCTAGCCGCATCTCCTGCTGGATGGTCTGGCAGATGCCATCGGCATGCGACTTCATGAAGGTGAGAGGTGCCTGGGCAAGCATTGGGTTCACCGCTGATGCCTCCTCCGATCGCAGTTCTGGCTTCGGCTCGTCCCCTTTCGCCCTAGCTGCCTCTTGAGGCGGTGTTCGTGCCACTGCGCCAAATACCCCTTGCTCCCATGAGCTGTCCTTTTGGACAGCCTTCTGGCGGGTATTATACCCGTGAGCCCCTTCGCCATCAGCCATTACCAAATAAATAAATATAGATTCCTCAAAAATAGCTATGTAAATAAGTAAATAAAAAGAAAACCCCCCTATACTAACGAAAAATAGTTCCTAACAAAAATAATAAATAACCCAGAATAATTAATAACGAATATAATAAATAAATAACGAATATAATAAATAAATAACAAATATGATAAATAAATAAATAAATAACAAATATAATAAATAAAAATACAAACAACTATTTTTTTTTTTTTATTCAAAAACAAAGATTACAACAAAATATCGCCAAAAAAAAAAACAAACAGATATACCACATCAACAAATAAGAAGGGGTATACATTCTGCAGGCTCGAGCTGACTAAATCTACGTCAACCATATGGTTCGACAGAAATGGCCAGGCTTCTAATGTACAACAAAAACAAAACACGAGAGATTTGTCGACATGTCAGATCGTCAGCTGAGCTGACGATCGACAGTCAAGAGACCTCCGTGGGCCAGACTTACTCTTTTATTGCATTTTCCTTTTGGTTCTGGCTGCCCACGGTGGGATAGTGTCCAATGATGCAGCGCGCACTAGAGTTATTCCCTGTACGGGTCACCATTGGCCATTATGCACCACCTAGCCAACCATCGTTTAAGACTTGTTTGGTTGAGCACAAAAAATTTAACTAACTTTATTTCTTAAAATCCTAGGCCTTATAAATCTACAAAATTACATCGGAGCACAGATCTCCTCTAAGAAATTGTACCCCCCGTACAGGATAGAGCGTGGTTTTATATTTAGATTTATTTTTATCTCTAGCTTCGTTGCCAAGCATGGGAACGGGTCGCAAGCATAGATAGACAAGTATATTCATAGATTAGAAATTTAGGGTTTACATCGATTCTTAAAATAATCGCTGCGTTGTTAATTTCTGTTAATATAATATGTTCGTGCTTGAATAATATATATTCTTGATCAGCATCGCAAGCCGAGTCGATATAGCCATGTCCGTCTGACCGTCTGTCTGTCTGTGCGTATGAACAAATAGATTTCAGAGATGGTAAGAGCTACAAGTTCGAGATTGGTGTCAAACGATCACATATTTTGTCAGTCAATACAAGAATCTTTTATTTTTAATCACACGTTTGACATTAAACGTATGTGTATTCGCATGCAAACAAACAGATGTATGTTTGATTACAATTGGTTATTTTGGTTTCACCGTCTTTTACTAAACATTGTAATATTTCGATACCGATTTTAATAACTTACTCGGGAAGAATGCAGAGAGTATTATTCGGCCGGGCGTGCTCGACTGTACTTTTCTTCCTTGTTCTTTGTGTTTCAACGTGTTCTAATACAAGTACTATCTATTGTAATATTTGGATACCAAATTTTAAAGAATATTTAAGTGAAATGTCACGCTGAATTCACACCCTTAATTTTAATTATAGTCCGTCTCGACAGTGATCAATAAAACATTAAACATGTTGGTCTCATTGGTCGTGAATATGAAAAATAAATTTCCTCTGCTAAATTAGGTAGTAGTGGATTGCGATGGTCATGCCCAGTTTGTCTTGAGTGATAATGTGATTTTTCACAAACGTAGGTATGATACGGACTGTATCATACGGTGAAAAAAAATTCGTAAATTAATTTCACTCTCAAAAAAGCTTTGCGGTGATTTGATATTATTATTATTATTTACAACTCCATGAACCTGTTCCGCCTGGTTCACTTAAGCTTCACGTAACGAAAGCTTATATTTATATTTATCTGCAGACATAACTATCAATTCAATTGCACCATTCACTGCTACCAAAACTTTTGGTACTTTTTCAATTTCGACTTGTAATTTCTCTGATCAAAGGGAAAACTCATCTTTTAAGATTAGTGTGTGCTCTGCTTTGTTTCCTATCATATTGTTTCCTATTATCCAAACGGCCAAACGTTTTCTGAATATTTTTCTACTTGGTAAAACTTGAAGTAGATAGTGTGATTGCTCTTCATTTTATTTAAGTCCGGATGCTGGATCTCATCTTCGGTAATGATTCATCCAGTGTAGTTATTATTATTATTATTAGACGTTGATTTACTAATAAGACAGTACACTCAAGTAGCTCAGCAACACCAAGCAACGTGCTTATTAGCGCGTAGAACCCTGCAGACAATGCACCGCATAACGTACGGCTAACGAAAAACGCGGAACCAATTTGTTAATTAACAAGAAAGAAAAGTACAGTCTAGCGCGCCCGACCGTATAATACTCTCTGCATTTGTCCCGATTAAATTATTAAAATCGGTATCGAGATATTACAATGTGAATTACTGGCATTAAAACACGTTGAATCAAAAACAATTTAAGCATAATCTAACACACATCTGTTTGTTTGTATTCGAATACACATACGTTTGGCAATATGTATATGTTGCAAATATGTATATAAATTATATTTTAAATGTAGTCACTCGTTTCGAATTGATTAAGACCACGAGTACTGATGAGATTTGCAAAGTATTTATTAAAGGCGACCGCCGTTCAATATGAATGATTACAAACTAAATCTACAAAGCATAAATTCTTAAACACTAAGCTATGGTCATCGGCGACACCGCCGCTGCCGTCGGCAGCGCTGTCGCTGTCGTTAGCCACATTGTTGCTGGCCACGGTGTCGCTGCCGCCGCTGTTGTTGGCAGCCGCACCGGCAAAGTGCAGCGTTAGCGCCTCGTGCAGAGTGTTATGTTACTCCGCGGATGTTATGCAAGAATGTTGCAAAACGCCGACTTTACTCCACGAATCGGTGGCGTAGCCGCACTTGACACCCGAGTCTTGGATATTCTTGCTGACTGGCGTAACTGCTGATTCAGTCGCTGCGATCCCAACATTGTGAGAGTACTCTTTCCGTTTTGGGGTCGCTGGGAGCTCACAGTTAACTACTCCCCCCTCCAAAGACTGACCGTCCCTGGTCACGTTATAAGCCTTCTGCACCTGCTCGATCATTTGTCCAAAACGTCGGGAAGCTCACCTTTTCTTGACGTACTGATAGAGGGCAATGCTCCCGCAAATTATTGAGCAGGTTATGACGCCCATGCCAAACACCAACATGGATCTAGTGCCGGACGTAGCATCGTCTCTTATCTCTCTGATGTAGCTTAGATTTTCCTCATTTAGACGGTGGAGGTATGGAAGGCTTAGTGTGTCACTATGACCTATGATATTCAATAAGGGTGACGCTGCAACTCCCGGGAATCTTTCTTGGACGTTGTTGCGGTTCACGTATCGGGTTCCGTTGATCAGCGCGTAGGTGTCGAATGTAACTAGTTGAGTTCCAGATGAGCTGATCTCGGTTTTATCATCGAACGCCACAATAGCTGGACGGTCGTTTATGATGATGACTCCATCGTCGACCACGGTGATGGGGTCCAGATGGCTGGGCTGAGTCACACAATGCGCCGTGCCTCCAGAGTGCAAACCTTGGGCGCAAGTTTCGCTGAGTGCCCGCTCGCAGAATACTGTCGTGGTCGTTGGCTTGCAGTTTGTGAGTGCCAGAATCTGCTTTCCGCATTCCGCTACTACGTTATCTGACAGCTGAAGGATCGTGTTATTGTGTGCGACGGGGAATATGGTGATTTTTTTGCATAGCTGACTTATTCTAGGGTATTTTATAATAATCTTAACTACATTCGTTGATTGTAAAATCTTAATACTAGATACTTCTAACAAATCAGTTATGGTCGTCCCTGTGAGTTCGTTCATAAGAATAGACTTAAGATCAGCGTGGTCTAAAATGTTCGGATTAATGATATTGGATTTTGCTAAGGTAATCGTTAACATGAGATTACCGATTTCATTTATGAGAATTCTGTTTCTTGTGAGCAAAGTCTCGTATAAATGCGAGGTGTCTGTTTGTTTATCTTTGGCAATCTTAAGGATTTTATTTACTGTATCGGTTAGCATGTTTATTTGTATCTGTGTTTTAGAATTAATTTCTATCTGCCTATTGTTGGAACTAACCAGCTGTGCCTCCGTCATTCTAATGTTCTCTAGGTCATTTGCGTCGGGGGTGCCCGCAACGACTTTAAGCGCCGTCCCCAAGAAGTCAAGGCTTCTCGCATGGCGGTGATGCACCTCAAGAGCGGACAACAGGTCTCGTACGTGTTCGGTGTCTACCTCCAAAAGCTTCCGCATGTGGGATTGTGGAAACATGTCCGTTAATTTAGCGGTCTCGTCAATCATTCGCGTGAATTCGGAAAGGTTAGTCGTATGTCTTAAAAAGTCGTTACCGTCCCAAACTAGTACAGTTCCGTCCGAGATAGGAATGTAGTCAGAGTGTGAGTAGTCTGTCATTCGTGCCGTCACAGTCACTAGTAATGTTAGTATCGTCCCGTACAACCTGAAATGTGAAGCAAATCGTTAGTTCTTACTTGTCAAATATTCCTTAATCCTACAAGCTAAACCTATTAACTCAGCGAAGGTTGTCCTTGTGGACTACCCTCCCCTTAATGAGGACTGTGGTCCCCAAGTCCGCTTCAATCTTTTCTTCGATACATAAGGGCGTGAGTTTGTTGCCTAGTCTCCGGTTTGTTTTTACCAGAACCTTTTCGCCCACGTCAAATACCCTATTCTGCCTGTCTTGGTTAAGTCTGGCATTCTGTACTTGCTGTGCTCCCTCTATCCTCTTTGTAACCTTATGTTGGGTCTCTTTCGAGGCATCGTACAAAGCGTCTATTGGTCTCTTCTGAGTAACGGAGTGTATTGACCTGTTATACTCAATCGCGGCCTGTAGTATGAGTTCGACTGTACTGTTTATCCCTCTTTGTAGCTTCAGACATCTGGCTATCTCTATAAGTGTACTGTGAAAACGCTCGACTTGCCCGTTCGACGTGCTGTGTAGGGGCGGGGCATTTGCTAAGTTAACGCCAAAGTTGTTTAGCAGCAGGGACATAATCGTTTCCGACTTAAGCGATGGCTCATTGTCACAGTATATCTGTTTGGTCTGGGGAAAAACGTTCAATATCGATAGTAACGGGGGTATCAAGTCCTCTATAGTACGCGACACTATATGGTGAACTATAGCAAACTTAGAGTATTTGTCGATGCAAGTCAGAAACAGTTTGCGGTCTGTGGAGAATATGTCAATGTGAAGCATTTCTCCAGCTCGCGAAGGGATCGGCGTTCGTCCGAGCTCTTGCTTCTTCGGGTGTCTGTCATATTTCCCTTTTGAGCACACCTTGCAGTTTAGGACTACTTCGTTTGCTAACTTTGTCATTTTGGGAAAATAATAGTCGGTCATGATCTGTTTTATGTTTTCTTGTGCAGCCCTGTGGGCACGATTGTGTTCTTTGGTGAGGATTTCCCTTCTCTCTCCGCTATTGAGAACATCTATGACAAGGTGCTTGCAATGCCAAAATTTTGTGGTTGGGAAGCTTCTAACAAGTTCGTCTTGCAATCTTGCTAGGATTGGAAGCTCGCAATGGATTGCGTTCACTACGTTTGGGTTAACTATGGATTTTACTACATCAATCAAGGTGGTCCTATCAGTGAAATTTATCACATGGCGCGTTTTTTCGCCAAACATGATATAATTTCTGTTCAGAGGGAACTGAGACTCTTCCAAGATGATCTGGTTTCTGAAGCAATTCACCGGCTTTTCAGTAGTCTCGATGGTATAGGTCAGTGATGTTTCGCTATGCATTGTAGCGGCATCTGACTCTGGTTCGGCAATCTCGAGTGCGTTCACGTTTTGCCGCGATAAGGCGTCAGCTACGTGATTCTCCTTACCGGGTTTGTAGAACAGGTTCGCCCCTGTCTCATCAATGCGTGCTTTCCAACGTTTGATTTTTGCGTTTGGGTTTCCTTCAGACACCGCGAACGTAAGTGGCTGGTGATCTGTGAAAATGTTTATGTCTTTGACCCCATAAAGATAGTGTCGAAGCTTGGCCAAGGCCCACACGATAGCTAGTAACTCACGCTCGTTAGTAGCGTAATTCGCCTCACTATCTTTCAATGTTCGAGAAATCATGGAAATTGGTCTCCCGTTCTGAGATAAAACTGCCCCGATTCCATATGCCGATGCGTCTGTAGTCAGATCAAAAGGCTTTTTGTAGTCTGGATACATTAGCATGACGTTTTCTGATGCTAAAATGTTCCTCAACCTCTCGAATGCATGCCTCTGATTTTCATTCAGTTTGACTTGCATTCTTTTTGATCTGTACTTGCTCACCGAACCGTTTTCCCCTTTCAGGATGTCGGAGAGAGGTTTCGCTATTGCGGCGAAATCTTTGATGAAGCAGCGGTAGTAGCTGGCTAAACCCAGAAACGACCTTACTGCAAACAGTGAGTCTGGCTCGACGTAGTTCTGAATGGCTTTCACCTTTTCAGGGTCAGTCCTTGCGCCGTTGCTAGTCACAATAAACCCCAGATACTCTACGCTGTGTTTAAAAAACTGGGACTTTTCTTTGGCCACTTTCATGTTTGCGTCGCGCAGACTCTTGAGGACCCACTCAACGTGTTTGACGTGGTCCTTTTCGCTTTCGGACAATATGATGACGTCGTCCACATAAACATAGCAAGTTTTGCCAATTTGTTCACGGAGGACATCATCAATGGTTCTTTGAAAAATGCTGCCCGCATTCTTCAGGCCAAAGGGGAGTCGACAGAACTCGAATTTTCCCCCGTTCACCGAAAACGCCGTCTTCTCCCTGTCCTCCTCCGCCAAAGTTATTTGGTGGTATCCAGACTTAAGGTCGAGCGTTGTGAAAAACTTTGCTTTACCCAAATTTGCCAGAATCATCGTTATGCTTGGCATCGGATATTTGTCAGCAATAGTTTTCTGGTTTAGTTTCCTAAAATCGATCACTAAACGTTTTTTCTTGTTGCCATTACTGTCGGTGCCCTTTTTGTCCACCACCCAAATCGGGTTATTGTATGGGGACCGCGACTTTCTTATGATACCGTTTTTAAACAGTTCGTTTATTTCCGTGGCAACAAAATCTTCCACACCTCTCGGGTATGGGTATAGTTTTGAATATATTTCCTTCTCGTCGGTTGTTCGTATTTTAGCAACGACGGAAGTATTGTACGGCAGTGACTCGTTAGGGTCAGCAAATGCCTTATCGTTCCTTTTGAGCATTTGAAGGAACTCGGTCCTCACTGCAAAAGGCACATCAAGGTCGATAACCTTGGTGTGGTTTACATTCAAGCATTCCTGGTAATGTATCGTTTCCGATCCACCCTGGATTAAAAGCTTGTTTTCCTTCAGGCTTATGGCGGCGTTGACCTGCTTTAATAGGTCAAGGCCTATTATCCCGTCAAATGTAGAAAGGTTGTCTAGTATAAAAAAAGTCGCTGTCTGTCCAAACATTGGCAACGCGCACTTTTTCGAAATGTTGTTGGAGCCGTGAATAGACTGCACGACAAACTTCGTCTCGACCGGGACTACACCATTCAGCTGCGTTAGCGGCTTGATGTAATTTTTTGATGCACCCGTGTCAATTAACAACCTAACGTTTCTCCCTGCTATTCGTCGCCGTAAGTACGGCAGCAGGGACTTTGCCCTAAAAAATTCAGGCCGCTATCTAGAAAGTTGAGGCTGTCTCCCTCACACTCGCTGTCAGTATCTATTTCCTCGACTTCTTTGCTAGCCACCCCGTTATATGACCCTTCCTTGTCTGCACCATTGGTAGAGATGTGATCTATCCTCTGGCGTCTCTGGCCCGTCATACGATCGGACGTATTCGATCGCTTGTTCGTCTGTCCCTGTTGTGGGTTAACTCTTGCGGACTCCTGAGATTTCTGATAGGCGGTCTGCTGCCTATATTTTGACATTGATGGATCAACGTCCATTGGTTCTGATCTGTTATTATTAGTAGTGGCCGCAAACTGAGCAGCCTCAGCGTTTCTCTGACCCCTTTGCTTCTTAAAGGCGGGGCTCTTCCCTTGTCCAGCTTGAGCGTTAGGTCTCTGCTCTTGCTGGTTGGGATTCTGACGACTTTGATTCCTCATCTCGCCTTTATTAGACCTTTCTTCTAATCCTCTGGCGAAGTTTGTGGCAAAGTTGTACCGATCGTGGTTTGCCTCCACCTCCTGAGCCAAAGCCAAAGCGGATGGCAAATCAGGCGGGTGCGCTGCAAACAACACGTCCGTCAAGTTGCGTCTTAGTCCGGAGATAAAGACTCTTAAGGCATCGCCTCTAAACTTCTCGCACATCCCCCTGGCCAGATTATGGTCGTACGTCATGTTCGCTTTGTTAGTTAGTAAGGTGAGCTTTTTCTCGACCTCATCGTAGTACTCTAGAGTGGACATGCTGCCCTGTCTAAGGGTACCCATCTCCTGCTCTATAATGTGAATGGGTTTCTTATCAGCGTAGGTAAAATCAAGTCGCGCGATGATAGCCTCGAAGTTGAGTGCTGTATTGAATGACGCGAGAACGGCATCGGCCGAGCCCCTTATCTTATTCCTCAGAATGACCATGGCTTGGTAGTGTCGTGAGCTCCCGTCATAGTTTTTGAAAATTTTGTATGAATTGTGCGCTGCTTGTCGCCAAGCGACGTAGGCGTCTAGGGAGCCGGTGAATTCCGGCAAACTTTTCATCGCGTCTAAAGGCTCATCACAGCGAATACCCGGGATGATTTGTGCGTCTTCGTACACCTTTATCACTGGTACAGAAATAGTTGCTCTACCTATACGCCCTGACAGTTCGTCAATTTGCCGTTTGAATTCGGTTTTGAGGTCTGCCTCTCTCCTAACGTATTCTGCTGCCTGGACTGATAAAGCAGTCTGGATAAGTGCTCGTAACTGGTCCTCGTCCATGTCTGTACTAATAGCCTGCGTTCGACCGAATTTTTGGAGCAGACCGGAAAGTACACTGTCGTCACTGTCGTTACTATTTCTTCTATAACTCATAAATTGACACACTGTCAGTCGCCACGGGGCATAACGCGAGTAGAGACACAATTAAACATGCAACGCGAGCGGAGACAATAAAACAAACTTTACACACGCAATTCGTTTAATTTGATCTATCTTTTCTTTTGTTTTAATCTGATCTTTTGGTCTTTCCCTAGAAGAAACTCACTTACATGATACTATTTTTGTCCGTCCTGGTAGTTGTCCTCCTTATGTTTTTCGTCACCGCTGCCCAGAGAGCTCCTGCGGATCTGGTGAACTTGGACTTGTTATTTTTTTTAACCTTCGCCGCTGCCCAGAGAGCTCCTGCGGATCTGGTGAACTTGGTTCTTGTTGTTGTTTTTTTTTTTTTTATTATTAGTTTTTAAACAGCCAGCCGCTGTTTTTTTACACTTCACTTGCAATTTCTTTTAGTTTGTGTTTTTTTTATTTTTAATAACTGCCGGTTTCGCGACGCGAGAACCGTTTGCCACTTGGGTGATCGGAGATCCGTAGTTGGGCGCCAATTATATTTTAAATGTAGTCACTCGTTTCGAATTGATTAAGACCACGAGTACTGATGAGATTTGCAAAGTATTTATTAAAGGCGACCGCCGTTCAATATGAATGATTACAAACTAAATCTACAAAGCATAAATTCTTAAACACTAAGCTATGGTCATCGGCGACACCGCCGCTGCCGTCGGCAGCGCTGTCGCTGTCGTTAGCCACATTGTTGCTGGCCACGGTGTCGCTGCCGCCGCTGTTGTTGGCAGCCGCACCGGCAAAGTGCAGCGTTAGCGCCTCGTGCAGAGTGTTATGTTACTCCGCGGATGTTATGCAAGAATGTTGCAAAACGCCGACTTTACTCCACGAATCGGTGGCGTAGCCGCACTTGACACCCGAGTCTTGGATATTCTTGCTGACTGGCGTAATTGCTGATTCAGTCGCTGCGATCCCAACATTGTGAGAGTACTCTTTCCGTTTTGGGGTCGCTGGGAGCTCACAGTTAACTTGTATGTATGTGTGTATTCGGCGCAGCCAGCGACCGCGGGCAGCGCTGCCGACACACAGGCAGCGAAAACTTTCGAACATGTGCTTGTGTGTTTCTATCTCGCTTGCACCTATGGGTTGATATGGCGTTCAATTATCAATATTGTAACGCTTCTAGTTTTCTTGTTTATAGTCCGATTTCAATGCGCGTTTCAATATAGTTTAATATAGTTAGTCTCCACACGAATTATATAATTGGTAAATCAATGTTCATCTACTTTAGCCGTCCTGATTGTCAACAGTGCTGTGGTCCAAGTGATGTGACATGCATTAGAAAATCATGAGGTCTGCGGTTCGAACCCCAGCACAGACAGGGATTTGTTTTCTTTTTCTATAACAAAACATTACTATATGTAAATGCAGATAATCAGCAGTACCTGTAAATTGAGGTGTGGTGCATATGGTAAAGTGGCGACATGTGAGAATCCTGTGTCTTATACCGCGGGTTCGATTGCAGCTAGCACGTAACTTATTTTTACTTTATTAAATTTTAATTTAAACTATTATATCTTTTTAAATTTGTATTTTAAAATATGAATCAGTCTACTGCTACTTCTTTTAAGTTTGTAAGTATTTTTGTATGCGCACTACAAGGAGTACGGGGTCTTATACAGTCGGCACGTCGACTGCAGCCTTTCTTACTTGTTTTAAACTATTTCTAAGTCCAAAAATCCAATATCGTCTTTGAATATAAGTTCTCATTAGGTTGAGTCCACCATGCAATGTCTCTCTATGTGCCTTTTTTATTATTAAGTCCGTAAAGTGACTTTTGTTTAAAATTAAAGGATGTTTTACTTGAAAACATGCATTAGAGTTCCTTAATCTTCCACCAACTCTGAGTAACCCATTTTCATCTAAAAACGGGTTTAAACTTAGTATCTTGCTTTTTATGTCAATATCTCTTTTATGAGTTATACATTTAATTTCTGCATCCAAATAAAAAATCTGCTGTTGTTTAATTACTAAACAGCGCGCAGACTTTATTTCATTTACAGTTAAATATGCTGGAAATACTTTTTTGTTAATTTTCATATCAATAAATCTTAAAACATATGCAACTATGATACTTATTCGAGTTTTCCTATACAGGAAAACTTATCTGTTAATTTCTGAATAATTTCAGAATTATTATTCAAAATAGTTGTGCAAACTAATTCATTTTCAGAATTTTCTTCCTTTGGCCAATATTCAATTGACTTCGCAAGCCAATGAGGTCCAGTCCACCAAATGTCACAGTTTTTTAACTTATCGGCATTTATTCCTCTTGACGCAATATCTGCTGGGTTGTCCTCTGATTTGACATGCCCCCATTCTACTTCTTTTAATTTTTGAATGTCATCTGTTCTACGCCTAATAAATTTATTTTTATTAGCTCCATTTTTGATCCAAGCAAGAGTAATAGTTGAGTCGCTCCATGCATAAGATTTTGTACTTATTCCAAACGCTTCTTTTACTCTTTCCATTAGTTTTGCTAACAGATGAGCTGCACATAACTCTAACTTAGGGATCGTTTTTCTATTCTTTTTGCGATTAACTTTACTTTTACTAGTAATTATCCTTACTGAACCTCCGATTTTTGCATACACAACTGAAGCATATGCTTTTTCGTAGGCATCTGCAAATCCATGTACTTGAGCCAATACATCGTTGTGCATTTTTAGCAATCTAGGAATTCTGAGATTTTCTAATGTTATTAATTTTGCCATAAATATTTCCCAGTATTCTGAATCGTCTATTGATAATTCTTTATCCCACTCTAGCTCACCTAACCATAGTTTTTGCATAAACATTTTACCGACTATTGTTACAGGAGATAGCCAACCTAACGGGTCATAAATTTTCGCTGTAGGCAATACTGTTCTTTTATTAATTTTCTTTTTTTGTTCACAATGAATATTAAATTTGAATTCGTCTTTTACAGGTTCCCATTGTAACCCTAGCGTCTTGCCTGACTCATTTTCTTCAAAACTTAATATTTTTTCATCATCAGTACATTCTACGCTTGCCACAACGCACAGTGGGGCAGCGGGCCGAAAAATTTTGCAAAAATCATATCTTTTGAACCAGGGGAGTTATTTGAACAAATCAAAAAGCATTTAACAGATAACTTATTAAGCTTTAGAATGAATGTCTGAACAGGGTGATCCGTCAACAGGGTGCTTCAAAATTTAAGGTCAAAGTTCATTAATATTTCTGCCCATATTAGACGTATAAAATAAAAATTTAAAATACTTATTTTTATCACAAAGTAATATTTTTAATATTGTTTTAACATAAACATAACATATCAATATGTTTTAATTCGTTTTCTTTACTAATTTACTTAATTTTGTTACCAACATTTTTGGTTGAATTATTTTGAGGTTATATAGTATTTCAAATTTTTTTTTGTGGCCAATTTTCATTAAAATGAGTTCAAATATTTGTTGTAACATATAATAAACTTAGTATTTTGGAACTGTAACTATTATCTTTAAAATTTTTTGGAAATACGTGCATTTGAAGATGCTGCTTAAATGCTAACGAAGTATACATTTTTCTAAAACTAATCTCATTAAATTAAGTCGAAATTAATCGAATAAGCTCGCTTCAACAAAAGAAATCAGGGTACTTATATTTACAATGCAGTTAAGAAATCTCAGTGAATTATTTCTCCCTCATGGAATCAGCCAAACTCGAAAATCTATTTTTGTACCTTAAAAGAACAATTTATTTAGTTACCTGTAGCCAAAATGTCTCAAGACTGGTAAAACGCATAAAAAATAATTTTTGTTAAATTTAACCAACTCAGGTATTATTTACAAAATGATTTTACACAATTTTTTTATTAAATTCCCACTCAGGAAATACCCATATTTGCATGGGCTCTTCTTCTTCCATACATAAAACGCGCATTTTTAGCACGAGGTTGCGCTCGTTTTATGACTTTTAATTCTAAACGGGCAAACTAGGGCAAAGGAAATTATATAGGCATATTAGAAGAAGGTTCATTCTATCATATGTATATAGTCTCCTCGTGAACATCGGTGAACATTAGAAGTTATGTCCATGCTAAATTAAAAAAACTGCCCAAAAATAGTATATTTTTTAAACTTTTTGGAATATTCAGTTATAAAACGAAAATTACATTTTTTACTGAATTTAATAAAGAATTAATTATATTTGAATAAAAAAATAACAACTTTAAGATTGATCGATTATTTCTCCCAAAATTCAATTTTAAAGTGGATACTTTGCGCGGAAAATTTATGTATTTTGGCACATTTCAGGAAATAGGTCAACTTTGAGGGACTCTAGCACCCACAATTTTCAACCGATTTAAAAAAAATTTCGGATTTATCACCCATGATCATTTTTTAACCAAACGCCATTTTTCTTTTTGTCGTACGCTACCATCACAAAAATGATTTTTGCCACGTTTTTCCGCCGGCTGCCCCATTGTGCAACGTCTGGATTGTTGGAGATCCATTTCCTTAAATTAAATCCCACATTATCTAATTCTCGCGAAAATAAATTTACAATTTCTTTAGCCTCTTGTACTGTTTTAGCGCCTGACATTAGATCGTCCATATAAAAATCATTTTTTATTATTTCACTAATGTTTTCATTGCTTCATTTGTAAGCAATTTCTAACAAAGTTCTGGTCGCTAAATATGGGGCTGATGCGGTTCCGTAAGTAACTGTTGTAAGTTTGTAAGTTTTTAATCTATCCAACGGACAGTCTCTCCAGAACACATTCAGATAAAGGCCACAAAAAGGTGGTAGTTTAAGTACAATGGCAATGACATATTTACCTTAGAGTAAAAATTTTTATTTTTTTGTTTTATTTTTATATGTGAGGAAACGTGATCGTTTGTAGTCTTCTTGTTACATTTATTTTTCTTATTATGTATACAATTATAACTAACAATATTATCAAGCAAATTCCTAAAGATAGGTGACCGGATACATGATGAAAGTTAAGGTTTTTTAATTCAAAATGATGATTTTTAATGTCATATAGGTCATTCTTTATTTGATCTATCTCTACTGTATGGTTAATAATTGAATATCTCAATGGATCCCATATAATTTTCGGTATCTCACTTACATTACTTATATAATAAGGTGACAATTTTTCGTAACTTTCGGAGTGAATTACATAATTTGCAACTAGTATCTTATCGACTGTTCTAGCAGTACAATCTGACTTAATAGATAATATGCCTTGTTCCGGTAAGTCAATAATTTCCTGATGAGTATGGCTACACTGAATATTTGCTTTAGTATTAGTTGGTACTTTGAAAAGCCAACTACCCTTTCTATTTAATTCAACCCAATAGTTTGAGGAAGTTGATATCATTTTATAGACACAATTCGATGGTCTATTCGGCTTAAAAGGTGAGACCTCGCAAGAGTCATCATTTGCATTATTCCATGGCCAGTTTCCTTCGCAAATTCGTTTATTGTGTTGCCAATGCTTGCATTTGTTTAGCGCTGCTTCTGACATTAAATTATACGAATCAATTGCAAAGTTATACACTATGTATGGTAACTTTAGATCGGCAATTATTATTCCCTGTTGGTTTTTAATTGGTAAGGGAATAATTTTAAATACCTGGGATGAATGTCTATTGAATAAAGGTATTTTTGCAGTTATTATTATTTTTTTGTCTAAATACAATCCTTTTGCAGTTGGCAAAGTATAAATTTCTTTTAGTTCCGCACCAGTTCTTTTGCCCGGTAGAACAAGTGTATCAGGTATTTTGTCTTTAATATAACTAATTTCCTTTTTTAGCTGATTTGGTTTTAATATATTAGTGTTTAATTTTCCATGATTGACGTCAATAAGCAAGCTGATTACTCCAGCTTGAACCTTTTCACATTCATCAATCAATGAGTTCAACTGTTTTGTTATCATAAAGAATTTTATTGATTCTTTATATACTCGTCTACTCGTAGATTCAAACTGCAAAAGTTTTTATTTACTTCGTCTATTGTTTGTTTCAGAATGTTTTCAGTGGAATCAATTACGGAAGCCTGTTTTTTGGCTAGATTGTCTATGTTAAGTTGATTTTCTAACAACACAATCATATTTTCTTCCATTTGAGTTCTATCATCTGCATCCATGAGCCCAAATACCATATGATATAAAGATCCTACAAAATCTAAGGGTGACCTTTTCTGTCTTGGAGTTCTTTGCGTCATAAAAAGGCTATTGTTTTCCTCTATATCATCAATTTGTCTTTGCATGTTGTTCAGCACCAAATTACATTGCTCCTCAAAATCATGCAATTTTCTACAAATCATTCGCATCTTTTGTATAATTTCTTTCCCTTTCTCTATCATAACGAAGTAAGTGTCCATATCATAAAACACAACTAAATCCCATGATGACGTTATTACTTCTACGTCACCCATCGGATCCAAGTATATTGATGCTGTACTGTTGACTTGTTCAACTGTCCATTTCTTTATTTCGGTCTTAATTGGAACCGCATTAGATACTTGACAAATCAGCATTAACATCAACATGGCTAAATACAATCCGATTTTTGAAAGCCTACCTCCTCTAGTTGAGCGTTCCTCATTTTTAGAGTCTTCTACTGACTCTTGGACTCCAATTAGAGGACATATTTTACTAATAGGACGCGTTACCAATCCTTCTTGTACTCTTATCTTCGCTACTCTAACTTTTTCATCTGCACCTTTATGAACTTCCTCAATTTTCCCTAGGGGCCATCTCGCTGGATGACAATTTTCGGATTTAATTAACACTATTTGCCCTTTTTCGATATTTTTATTTTCACGTCTCCATTTATTTATTTGCTGTAAAGTATGTAAATAGTCTTCTTTCCATTTTAACCAAAATTCATTTTTAATCCTTTTAATTAATTTCCATCTGTCTAAATTGTTTATCTTCTCCTCATTTATAGACTCTATTGCTTCCAAATTAGGTCTACCAATCAGAAAATGTCCCGACGTTAATATCTCCATGTCCTCAATATCTTCTCCAGTAGTGTATAAGGGACGAGAATTTAACACTCCTTCAATCTGACATGAAAGAGTTGGCAACTCTTCATAAGTTAAAATCGTATCACCAATTGTTCTTTTTAAGTGATATTTCATCGATTTAAGTCCCGCTTCCCAAATGCCACCGAAATGCTGTCCTGCCGGCGGGATAAAATGCCAACTGATCCCTTCGTTTTCTAAAATTGGAGCTACTTTTTCGTTATCCATAATAGCTTTTTGAAAATCTTCATTTAATTTTCGTGACGCACCCACAAAGTTTGTTCCATTATCGGAGTAAATATTAGCACATTTTCCTCTTCTTGCAATGAATCTTTTAAAGGCTGCTAAAAATGCATCAGTTGTAAGATCACTTACAACTTCCAGATGTGTAGCTTTGGCTGCCATACATACAAACACAGAAATGTAACCTTTATATGACTTATTTCCTCTGTTTATATGGTATGACCCTGCGTAATCTACTCCAGTATTTAGGAATGGGTAATCTGGCGTAATTCTATATATTCTGGAAGGTCTGCCATTATCTGTTCTGCTGTCGTCTGCCGATATCTTGAACAATTTACACATTTTTTCAACTGTTTTTAGACCCCGTACTCTAAAAAATAGTATATGGGTCTATTAGGTTTGTCAGAAGCGAAATGTGCGTAACAGGCAGAAGGAGGCGTGGCCGACCCCATAAAGTATATATATTCTAGATCAGCATCAACAGCCGGGTCGATATAGCAATGTCCGTCTGTCCGTCTGTCTGTCTGTCCGTCTCTCTGTCTGTCCGTCCGTCCGTCCGTCCGTATGAACACCTAAATTTTGTAAACTACAAGAGCTAGAGCCACCAAATTTGGAATGAAAGTCCGTCTATATGTCAGGCAGGTTAAGTTTATTTCAAATTTTTGCCACGCCCTCTACCGCCCCCGCAAATTGTAAAAAACAGTTTTCATTGCACTACAACTTTGAAACTATGAAAGCTATCCAAATTTACACAGTAGGTGTATGGTACAACTATAGCTATCCTCACCAACTTTCATCAAGATCGGACAACTATAGCTTATAGCTCCCATAGGAGAAATCGGTCAAAAACAAAAAATTTGTGTGAAGACATTTGCTAAGTGATCGCAACCAAACTCACACAGAATGTGTACATAATTATAAAAAGTAACATCATTAAATTTGGTCCAAATCGGACAATTACAGCATGTGAAACATGCATTAGAGAAACATGAGGTCTGCGGTTCAAACACCAGCGCAGACAGGCATTTGTTTTCTTTTTCTTTTTCTATAACAAAACATTATTATATGTAAATGCAGATAATCAGCAGTACCTGTAAATTGAGGTGTGGTGCATATGGTAGAGTGGCGACATGTGAGAATCCTGTGTCTGATACCGCGGGTTCGATTGCAGCTAGCACGTAACTTATTTTTACTTTTTTAAATTTTAATTTAAACTATTATGTTTTTTTAAATTTGTATTTTAAAAGACATATGAATCAGTCTACTGCTTCTTCTTTTAAGTTTGTAAGTATTTTTGTATGCGCACTACAAGGAGTACGGGGTCTTATACAGTCGGCACGTCGACTGCAGCCTTTCTTTCTTGTTTCGAACATAAATATTGTTCACTAATTGATTTAATTGTTCCTAATGTTATGTTAAATATTTTTTTATTGAAGTAGTCGTGATCGACTGCTCCAATTTTTACAAGAATAGAGTTGTTTGTTATAAATTTATCTTTTAGCTCTTTCAATATTTCAATGGATTGGCTGGAAATAATTCCAGCTTCAATCTCCTGAACTTTTTTAACATTTACTGCTTGCTTTTCCAGCAAATTAATTGTTGTTTCTGACAACATTTTAACAAATTATTTTTTTATACTCTCTGCAAGAGTATATTGGGTTTGTGCAAAAGTATGTAACAGGCAGAAGGAGGCGTGGCAGACCCCATAAAGTATATATATTCATGATCAGCATCACAAGCCGAGTCGATATAGCCATGTCCGTCTGACCGTCTGACCGTCTGTCTGTCTGTGCGTATGAACAAACAGATTTCAGAGATGGTAAGAGCTACAAGTTCGAGCTTGGTGTCAAACGATCACATATTTAGTCAGTCAATACAAGAATCTTTTTTATTTTCGATGCCACGCCCCATTCGCCGACAATGAGCAAAAAACTAGACACACCTCGGGAAAAACCGCTGTTTTCGGCAAATATCTCAGTAACTATGGCACCTAGGATCACTAATTTGGGTACGGAGGTTCCTAGCTACAGCATAGTTGCATTGCCATTTGCCATTGCCATTGCCCGCGGTCGCTGGCTGCGCCGAATACAGACATACATACATACATATTTGCATCATATACATATTGGCAAACGTATGTGTATTCGAATACAAACAAACAGATGTGTGTTTGATTATGCTTAGATTGTTTTTGATTCAACGTGATTTAATGCAAGTAATTGACATTGTAATATCTCGATACCGATTTTAATAATTTAATCGGGACAAATGCAGAGAGTATTATACGGCCGGGCGCGCTAGACTGTACTTTTCTTTCTTGTTATGTTTGGAGGTGTCATTTTCGCAAACGTGCAATAAGAACTTGAATGAATTCATGGAACGCCTTGTTTGATTCTACAGTCTCATGTACAAGTTTAAATAGTTGGTTCATTCTGGAGTTAAGCTTCTTTCCAACTCCTAGTACATATGGTAAATAAATGTCCGACTTTTACTGCATAGCGGAATTCATTCCATCGAGCAATATCTACATACGTACGACGTATAGCGTTTGACTTCCGCGGATGGAATAATGCTATGTGAGGAAGAAGCTTGAATGTTTTGTGGGTTAAAAAGGATTGCAACAACATAACAAAAGTCTTGGCTTTGCCTTTAGTTTCTTTAGTTTTTCTATTCTGCACACACACATTCAAATAGATCAGCTGGAAGCCCAGTTGAAGTAACAATCAATTGCATTATTGAGAAGAATAGGAGCCGAAATGAAGTCGCAGCATTAAAGTAGCATGAGTGAAGAAGAGCAGTATAGAAGCAAAACATCGAAGATAGATGCAGCATCAGCAGAAACATAAATATATAATTTTATATCAGTATCAGATAAAAAGAAATCGATAAGAATATTAATTGTCGTCAAATCCAACCCAATTTACAAAATATTGGACCAAATATTAAATCAATATAACATATGTATCTAAAAAGCAGTGTTTTATTTAAATATATAAGTATGCAAAAGTCATCAAATTAATAATTAAATTAAATTTATTAAAGGAAAAACAGATATTTTTGTCGGTTATTTGTATCAGCTTAATGAAACATAAGAATAATATAGCTTGATTTATTATATAATAAATTATTCTAGGTTTAATCTTTAATTCGTATGTCAGCGGCATTAAAGTTTGTAGTTGGTCTCGTGGTTGCATTGGACTATAATCCTGGACTACCAACACATCGCCAAAAACCGGTTTAAAAAATTGAACAAAACGTGCGTATCGACGTGCTGAATTCTATCAAAAAAATTAAACACTATACTTGAGAAAATAAAAACAAGTAAGAAAGGCTACAGTCGATTGAGCCGACTCTAAAAGACCCCGTACTCCCATAGTAGTGCGCATTTATATTTAATTTAAATTCAAATTTTCGAATGAAATTTAAAAATTTTAATTTTATATGTACATTTTGAATTGAAATTTAAAAAAAATTAAATTAACAATTCGCATTGCCGCAACTCTATCAGTTGCACCACGCGCCACTTTCCAGAATTCTCCGATAATCAGCATTTACATATTATTCATACAAACACACATTCGTTTGAAATTATATGTATGTATGTATGTGTGTATTCGGCGAGGCCAGCTTCTGCCGGCAGCGCTGTCGCCACATGTGTTTGTATGTTTCTGTCTCGCTCTCGCGCGTAAGTGATATTGCAGTTAAATAACAAACTTTCTAACGCAGTAGCTCTTTTGTTAAAGGTAGTATGTTGATGCCCCTTTCAGAATAGTTTGATTTTATATGTCTCTATACGAATGTTGAATTACAACACTCTACTATATGAATAAATGCCTTAAACATGGCATTAAAGTGAAAACGTTTGGTTAACTCTCAGGAGAAAAGGGGGCGTGGCAGCTCAAAATTTTTAATGGCATTGCATTAAGGGTGTCACTAGCAACCTGTTTACCAGAAATGGTGTTCCTAAGTGCCATAGTTACTGAGTTACTGGCCTAAAACTACATTTTTTTTCGAGGTGTGTCTGGTTTTTTGCTCATTGCGGGGCGGTAAGGGGCGTGGCAACAATTTGAAATAAACTTGATCTGCTCGCGAAGATAACGGACTTTCATTCCAAATTTGGTGTCTCTAGCTTTTGTAGTTTAAAAGATCCAGGTGTTCATACGGACGGACGGACAGACGGACAGACAGACAGACGGACATTGCTATATCGACTCGGCTGTTGATGCTGATCTAGAATATATATACTTTATGGGATCGGCCACGCCTCCTTCTGCCTGTTACGCACATTTCGCTTCTGACAAACCTAGTTGACCCCTATACTCTTTTTTAGTGTACGGGGTCTAAAAACCACCAACCGTGCAGTTCTCTGATAATCATACATACAAATTAAATAATTGTTGTGTCCTACGTTGCTGTATCGTATCGTATCGTGTTTACGGCTTGTTGCCGGAGCAAAGTTTATTAAACGAGCTTTTCGCTTTCGTTGTAAGAACAAAACTAAACTAGAAACCACCAGCAAGCTGGTGTGTAATATAAACCAAAAGTACTTAGTTGCTAAAGAATACAAAGCTACAAACTATATGAACTTAAAGCTTCAAAACTACAGCCGGCAAGCCGACTGGGCATAAGTGATAACGCTGATCTTGCAGCATGTGCAAGGTACCAGGTTACCGTCGATGGACCGTCGCATTTAGGGCGCTGAACTGAACTTTCGCTGAAACGGAAACTTGAGCGTAACTGCTGGCTAACATTTAGCTTTTGTTTATGTTACACAACAATGTGCGAGGGGCAGTCGTTAACTACGCCCCCTCAGAAGTATGACCGTCCCCGTTCATCTTATAGTTGTCCACGATCGCCTGTATTTTTTGTGAGGCTCGTCTTCTTCTCAAATTCTGGTAGAGAAGAATGGAACCGCTGAGACTCAGGCTGAACGCAACTGCAGCAGCAAACCATGTTTTAGGTGACCCGGCAGATTTTACCACTTCCTGAAGTTTATGGATGATATGTAGGTTGTGGTTGTTCATCCTTTGTAGTAGTGGCATGCTCAGGACTGGGTCGTGGCCAATGATCTTCAATACCGGCGAAGCTGCTATGCCCGGTGTTTTGTTTATGATTTCGCGCCGGTTCACGTACCTTGTTCCATTTACGAGAAAAGTACCGTTGATTGATATTGTTGAGCAGTCATCGGTGCTGATACAATCAGGACTCTCGTTTAGGACCGTTATTCCGTCATCTACCATTGTGATAGGCTCCAGGTGACTAGGCTGCGTGCTACAATGTGCTGTACTTCCGGTATGCAACTCGCGTACGCAGGTGTCATGCGCTGCCAATTTGCAGGTCGAGGCGTAAATTGTTGTGGTGCAGCTGCTAAAACGGCGTTGTCGCATTTGGCTATGGTGTCATCTTGAAGTAAAAGTATAGTGTGCTCTTGGGACACAGGGAGAATGTTGATCTTTCTACATATAAACATAATTCTTGTTACGAATCGGCTTGTCTTCCCTGGGGTTACCACGGCTAGCTCATTCGCCTCAGGGCGGGGTTGTTAACCAAAGTCCACAATCATCGATTGGGGAACCTCTACACAAACACTACGAACACTAAACAACTATCGGCCATCTCTATCGGCGGCATCGATGTTTTGCCGCAACGTACCCACCCTACCTGTAGCGGCAGCATTCAAATTGTTTTGCTGCGCCACCCATAATCTATTGTTTACGCCAGCTCGCTCACTCCAGGCTATGCATCCCCCCTCCCATTAACAAATCACTCACTCATATTCATTTCGACACAACTTCATACATATATTCTTGGGTATTACTATACATTATTTGGTTCTTATTTTATTAGACCCCGTACTCTAAAAAAGATAACAAATTTTTTTTTACCATGTTTTAAAATGGTGTGAACAGTTTTTAAATGCAGTTATAAATGTTGTTGCTTTTTATACTCTCTGCAAGAGTATATTTAGACCCCGTACTCTAAAAAAGAGTATAGGGGTCTATTAGGTTTGTCAGAAGCGAAATGTGCGTAACAGGCAGAAGGAGGCGTGGCCGACCCCATAAAGTATATATATTCTAGATCAGCATCAACAGCCGAGTCGATATAGCAATGTCCGTCTGTCCGTCTGTCTGTCCGTCCGTATGAACACCTGGATCTTTTAAACTACAAAAGCTAGAGCCACCAAATTTATAATGAAAGTCCGTTATTAACCCAGGCAGGTTAAGTTTATTTCAAATTTTTGCCACGCCCCTTACCGCCCCCGCAATGAGCAAAAAACCAGACACACCTCGAAAAAAATTTAGTTTTAGGCCAATAACTCAGTAACTATGGCACTTAGGAACACCATTTCTGGTAAACAGGTTGCTAGAGACATCCTTAATGCAATGCCATTAAAAATTTTGAGCTGCCACGCCCCCTTTTCTCCTGAGGGTTAACCAAACGTTTTCACTTTAATGCCATGTTTAAGGCATTTATTCATATAGTATGGTGTTGTAATTCAACATTCGTATAGAGACATATAAAATCAAACTATTCTGAAAGGGGCATCATCATACTACTTTTAACAAAAGAGCTACTGCGTTACAAAGTTTGTTATTTAACTGCAATATCACTTACGCGCGAGAGCGAGACAGAAACATACAAACACATGTTCGAACGTTTTCGATGCTTGTGTGGCGACAGCGCTGCCGGCAGACGCTGTGGCGACGCTGGCCGCGCCGAATACACACATACATACATACATGCATACATATAATTTCAAACGAATGTGTGTTTGTATGAATAATATGTAAATGCTGATATTCGGAGAATTCTTGAAAGTGGCGCGTGGTGCAACTGATAGAGTTGCGGCAATGCGAATTGTTAATTTAATTTTTTTTAAATTTCAATTCAAAATGTACATTACATTACAATTAAAATTTTTAAATTTCATTCGAAAATTTGAATTTAAATTGAATACAATTGCGCACTTCTATGGGAGTACGGGGTCTTTTACAGTCGGCTCGATCGACTGTAGCCTTTCTTACTTGTTTTAAAAATAAAAATGTAGATTTATAATTGTTCATTGTTAAAAAAAAAGAATTCTTTAATAAAAAATTAAAATAAATAGTTCGTCCCCTCACTCGAACCTGCGCAATGCTGCGCACTTGATATTCGCTCTATCAGCACAGCCACAGCCTTTCTCTAGCGAATGTCGCCGAAAACAATACAAAAGAGCGATCTCTTTCATACTCGATCGCTATTTTGTCGAAAACACAGATTTTTGCAGCGAGCCAGTTGCTGAAAAGAGCTGTTGCAAAATGTGTGTATCTGGCATGCCAGATAAATACGAAACGAGAGAACGAACGACACAGCCGTGCTCATCGTTTCGCTGACTGATACAGACTAAATTTATTTTCGTCTGCGTTGAATTTGCTGAGAGGCGATCGGCTCTCTGGGGCGCTATGACGTTCGGCTTTTTGCCGAAGTTCTGTGGGGTTCCATTAGCAAGCTAGCGTTTGCTTTCAAAAAATCTTGCGTTTGACGCATCTATGTGTTGTATGGTTAGTGGTTCGAACATGTGCTTGTGTGTTTCTATCTCCCTTGCACCTATGGGTTGATATTAAGTTCAATTATCAATATTGTAACGCTTCTAGTTTTCTTGTTTATAGTCCGATTTCAATGCGCCTTTCAGTATAGTTTAATATAGTTAGTCTCCACACGAATTATATAATTACAATACAGTACGATACGAACAAGTTCGCCAAAAACGACATTGAAGGTTCCAGACTTTTTTATCAAATGTGGGAAAAGTAGGCGTGGCAGTCCAAAATTTTAAATGGCAATGCAACTATGCTGTAGCTAGGAACCTCCGTACCCAAATTGGTGATCCTAGGTGCCATAGTTACTGAGATATTTGCCGAAAACATCGATTTTTCCCGAGGTGTGTCTAGTTTTTTGCTCATTGTCGGCGAATGGGGCGTGGCATCGAAAAAAAAAGATTCTTGTATTGACTGACTAAATATCTGATCGTTTGACACCAAGCTCGAACTTGTAGCTCTTACCATCTCTGAAATCTGTTTGTTCATACGGACAGACGGACATGGCTATATCGACTCGGCTTGTGATGCTGATCAAGAATATATATACTTTATGTGGTCTGCCACGCCTCCTTCTGCCTGTTACATACTTTTGCACAAACCCAATATACTCTTGCAGAGAGTATAAAAAGAGTGGAGGGGTCTATTAGGTTTGTCAGAAGCGAAATATGTGTAACAGGCAGAAGGAGGCGTGGCCGACCCCATAAAGTATATATATTCTTGATCAGCATCAACAGCCGAGTCGATATAGCAATGTCCGTCTGTCCGTCTGTCTGTCCGTATGAACACCTAGATCTTTTAAACTACAAAAGCTAGAGCCACGAAATTTATAATGAAAGTCCATTATTAACCCAGGCAGGTTAAGTTTATTTCAAATTTTTGCCACCCTCCTTACCGCCCCCGCAATGAGCAAAAAACCAGATACACCTCGAAAAAAATGTACTTTTAGGCCAATAACTCAGTAACTATGGCACTTAGGAACACCATTTCTGGTAAACAGGTTGCTAGAGACAGCCATAATGCAATACCATTAAAAATTTTGAGCTGTCACGCCCCCTTTTCTCATGAGAGCTAACCAAACTTTCAAACTTTAATGCCGTTTTTAAGTCATTTATTCATATATTAGAGTATTGTAATTCAACATTCGTATAGAGACATATCAAATCAAACTATTCTGAAAGTGGAATCAAATTCCTACATTTAACAAAAGAGCCATCTCGTTTACAAAGTGTGTTTTTAACTGCAATATCACTTACGCGCGAGAGCGAGACAGAAATATACAAACACATGTTCGAATGTTATCGATGCTTGTGTGGCGACAGCGCTGCCGGCCATCTCTATCGGCGGCATAGATGTTTTGCCGCAACGTACCCACCCTACCTGTGGCGGCAGCATTCAAACTGTTTTGCTGCGCCACCCATAATCAAATGTCTATGTCAGCTCGCTTACTCCAGGCTATGCATTCCCCCTTCTCGGGAGTACCTAAAACAACCTATGAGCTCAAAGGGGGTATAGGGGACCGGACAATGCCACTACCAATATCTTGGCAGGTACTAAGTGTACCACAGCGTCATTCAACTCTGAGCGAACAAAAAACTACACCCAACACAAAAGAGCCAACCAGAAATTAGGACAAACGGTGTTTTACATTATGAGCAGAAATATTTAAAGAAATAATAATTCTATTTTTTTTAAATATATTAATAAATTAATATATGAACAAATAAATACTACAAAAAAAAGTACAGGACAAAACTACGGCTGTCTAGGGCGACACAGCTCACCACATCCGTCCCACTCTGCTTGCGCGCACAGCTGATGGTGCGTGACGTCACTGTCACGGCGGTCTTCTGGTCAGTGCTGTATCGTTGTTGTTGTTGTCGTTGCACAGCCTACTCAGTCGCTGCTTGTTTTGTTCGTTGTTGCTGTTGTTGTTGTTCCGAGATTTGTTTATGTTGGGATTTAATGTTGTTTGTTGGAGCAGTTGTTGTTGGTTTTTATTGTCGTTTGTTGGAGTTATTGTTGCTGGTTGTTTTTCTTTCCGTTTAAATTGTCTTTATATTTAATGTCTATGGTTTTGGTAGTGTTTTTTTGTTTCGTTGCGGTTGTAAGTTTTTATCTGCGCGCCACACGTAATTGTATTTTGTTAGCACAGTGGTGTCACATTGTCTATATCGTCTCTGTGGTTTCTTGTTTTTATTGTTATTATATTATTGGTGTGTATTTACACACAGTAAGTCAACATATGTATTTTTGTTATGTGTATAATTTTGTTGCCACGTTCACAGATTTATAACATTATACAATCAGGACACCACATACAAAAAAAATTATCATCAAAATTGCACCCGGCTCGAAGGTGTTTATGCCTGCGAGAGAAGTGGTGCCAATATTCGAGCGCATGGGGGCTGTCCATTTAGACTCTGCCGCGCCCAACGTAGGCCATCGCCCAAACTCTGAGATGACGAGTCTCATGTTCTACCGACTGAGCTAGCCGGCTTACAATCGTATATCTTTGGCGTGAAATATCCCTATCGGTCGCCCACCTTCGTTCTCCAGCTCGAACATGTTTGCGCCCACTGCTTTTCGGACGCGGTCTTTCAGGAGTTTTCGGGCGAATTGTGCATTGAACGCGTTTTTGAAATTGCTCAATACGAAATTTCGCCGAAAGACCTCCTGCCCCGGAACCAAGTGGAGTTATCTTGCTCGCTCATTATAGCGCAGACTGCTCCGTTCCTGGATGATCCGTTGTTTATCGGCTCGGCCTAACGTAACCAGCTCGTGCTCACACAGCGACTTTAGCTTACGAGCCAAAGCGTACTGGGCCCCGTTCAGAATCAAATTTTGCCCGAATACCGCAAAGAACGGAGTGA
Source organism: Drosophila arawakana (assembly GCA_018151165.1). Lineage (NCBI taxonomy): Eukaryota > Metazoa > Arthropoda > Insecta > Diptera > Drosophilidae > Drosophila > Drosophila arawakana. The sequence goes on from JAECWX010000542.1 coordinate 343,750, forward strand.
CTCCCGTTGCTGCATGGACGCTGTTACGCAGCGCTGCCTCGATCTCCGGGAGGTAAAGATCCCATTCGCGATGGTCGTTTTCCAAATACGCCCTAATCGCTGCTAGGACCGACCGATTGACCCGTTCCGCCGCATTGCTTTGCGGAGAGTAAATGACAGTCCTTAAATGCGTGATCCCATACGCCTGCGTCATCTCCTCGAAAGTCTTCCCTACGAATTGCCTGCCATTATCGGAGTGAATTACCTCGGGCACTTCAAGCTTCAGGAACACCTCGTGCACCAGGAATTCCACTACCGCCTTTGATGTGCCTTCGCGCATCGCTTTCAGGAAAAGGAATTTAGAAAAGTGATCAACGACGATAAATATCCATGCATGGCCGCTTTTCGATCTTGGATACTTTCCTAAGAAGTCTATGTATAACTTCTGGAATGGCCTTTCCGTCACTACTTCTGTCCCTATTCCCACTTGCATCCTAAAATTCGTCGATTTCACTTCTTTGCACACGTCGCACCTTCGGACGAAATCGGCCACTTGCACAGCCATTTTTGGCCAGAAATATTGCCTCCGCAAAACATGTAACGTCTTCGCCATTCCTCCGTGTGCCGACGTGTACTCCTCATGCGCTCTCCGGATCAGCTCATGGGTGACTGATGCAGGTACCCAAAGCTTCCAAACACAGCCCTCAAGTTCGTCTTCCAAGTTACTTGATGACATGTGTTTGAATATTAAGCCCCCTTCCACTTTCAGGTCTGGCAACTGCTGCTTGTTCTCCTCAATTTCCTGAACTAATTCCTTATAATCTTCTTTGGAACCCCAAAATCGCGCTAGGATCCAATCCCTCCATTACTTCGGCCACTACTGCTCTTAGGCTTCGTGAGAGCGTATCGGCCACAACGTTTTCCAACCCTATCCGATGATCAATCACGAAGTCTAATGCCTGCAACTGCAATAACCATCTTCCTAATCGACCACTTAGGTCTTTCAAAGGCATAAGCCACTTCAGGCTGGCATGGTCGGTGATGACGGTGAACAGCATGAGTTCGATTTAGGGCCTGAACTTTTGGATGGCCATGATCGCCGCTAAACAATCCTTCTCAGTCACTGAGTAGTTGAGCTGATGCTTATTCAACTTGGCCGAGAAGTACGCAATCGGTCGTTCATGATCAGCGTCGTCCGTTTCAATGGCACCGCCCCACTCCCCCACTCCAGAGTGCGAAGCATCGCACTGGACATAGAATCTTTTTTCGAAGTCCGCATGCACCAGAACTGGAGCCGTAGTTAACGCCTTCTTCAATGCCTGCACTGCTTTAACTCCTTCTTCTCCCAGACTAGATTTCCTGCCTCCTTTTGCATTTAAAGCATCCGTCAGTGGAACTGCTATCGCAGCAAAGTTACGGATGAACCTTCGATACCATCCAGCCGTGCCTAGGAAGGATCGTACCTCTCTCACCGATCTTGGCACTAGGATGTACTGTATGCCTGTTACCCTAGCTGGGTCCATCCGCAGCGTTCCCCAGCCTATAACAAACCCCAAATACCTAAGAGATTTAAAGCAGAATTTCGACTTCTTTAGACCTATCGTCAAATTCGCTGCTTTCAGGCATTCCGTTACCCTATCTAAATATGCCAAATGAGTCTCGAAGTCAGGAGCGATAATCAACAAGTCGTCCAAGTACACGAACACATTCGATCTTAGCTCCGTCGGGATCACCTTGTCCATCAAACGACACAGACTTTGAGCTGCATTGCACAACCCGAATGGCACCATTCTGAACTGGTAAAGGGACGACCTGGTACCGTGAACGCCGTGCATGCCTAGCTCTCTTCTTCTAGCTCGATCTGCCAGAAGGCGAATTTGAGATAGACGCTAGAAATATAATGAGTCTGGTCGACTCTGGACAAAATTTCCTCAATGGAAGGTAGCGGATAGGCGTCCTTAATCGACAGATTGTTGAGCTTCCGGGCATCGAAACAGAACCGATTTTTGTCCGGCCTTCGTACCACTGTGGCACGGTTATTCCACGGACTGTAGCTCTTTTCGATGACACCGATAGCCAACATTTTGTCGACCTCGTCCCATACCACCTGCTGCATTGCCGGAGACAACGGATAATGGCGATCTTTCACCGGCTGCGTCCCTGCCACTAGCTCTATCTTGTGCCTTATCACAGTCGTCTTTCCCAGTCCTACCTTCTCGAATGACCAAAACCTGTCCTTCACAGCTTCTAAAGCGGTCTCCTGCTCCGGCTCTAAGTCCCACGCCTCCGGCTCGGCTTCTTCGGCCTCGTCGTCTGCATAATGGGTAATTTGTTCCGTCATCGCAGAGACCACCTTCGAGGGCTTCGACTCTTGCGCTTTAGCTCCGACTACTTCTGGAGCTAGACCAATAGCGCGCCAGAAATCGATCCCAAAATAGGCTGCTTGCTCTAAATAAGGACACATGTAAAAGGTAGTTTCAATCACCTTTCCCTGGTATTCGATAGGGATTTTCAGGCGGCCGATGATCGAGCGCTCGTCGCCCGACGCGGTGAGCACTGATGACACGTAGGGCTGCACTGACAAGCCCAGCTCGTCTACCAGCTCGCGACATCCTTTCCCGAATAGGCTAACCGTTGCTCCCGAGTCAAGTAAGCCCCGCACTTGCCTCCCCTCGAGCCTTACCTCAGCGAAAACGCGAGGATCAGTCCGAGAGTTTCGCCCTACGGCTTCCGCCACTTGCTTCTTAACTCGGCGCCTTCTGCGGAATCTTTGGCATGCTTTTTTCATCCTACGCGTCACCAGTCGCATCCAGTCGAGCAAGTGATCGTCGAAAATCCGATTTAGAGTCTCCAGGTGCGCTCTGGTCCGCTCTTCGTACGGCAACCAACGAAAACTGTTCCTATCACTACAGAACGCCAACTAATCTTATCTCCTAAAGCACCTAAACCTACTTCTGATGGACTACACATATTCTTACTTCCTACCAAATCTATATCTAATGGACTACACTTATCCTTATTTCCTACCAAACCTATATCTGCTTCCTCTCGGGGTTCACCTGGCGGCACGAGTCTCCTGTCTTCCTCGCACCCCTCCGACCATTTTCCTGGCACTCCGGACATTTAGGACAGAAGGTGTCCGGTCTGCCACAAAAGTAGCAAAACACCTTCATCTCCTTGGCCAAACAATCCCTGAACATGTGGTCCGGGAGACCACAATTCCAGCAACCTGGTCTCTGCTGCCTTCGTGCCCCCTCTCGCGCCTCTTCTACTTCGATCTCGCGTTCTTCTGACTCCCTTTCGGCCAGTTGCACCTCACTCACCCCTTGGCGTCCATCCGTTGCGCCATACCTCGGCGGTGGTCGTCCCACAAACGGCCTGACAGTGTTCCTCCTCCCGTACGATTGCTCCACCTCACTACACTCATCACTCAACTGGTCCAGGGTGTACACCTCGGGTGCATACACATAACGTGCGAGATCACCCCGTAGCCCCTTTTTGATGATCTTGATGAGACGAGCTTCAGGCAGGGGTTTCCGCAACCTCGATGCGAGCTTCCTCATAGCGTAGACAAAGTCGTCAGCACTTTCACTGCTCCTTTGCCTACGTTGCATCAGCGCGTGCATCTTGTCGTGCTCGGTCTGGGTTCATCTGAATCCAGCCAATAACGCACGCTTCAGCTCGTCCCATCGCTCCGCTCGAAACTGTCGCACGTGTAGCCAGTACCAATTCCTGGCTCTTCCTTTGAGGAGGAGGTGGAAGCAGCGCAGTACCTCATCCCAAGGACACCTATACTGGCGCTGGAGGAACTCCACGCGGAAAATAAAGTCCGTCGAAAGACATGTCCCACTTTTCAATCTTCGACCACATCGGTCGCCCAGCGAAGTCCTTGTCTGCTTGCCCAGACCTACCGTCACTCGGGTATTCATTGGCCCGTCTGTCTTCGACCCTCCACTGCGACATTGCCGGATTGGGCCATGTCCGCGTTTGCGGATCGGCTGGCCTGAACCTAATGTGTTCCTCCGGCGACACCATTCGTGGTGGCTTAGAAAATGGGTTTGGCGCGGCTTTCGACGACATGCTTGTCCTTGTGGCCAAACCTGCACCTAGCTCTGGCCCTGCCTCATCATCAAACGCCATCGAATAGTGGCAAGCCCTCGGCTACCGTCGGCTCCTGCTGTACCCGTGGCAATTGATCTGCGATCGGCCACAGGACATCGTTAATTGCCTTCATCACCTCCATGAAGCCTAGCCGCATCTCCTGCTGGATGGTCTGGCAGATGCCATCGGCATGCGACTTCATGAAGGTGAGAGGTGCCTGGGCAAGCATTGCGTTCACCGCTGATGCCTCCTCCGATCGCAGTTCTGGCTTCGGCTCGTCCCCTTTCGCCCTAGCTGCCTCTTGAGGCGGTGTTCGTGCCACTGCGCCAAATACCCCTTGCTCCCATGAGCTGTCCTTTTGGACAGCCTTCTGGCGGGTATTATACCCGTGAGCCCCTTCGCCATCAGCCATTACCAAATAAATAAATATAGATTCCTCAAAAATAGCTATGTAAATAAGTAAATAAAAAGAAAACCCCCCTATACTAACGAAAAATAGTTCCTAACAAAAATAATAAATAACCCAGAATAATTAATAACGAATATAATAAATAAATAACGAATATAATAAATAAATAACAAATATGATAAATAAATAAATAAATAACAAATATAATAAATAAAAATACAAACAACTATTTTTTTTTTTTATTCAAAAACAAAGATTACAACAAAATATCGCCAAAAAAAAAAACAAACAGATATACCACATCAACAAATAAGAAGGGGTATACATTCTGCAGGCTCGAGCTGACTAAATCTACGTCAACCATATGGTTCGACAGAAATGGCCAGGCTTCTAATGTACAACAAAAACAAAACACGAGAGATTTGTCGACATGTCAGATCGTCAGCTGAGCTGACGATCGACAGTCAAGAGACCTCCGTGGGCCAGACTTACTCTTTTATTGCATTTTCTTTTGGTTCTGGCTGCCCACGGTGGGTGTCCAATGATGCAGCGCGCACTAGAGTTATTCCCTGTACGGGTCACCATTGGCCACTATGCACTACCTAGCCAACCATCGTCGTCACGATGCGTCGCGTGCTGGAGTTTCCATTCCCCGCACGGGTCACCGTGATCAGCCGATAGTTTTGGGCGGACAACCAGTACCAGAAAATACAAAAAGACGCTTTACGTTACTGTACAAAAAAAAATCACATTTAGACAAAACGACAAAGATGTGTGGTTTGCAGATCGTACCCTTCATGTGCAATTGTAGGCGAGCGTATACGCTCCCAACAAGACTCCATTAAGGATCGATCTGCACACCAAAACATACTAACACGTGAGATTCGACAATCTTCTGTGTTATTTATTTTCTTCTGGTTCGTATGCTACGACGAGGCGCAACTCGTCGAGCTACATTTCCAGTTTGGGCGCCATATTGTTACGACTCGGCTTGTCTTCCCTGGGGCTACCGCGGCTAGCTCATTCGCCTCAGGGCGGGGTTGTTAACCAAAGCCCACCGAGCGTACAATCCACAATAATCGATTGGGGAACCTCTACACAAACACTACCAACACTAATCAACTATCGACCATCTCTGTCGGCGGTGTCGATGTTTTGCCGCAACGTACCCACCCTACCTGTGGCGGCAGCATTCAAACTGTTTTGCTGCGCCACCCACAATCAAATGTCTATGTCAGCTCGCTTACTCCAGGCTATGCATTCCCCGTTCCATCAATACTATACATTACTTGGTTCTTATTTATATATAATAAGATGTTTCGACACTTAGTTTATCAAAAAAATATAAAACTTTTATTCAATAAGCTCGAAACTACGGAGTACAAAACTAGACTGCTTATCCTATGTTCTGATGACGTTAAGCAAACCTCGGTTTTGAACTTTCATTAATTGGACTTTGGACTCATTGAGCTTTTAGCTCTTATGTAAATAGAGAAAGATCTCGATCTTGAAGAGATTGAGAGAGTTCGGCTAGGATTTGTTTAACGTCAGCAGTTTTAACCCCAATGATGGGAATAACGATTTTGGCGAATTGTTTATGATATTTAATGCATTCGTGGGAAGCCAGAATTGTTATTGTTACCATTTGATTTTTTGATAGTGTTTACATTAGTTTTTTGTGGTGTTATTGTCACCACTTGATTTTCTGATAGTGTTTACATTAGTTTTTTGTGCGAAAGAAATCTTTAACATAAATAATAAGTGTGGTGTATGGTGTATGTGGTGTATGGGTTTAGGTACGAATGTATCTACATATGTCACTTCCCCATCCTTAAGAAATGAGCCTGTCCTCAGGCGGTTTATTTTGGATATAGTGTTGGATCTATTACAATTTCTTCGATATCGTTTTCAGTTACATTTGGATATAATTCTGTATTATTTTGAATATTTGATTGTATGTTTGGGGTTAATTCTTTTTTGTTCTTATAATTAACAATAATTTTTCGTGGAATATTTTTATATTTAAAGATAATGTATAATATAAGTATGATTAAAATAATTGTTAAAGTTGTTATAGTTATAATTTGGAATGTGTTGTACAATTTTGTTTGTTGTTGGATAATTTCTTTGGTTTGGACATATGACAATGGTTCTAGTTTGGTTATATTATTATTTATGTAGACTGTTTGTGTGTAATCTAGCGTAGTATTAGTTATTTGAATTTCATCTAATTGGATTGAACAGTTTATAGCTTTTATCATATTGTTTCCTTCGATAATAATTTCTCGGTTGATACAATTTTGGTTTAGTACAATTTTCGGTAAGTTCCATGTTAACATAATGTTTGGTTCTACATACTTGATTTCATAATTTTTATGGGATTTTGAATATCTACATTCTGTTTTATCTTGCTTTAATATTCCAGTAATACGAACAAATGTATTACTGGAATATTAAAGCAAGATAAAACAGAATGTAGATATTCAAAATCCCATAAAAATTAGATTTTTATTGGTTGCTGTGAATGCTTTGTTGTTCTGTAAGTAGTAAGTGTCATGCTTAGTTTCGGTCAAAATGTTTTTGTTTTCGTCAGGGTATGGAATAATGTCGTATAGTGCAGTATTTATAATTTCGCGTGGAATATGGGAAATAATTAAAATTTCGTTAGTAGTTGTTTTTAGCCAAGTTGATGTTTTAATATTTATTATTTTTTCAACGTTTAAATGTTTTAGTGAGTCATATTTTAGTAATTTAGGGTTGAATATACCAAGCCTGGTTAATTGCATACCTAACTCAATGTCTTCGACATATTCTGTGAATTCTTGTTGGTTGAAAATTAGTAATTCGAGTCGTTGCTCTGCCTCATGTGTGATACTTAGTCTGTTCATTACTTCTATTCCATTGTTAACAGCTTTTATTACTTCATTTAGTTCATTGGCTTGAACACTATTTTCTGAAAGGTTATCTATTTTTGATTGTAATTCTTCTTTGTCTTCTTGATCTAAAGTTCCGAAAAGGTATTTATAAAATGTGCCCATGAAATTTACAAGTCCTCTTTTATTTCGTTTTACTAGTCTTAAGCCGTTCATTTCTCTGTCCAGTTTTTCTGTTAAGTACTGTATTTTTACTAATGGTTCAAATACTTTTGTTTGTTTCATTAAATTATTTATTAGATGCAGAGTTTATTTGAGACTAAAGTGTGTACATACGAAATATGCTGCAAGCGCAGGCAGCTGACATAAACTTAAAGTAAAATAAAAAGAACATTCCGTTATAATTCAAAGAACGAAAATGAATGAACAATGTATAAAAGAGAATAGACATTCAGCGTTGCTTAAATACTAAATTGGTATTTTTAACACTCCTTCTCAACGCGATATCTATTTCAATAAAAAACTTAAATTATTTTAGTCCTAACATTTTCGTGAACTTAACATGTTTAACTTTACATAAGTTTTTCGTCAATATATCGGACGTCATATTATCTGTGGGAATGTACTTTATATCAATTACATTATCTTTATACATTTCCCTTACAAAATGATATTTTATTTCAATGTGCTTGCTACGCGAATGGAATTTTGAATCTTTAGCAAGGCACTGAGCGCTCTGGTTATCGCTATATATCATCAGTTTTGTCATCGGCCCGAATCCCATTTCGTTGATCAGCTTTCATATGTATACGGCCTCTTTTGTTGCTGTAGAAAGCGCTACGTACTCCGCCTCCGTACTACTGAGGGCGACAATGTTCTGCTTCTTCGACTCCCATGAGACAGCTGCTCCAGCCACGAAGAATGACCAACCTGTAAAGGACTTCCGATCGCTGCTATCGCCAGCCCAGTCCGCGTCAACAAAACAATGTATAGGTACACCTGTTTTGCTGTAGTTCAATGTCGTCTCTGAGGTACCTTTCAAGTATCTCAACACCCGCTTGGCAGCAACCTCATGCTCCTTGTGCGGATCTGCATTTCTCTGCGCCAATTTTGACACAGAATGTATTATGTCCGGCCGTGTAGTCAACGCCAAATATAATAACGAGCCAATAAGAGATTGGTAGCTCGTTTTGTCCACCTGTTCGCAGCCAGCATCGTCGCACTTCGTTTGGAAGCTGACTTCTAACGGAGTCGTGTTTGGCTTAACAGACCTTCGATGTACTGCTTATGGCCAATGGAGACGCTACCAGTTTTGCCATCTCTCTTGATTTCCATCCCTAGGAAATGCTGCAGTTCACCGCCGTCGACCACATCAAATTTGTTTGATATAAGCTGCTTTATGTGGCCAATATCTTCTTCTCGGCTACATGCAAGTATAAAATCGTCAACATATACAACAATGACATTTAAATACCCTTCGATTTTGTTTGTGTAGATACACGGCTCGCTAGCACAAGGGACGAAACCAATCTCTAACAGGGTTCTCTCCAGTTTTTGGTTCCATTCACGTCCGCTCTGCTTCAGCCCGTATAACGATTTATTTAGTTTCAGCACACGCTTGGGATGATTAGCATCAGTAAAACCCTCCGGTTGTCTCATGTAAACGTCATCTTGTAGCTCACTGTTGAGATACGCTGCTGAGACGTCCATCTGGTGTAAGTACATCTTGTGCTCGACAGCCAATGCAATCACCAGTCTGATTGAGGAGTAACGTGCAACTGGGGAAAACGTTTCCATGTAGTTAACTCCGTATTGCTGACCGCATCCTTTTGCAACTAAACGTGCCTTAAAACACTGTACGCTGCCATACTGATCATGCTTGATGGCAAAAACCCATTTACAACCAATGGCTTTTTCGCCTGCAGGAAGGTTGACCAGACTCCACGTCTTAATGTTTTGCAGATTGTCGTACTCCTTCTGCATCGCCTGTTTCCAGTCTTCAGATTGTTCCGAGTTAAATGCCTCACTGACGCTGGTGGGCACAATAACATTTTTGGCATCTAGTACATTCAGCATATTGTACTTTTTACGTGGACGACCTGCACGCCCAGTGCGAACAATCTTTGGCCTGCCTGGCCCCCTTCGATTGGAGATTTGCACCTCCACAGCATCTTCTTCGTCATCGCTTTGACGTTGATCGCCAGCAATTGGATTATGTTGCTCTTCTTCAGAATCCTCTTGTTTATCACTCTGCTCGGCTTCAGATTCGTCATCTGACTCAAGGATTAGCACATTTGACTCATATGATGAACTGTAATCGCGTTCCGCATCCTTTTTAAATTTGTGCTCCAAAAACACAACATCTCTGGAAACTATTACGGTTCTTTTCTGTGGGTTGTAAAGACGATAAGCTTTGGCAGTTTCAGAATAACCTACCAAAATATGCTGCACTCCTTTTGGTGAGAACCTTTTCTTTTGCGTTTTATCTAAAGCAATAGCTGGCATTCCAAATACTTTTAGATGTGCTACGCTCGGCTTTTTGCCATGCCATTCCTCATATGGAGTTTTGTCGGACAAACTTGCAGTTTCAGCCCGATTGCGTAGATACGCCGCTGTCATTATGGCTTCACCCCAAAAACAGTTGGAAACTCCAGAATGCACTATCATACTCCGCGCCATTTCCACCAAGGTTCTGTTGGCGCGTTCCGCCACACCGTTTTGCTGCGGAGTGTGGGGAACTGTGAGTTGTCTTTTTATTCCATGTCGCGTCAGGAACTCTTCAAACTCATTGCTCAGGTACTCGCACCCGTTGTCGCTTCTAATGGCTTTAATTCGGTTCCCTGATTGATTTTCTGCCAACATTTTAAAGTCTTTAAATTTCTCGAAAATCTCGCTCTTTTTCTTTAGCATGTATACCGACATGTAACGCGATTTATCGTCAATAAATGTTGCAAAATAACGTGCTCCACCCTGTGATACAATCGGCATTGGTCCACAAATGTCTGTATGAATTAATCCCAGTAATTCATTTGACCGATTTTCCGACACTTTCGGGAATTTCTTTACGCAAATTTTACTTTTTGCACACGTTTCACATACAAAGTCATTTGTATTACACGCACTCGCACGAAGACCATAGACCATGTCTTGTTTAATCATTTTATTTAAACTACTGAAGTTTAAATGCCCGAATCGATCGTGCCATTTCACAAGTTGATTTATACTAGAATTTGCCATAAGTACCGTTTTGATTTCATTTTTAAACAAAAATAAATCGTTTACCTTTTCTGCAACCATCAAGGTATCATTGTTATAGTCATTAACATACGCTTTGTCTTTCACAAAACACACTTTTAACCCATTTTCTGTTGCTTTATTTACCGATATAAAGTTGCATTGTAAGTCTTTTACATATAATACATCAAGCAATTCGATCGTATTCTTTTTACCGTTCAACAACACTGTACCGCAACCTTCGGCTTCTATATAGTTATCGCCTGCTAATTTTATATTCTCTTTGTGCTCACGCATACTTGTAAACATTGATTTGTCTGCACACAAGTGCACCGTAGCTCCGCTGTCTACACACCACGCATTTTTTGCCAATTCGCTTCTATTACCAGAAGCTGCAAACACCGAAAACGACTTTTTATTGTTCTTATCGCCGGTTTTTTCGCCCGTTTTCTCGTTTTCCTTTTTGTCTTTCGATCTGCAATTCGCCGCGAAATGCCCACGACGACCGCACGACCAACATTCGACATTTTTCGGGTCTCTCTTCGCTTTGTTGAGTTTACCGTTTTCTGGACGCGATGAGAATATTTTCTGCTCGTTCTTTTCGATTACTTCGCCTATTTTGCGCCTCTCCCCTTCCTCTAGCAACTTAATTTTGAGAGCGCTGAGCGACGGTAATCTGTCCCGCGTCTCGATGGCGACAACAAAGTTTTCAAACTCGTCGTTTAAACTTGTTAACAAAATTATTACAAGCATTTCCTCTGGCACAACTTCTTGTATTTCACATAATTTTTCAACGAGATCAGAAAAATTGTTGAAATGCTCACGAATACTTTCCGTATTTGGCATTTTTACATACAGTAACTGTTTAAACAACTGTATTTTTCGCGCCGGGCCTGAAGGCATGTGGATCTCGGACAATTTAACCCATGCTTCATTTGCTGTTTTACAGTGCTTTATATAATTAATTTGCGATGGTTTTACGCACAACAAAACACTCGCGAGAGCCCTCTCGTCTTTGGTGTCAAATAACACTTTTTGCTCCACTGTGTCACTTTCGTTTTTTATTATGCGACCACAAGTCACCGCCCATAAGTCAGAGTGAATCAACAGACTTTTCATCTGCACTGACCACGTAGTGTAGTTTTCATTGTCTAATTTTTCAATAGCAAATTGCGAACTCATTTTGCCGAATTTTGTTAATCACGAGTCTCACTAAAGTTTTTCTTTATTTCGATTAACACGCACAGTTTATTACTGTCTCTCTGCCTACCAAGCTGCTTGCCTGCATGCCTGGGCCCATAACCTATTAGATGCAGAGTTTATTTGAGACTAAAGTGTGTACATACGAAATATGCTGCAAGCGCAGGCAGCGGACATAAACTTAAAGTAAAATAAAAAGAACATTCCGTTATAATTCAAAGAACGAAAATGAATGAACAATGTATAAAAGAGAATAGACATTCAGCGTTGCTTAAATACTAAATTGGTATTTTTAACATTATTATAAGTTTCTTCAGTTTTTGTTATATTAATAGTTAAATAGTGGTATTCGTATTTTATAGGTAAATTGATTGTTCCTGTTTGAAATATAAGATATCCGTTTTTGGAGTTAATTGGGTTGATTTCCAAATTTTGACCTTTTATTGGCCATACAAAGTTGAGTAGCATGAGTGTTATAATTATAGTTGTTAAATTATGAGGGGTTATGATCTTGATTCGGGTTATTAGTTGATCTGGAATTATCATATTTACTTTTATTAGTTACTTTCTTTCTTTTATATTTTGATTTATAGTGTGTTATTTTTCTACCTCTATTTACTTCTTCATAATGTTTTTCATCTATTTGTGTTATATTTCCTGTTTGTTTAAATGGGTTTGTGGATTTAGATCTTACTAAAGGTGATTCCCTATATCTAGTATCTATTTCAAATTCGGTTCTTTTTTCATTAAGTCTTTCTATTTGTCTTTTCTTATTTAGCTGTGTATCATACTCAGGTGTTCCTGCGTAAATGAAAATGTCTGCTGGTGTTCTACCAGTTGAATTATGTTTGGTTTTATGGTTATAAGTGTAAAGTATTACTTCAAATCTGGTTAATTTGTTTTCATGGTTAGTGTCAGAATTAACAATTCTTAATTTTTCATTTACTGTTTTATGGAATCTTTCTATGTCGGAAATACCGTTTTTGCTAGTTGTGATGGATATATTTACGTCTTCTAACTTTAACCACATTTGTAGTGCGGAGCACAAGAAAGCTGAGTCTTTATCTGCTTTTATTTCTATTGGTTTACCCATGTTATTAAATACTTTTAAAAGAGCTCTTTTGGCTTCTAACCAATCTCGACCATTTACTTCTATTAAAGTTGCGTATTTGGAATATAAGTCTATACAAGATAGAAATTGTTTATTGTCTACCATATAAAAATCAATGACATATTTTTCTCTTGGATTATGGATTTCTGGAGTTAATTCGAAAGCTAATTTAGTGTTTCTGTGTTCTGTTTTTGCTATATTACAAACTTTGCATTTGTTAATTATGTTTTGTATTAAGTTTTATAATCTGGGTAATAATATTCTTCTTTAAATAATAGTGTCATTTTCTCTATTCCTGAATGTAATAACTTTTCGTGTGTATTAATAATAAATTCTTTGAATTCGGCATATGTCCGGAGGTCTATTAGTTTTTTAGTTGATCTCATTACTTTTGTAATGTTATTGGGACTAAATATTTCAACGAAAGCATTTTGAAATGTAAGAAAATCGGCTTCGTTGCTGAAGTAAATAACACTTTTCTTTGAACATAAGTATTCTTTAATTAATTCTTTTGCATGGTTGTGTGTCATTTCGACATAATTTATTAAGATTTTTGTTTTATGAAAATAATTAATGACGTTTGCGTTATTTGAGTTACTTTTTACAAATTCTATTTGTCTTTTAAAATAATTGATTGGTCTTTCTGTGATTGAAATGTAATATTGGTTATCTTCTTGAGCGCTGTGGATTGTTGCTACTGTTACATCGGAAGTTTCTCCTAACAAGTTTTCTTCAATTTTAATTCTAGACAAAGCTTCTGCAACATAGTTTTCTTTACCTGGTACATATTTAATGTGATAATCAAATTCATTTAATTTTATTTTCCAGCGTTGTAATTTCATATTTGGTTCTTTAATATTATTAAGCCAAACAAGTGGTTTGTGGTCACTGAGAATCTCGAATTTTCTACCGTAGAGATAAGATCGGAAATATTTGGTTGCCCAAACGATGGCTAAAAGTTGCTTTTCAATTGCTGCATAGTTATTTTCATGATCGTTTAGGGTTCTACTTGCGAAACAAATTGGTTTTTGATTTTGAGACAGAACAGCTCCAATAGCTATGTTACTGGCATCAGTTGTAAGACAAAATGGTTTTTCGAAATTCGGATAAACTAATATTGGATCGGATGTTATAAGTACTTTTAATTTTTCAAAAGCAGAAATGTAATTTGGTTCTTTTATATTTATAGTTGCACCTTTCTTTAATTTTAAAGTCATTGGCTTTACAACGTGTGCAAAATTAGGAATGAATTTTCTGTAATAACCACAAAGACCTAAAAACGATTTTGTTTCTTTGGGTGTTTTTGGTATTGGAAAATGTTGTATGGCAGAGATTTTAGTTGGGTTTGGTTGTATTCCTTCTGTTGTTATTATGTGCCCTAGGAATTCAGTTTCCTTTTTCATGAATTCGCATTTATCTAGTTGCAATTTTAGATTGGCTTCGCGCAGTTTTGTAAATACCCTTTTTAATGATAATAAATGTTCTTCCAATGAAGTGGAATACACTATTATATCATCCATGTATACTAAACAATCTTTGTAAATTAGATCTTCTAATAGATTGTTCATACAACGTTGAAATGTTGCTGGGGCGTTTTTCAATCCAAAAGGCATTCGAGTGTATTCGTAATGTCTATTTTTAGTTGAAAAAGCTGTTTTTGGTATACTTTGTGTGTCCATTTGTATTTGATGAAATCCTTTCGCTAAGTCAATTGTAGTGAAATACTGACATTTTCCAAGTTTGTCTAGTATATCATCCATGACTGGGATAGGATATTTATCATCGATTGTTATTTCATTTAAGTTTCGATAGTCAATAACTATACGGAATTTTTCTTTACCTGATGCGTCACGTTTCTTTGGCACAATCCAAATTGGTGAGCAATAAGGTGATTTTGATTTACGTATTATACCTTGTTCAATCATTTCTTTGATTTGTTTTTCGACTTCTTCGTCGAATGTTTGCGCATACTTGTATGGACGCTTTTGGATTGGGTCTTCGTGTTTAGTTTGGATGACATGCTTAATTGTACTGGTAAAAGTCAAATTTTCACTTTCTTTGCACTGAATGTCACTAAGCTCGAAAAGAATTTTGGTCAGTTTGCCTTTTTCTTCATCGTTTAGATGTTCTAATCGGAATTGATTTGTTTCATTTAATTCATTATTGATAGCGTAATTTACTGCTATGTCTTTTGTTTGGGGCGGATCAAGGCATTGAAATGCGGTCTTGTCCTTGACAGAATTCTCACGGTCATATCTCATTGAAAATAGATGATCGTTTAGAATAACTGTTTTTTGTTTATAGTCAATTTTTGCTTCACAAGATTCCAGATATTCTCTACCTAGTAAGATATCGTATTTATCAGAAAAGTTGTGTAAGTAAAATATTTGATGGGTAGGGCATAGTTTACTAGGGGCAAAAGATACACAATTCTTTAATTCAACAATACCATTTATTGTTTGTACGTTCAATTGGCAAGGTTTTATAGGGAATTTTAAAAAGTTTTCTTTAATTAGATTTATGGATGAACCTGTGTCAACTACACAGTTAAAATTTTGTCCATTCATAACTACTCTGATGAAAGGATTGGTTCTTCGTTGTCCGAGGCTTCTTGATGAAAATTTTCTGATGTGTCTATCTTAGAGTGGCCACTAGTTTCTCTCTGTCTTTTATGAGAGGGATTGGGCGGTCTTTGACTCTGAGTTTGGCAATTCATTGTGTTTTGTGATCTAGCTTGATCGAGGTTTTGTTTGAATTCCTTATGTAATGCTTCAGCATTTTCTTTTGGTTTATGATTTGGGTTAGCGTTATTTGAGTAATTTGGAGTAGGGTAATAATTCTGGTTACTTCCCTTTCCACGGTTTTCAGTGCTTGAATTGCTTTGTGTTTTATTCGTTTTCGAATTGTCATTGTTTTGGTTATTACGTTCGTTATAACCATTTTCGTACAATCCTTCGCGTTGAGCTACTTGTTTTAATTTTGAAACTGTTGTAATGTCATATCGTGCTAATGTCATAAAAATTCTGTCCGGTAATTTTTTTTAATAACGTCTTTAATAGTATTATTCATTGCATTAGTATACAATAGAGTGTTATGGACCTGATTTTCTAACATTAACTTATTGGATATTACAAAAGATTTATACTCTAGATCTTCAACAAACTTACGGATACTATTATTAAAGTTGGTATTATAGAGACGTCGTAGAAGTTCTTCATACGGAGTTTGTGTTTTAAATTCGTCGATGAGGGCGCTCCTTAACTCTCCCCAGGTTGTGGCTGCTGTCAGCTGCGACACTCGTTGTGCGGATCCGGTGGTCTGCATCTCGATTGCTCCGAATAGGACACTATGTTGTCTCACATCGTGTGTTGGATAATAAAATCAATCCTCCTTATAAATGCAGTTAATTCCACGGTTTTTTCGTCGAATACTGGCACTTGTCGAATTTGTCCAAGCGCTTGTTTCAGATGTATTTCCGATAGTTCCATTGGTGGGTTAGTTGCCATGGTGTTGTTGTAGATTTTATTTATTTTGTTGGCAATTGTCACTTCAGGTTTTTATTTTAATTGTCACTTTTTGTTTTAATTGTCACTTTTGTTGAATTATAAGAGACTTACGTTTACAGGGATCAATAAATTGATGTGTAAAGCCCAGATATAAGCTCTTTATTTACAGTTGTTCAAATAGTCCAGAGGATCTATTTTTTGGTTGAACACTGTTTGGTGTTTTGCGCGGTTTTTCTTTTAATAGCAATTATCTTTGGTGGCGGTCGCACATTTAAATATGGGCCACGACTGATAATTGGGTTTTGAGTCACACACGCTTAGGTTCTTTGGCGGATATTAAGAATATATTTTTTCCAAAATTGTAATGTTTTAACCGTTTCCTTGCCGCGGAAAATTCGCGTGCTCGAATCCTAGAAATTCCTTGGTCGTACAAGGATTTCTTTTCAATGGATTGAAAAAAGGACGATTACTTATTACGAGGATATTTATTATCAATATCCTACCGGCTGCGCCAATAAGATGTTTCGACGATTGGTTTATCAAAAAAATATAATACTTTATTCAATAAACTCCAAACTACGGAGTACAAAACTAGACTGCTTATCCTATGTTCTGATGACGTTAAGCAAACCTCGGTTTTGCGCTTTCATTAATTGGACTTTGGACTCATTGAGCTTTTAGCTCTTATGTAAATAGAGAAAGATCTCGATCTTGAAGAGATTGAGAGTGTTCGGCTAGGATTTGTTTAACGTCAGCAGTTTTAACCCCAATGATGGGAATAACGATTCTGGCGAATTGTTTATGATATTTAATGCATTCGTGGGAAGCCAGAATTGTTATTGTCACCATTTGATTTTTTCGGTAGTGTTTACATTAGGTTCTTGTGGTGTTATTGTCACCATTTGATTTTCTGATAGTGTTTACATTAGGCTTTGGTGCGAAAGAAATCTTTAACATAAATAATAAGTGTGGTGTATGGTGTATGTGGTGTATGTGGTGTATGGGTTTAGGTACGTATGTATCTACATATGTCACTATATGTATGTATGTGAGAAAAACGCAAAAGTAACTGGAATTACTGTGTGGTTTGAAGCGAGAGAGGTGAAACCTTATTTTTGACCACATATCCGTTAGTGTCACGGCTCCTGTGCAGTACTGACCCTGTGAGATTTTTATAATCTCTGCAAGAGTATAATGGCTTAGTGCAAAGCATGTACAGGCAGCAAGTCGGTCTGTCTGTCCGTATGAACAAACTCATTTCAGAGGTACGCGCTACAAATTCGAGATTGGTCTCAATCGATCACATATTTAGTCAGTCAATACAAGAATTTTTTTTTTCAGTGCCACGCCCCGTTAGCCCACAATGAGCAAAAAACTGCACACACCTCGGAAAAATAGGTGTTTTCAGGGAATATCTCAGTAACTATGTCACCTAGGATCACCAATTTTGGTACAAATGTTCCAAGAGACAGTATAAATGCATTTTGGAGTGCCACGCCCCATTTTTCCCCAATTAAAAAAATAACGCCATTTTTATGGTATTTGTTCTTATCGTACGGTCTTGAAATTTATAATTCGTGTGGAGACTAACTATATCAAACTATTCTAAAAGCTGCATAAATATCCGACTATAAATAAGAAAGGTAGAAATATAGCAACATTGAGAATTGAATGCAATATCAATGCATAAGTGCAAGTGATACAGAAACATACGAACATATGTTCGAACGCTTTCGCTGTTTCTATTAACTTTTAGCTCATCGCGTTGGCCCTTGTTTTGTTTTCGTTGTTCCGTGTCTCCTAATTCCTAGTCGTGTGGAGGATCTGCGTTGTCCTGTGTATCCGTAATCCTGTTTATCCTTTGCTTTGGTCTTTGGTACCGTCGCGAATATACGTTGTGTTTGTCTTAGCTTTGTGCGTTTCCACTCGATCTGAAACCCGTCTAATCACGGATTGCAGCGACAATTAATTGGCGCGTTGCTTGCCAAAATTTCCTTCTGCCAGCGTCGTTTTTTTTTGTGTATTCTAGCCACTGTCTCTCTCTCTCTCTCTCTGCTCAGCCTCTATCGATAGACGCATGGTACTGCGCATGTGTCGTCAGTCTTTGTTTTTCGTCTTTATCTCTGATCACGCTGTGCGGGCGAGCGCGACAAGTGTGCATTGTTCTCTGTCTCGCTGCCGTATTGACTGGCTGCTTCCAGTGAGAACATTACTCGCCGCTTATCTTTGCACACTGACGGGTTGCAGTTATGGGACTGTGCCCGTTTTAAATTCAAACCGTGCGTACTGGCAGTTTTCGGGCAGTACGTTAATTAATGTGCGCTCATTTATGGGGCGTCACACCTCCCCCCCTTTCTTTCGGTTGATGAGGCGTGACGGTGACCTGGGCCGAACAATTTATCGCCACATTGAAACACGGGTTGCCCACGGTCCGTCGGAAGCGCACCAGTTTCCCGTGGTGGTTACGGAGCCTAGCCGTGAGCACTTCCACCAAGTCCAATGGAAGAATTCGGTCCCCCGGGAACACCCACCAGTTATCGGGCGCGATCACCATGGCTCCTCCTCCCGCTTCATCGGCCATACAGCTGGCGTCTCGATCGC
Organism: Drosophila arawakana; assembly: GCA_018151165.1. Lineage (NCBI taxonomy): Eukaryota > Metazoa > Arthropoda > Insecta > Diptera > Drosophilidae > Drosophila > Drosophila arawakana. Next base: position 362,764 of record JAECWX010000542.1, read on the forward strand.
TTACTGCGGTTGGTCACTAGCCGACGTGCTGGCTTGCTTTCCCGATGGCTCGTTCGATTCTCCTGTGGCTACCACCATAAATCGCGCGTTACGCGCTAGCACCATCGGCCCTGCGGCTAACGTCTCGGTTGTCTGCTGCAGTTGGGCATTGGTCGACGTGCTAGGCAGGTCATCTCCTGGCATCCTCCTTTCCTCCGACGCATTTACCGTCACTTGCGCGTTGCGCACTAGCTCCACCGGCCCTGCAGCTGCCGTCTCTGTCGCTTGCTGCTGTTGGTCACTGGCCGACGTGCTAGGCAAGTCACCCGTCTCCTTTCCAGCCTTGCATGGCTTCGTCCGAGCTGATGGGCTTGAACTACGGGTAGCTCAGGGCTTCTTGGCGCTTCGTCGTCTGTCCCCTTGACCGTCGAGTCCTCGTACCGGACCCACGATAAATATGCGGGCGGCTCCTCGACTTCGCCGATGAGTGACCGAATATGCTCGTCCACTGCTTCCGGATCTCCTGCGCTGAGCCATGACCCGTAGGGCGGCGGTGGATCGCGCCACTCGTGTGATTCCCCTCCCGGAATGTCGAGGACGTCGTAGTCCTCTGACTCTCCCTCGTCGCTGTCGGTGTCACTGTCGGAGCCACTCGTATCTGCCCCATTGGTCCTTAATGGGCTATACACCTCGGCCTCCATGTCGTCGTCATCGTCGCCGTCGGTGTCATCCTCGATGCCGTCATCCCCGGTACCGAATTCGTCCTCGTCTTACTCGCTGACGCGCTCGTTGCCATCACCCTCGTCGCTCTCCGCGTTAACTTCGTTCTCACCATCCTCGTCTTCACCATCCTCGTCTTCACCATCCTCGTCTTCACCATCCTCGTCTTCACCATCCTCGTCCTCACCATCCTCGTCCTCACCATCTCCGGCCTCACCATCCTTGTCCTCGCCATACACGTTCGCACCATCGTTCTCCTCTTCAATGGTGACCTCTACCATTGAGGCAAGAGTCCCCTCGTTTGCTGAGGTCTCCGAAGTCTGCATCGGCTCTCGAGGGGGCGTGATGGCTCTGTGAGCGAGGATGACGAACCTCCCGGTTCAGAGTCCTCCTCCATCCTGGCGTAGCACGTTCAACGTTGCTGGACTCAACTCCAAGCTCAGGGTCGGCGGGGGTCGTGGTGGCGTCACTAGGTTGATCACCTCCTGCCGTAGACTTCGTGGTGGGGTACCCGTCACTCCGAGGCAAACGTCCGTCACGTGAGGGATGCGGCGACCTGTTCGGCCTGCACTCTCGGGTGGCGGGTGCTTGGCGAACTAGCCAAGGTTGACTTCGGACGGTTGTTCTTCGTGGTGGGCGTCATATTGATCTGTAAACGGAGATGATTATAGTTACGTGTCTATGGCCGGTGAAGAGTATTGGCTGCGGATAGGATTTGTGCTGACGAACGATCTGTGTTAGTTTAACTGGACTCGTGATCGGGTTGGAAATCTTCCGATTGATCAGGTGATTTCCTTTGGTACGATTTAAGGTCTGTTATGCTCGCTACTCGACGCTCTTTAGTCGCCACGATCTGTATGCGTACGATTGTTGGAGAAACAAATTTCACAACCCTGTATGTCCCATCGTAACGAGGCGCGAGCTTAGCAGCAAATCCATCAGCAGCTTTTGACAGATGGTGTTGTCGCAGCAGCACCAAATCCTTCAACACCGGTCTCCATTCCCGTCGGCGCAGATTGTAGTGACGACTTTCCTGAGCGGCTTGCTGGAGGTTCCTCTTCGCCATCCATTCCGCACAAGAAATCCATTCCCACGATTAATTCGTCGATGATTGTCGGTAACACCAGCACTGGTAGGGTCGAGTGCCGCTGTCCCAGCTGCCACGAACCATTAGTGCTTTCGTCACTTCTCTTCTCGATCCATCAGCCAAACATATTCTGCTCCGGACAGCGCGTCTATTTGATGAAGTAGCGATGCGTTGTGCCACCATTGCGCTCACAAAGCTCCTCGTTGCCCCGGTATCAATCGTAGCTACCAAGGCCTGGTCCTCAATCCGAACGGTAGCTACGATTCTCCCTCGCTCGAATCTCGTTGTGGTTGTTAGTGGCGTGTTGGTTGCGCTGCTTCCAGCCGTTCGCGCCGCGGCTGGGAGCCGTCTTCGTTTTCCGATGTCTGACTTCGACAACAAGCCACTGTCCGGACACCTCAGTTCGCTTTTGATTGTCGTCGAGAGCAGACGTGTTTTTTCTGTGTGCGCGCACCGTTTTTGTTTGTTTGATTACGTTTTCGTTCGACTAACCAACGGTAAACAATGCGAGTAAAAACAACAAAGCAACTTTAAAAGTGCTTAATAGTGACGTTTCGCTGATAAGCGATCAAGTGGCCGCCGGGGTAGTGGTGCGTGTGTGAGGAAGTACCGCTGCTTGCGTCTGATTGGCCAGCCAATCAGAGAGCAAGAAATGATTTTTGCGTGCGGTATACTTTTTTGCTGTTTGCTGTAATTTAGTGTTGCATACTTTTAGGTGCTCCCTAAACAATTTCCGTGGCCTACCGAATAGGCGCTAGCATGGAGGGCGATACGAGCAGCAGTACTGCTAGCTCTGCGCGGTCCGTCGGGCCGAGGCTCTGATGCCCCCGCCGACTCAGTCTGCGCCGTGAAAGATGCGCTTGAGAAGCGCCACTTCCACGGACGATAGTGGCGCGTCGCTTGTTGCCATTAACGCCCCAAGCGTCATCGCCGTCGCTCCTCCCGCCGCGCAAAACATTGTCGCTTCTCTCGTCGTTCCCGCCGCAGCCCCTGGCACCGTTGAGATGCCAACAACATCCGCTGCTGCTGCTGCTGCCGCTGTTTCTGCTCCTGCTGCTACTGTCGCTGCCGCTGCCGCTCCTGCTGCCGCCACCGGGATCACCCAGGTCCGTGTGCGTGCTGCTCCAGCCGCTGCTCAGGAGAGCGCTGGCTCAATGGTGCAGCAAATGCTATCCATTGCCCAGGAGCTACGCAATGCTGTGGTGTGCACCGAAGTGTCCGATCGAGCGGTGCTTAGTGTCCTGGATGTGTCGCCGAAGTACTAGGAGCTGGTAATACGTATTTACGGGAGAATTGTGGAGCTGGAAGCACGAGAAGATGCTCGCTCCCCGTGTGCTGCGCGGCAAGTCGTGCCATTTGGCACCGCAAATGGAGCCACCGCTGCTGCTCCGAGCGCTGCTCCTCGCGTCCGCAAGGCAGCTGAGACATGGTCGGCAATTATGACGAGCAACAACCCGGAGGAAACACCGCAGCAAGTTGCTGAGCGTGTTCGCACGGATGTTCCCCCGCCCTCGGTGTCCATGTGCACGAAGTGCGTGAGTTGAGCGCGGTGGAGCTGTTATACTGACGCCATCTTCTGGAGAGATGCGTAAGGTGGTTGGTGGACTTGTGGTTCAACAGAACCGGACCCTCAGGCCGAAGGTGACAGTGTTTGACGTCGACACTGGTATCAAGGCCGAAGAGTTCAAGAGCTCTTTGCGAACAATTTCAAGGACCAGATGGCCGAGGCACAGTTTAAGCGCAGTGTCCACCTGGAGACGAAGCCCTGGATGCACCTGGAGGTTGACGAAAATGCGTTGGTCATACTTGATGCCACCGGTCGGGTGTACATCAAGTGGTTCTCATACCTTTGCCGATCTCTAGTCCGCACCTATGCCTGCCATAGGTGCGTCGGGAGGATGCAGTTTGCCGACAATGCGGACAGACTGGTTACGTCGCTGCCGTTTCAAGGCATTGCCTTCGGGGCATTACATGCTCCCCGAGGCATGCCCAATATACCGTGCGGTGCTGGCCAGGATTGTTGCTAGACATTAACAATGTTTAGCATCATCCAGGCGAACTGCGGCAGAAGTCGAGCTGCTGTCATCACACTCGGAGTCAGGATGCATGACTCAGGCCATAAGTTCGCATTGTTGCAAGAGGAGGGATCACCGGATTACCGGCAGGTATGCGAGTCTTCTCCGACCTTCGCTACAAAGCTGCTATTGTCGTAGACGATCAGGAGGTCGTCTGTATGCCTGTCGCCCAGCTCATCACCAAGTATGGAGTGCGCGTGAGTGTCAATGGGAATTTTGGCTCAATTTTCCTGACCTCCCTGTACTGCCAGTTCAATACTGAACTTGAGCCGTACCTGCTGTATATTGATGCGGTGCGACTGCTGGCCAGCCGCGCGCCTGTCATCTATGGCTTAGACGCGAAAGCAGTTTCCCACCTGTGGTTCAGTAAGACACCCGAGGTCGCTCGGGCTTACTTGAGCAATAACTGGGGGTGCTGCTAGCGGAATGGATTCAGAGCAGACAAGCCGGAGCGCTTAATATGCCCAGCAGAGTGTACACGTTCGATAATCGCAGAGCTCAAAGCGATATCGAAGTCACGATCGTCAATGAGACAGCGTCTATGACTGGAATGTACACGAGTGGGATCTTAGCGACCACAACTTCATCACTGTTTTTGTGACGCCGGATCCGGAACGCACAGTCGAGAGCCATGCTCCTGTGCCCTCGTGGAGACTCCAGAATGCTGACTTGTAATGCTTTGGTGATGAGCACAGGACTGCATCGATGGATCTTCCCCTGGTGGAGATTCGCAGATGTCTACGCTTCGCTCCCTCGTTCACCAGGTTAGTGACACTGTGTTGGGGTGTCAGCAATCGCTGGCCAGACGTCGAGTGAGCTGGTGGAATGACACCCTCTATTACGCACGCCACGAGCTCAGGAGAGCCCGGCGAAGGCTTCAGCATGCGCGCCGGACCGACAGTGACAGCGCAGATCACCTCGACTTGTATTTCAGGATCATCCGAAAGAAATACTAGAGAAAGATGCTTCAAGCGAAGGAGGAAGATTGGAGACGATTCGTCGCCGAGCACCAGGATGACCCATGGGCGCGCGTCTACAGGATATGCCGAGGCCGCAAGACGTGCACCGATCTCGGTTGCCTACATAAGAACGATGGGACAGTCGTAACCTAGCACGACTGTGCGAACGTCCTGCTCCATAGCTTCTTCCCGCCTGCGGAGAGCCCAGTGGATGTTTCCGTTCTTGGCGAAGTGCCTCCCTCCATTGATTTGTTTGAGGTCGAGACATGCATCGCCATAGTTCGTAGCAGGCGCTCACCTGGTTTAGATGGCATCACCGGGGGTATGGTCAAAGTGGCTTGGCGCGCCATCCCTGAGCACATGACAGCGATGTATTCCCGCTGCCTAGTAGACGGATATTTTCCGATTGAGTGGAAGCGCTCACGAGTGGTTGCGCTCCTCAAAGGCCCTGACAAGGACAGGAGTGATCCAGCGTCCTATCGGGGTATCTGCTTGTTGCCAGTTTTCGGCAAGGTGCTTGAAGGGATCATGGTGAACCATGTAAAAGAGGTGCCCACGGACGAGAGTCGATGGCAATTCGGCTTTCGCCCCGGACGCTGTGTGGAGGACGCTTGGGATCACGTCGTGAGCAGTGTCGATGCCAGCTCGGCTCGATATGTGCTCGGTGTCTTCGTGGATTTCAAGGGCGCATTCGACCACGTGGAATGGAACGCAGCGTTACGCCAACTGTCGGATCTTGGATGCAGTGAAATTGGGATCTGGCGCAGCTACTTTTCGGACCGAAAAGCGAGCATCGTCAGTAGCTTCGGCGAAGTCAGCGTTGATGTAACGCGTGGCTGTCCGCAGGGGTCCATTAGTGATCCATTTATTTGGAACATCCTGATGATGAGGCGCACTGCACTTTTAGTGCATACGCTGACGATCTCCTGCTGCTCGTCGAGGGAAATTCTAGATCCCAATTGGAACTAAAAGGAGCCCAACTGATGGAGATAGTTGGAGGATGGGGTATCGAGGTAGGCGTCTCAGTCTCGGCAACGAAGACTGTGACGATGCTTAGAAGTTAGTCTAAACTGGTAGTGGTACTGAGATCTGGACCATGCCACGAAGTCATACTAGAGCACTCTAATCTGGCAGTGATGCGGTACTTGTACCAATTCACGAGGTCTTACCAGAGCACTTAATCTGGCAGTGATGCGGTACTTGTGCCAATTCACGAGGTCTTCCAGAGCACGTTAATCTTGCAGTGATGCGTTATTTGTGCTAATTCACGAGGTCGTACCAGATCACTTTAATCTGGAAGACAACTCCTCGGAGAAGTCGACGGCGCCCACCCACTGCCCGGTTGTCGGAAACCAGTATGGGACGCAGTCTTTGATTGCGCACAACCGATCCAAAGCTCTCAATTTGGTACCACGGGATGGGCTGGTGGCCAAGGCCAGCCCAAATGAGGTTGGCCCCCTTTGTGGGAGTATCGTGGGGGCTGTTGGTTGTACCCAAATGCGGGAAGAGTGTTCGGCTCTGCGTGGAGTTGCGTTATGCAACCGGATGTTGCACCCATAGACCAACAGAGGTTTTAGATAGGCCTCGCTCCTCATCAAGGATGAATGTTATGCCCGACAGCATGCATTCGATTGACACCTGAAAGGTTAAACTTTTGGGGGCGTTGGTGGACTTCCAAATTCACCCGTTGTACTATGCGCCACATATGTGACGCAACTGTGTACCGTGGTTGTAAACCCCTAAAGGTGGTAGACGCCACGTAAAACAAACTTCGACTTTATGTCCGGACACCTCGTCGTCTACAATCCCTGCAAAAGTTCAGTCGGGCGTTTTGGCATTCTCGGCTAAAGTGTCCCACTTGGCCGCAGTTTCTACAAGCGCGACGGATGTCAATGCATTCCTCCGCTTCTTGTATTCGCTGATTGTTCGCCTCTGAACTGCTGCTTGGCTTAGCAGTCCTCTCCGAACGCCGATGCTCCAAGCTGCTCTTAGAGCGCGTGGCTTCTCGTGCCTTCACGTTCCCGAAAGTCGGGATAAGCTTGGTCAACTGGGCCAGCGTGGACAACTTGTGTTGCCGCGTGTACACTTGGTACTCGGGAAGCAAGTTCTCGTAGATCCGACTTAGTTCCTGATCCTCTGTGTATGCGGCACGACGCATCATGACCCGGATGCTGAGTAGATATGAGGTGAAGGGCTCGCCAGAACGTAGCATTCTTTCTCGTATTTCGTTTTCCAGCCTTTGGAAATAGCGTGGTGGCAAGAAGAATTATAGGAAATCCCTTCTGAATGCGCGCCAAGTCCCTTCGTACATCCTGGTTACTCGGAACCAGTCGGCCACTGCTCCCGTCAACAATCCAGCGATTGCTTCAGATGTTCTATAAAACGCACTGGGTCAGCAGCTCCTCCGTCAAAGAAGACGCCCATTTCCGAAGTCGATCCACAAAACCGAGTTGCAGACTACGTTCGTTTTGTGGAACGGTGCGGCGAGATTGATCGTCGCGAATCCTCGTTGACTCATTGCTAATCAGTGTTGACACAAGGATCCGTAACGTCGGCTGATGTGTGAGCCCTTACACAATACTTGCGGTGGCAGCGTGGCTCGTCCCTGGTAAAACTAGTCCTTCTCTTACGGCGGTAGGATATCCATTGCACACCCATGGTGTTTATACTTTTTGGTTGTTAATATTAGTCCTTGTTGTATTCCTGGTACCAATCCTTGTGGTATTCTGTATAATAATCCTGGTATTAATCTTTGAAATGGTCCTTGTGATAATCCGTGCTGGTTGCGTTGTCGTTATTGATCTGATTTTTCGATGATACTTGCTGATGTTGACTCCTCGCGTGCTTGCTACCGAATGTCCCCTTAGGATCCTGTCGTATCGCTTATGTAGACTTCCGCTTAAGCTGCGTCGACGTCGGCAGCAACGCGCCGCAATATTTGCGTAGCCGTGGAACAAAGAAAGCTTCGGAGACATTAAATATACCGCTGCGATGTATGAAACACTGATATTTCGCGAAATCAAAACGCCTTATTTCCCTCTCTCTCTCTAACTTCGTCTCCCTACGATAAACTGATGACGTTTTAAGTCATAAAGAATGGAATGTCTCAAATTTTCTACACAAGGTCCCTGCTCGGGACAAATGAAACGCAAAGAAAACATAAGACAAAATGTGGGGAGTGACATAAGTTGTAGTGTGCATTCCTCCCTAGTATGCCGAGTGTATATATAAATATATATACATATATTATTTAAAGATGGAAAGAGCTACAAGTTCGAGCTTGGTCTCAATCGATCACAATATAGTCAGTCAATACAAGAATCCCATTCGCCCACACTGAGCAAAAATCTAGACACACCTCGGAAAAAATTATTGTTTTCAGCGAATATCTCAGTAACTGTGGCACCTAGGATCACCAATTTTGTAACTGATGTTTCTATCGACAGCATAAATGCATTGTCATTCAAGCTTTTATGCTGCCACTCCCCCTTTTTCCACAATTAATAAAAATAATTCTCAACTTGCGATCCGTTTCTAAGGCATTTGTTGATATAGTACAGTATTGTAAATTATAATTCTTATGGAGACTAATTACACCAAAGTGTTCTGAAAGGTGCATTAAGATCGGACTATAAATAAGAAGACTAGAAGCGTTACAATATTGTACGCAACATTAACACATGAGTGCACGCAAGACAGAAACATGCAAGCACATGTTGAAACGTATTCGCTGCCTGTGTGCCGGCAGCGCTGGCCGCGCCGAATACACACATACACTCATATATATGTGCATACATAGAGAAAACAGTCGCGCGAGTCGACTGGTCGTGTTTTTGGCAAAATTAAAGCTGCGGCGTCTGGAAAAACCAAAAGACCATACATCCACTCGGACTGCGCCCTACTGGCCGACGAGTTTAGGGCGGGGTTAGGTGCTTGACGGACGTGGGCTGCGTCAAGTTTGGATCGCGTGGATCGAGAGGTTCTGACGGGGGGACGCTTGTGAGGGGTGAATTACTCCATCTTCCTCATCGTCTACTTGGCTGAGCTCTTTCTTTTTGCGCCAAAATTTTGTTGTTCTCTTTTTGACAACACTGCGGCATTGTACTCAATCGCACCGCCTGCGCCAAAACACCTCGCAACTACACCAATGTTGAAGACCGACAATTTAATCGGATCAGCTGATAGCAGAGGTGCCACTTCCTCGAAATTGAGCGAAACAAGAGTGATCGAGCTACGAGCTTTTAACAAGGCCACTTTTTTGGCGCGCACAAATTGACCGCCAAACATTTAAATACTTAAATATCTGTATATTTTATAAATCTTCAGTGACCCGTTAGACTCCCAGTGAACTCTGGCTAATAATAGCCCCACTGCATTGGGTGCGCCCCAATGGCAGGCAAATTTTGGCGGAAAAAGTATTCTTTTTTTCGGCCACCAACGAAGCAGAGATTAAGAGAAGAGGAAAAAACCCTCCAGCACGCAACGGACAACACCACCAAAATAGGCTAAGCTGACACCTAGCGACCTAATGAAGGGGCTTGGTAGTCTGGCTGGCGACATCTAGTTCAGATTAGAGGATAAGGCTGTTAGGCACGGTAACGATGAGACGAAGAAGCAGCTTAAGCGCATCAAAGCCATCCAAGAAGAAGTTTGCCGGCACACAAGAGGAACATTCACACAGGGCATGTCAACACTAAAGCTGGTCCAATACGAGCTCAGATCCTACGTAGGCTTCAGTAATCAAAGACCCAAAGGTTCCACATGAGGGAACCAAAAAGAATACTCTTTCGACTCCGGGCACCACAAACAATAAAGAGAGCTCTCCCGAGCAAGCATGTCAACCAGAAACTGAACGGAGAAAGGTAGCAAATCACACTAAACCACCGTTGGCTGTCCTTCCGCAGAAGGCGATCGAAGGTGTCCTAGGCGACGGAGTAGTAGGCAGGGCCCTAGGAGACAGCGTCAACGTTGAAGTTCGCGAAATCATGGAGGGCACATCTAGCGCGGACGTTCTCAGAGCAGTCTCCCCAACATTGGAATCGGACCAGCTCACAAACAGGCCGATCAAAATGCGATCGGGCTACAATGGCACGCTCGTCGCTACTCATACTGTGCCCAAGGATTGCGCAGAGAAGCTGATCAAAGCAGGAAAGATTAGAATAGGTTGGGCTGCCTGTCGTATTCGCCGGAACGACACGCCGAGAAGATGCTATCGCTGCCTAGACTTTGGACACATATCAGAAAGATGTAGAAGACAGTATGACGCCTCTAAACAGTGATTCAACTGCTTCCCTCGTACATCCATTGCACCACCCATGCAACAAGCAGCCGTAATTGTCCGGCTTATCTAGAAGCAATTAAAAATTTCAGGACATGCTGTATGTGCAGATCAATCTTAACAATTGTATGGCAGCACAAGACCTGCTCCAACAATCAACGCGAGAAAACGTCATTGACATTGCATTATTTAGCAAGCCTTATAAAATCCCAAACACCCCACAGGCAGTCTGGCAGACGGTATAGGCCTGACACCTTAATCCCAGCATTATTCGCGGAGGGGCTATGTGATCTGGAAAAGCTGAGGAGATGACGACTTCGATAATGAGATCAATCAAACGAGCTTGCGACTTCAGCATGTCCAGCGGTAGATCATCACGCCGCCACAAGCCGACAGATCAGACGACAATGTAACGCAGCTAGAAGGTGGTACACGAGAGCAGCACGAAGAAGTACTCCAAGCGAGGGTTGGCGCTGCGAGCTTAAACAGAAACACAGCATTGGCAATGTCATGGCATCCATATTCTTTCCACCGGTAACCCCAGAAGAGGTGACCGATAAGGCTAAAAAGCTTCCAATACTTAAAGCACCAGGACCAGATGGGATCCCAAACAGCGCAATCAAGTTAGCAGTCACCCTACATCAAATTCATTCGTCCCCCTTTTTCGACCTGCCTGCGCGACGGCGTCTCAAAACCTGTGCTTGATTCCTAACCCAGGAAAAAAAAGCCGAAGATGCCTCAGCGTACATACCAATATGTCTGCTGGACTCGGTGGGCAAGCTGTTCAAGAGAATCATTTGCAACAGACTGACGGCAGCACTACAAAATCCGAGATATAGTTTGGAAAGGACGGTCCACAGTCGACGCCATAATTCTACTGACGAAGACAGTGTTTGCTGCGATAGAAGGGACACGATGGTGTTGCGGAGGAAAAAACTACAGTCTATCGATAACACTTGACGTAAGGAATGCCTTTAATTCGGCTAAGTGGATCAGTATAATGGACGATACTTTGACATTCCCCAATACTTGACCAATATTATTACCGATTACCTGAACAACAGGACCCTTATGTTTCATACGGAAGACGGCATAGCTCAATACGATGTTACAGCCGGAGTGCAACAGAACTCCATACTTGTGCAAATATTGTGGAACATGGTGCAATTCTGAGGCTGGATCTCCAAAACAACGTCAAGATTGTAGGCTTTGCGGACGATATTGCCATCATCGTTAAAGAGAAAAACAAACATGACTCTGAAGCACTCGCCGAGGATTCCGTTAGGCGGGTGACTGCCCGGCTGAAGTCGATGGGCCTTAGCCTCGCCGCTCACAAAAAAAAAGCTGTGCTCATAAGCAGCACAAAGCTGGTTGAGATAGCAACCCTCAGACTAGAAGGCGAAACCATAGTATACAAAAGGTCTATCAGATACCTTGGCGTACACATAGACATGCAGCTCTCATTCACGGAACATCTTCTTCACACACAGAAAATGGCGACGAGGATTACTTAAAGCCTCTCAAGGATGATGTCAAACCACGGCGGTCCCAGACATAGTGTAAGACGTTTACTAAGCAGTGTACTGAAGTCGACAATCTTCTATGCGGCGCCGGTCTGGGCCAAGGCAATAGAAACGAAGTCGTGGGCGAATCAGCCTACAGGCTCTGCGCGATCAGAGTCGCCAGCGCCTTCCGGACAGTCTCGGGAGAGGCGGTCTTAGTGTTAGCAGGTGTGATCCCACTAAGCACTCTAATTTTTGAAACCAAAGACATATATGAGTCTAGAAGAAACGCTAGCGAGACGGGACTGATTAGCCATATAAAATCCGACGCACGTAGAGCTAGTCTACATCAGTGGCAGACCAGATGAGAGAAATCGGAATCCGGTCGATGGACTGCGCGCCTAATACGCAACATTAAGGGCTGGATGCACAGCAAGCACGGGGAAGTAAATTTTTACCTGACCCAACTACTGAGCGGTCACGTGTGCTTTAAGCATACCTGCACAGATTCGTACATTAAGCAAGCGATAGGTGCCCCACGTGCGACGTAAAGAAAGCTGCGGAACATGTCCTCATATCGTGCAATCGGTTTGGAATGGAGCGTAGTCTCGTAGAACGAGAAATCGGCGGCGCAATAGAAGTGAATACGATCATTTCCCACATGATTAGCAGCCCGGTCATCTTGTCAGCCGTCAACAACTTCGCAAGACATGTCATGATCACACTTAGAGCGGGCGAACAGCCAAGAAGGTCGCAGACTCAGGAGTGAGGCTTTTAGCCACCAGCCAGGGCTGTGAAGCATTACCTCACGACAGTCAGGCAGTTCCACGTCCTGATTCAAAACGGGAAACTATATCGTATAGCTCCCATAGGGCCGATCGGTCAAAAATACGCTCCAAATATGAATATGAAATATTACTAAGCTAAGTAAATCAAACTCACACAGAATACATCTACCAACAATATATACATCCTGACCAAGTTTGATCCAAATCGGACTACTATATCGTATAACTCTCATAGGAACGATCGGCCATAAATATGATCTAAAAATGAATTTGTGTGAAAATTTTCTGTGTTTGCCAAGCTATCTTATCCATCACCATTGTTAATAACATATTGAAACAGAGTAACGGGTATCCGAAAGTCGCGAGGCGACTATAGCATTGTTTCTTGTTTTCTCTGTGTACAAATTAAATTGCTGTGTTTTTCCACTTTGCTGTCCAGAGCTGCAGCTGCTAATGTGGGAGTAAATGTTCCGTTTTTTAGGATGATTATGTTGGAGAGATTACTTGTCTCTCGTATCACTGGGCTTGTGCCACAGCGATGCAGAAATAATTATTTTAAGCTATTTTACGGCTAGTTGCCGGAGCAGAGTTTATTGAACGAGCTTTCGCTTTCGTTGTAAGAACAAAACTGAATTTGGAACCACCAGCAAGCTGGGGCGTAAGCTAAACCAAAAGTACTTAGTTGCTAAGGAATACAAAGATACAAAATATACGTACTTAAAGCTACAAAACTACAGCCGGCAATCCGACTGGGCATAAGTGATAACGCTGATCTTACAGCATGTGCAAGATATCAAGTTACCGTCGGCTGATCGTCGCATCTAGGGCGCTGAACTGAACTTTCGCTGAGACGGCAACTTCAGCATAACTGCTGGCTAACATTTTTGAATTTATTTATATTACACAACAATGTGCGAGGGTCACTCGTTAACTACTCCCCCCTCAGAAGTATGACCGTCCCCATTCATCTTATAGCTGTCCACGATCGCCTGTATCTTCTGTGAGGCTCGTCTTCTTCTCAAACTCTGGTAGAGGAGAATGGAACCGCTGAGACTCAGGCTGAACCCAACTGCGGCAGCAAACCATGCCTTAGACGACACGGCCGATGTTACCTCTTCTTGAAGTTCTTGGATGATATGTAGGTTGTGGTTGTTCATCCTTTGTAGTAAAGGCATGCTCAGGACTGGGTCGTGGCCAATGATCTTTAATACCGGCGAAGCTGCTATGCCCGGCGCCTTGTTTATGATTTCGCGCCGGTTCACATACTTTGTTCCATTTATGACAGCTACGCGCTCGAACACGATGAGGAAAGTACCGTTGACTGATGCTGTTGCGCCGTCATCGGTGCTGATACTGGCCGGACTCTCGTTTAAGACCATGATGCCGTCATCTACCATTGTAATACGCTCCAGGTGACTAGGTTGCGTGTTACAATGTGCTGTGCTTCCAGCATGCAATTCGCGTGCGCAGGTGTCATGCGTTGCCAACTTGCAGATCGAGGCGTATGTTGTTGTGGTGCAGCTTGTTACCGCTAAAACGTCGTTGTCGCATTCAGCTACGGTGTCATCTCGAAGCTGAAGTACAGTGTGCTCTTGGGACACCGGGAGAATGTTGACCTTTCTACATATAAACTTAATTCTGGGATATTCGATTAAAATGTGGACAATATTTTCGGACTGGAAAATCTTAATATTAGATGCCTCCATCAGGCTAACTATAGGAACTTCTGCGGGATGTTTGATAAGCACAGATTTTAAATCATCGTGATCAAAGATTGTTGCGTTTTTTATGTTGGCTTTTGCAAGAGTGATCGTGAGCATTCAATTTTGGATTTCATTTATTAACATTCTATTTCTGGCCAAAAATGCCTCGTACAAATGTGGCGTGTCTATTAGATCATTCTTCTTTGCTTAAATTATTTTATTTACTGTATCGGTTAACTGATTTATCTGCTTCTGGGTTTCTGTATCCCAAGAAAATCCAAGCTTCTGGCAATTCGGTGGTGCACCTATAAAACGGACAAAAGACTTCTAGTATGGTTAACATCTACCTCCAATAGTTTTCTCATATGAGACTGGGGAAAGTACTCGGACAATTTTTCTGTTTCTTCTATCATATTTAAAAATTCGGTCAAATTACTTGAGTGTCGTGCATAGTCATGTTGTTCCCAAACCATTACATTTCCATCTACTATGGGTATGTAATTTGAATGAGAATAGTCGGTGATCCGAGTGTTTATTATACTTATTAGGGATAAAATCGACCAAATAAGCCTGCAAGAAAAAAATAAAATTGGATTAACCCTACTGTGTTTCTTAGTCCTAGTACTAATTTATACTCGCTAATCTAATTCCTATTTTATGTTGTCCTTGTGGACCACCCTCCCCTTAATGAGTACAGACGTTCCTAGGTCTCCTTGTATTACCGCTTCTGAGCACAAGGGGGTAAGCTTGTTTCCAAGTCTCTTGTTGGATTTGCTGAAGACTCTTTCTCCTACCTCAAATATCCTGTTTTGCATGTGTGGATTGTTTCTGTCCAGTTGAATCAGTTGAGTTTTCTCAATCGTTGCCCTTATGGCTTCACTAAATTTATCAGTCGATGAATGTATGTTTCTTGCCTGTCACTGAATGCAGTGAACGGTTGTACTCTAGAGTTGCAAGTAGGATAACTTCGATCGTATCGTCGATTTTTCTTTCCAATTTAATGCATCTAGCAATTTCCGACAACGTGCTGTGGAATCGTTCCACTTGGCCATTAGAAGTACTATGTAATGGTGGTGTATTTACCACATCAATTCCAAAGTTGTTCTTTAACACTGACATAATGGTTTCTGAATTAAATGCTGCCTCATTTTTCCCTTTGTTTTGGGAAAAAGGTTTATAATTTGGATGATACGGCCTTTTACATCTGCTATGGTACGTGATATTATTGTTTGCACTACTGCGAATTTAGGAAATTTATCGACACATGTCAGAAATTGTTTCTTATCGGTCGAGAAAATGTCAATATGCAACCGCTCGCCGGGAAATGATGGTGTTGGTGTTTCTCCGAGAATTTGTTTTTTCGGGTGCCTGTCGTATTTGGACTTAGTGCAAGTTCTGCAGTTGGCCACAACTTCCTTTGCCAGCCTGTCCATTTTCGGAAAGTAATACTCTTCTAAAATTTGCTTGATGTTTTCCTGTGCGGCTCTGTGCGCCCGATTGTGCTCTGCTATGACAATGTGCCTTTGTTCGGTTTTGTCAACTATGTCGATTACCATATTTTTACAGTACCAAAACTTTGTTGACGGGAATGTTCTCACTAACTTATGCTGGATGAATGCCAGCGTCGGCAGATCACAGTGTATAGCATTGACCACACTAGGATTAACTACAGCGTTAACTTCCTTTAGGATTTCTTTTCTATTGGTAAAGTGAATTTTGTGGCGTGTTTTTTCGCCAAAGAATATGAAGTTTCGTTTTAGAGAAAACCTTAATTCCTCTAAAACTATCTGGTTCCTGAAACAATTCAAAGGTTTCTCAGTAGCTTCTATTGTATAAGTTACAGATAGTTCACTATGAATTGTTGCTGCGTCAGATATTACTTCACTTTGTAGAGCATTCACGTTCTGTCGCGAGAGTGCGTCTGCTACGTGGTTTTCTTTGCGTTATGCTCGTCGATATACGCTTTCCATCTTTTTATCTTTGCATTGGGGTTTCTATAAGACACCGCAAACGTTAACGGCTGGTGGTCTGTGTATATGTTGATGTCCCTTGTACCATATAGGTATTGCTATAATTTTCCCAAGGCCCAAACTATAGCTAATAGTTCCCTCTCGTTGGTGGCATAATGTGACTCACTGTCTTTTAATGATCTCGAAATCATTGTTATGGGTCTGTTGTCCTGCGACAGTACTGCGCCAATACCATGGGCAGAGGCATCAAATCGAATGGTTTCTTGAAATCTGGGTATCTGATAGTAACGTCCTCTGAGGCTAGAACATTCCTTACTTTTTCGAACGCATCTCGCTCTGGAGTGCCAAAATCTATGGTTGTTTTCTTTGACATGTGTTTACTGACGGACCCATTCTCTCCTTTCAACAAATTTGTCAATGGCCTTGCAATGGCTGTAAAGTCTTTAACAAAACATCTGTAGTAGCTGGCTAATCCAAGGAATGATCTAAGCTCATACAGGGATTTCAGTTCCGGATAATCTTGTATAGCCAGGGTCTGTTTTAGCGCCACCCAGAGTCACAATAAACCCTAAGTATTCTACGCTCGTTTTGAAAAAATGCGTTTTTATACTCTCTGCAAGAGTATATTGGGTTTGTGCAAAAGTATGTAACAGGCAGAAGGAGGCGTGGCAGACCCCATAAAGTATATATATTCTTGATCAGCATCACAAGCCGAGTCGATATAGCCATGTCCGTATGAACAAACAGATTTCAGAGATGGTATGAGCTACAAGTTCGAGCTTGATGTCAAACGATCACATATTTAGTCAGTCAATACAAGAATCTCTTTTTTCTTCGATGCCACGCCCCATTCGCCCAAAATAAGCAAAAAAATAGTTTTCAAACTTCAATGCCGTTTTTAGCGATTTTCTTCGTATTGTTATTTATAATTCGTGTGGAGACTAACTATATTAAACTATCCTGAAAGGCGCATTAAAATCGGACTATAAACAAGAAAACTAGAAGCGTTACAATATTGATAATTGAACGCAATATCAATACAATACAGTCTATCGCGCCCGACCGTACAATACTCTCTGCATTTTTCCCGATTAAATTATTAAAATCGGTATCCAGATATTACAATGTGAATTACTTGCATTAAAACACGTTGAATCAAAAACAATCTAAGCATAATCAAACACACATCTGTTTGTTTGTATTCGAATACACATACGTTTGGCAATATGTATATGATGCAAATATGTATCTATGTATGTGTGTATTCGGCGCAGCTAGCGACCGCGGGCAGCGCTGCCGGCACACAGGCAGCGAAAACGTTCGAACATGTGCTTGTGTGTTTCTATCTGGCTTGCACCTATGGGTTGATATTGCGTTCAATTATCAATATTGTAACGCTTCTAGTTTTCTTGTTTATAGTCCGATTTTAATGCGCCTTTCAGTATAGTTTAATATAGTTAGTCTCCACACGAATTATATAATTACAATACTGTAAGATACGAACAAATTCGCCAAAAACGGCATTGAAGGTTCCAGACTTTTTTATCAAATGTGGGAAAAGTAGGCTTGGCAACGCCACTATGCTGTCGCTAGGAACTCCCGTACCCAAATTGGTGATCCTAGGTGCCATAGTTACTGAGATATTTGCCGAAAACATCGATTTTTCCCGAGGTGTGTCTAGTTTTTTGCTCATTGTCGGCGAATGGGGCGTGGCATCGAAAAAAAAAAGATTCTTGTATTGACTGACTAAATATGTGATCGTTTGACACCAAGCTCGAACTTGTAGCTCTTACCATCTCTGAAATCTGTTTGTTCATACGGACAGACAGACGGTCAGACGGACAGACGGACATGGCTATATCGACTCGGCTTGTGACGCTGATCAAGAATATATATACTTTATAGGGTCTGCCACGCCTCCTTCTGCCTGTTACATACTTTTGCACAAACCCAATATACTCTTGCAGAGAGTATAAAAAAGAACAGAAACACGTCTCCCTCTCGCTTGCCTATCAAAATGTAGGTGATCTTTGTAGAAACTTTAGCTTATCTTATCATTCGCTTCGCACTTGCTTTGCAAACGGACGTGTTTTTTTTCTTCCTCGTTTAAAAGTCACTTTTCGTCGCTTTTTTCACTTTATAAATCAATTCAAGTCAATTTTATTCATTATCTATACTTTGTGTCATACACCGGCTGTGTAAACGCAAGGTTTAAATACTCTAACTAACAAATTTAATAATTTCTTTGCAATATTTACCAAAACAAAGCTTACCCAAAGCAAGTTGTTTGTTTGTTTGTGCACTTGCTTTGTTGTCTCTCAACTAGCTTTGTTTTTGTAACTTGCAGTTTTTGCTTGTTTGCTGCTCTCTGCCTAGAACGTTTCAATCGCGAGCGCAATCTATAAATAGATTTTTAATCTCTCGCGTCATCTCTCTCTGCTCTTTGTAAGCCGCGCTTTGACTCACCCCTCTGCTATCCCGCGATCTAAGTGTTGTTGGTGCTGGCTACCTAATCTTTGTTGGTAAAATTTTTGTTTGGCGCGCAAACAATTTTGTTTTTGTAAGTACGCTGTATTTCTGCTTTAGCTTAGCATTCTGTTTACTTAACCCTTGTGCATATCTGTCATACTTTTTAACACTCTATACAAATTTTAAATTTGTTATATTTTTCTTTTTTATTAGATTTGTATATTTTTGCAGTATATTCTTTTCTTTTCGTTGTTGTTAAATTTTCATTTTGCCATTATGAATGTCTGCTATAGTAAACCTACCGACCTGATAAGCTCTAATTCGGGTATAAAATGGACATGTGAGTCCTGCAGGGATGTTGAAAAGGACATGATGGGCTTCATGAGGCAAACTAAAAGAGGATTTGGTGAACTATTGGGCAGATTTAAGAACCTGTTTGATAGTTTCACCTCGTTGGATAAAGATTTCAAAAGTATGAATGTTTTGAATGATTCTCCAAAGCGGAAAAAGGCCAATTTTAGGTTGTCAATTGGTCCAAATGAACTTTTGGTTCCTCCTCATATCTCCATAAATTCAGATACGTCTCTAATAAATCTTTCTTCCCCATCTCCAACTAGTATTGTCAGTAGGAATGATAATTTTACTTCCCCCACAGAAGTTACTCCTACGGACACCGAGCCAGTCCCTGATTCAGTCGCTGTCAATACAGTTGTTGTTGACCAGCATACTAGTGATGACATTTCGACTGGGTCTACTAGCCAATCTACCAGTGTTGTTAGTTCAAAAGACGTTATGACAGTGGTAGATAATAACTTGACTCTCATAGGTATTCCACCGAAAAAACAAATCTTTGTTTCAAGGCTAGCCCCTGATACTACATCTGATGATGTCAACGCTTTTATACAAGCCAAATCTATATCCAACATTACGGTTGAAAAATTCAAATTTACGTATGCTCGGGAGATTTCTTCATTTAAAATAAGTGTTCCGGCCGAACAATTTAACAAAATATGCTGCAAAGAGTTCTGGCCGGACCACTTAGTGGTGAAAGAATATACTGCCAAAAAAAGAAATCGGACTCCGATTGAACTATCTGCATTATCTTCGTCTAACCAACAAAACTCTTCTAACAAAAAAAACTAAACTCCTCCCTCTCGCTTGCCTATCAGAATGTAAGAGGTCTTTGTAGCAAGCTTAGTAACCTTCACTTATCTAGTGTTTCTTTTCCTTTTCATGTCATTGCCTTTACTGAAACTTGGTTAAGGCCTGACATTCTTAATACTGAGATATTCTGCGATAACTTTTCCCTTTTTAGAAAGGATCGCACTTCTCGTCGTGGTGGTGGTGTTCTGATTGCTGTTAATGCTGATCTTTCCTCTGAAGTAGTTAATCTTAGTATGTCTACAGATTTAGAATTTATTGCGATAAAGATTCATATTTTCAATGTTATTTTTATTACTTGCTCTTATATTCCTCCTTCTTCTGATAGTTCTGTTTATTTTGAACATTTCCTAGCTATCAAATCTGTTTCTTCCCTAATTTCCGATCGGGATATCCTCGTGGGTCTGGGTGATTTTAACATTGCAGGAACTACTTGGTTATCCACTCCAGGCTCTGCTGTATTGACTCCCACGACGCAGAGTGATTTCCTTGATCATTTACTTGTGATTTCTCTATCTCAAATAAATGGCATTCCAATTCTTTAAATAAGATGCTTGATCTTATTTTTGTATTAGACCCATCATTTCTATCTGTTTCCCGTATTGCTCCCCTTTCTATTCCTGAAGATCCATATCACCCGACTTTGGAATTGTTGATGGATTTGCCTACCCAAATGGGTAAGTCCAGCTTGAGACCCAGCAAGCGTATTCGCCAGTTTCGGAAGGCTGATTTTAATAAGTTAAACCAGCTTTTATCCCAGACTGACTGGTCATGGCTGTTCAAGTGCAGGGATGTGAATGAAGCAGTTGCATTTTTTTAACTTACTCTAAATAATTTATTTGATCTTTGTGTTCCATCTTGTGTTCCTAGTATCTCTAAAAACCCGATTTGGTTTACACGTGAATTGACACGTTTAAAAAACATTAAATCTAAATTTTATAAGAAATTCAGGGAATCTGGCTCTTCCCTGGATCTCTCTCGATATGTAATTGCTCGATCTGATTTCTCTGCATTGAACAGCCTGTGCTATCGGAATTACCTTAGAAGCTGTGGTCAGCAGTTTCGAAGTAATCCTAAACTTTTTTATAACTTCGTTAATGCGAAGCGTAAATCATCAACACTTCCTTCCTCAATGGTCTTTGAAAATAAGACTGCTAACTCTGATCAGGCTATAGCCGATTTATTTGCTGATTTTTTCCAATCAACATATTGCATTCATCAAAATAATCTAAACTTGCCTTATCCTTAACGTGTAAATGCTTCTAATTGTAAGTTTAGGCCATTGATCACTGAAGAATCGCTTTTAAGTGATCTAAAGGCTGTGAAACCTGTTCTTTCCCCGGGGCCGGATAGGGTTCCTGGTTGCGTGCTCAGAAACTGTGCCGACCAACTCTTGAAACCTTTGTATACATTATTTAATTTGTCTGCTGAGTCGTGCTGCTTTCCTGACATCTGGAAAGCATCTTTTATTATTCCCCTTCATAAAAAGTGTACTAAATCTGACACTTGTAACTATAGGGGTATCTCAAAGTTGTCTGCAATTCCTAAAACTTTTGAGAAATTAATAACTTCTCAATTGCAACATCTTTGTAGATCTATTGTTTCACCTTGCCAGCACGGGTTTATGAAATATAGATCTACTACCACTAACTTATTAGAATTTACTTCCATTGTTATACAGGGGTTTCAAAATAAATTGCAAACAGATGTCATTTACACTGATTTTAGCAAGGCTTTTGATACCGTTAATCATTGTCTTTTAATACATAAACTTAATTTGCTTGGATTTCCAGATAAATTAATTCTTTGGATTGCGAACTATTTATGTTCTAGAACTCAAAAAGTTAATTTTAATGGCACGTTATCCAAGCCCGTGCGTGTTACCTCGGGAGTTCCTCAAGGAAGCCATCTTGGGCCTTTACTTTTTTCACTATTCATTAATGATCTGCCTTCAGCGATTTCTAGTTCCCGGGTTCTGATGTATGCCGATGATGTAAAACTTTGTTTGTCACGAACTGAATCTTGCCTGAGTCACGGTCTACAAAGCGATCTCGACACACTTCAAGCCTGGTGTATAGTTAACTTACTACATCTCAATTTTAGTAAATGTAACGTAATGTCCTATAGTAGGCGAATTCCAACCTACAATAACTATTTTCTTGACGGCAAGCCTCTTCAGAGAATAGAGTCGGTTAATGATTTGGGTATCCTTTTCGATCCAAAACTAAAGTTTGATAAGCACATCTCTTCTGTTGCTAATCGAGCATTCGGTGTCTTGGGTTTCATAAAGCGGTGGTCTAAGGAATTCGACGATCCCTACCTAACAAAAACTCTTTATATTTCACTTGTACGCCCTATTCTTGAATATGGATCGTGTGTATGGTCTCCCCAATACATGATTTATCAGGACAGATTAGAATCTGTACAAAAACAATTTCATCTGTTTGCCCTTAGGGGCCTCAGCTGGAATACTAATATTAGACTACCTTCGTATCGTAGTAGACTTTTATTGATTAACCTTCCTTCCCTTTCGGATCGTAGAACCATGCTTGGTGTAGTTTTCTTACATAAACTAATTAATGGCCAGATAGATTCCCCGTATCTAATTAGCCAAATTAGATTTGCGGTTCCGATGCGTAATACTAGAAACTTTCTTCCTTTGTCCCTTCAACGTTGTACCACGAATTATGCTTTACATAATCCGTTTCGTATCCTATGTACTAACTATAATAGTTTTTCTCATGTAGTGTGTGGAGCCACTTCCTTATCAATATCACTTCTCTCCTACATATCTAATCGCGTGCCTTACCGTTGATCAACGCGTTACTAACATTTGACTTAAATTTTATTTGGTTGGTCTGGTTAGTGTTTTTCTGGGGTTTTCCTAACCCTTGCAACGAATGTTGGACCAACGTTTCTTAATTGTTTTTAATTTTTTTAATACTTCCCCAGTAAGTTAAGTTCATTAATTAAACTTAAATTTAATTATAATGTCAATTTCAAACCTTTTTTTTCTCTCCTTTGTTTTTAAATTCAATGTAAATCTTACTTTTAATTATTTTCTTATACGTAATTACATTAATTTAATTCATTTTTCTTTTTGTGTCGACTGTTAATAGTCAGACAATAAATAAATAAATAAATCTAGATGTTCTTTTCCTTTTCATGTCTTATCATTACTTTTTCTAAAGGTTGCTTAAGGTCTGACATTCTTAATACTGCGATAAAGTATACCGTTTTCCAAAAATCCATATATGGTGGGTGTTGTACTTTTTGTTAATGCTGATCTTTCCTCTGAAGTAGTCATTTTTAATATTTCTGCAGATGTAGAATTTATTTCTGTTAAGCTAAATGTATTTAATATAATCATTTATATTACTTGTTCATAAATCCCTCCATCTTATTTATATTATTAATATTATATTTTAATAATATTATTTATATTGAACATATCTCAGCTATCTAATCTATTTTTTCCATGACTTACGATAGTGATTCTCGGTAGTGATGGCAAAATAATTTCAATACCGATTATTAAGTCATTTTAATTTATCAGGAGCGATTATAAATCGTTCTCGAACGAAAGAAAATACAAACAAGACAGAAAAGTACAGTCGAGCACTCCCGACCGCATAATACTCTCTGCATTTGCTCCCGATATGTATCTAGATATGACAATGTGTAGTACCTGCGTTTGATATTATACGTGTGTATATATGTATGTATGCAGTGTTGCCAACTTGTCCTTTTTCCGGACAGATCTGTCCTTTTTTAAATTGTAATTGCCGGAAAAATTTTGAAACGTCCCCTGTCCGGAAAAATTGCCTTTTATATTGTATTTTATCCTTTTTTTGTCCTTTTTTGGTTATTTTAAATTGCTTACACAATTTGTTAATTAAAAATAGGTTTCATCGCATTTATATTGATTGCCGAACAATTTTGAAATTTAACAAAAAATTGATTCAATTTTAGTGGAAAATATTTTGCGGGCTAACAAAGACCCAATTGATAAAATAGCCGAGTTGTTTTCATATAACAACTCTGAAATTGAAAAGATTATAGCTCAATATAACAGAATTCATCTTGTCCAGAGGAACAACAAAGAAAACGTGGTTTCTTTCTGGACTGAAGTGGACAGTTATACGGACTCTGCAGGCAAACAAGCAGTTTTCAAATTTGGCTTCATTTGCATTTAATTTATTATCGTTGCCATGGTCAAATGCAGAAGTTGAAAGAGTCTTCAGCCAAGTTAATTTAGTTAAAACTAAATTAAGAAATAGGCTGCATAGTGGAACGGACTACGTTCACGACGTATTATACGCATTGGATGACAATAAAGATTGAAAAAACTAAATTACAAAAAAAAAACATGTTTATCTGTTTTTTTTTGTCCGCTTTTTTTAATATTTATCCCTTTTTTGTCCCTTTTTTTGGTTCAGCTAGCCTTTTTTTAAGTGAAAGTGTTGGCAACACTGTATGTATGCCAGCTTCCGCGGGCAGCGCTTCCGACACACAGGCAGCGAAAACGTTCGAACATGTGCTAGTGTGTTTCTATCTTGCTTGCACTCACGCATTGATATTGCGTTTAATTATCAATATTGCAACGCTTCTAGTTTTCTTGTTTATAGTCCGATTTTAATGCGCCTTTCAGGATAGTTTAATATAGTTAGTCTCAACACGAATTATAAATAACAGTATTGTTTCGCAGTTTCGGTCCGGCCTACTCGAAACTTCCTTCTTTTGTCCATTTAAACCTGTATCACCAATTATGCTTAACATATTACATGTCGTTTCTTATGTATAGTTATTATAGTTATAGTTAATAATCTTTCTCGCGTAGTGTGTGTTGACCGCATCTTCTTCTTTACCTTAGACATCACCTATCTCTTATCTATCTTATTTATTAATAATATTATTTTCCAGTAGAAGGTAGAAGGCATAGTACTTAGTATTCTTGATTTTTGTGTGCCTTATTATCGCGTATCGTTCACGCGTATTTCGTTTTCGCGTGCCTTAGCGGTAATTGCTGAGTTAGTGTGGATGCTCTTGGAAGACTTCATTGGGACTGGAATCTTCGACTTCCATCTTTCACAAACAAACTATTGCTTCTGAATCTTCCGTCCCTTACTTATCGTAGGAGAGTTCATTGAGATTTTTTATACTCTCTGCAAGAGTATATTGGGTTTGTACAAAGTATGTAACAGGCAGAAGGAGGTTTGGCAGACTTCATAAAGTATATATGTATATTCTTGATCAGCATCACAAGCCGAGTCGATATAGCCATGTCCGTCTGTCTGTCTGTCCTTAATGGTAAGAGGAACAAGTTCGAGCTTGGTCTCAATCCACTACATATTTAGTCAGTCAATACAAGAATCTTTTTTTTTTCGATGCCACGCCCCATTCGCCCACAATGAGCAAAAAACTAGACACACCTCGGGAAAAGTGCAGAGAGTATTATACAGTCGGGCGTGCTCGACTGTACTTTTCTTTCTTGTTTAATATGTTTACAAAATTTGAGGAAGCTCAAAAACTAGTGAAACAATCCAACAAATTTTTTCAAAAGCCGACATTTTATAAAAAAATTTCACCTTTTTTAAGTTTGTGGCATAAAGACATTCATTATCTTTAAGAATTTGTAAAAATTTTGTATTTCTGATCACTATAAGGGTGCAATCATGGCGACGAGAATACAGCTTTTTGTTTGTCCCTCCCACTTCAAGCACGCATTACTCCGTGAAAAACAATTGTTTTTTTTTTAAATTAATTTTTTTCAACTATTCAATCAATTCTTAATATATGATAAAACAAGTAAAAAAAGTACAGACGAGCACTTATGCTTGTATGTTTCTGTTTCGCTTGCTCTAATGCATTGATATCGAGTTAAATTATCAATATTGTGACGCTTCTAGTTTTCTTGTGTTGAGTCAGATTTTTGCACAGCTCTCAGGAAAGTTTAATACTATTAGTCTCAAATCAAATTATATATTACAAAAGGTTAGGTTATTTCCGGCAGGATGCGAGATTGCTTGGTAAAAGCCAGCAGTTCCCTAGGCTCTCTTTTGGAGGCATCCTTTCGTGATTGTAGATTTGATGCTCCTAGGCACTTTAGTCTCGGGAAAAATCGATGTTTTCTCCAAATATCTCAGTAACTATGGCACCTAGGATCACCAATTTGGGTACGGAGGTTCCTAGCGACAGCATAGTTGCATTGCCATTTAAAATTTTGGACTGCCACGCCCCCTTTTCCCACACTTGAAAAAACTTCAAATGCCGTTTTTTCCGAACTTGTTCGTATCATACAGTATTGTTATTAATAATTCGTGTGGAGATTAACTATATTAAACTATCCTGAAAGGCGCATTAAAATCGGACTATAAACAAGAAAACTAGAAGCGTTACAATATTGATAATTGAAGGCAATATCAACCCATTGGTGCAAGCGAGACAGAAACACACAAGCACATGTTCGAACGTTTTCTCTGCTTGTGTGTCGGCAGCGCTGCCCGCGGTCGCTGGCTGCGCCGAATACACACATGCATACATACATATTTGCATCAAATACATACTGCCAAACGTATGTGTATTCGCATTCAAACAAACAGATGTATGTATGTTTGATGCAAGTACTACACATTGTAATATTTGAATACCGATTTTAATAATATAATCGGGAAAAGTGCAGAGAGTATTATACAGTCGGGCGTGCTCGACTGTACTTTTCTTTCTTGTTTAATATGTTTACAAAATTTGAGGAAGCTCAAAAACTAGTGAAACAATCCAACAAAATTTTTCAAAAGCCGACATTTTACAAAAAAATTTCAGCTTTTTTAAGTTTGTGGCATAAAGACATTCATTATCTTTAAGAATTTGTAAAAAATTTTGTATTTCTGATCACTACAAGGGTGCAATCATGGCGACGAGAATACAGCTTTTTGTTTGTCCCTCCCACTTCAAGCACGCATTACTCCGTGAAAAACAATTGTTTTTTTTTTTTAATTAATTTTTTTTCAACTATTCAATCAATTCTTAATACATGATAAAACAAGTAAAAAAAAGTACAGACGAGCACTTATGCTTGTATGTTTCTGTTTCGCTTGCTCTAATGCATTGATATTGAGTTAAATTATCAATATTGTGACGCTTCTAGTTTTCTTGTGTTTAGTCCGATTTTTGCACAGCTCTCAGGAAAGTTTAATACTATTAGTCTCAAATCAAATTATATATTACAAAAGGTTAGGTTATTTCCGGCAGGATGCGAGATTGCTTGGTAAAAGCCAGCAGTTCCCTAGGCTCTCTTTTGGAGGCATCCTTTCGTGATTGTAGATTTGATGCTCCTAGGCACTTTAGTCTCGCACGAGCTAGTTCGGGGAAGTGTCATAAGAGGTGCTCAAGCGTTTCGTCGATACCTGGTTCAGTGCATTTCCTGCACCTTGCGTTGTCAGTGATGCCCAGTTTTACTGCGTGTGCAGCCGCCGGGCAGTGACCAGTGAGTTAACCCACCATTCCCTCCAAGGAAGTTGCAATATGTATTGACTGAGGTGAGTTTTGCGCTCTCTGCACATTGTTCGTGTAGTTCTGCATGTATTGGTATCCCGCCTCATTCGATTACAGCTTTCCTTGATACTCAGCTCAATTTCACTTTGCATTGATCTCAACAATATCGCGACACCCTCCTCCTCGTCTTTTTAGCCAGAGTGTCTACCTTTTCATTAGCAGGTATGCCTTAGGGGCTTGGAACCCAGTAGATGTGCACTGACCTTGACGTGCATAGACCATCTAGTGTTTCCTTGCTCACCCCGCCTGTCCGCTAGCTCAGGGATGACGACATCATATCCCTTATAGCTGCGAGAATATTAATATTTTGAACTTCTGCGTCGAAGTGCATAGCAAGCTTCGCCGCTTTTCCTATTGCTAACACTCACGCCTGGAAACCGTTACGTGTTAAGGTGGACTCCCACCTTGAGTCAGCGAGATTCTCAAAATGCTTTTCGATCATGAGCCTGTACGTATCTGAGGGCTGGCCTGAAGGTTAAAGGAAAGTTCCGTCAATGTTGAAATGTCCCAGCCCATTGGACTTCTAGAGATTAAGTTCTCTTATCCCTATTGCAGATAGAGTGGCTTTTTTCAGTACCTTGATATCTATAGGGAGTATGTGTAGAATGACATATATGGCTTCCCCTGGGGTGGTACGTAGTGCACCTAGGGTGAAGAGTCTTGCCATACGCTGATTTTTGGTAAGTTTAGCTAGGGTGGTACTCTTTTTTAAAGCGGGCCCCCAGACCATAACACCGTATATAGCCAACGTCAGATATGAAGTTTTAAGCACCCTTTCAGTCCAATTGCTTTTCTGCATGTGTAGAAGGCTACTGAGGCCATCCTAACTCTATCTTCTATACAAGCCTTTCAGTTGAGCTACCTATCATGGTATACGCCTAGATATTTAGCTTTATCACATAGCCTTAGTGCTTCCCCTCATAGAGAGGGAAGCGTAAGTGACGGAATTTAATATTTGTTAGTGAAAAGGACAAGTAAGATTTTGCTAGGGTCAACCCCTAGTCCATTGTCCGTAGCCCGATTTGACAGAGAGCGGAGGGAGCAACTCATACGTCGCAGAGAGTCTGTGGGAATATGCCTGACGAGAAGCCGGAGTTGGAGAGGTGCAGCTAAGAATAAGTTCTATCACCTTGAGTAGGAAGGATGAGAGACTCATGGGTCTGAAGTCGTGTGGGGTGCAATGAGATGGTTTCCCGACTTTGGGAATGAAGATGGCCTTGAAACGCAGCCAAGTTTTGGGAAAGATCTGAAAGGATTTAGTTTGATCGTGTCCCATTTACGAGGAGTAGAAGATCACCGAGCCCTCAGCTCGTTCTAGGCTGACAGTGGTGTTGTCTTTGTTGCTGAAATTAGGCAGTGTAAAAATTGGCATATTTTTGCGTGCTAGAATGCAGGTTTTAGCTTTATCTGTTACGTCAGCTGCAAATAGCTTAAAATTGGAGGTCCCTAAACCAGAAATGCGGACTTTGCGGACCCACGATTCCTGTATTGGGACCACATCTGCTTTCTGCAAGGAGAAGCAGAAGAGCAGCAGCTGCTGCTTTAAAAAGGTGGATGTTTAGGGGCATCCTGAGACTTAGCTTTCACCATCTTTACGACAGTGACTGAGCCATCATCCTCCAAATCATCCAATTTAGTCACACCGACCCTTCAAAGCCCCCTGGCGAGGACGCTCTCCTCCGAAACATACAAATCCAGTAAATCCTCCTCCAGATCTATTGTGTCTGATTGATCGGCTAGCCACTCCTCGGATACCTTTTTTGAGCATCCTTTGGGCTTGGCATCCGGATGAGGGCTCTTTTAAACCCGTAAGCTACATGCCCATCCATTTCATCCAGGATCTTAACGAAAGCCTCATCAATAATTAGCAAGACCTTCCTTGACAGTCCTACCGCGCCTTCCACTTTGGTGAACTTCCAGTTTCCTGACGAAAGGTAAGGGTTGTAGACTTGTAGCAGACGCAGAATTTTGTCAGGCTCCTCTAGCTTTTCGGATACCCTGACTCTCGCACGTGGATTGCTGGGAACGCAGTCCCAGTCATCTTCCTCCAGTTTGGCTCCAATTGTCGCGGGGGACCACTATCTCGGACCCTGACGAGGATCCCGTTCCTTGCCACGTCCGCGAAGAATCTCGTTGGGACGACCTTGCTGCGTTTGGCCTAAAAACCATGTCCTTCCGTGGAACGCTGCATTTTATTATGGTTCGCCGTGCTTTTCTACTCGCTCAGCTTGACCGGCTGATAAATAGGCAGGATCAATTAAGCCCAATTGACCAGCTCCGCCATCTCCGGAGTACTGCCAGCTTCTTTGCACAGGATGAAAGCGAACCTTTTATTGTCCCGTGCCCCCGCATCTGCCACGGAAGCGGCAATAATTTTCTGCGTACCGTTGCCCTCAGCGCAGAAGGTGCACCTAGGTGTCTCCTCGTGCCGGTTGCCAGTTTTCATAACGGAACCCCTCTCGAACAATCTTAGGGGTGATGTGAACTGGCTTGTCCTTTAGCACGTTTGCATTGGTATTGTCTTGTCCCATCCGACTTGTTACTGGAGTGCCGGCCTCCGTTTTGTTTTTGTTTTGCATAGTTTTGTCCATTTTTGATACCACGAGTGAGCGGGAAAGGAAGGTCCTTCACGCCATAGCCTACAGTGAAACTGGGGGTCGGCAGGTACCCAGAGTCCAAATATTAGCGATCGACCACCCCCTCGACCATGCATCCATGGGCATATGCTGTTCCACCTTTGGATTGGGATGACTTCTTATAGAAGTTTTCTACTTAGCATAAGCAAAAGAAAATGAAGTATTAGCATAAGTAATGAATTGAACCTATTGTAGTAGCCTATAATGTAAGCATAAAATCTCTTATACTTGCTAGCATGTAAGTTTGATTTTGTATTCGGCAGTGAAGCGGTCACAAGCGGGCAGTCAATTCGTAATTTCGTCTCGCATTAGCCACACACGCTTCCAAGCCTTTCCGCGATTGCTAAGTCCAACAAATAAAGTGTAATGTTTAAGAACTTGCAATTTGTTTAATTTTAATTAGTTTCCGATTATTCATTGGCGCACGAGCAGGGACTTTCAATCGTGTTTGCTGTGTGTGTCGGTATTGATACGCTTCTTGTTGTATTTTCATGGAGCTGTCGACCTTAGTGGACGTCTGGATTTGCATAGCCAGGAGTTGAAGACACCCATCTTGGAGATAATACCCAGAATTGATCCCAAGAGCGACTCTTCTGTTGATCAGGTAACAGTGCCCAAACCAGTCAGTGCAGGAGAATATAGAAAGTGCAAGCATAGAAACGGCACATTACACATTTGAAAGTACCTAGAAAAGTACTGCTCCATGTATTGCACATTAAAGACATTGCGCTTCGGCACTGATATATACATATGTGATTTAGTGAAAGGCTATTTGACGCAAAACACACAAATCGATTTAAATTAATACACATAAAGAAAACAAACAATTAAAAACTGGTACAAATAAACATATACATATCAACATTCGCCGTTGCTCTTTAATTTCGCAATTCGCTAATATCGGTGGTGGGTATTTTGACCTTTGTTCTTTGCTGTTCAGAATTTGCAGATAAGCTGTTGGAGTTTAACCTTGCGGTAGTTAACCTGTACTTTGATTGTGATTTTCTTTGATTTTGCTTTACTTTGTTTGTGTCAACGATGCTTATACAATGATGCTTGGTAGATCGCATCGTTGTCTTCCTACGCATGCGCTGTTGTAGTTGGTAGATCGCATCGTTCGTCTAGCTGCGCATGCGTTATTGTTGTTTTTTTTACAGTGTGCATTTAAATAATCTGAATATCGCTAATCAGTTGATTATCGTTTGCGCTGGTGCGTTTGCAAATATTGTCATTTTGTTGTTGTTGACAACGGTCAGGCTTATATGCATACGTTTGCGTTTTTCTTAGTTGCTGTTATCTCTGCTAATTAAGAAGTTTAGTTAGCCAGCTGATTATCTTTAATTAATATCTTAAATTATATTGATCGCCTAACTACTGTTAATCAACTGATTATCTTTAATCATTTGATTATCTTCCTCAGCCAACTTTGTGAACGGCTGATTATCATTGTTGATAGTACACTTACGTTCATTCAAATAGAGTCGAATTCGAAATTTTTTATAGCACACAAGGTAGATTACAATGAGACTATTGTGGATGTCGACGGGAGTTGCCTTAGTTTAACCCAATTGTTAGAGCGCCAAAGAAGTTCACTCACTAAAGTGAATTCGAGATTCAGAGCCGGATAGATATACTCAATTCGTACATTTCTACAGCTAAAGATCTGCAGTCAGAGATTAATACAATAGATCCTGTCAATACTAGCCGTGCAATGTTTGAGGAAACATGTATTTTGGCACGGTCTTCATACATGTCTACCCTAAGTGCGCATCATCTGAAATCGTACCTCAGCCTTCTCACCATTCTCACTTGCCCAAACTAAAGTTGCCCAAATTCAGCGGTAAACATTTGGAATACAGTCAATTTATGGGTCTGTTCAATAGCTTGGTAGACTCTGATCGCTCGCTGTCAAATATTGAGAAGTTCAATCATTTGATATCGTGCTTATTAGATGACGCGTAAGGCACCATCGGAGCCGTCCAGGTATCTGATGCGAATAACCCCATGGCATTAGAAAGTCTATGTCGAGTATACGACAACAAATGGCTTATCTTTTATGACACTCTTGCCCAGTTGTTTGACAATGAGCCGATGTCCAAGCCATCGGCAGTTGGAATTCGAACAATAGTTGACTCGGTATCGGCAATTTTTTGTTCGCTTATGTCGGTTGGAGATGAGCATGATTTCGCAAATGCAATCTTGATTCATATAGTTATGTCGAAGATAGATCCTCATACGAAGTCGAAGTATGAGGAACAGCTTGATTACAACACATTGCCGAAATGGGCCGATTGCGCTGAGGATTTGAACAGGCGATATCAGCATTTGTCTGCTGAAGAAAGTTCGAAGTCTAGGATGACGCAAACATTTGAAATGAAACACGCTTACAAAACATCGTTTGCCAGTCTTGCAGTGCAAACCAGATGGTTGAAAATTTTCAAGTGTTCGCAGCACTGCCAGTTGACGATAGATTTAATTTCATAAAATCTAGTCAACTCTGCATAAACTGCTTGCATTCAGAGCCCTGAGTGTCCAAGTGCACTTCGTCGAAGTGTAGAGAAAAGTGTTTCTGCAAATTATTCTGCGGAGCACATCGTTTGCAAACATAGCTCTCGGGACAGCGTTCGTAAATTTCCGACTGGGCATTTTGATGACAATTTGACTGCCATGACTGATCCCAAAGTGCTGGGGTCGTCAAAAATTGCCAAGAGACATGTACTTTCCATGATGCTGGAAGTTCATAGTATATGTTCGATTTTCATGAATTTGGTCGAATGTTTTTCACAGATACAGAAGTTCCACAAGGACCACATTACACCCTTTCACAGCAGTGCGTCCTGAGACCTGATAGCAGTTCCACCAAGCTTCAAGTAGTAGTGGATGCGTCGTGTAAGAGAACGTCCATACACTCTCTCAAGGAATTACTGGTGGGACCTAATATTTAGAGAGATATAATTCATTCATTACAAAACGGGCGAATTTGAATTGGCAAAATGGTTTTCAAACCATTCTAAAGTATTGAAAGAAGGTGGAAATGAGAAACTTTGTATTTCCAATGATGCCGATTCGACAAGATCGCTTGGCATGAGGTGGACACCAAGGTTGGATACTTTTCAGTATCACTTGGTTGGTAGCTCTACCAAATTAAGTCCCGCCAAGCTAAAAATATTGGTAGAATCATTCGCGCATATGTTAGCCCAAATATACGAGTTGGACCGATGTCGAATTGAGAGTGCGAGTTTCTCGAATGATTCAGAAGCCGCACTACATTGTATAGATACTTCCCCTTCATTACTAGCAACATTTGTAGCCAATCGAGTTGCAGGCCTCCAAGAGATGGCCAATAATGTATCGTGGAGACATGGACCTACATCACCAAATCCAGCCGATTTGTCGTCCAGAGGGTGTGACGTTCAAAAACTCGTTCAGTTCGATTGGTTTTGTTGCAAGTCTAAAAGACATTGGCATCAAGTTTTAAAAGAATACTCGTTGCTCGTTTGTTTAGCAAGGTTAGAACGAATTTGGAAGACGAATATCTTTAATTTGTGAAGGTGTCTGTTTGGTTGGTTTCATATAATTAAGAGAACGAGCCCCGCTTAAAGTGTATATTGCGGTGTTCATGTGTTTTGCATCGAGGGTGTTCCTCTTAAATGTATAGCAAACGTGCCCACTAATGCTCTTTTCACATTGAACAGCTTGTTCGCTCGACGTGGAATACCAGTACGGCGTTACCCGGAAAAGGTGACATATTTTCGAAAGGAACCTGGTGAAGGAGTTCCTGGACTCATTCTACCGGAAGCAGAGCAGCCTTCGGCTCGTCGCGGAGAGAAAGATGGCGTGGAGGCTTATTTCTCAGAGCGCCCCTCTTATCGGACTGGACATGCTGCACCTCAAACTGGCCGCCGCTAATGCTGCCGGGGCTACCAAGGGATTGAAGGCGACCCCTTCAAAGTGGCTGGAATGTTGGATCATTAAATAGCAGTTAGCATATGCAAAAGAAAACAAGAAATTAAATACAGCCGAGCACTCCCGACCGTATAATAATCTCTGAAGTTTATTCCGGTTTATATGATTATATTATTAAAATCGGTATCCAGGTATTACAATGGATAGTAATTGTATTACAACACAACTTCATTTGTATGTATGCACATACTTATACGTTTGATATTTTATTTATGCATTTATTGCCAAAGCCGTTTCGGGAGGACGTAACTCTGCCACACAGGCAGCGAGAACATTCGAACATGTGCTTGTATGTTTCTGTCTCACTTGCAGTCATGTATTGATATTGCGTTCAACTAGCAATATTGTAACGCTTCTAGTTTTCTTGTTTGTAGTCCGATCTTAATGCACTTTTCAATAAAAGTTCAATATAGTTAGTCTTCACACAATTTATAAATTGCAATACTGTATGATAAGAACAAGTTCGCTAAAAACGGCATTGAAGTTTCAAAACTATTTTATCAATTGTGGGAAAAGAGGGCGTGGCAGCCCAAAACTTTAAATGGCAATGTACTTATGCTGGAACTTTCGTACCAAAAATGGTGAACCTAGGTGCCATAGTTACTGAGTTATTCGCTGAAAATACAAATTTATTCTGAGGTGTGTCTAGTTTTTTGCTCATTGTGGGCGAACGTGGCGTGGCATCGAAATATTGACTGACTAAATATTTCATCGATTGAGACCAAGCTCGACCATTGTTACGTCTCGGCTTGTCTTTCCTGGGGCTACCACGGCTAGCTCATTCGCCTCAGGTCGGGGTTGTTAACCAGAGCCCACCGAGCGTACAATCCACAATCATCGATTGTAGAACCTCTACATCGCTACTACTACACTCTACGAAACAATACCAACCCTACACAACTATCGGCCATCTCTATCGGCGGCCCCGATATTTTTGCCGCAACGCACCCACCCTACCTGTGGCGGCAACATTTAAACATAATAATTAAAAAGTCTACGCCAGCTCGCTTAATCCATGCTACGCAATCCCCCTCCCATCAACAAATTACTCACACATATCCGTTTCGTTACCAATCAAATTATACATATTTATGTATATTAAATTTTCTAAACATAGTTTTCCTTATAGATATATTTCCCTATCTTATTTAGTTTTTACTTTGCATTTTATTTTATATTTTATTTTATTTATATTAATTTCATTTCTGTCTTTTCCTTTTCTTTTAGTATCGATTGCCTTAGATTTATATAGAGGGGTGGTCTCGGGGGTACCTGAGCTCTAAGGGGCTACAGGGGGGCCGGACACTGCCAAAACAATTTTTTTATTGGCAGGTACTAAATGTACCTATGATTACCAGCAACTCACAATAAGACACAATGAAGAAAAAGGGGCCGACCAGAAAATATGAGCAAAACAATTTAATTTAAATAAGAGAAAAAATTTATGTTTAAAAATCTGCATTACAAAAAATTTATAAATATACATATATGCACAAACTACATAGACTGGGGACAAAACAAAACAAAACTACAGCTGCCTGTGTGACACAGCTCACCACGTCCGTCCACTGTGCTAGCGCGCACAGCCGATGCTGCGTGACGTCACTGTTGCTGCCGTCCTCCGGTCGCTGTTGTATTGTTGTTCTCGTTGCCTGTTATTGTTGTCGTTGCAACTGTTATAGTTGGTGTTATTGTTGTTGTTGCGTATTAACGTTATATTCGTTGTTGCGGCTGTCGCAAATATGTTGTTTGGGTTGTTGTTGCCGTTGTATTGTTGTTTGTTGTTATTCGTTTAAGCGTCGTTATTTTAAATGTCTTTAAACTTGGCGTTTTGGTGGTTGCGTGTCGTTGCACCGTGGTTGTCTAACAATTATTGCGTTTTAAATGTTTGTGTAGTTTTGCATGTGTAAAGGGGTTTGATATTGTTGCACATAAATGATGTTGTGTATTTTATTTGATTTGGTCACTTGTCTTAATTGTCGCACTGTGGTTGTCGCTGATGCATGTTCATTTCATAGTTAACGTGTTTTACGTTTAAATTTAATTCAATTAAAAGTTTTTTTTTTTTTGGACGCACAAAAAAAAATTATTACCGGACTTAACAAACGCACACCCCCAAAACTACACACCGAACGTTCACCAAACGCACAACAAAACTTTTTTTATTGATCCAGTCAAGCAACTGCTCGTGCCGATCTCGAAAAGCAAACTCTCCCGTTGACTCTAAAGCCACCTGTTGCTAAGCAAAATTCAAAATTCTAATCCTCCAATTCCCTCTTCCATGCAACGGTTCCCTAGAGTCAACGACCGCCCCCGTTCAGCCACTATGCTCTCTCTCTCTCTCTTTACTCTTCCTACTCTTATAACCTACTTCTTATAACCTAACTCTTATACTAATATCCCCCCGTCCCGCCAAGTATGGCCACCTCCAGCTGAGCAGTGTGCGATGAATTCTCAACACTTATCGATATTCCGATTCTGCTCAGCCCCAGAAGCAACAACATGTAGCTCTTACCATCTATGAAATCTGTTTGTTCATACGGACAGACAGACATGGCTATATCGACTCGGCTTTTGATGCTGATCAAGAATATATATACTTTTTGGGGTGTGTCACGTCTCCTTCTGCCTGTTACATACTATACTTGTATAAACAGAGAGTATAAAAACTATATGGGCAGGCCAGCGGGTGGGCAGCACACACTTTGATTCGATCCTGTGGTACGGATGTATGTCGATAGCTGTTGAGTTTGCGTTATGGATAGCTCCGGGCGATTGTTGAAAAGTATACCTCTAGAAACTTCAGTCTTTATTGAATGTGTGCTGGGCACTGGCAGAAGAAGTCAGTCTCCACACGAATTATGAATTACAATACTGTACGTTCGCTAAGTTAGCTAAAAATGGCATTGAAGTTTGTAAATTATTTTATTAATTGTGGGAAAAGGTGGCGTGGCAGCTCAAAGCTTTAAATGTCAATGCATTTATTCTGTCGCTAGGAACCCCCATATCAAAATTTGTGATCCTAGGTGCCATAGTTACTGAGATATTCGCCGAAAACACCGACTTTTTCGGAGGTGTATCTAGATTTATTGCTCATTGTGGGCGAATGGGGCGTGGCATCGAAAAAAAAAGACTCTTGTATTGACTGACTAAATATGTAGTGGATTGAGACCAAGCTCGAACTTGTTCCTCTTACCATTACGGACAGACAGACAGACGGACATGGCTATATCGACTCGGCTTGTGATGCTGATCAAGAATATACATATATACTTTATGAAGTCTGCCAAACCTCCTTGTGTCTGTTACATACTTTGCACAAACCCAATATACTCTTGCAGAGAGTATAAAAACAGATCTATAAATTTCGACTAACAGAAAATGTATGTACATATGTGACCAGCTCCTATGCAAAGATGCTGAATTAATGCATTCATACACATACATACATACATACATATATCCTGATTCCTGTGCACTTTTTCGAAGAGACTTTAAAACCAGAAGCATTTTAAAATTAGAATTTGTATGTACATATGTATGTCATTACAATTTGGATATGCAGATTTACTTGCTGACCCTGTGAAATGTCATACAGGTTTAGCGACTTTGGGCTTATTTCGTTCAAAACGTGTTTACAAGTTTAATCCACTGCCAACATCAACGTCTGCTGCAGCGACAGCGGCAATATCAGCATTAACTCAGATGTGATGTTCGTATTAGCGTCGTGCATATACATACATACAAACATACATATATGTAGGTTGCTCAATCGAGTGTTGGCAAAGTGAGCGTGAACATAAAAAATTCAATTGGCAGTGTCAATCTTAAATTTTATATACTCAAATATACATACACAACTACAATTACTGACGTGTATGCACTTGCAATCGTGCGATTGAATGTATGCTTTGTTCGTTCCGTTGTATGTTTGTATTTTTGGTTGATATACATATGTATGTACACATGTATGTATGTACATATGTATACATATGTAAGCGCTACGGAACGTAAACGTCGATTGCAAAAGCTCGGCCACTGCGTCGTGGGCATGAAATCAATTTTTCGGCACTGCTAAATCATTGAAGTAACTAATGTCTGTAGCCATTTGCTTAAAGTTAGTGAACGTGCAAGTATCGCATTTTTTGTGACAACTATTTAAAGTTTTCTTAGTGTTTAACTTGGTAAATGTTAGATCTACAGTATTTCCATACCCACATATTACTCTCCAATTTAGGAGCAAGAACATGATTTACATGGATATTTTTTTTTATCCCTGTATTATGTTTTACATGTGTATTATGACTGCAAACGTTTTAAAGATTGATAATTGTGATTTTTTTTTCTAAATTTTTCAGTGTATAATTATAGACGTAACATAATACACAGCATGCAGTTAACTACGGTTTACATAATACCAATGTTGATATTGGCTACAACACAACTGACTCTATCGGCACCTGCGGCGCCCACCGTGCTAAAAATCGACGATAAATCGGAGTTAAATCCGATTAATAGAGAGGTAATGTAAACTAAAATGACCACCTTTCGTTAGCGTCCACTGATTGTACCGTAAAATCAGTAAAATACATTTTAAATTTTGTCGTTTTTGGATTATTATTATTACACAATTTATAACCAATTTGCAACAAAACTTGTTAACGACCTACATATGACAGAATATAAATATACTAGCTATTATTTATTAATATCGCTGAAACTTTCATGTGTTACGAAATATTCCTTTTCATTTATATTTATCTAAACTGTTTTACATATTTTTAAATAAGCTACTCATTATTTTTATTCGCTGTCAAATATTTTAAGCAATTGGGTCAACTATTGTATTACATTGGAAGATATCTTGATTGAAAGTTAGTCTGAATTGTTTTAATATTGCCAACTCGACAAATTGTTTGCCTCATGTCAGGATTTTAACATCGATGAAAATCTTAATACCACTACTTTTAGAAGTTAAATGGAGACTTATTTATCTAAATCCGTTTTCTATGACAATTGAATTCGATTTTTCTGTTCGCAATCTAAATCGTAACCAACCACGAAAACGACAAAAATTAATAAACTTGCCACACTTCCGAAAAGCATCCATCTTGGTGAAAATTTAAATTAAAAATCTGATAAGCCCCTAAATCGACTACAGACCGCGTACTCACAGTAGTGCTCATTTGTATTTAATTTAAATATTGTTTCAATGAGTTATAAAATATTATAAATCTGTTGCTCATATCTAATATCGCAATTCAAATTTATTCAACATTTTAAAACGTTAGCACCGTCTTAGTAATTTGCAAAGCATATTTTCAAAACCACAGAAACTAATCAAAAATTTATAAAGCTTTTGTTTCCTGCTCAGATGAGATAACTTTACCAAATATATCGCATAGACAAATTCGGCTGTAAATTAGTCATTTGACTGAAATAGTATTGGGTTAATTTATTTATCTTATTATATGTTCGCTGGAAACGGAGTTTTCACTGGGCTTTAAGCTCAGAGATATAACGTAAAGAGAAACTTTAATGTGGGAAGTGAACAATTTTTTTCAACTAAACTGTAATATACATTATAATTAACGCATATTACAATTGTGCACATCATAGTCAGTATGTAATTCAGGTATGTTAATTTAAAATGATGTAGTACCAATTGCCCTGATAAGAATATTAATTCTATTACAAAAGCGATACGGGAACAGATATCATCAATGATTAAATTATTTAGGCAAATAACTCCATGATCTCTCCCACAATTTGTAAGAGGTGGAAGATTCAGAAGTAAACAGACTATAAATGTGTTAAAGAGATGTGTAAAGAAGTAGAAGAACAGAAAAACTTAATAAAAATATGTAGCAGAGTTTTGGCCAGTCCAGTTAGTGGTGAAAGAATAAACTTAAAAAAAAAACCAATACCTTCAATATAATGCCCGTTACTCGTTGAGTAAATTGGTACACTGCAATTGTTGGAATGTATGTAACAGGGAGAAGGAGGCGTGACAGATCCCATAAAGTATATATTCTTGATCACCATCGTCTGTCCGTCCGTCCGTCTGTATAAAGAAAAGGATCTCAGAGACTATAAGAGCTAGAGAGGTGAAAGGGGTCACGCATAGCTCTAATAGGAACGATCGGTCGAAATTATGCTCTAAACATGAAAATGTTCTAAGTTTGCCAAGCTATCTTATTTATAAACTAAACGATTGCACAAATATTATAAGCATACACCATTGTTAATTACATATTGAAACTGAGTAACGGGTGTCCTAAAGTCTCGAGGCGACTATAGCATTCTTTCCTGTTATTATATTCTAGTCAACCATCTTCATCAACAAAAAACAAGAAAGAAAAGTACAGTCGAGCGCGCCCGACCGTATAATACTCTCTGCATTTGTCCCGATTAAATCATTAAAATCGATATCGAGATATTACAATGTGTTTTACTTGCATTAAAACACGTTGAAACAAAAACAATCTAAGCATAATCAAACACACATCTGTTTGTTTGTATTCGAATACACATACGTTTGGCAATATGTATATGATGCAAATATGTATGTATGTATGTATGTGTGTATTCGGCGCAGCCAGCCACCGCGGGCAGCGCTGCCGACACACAGGCAGCGAAAACGTTCGAACATGTGCTTGTGTGTTTCTATCTCGCTTGCACCTATGGGTTGATATTGCGTTCAATTATCAATATTGTAACGCTTCTAGTTTTCTTGTTTATTGTCCGATTTTAATGCGCCTTTCAGTTTAGTTTAATATAGTTAATCTCCACACGAACTATATAATTTCAATACTGTACGATACGAACAAGTTCGCCAAACCCGGCATTGAAGGTTCCAGCCTTTTTTATCAAATGTGGGAAAAGTGGGCGAGGCAGTCCAAAATTTTAAATGACAATGCAACTATGCCGTCGCTACGAACCTCCCGTTCCAGAATTGGTGATCCTAGGTGCCATAGTTACTGAGATATTTGCCGAAAACACCAATTTTTTCCGAGGTGTGTCCAGTTTTTTGCTTATTGTGGGCGAATGGGGCATGGCATCGAAAAAAAAAAAGATTCTTGTATTGACTGACTAAATATCTGA
Source organism: Drosophila arawakana (assembly GCA_018151165.1). Taxonomy (NCBI): domain Eukaryota; kingdom Metazoa; phylum Arthropoda; class Insecta; order Diptera; family Drosophilidae; genus Drosophila; species Drosophila arawakana. The sequence continues at coordinate 403,715 of JAECWX010000542.1, forward strand.
TCGTTTGACACCAAGCTCGAACTTGTAGCTCTTACCATCTCTGAAATCTGTTTGTTCATACGGACAGACGGACAGACGGACAGACAGACGGACATGGCTATATCGACTCGGCTTGTGATGCTGATCAAGAATATATATACTTTATGGGGTCTGCCACGCCTCCTTCTGCCTGTTACATACATTTGCACAAACCCAATATACTCTTGCAGAGAGTATAACAAGAAAGAAAAGTACAGTCTAGCGCGCCCGACCGTATAATACTCTCTGCATTTGTCCCGATTAAATCATTAAAATCCGTATCCAGATATTACAGTGTGTTTTACTTGCATTAAAACACGTTGAAACAAAAACAATCTAAGCATAATCAAACACACATCTGTTTGTTTGTATTCGAATACACATACGTTTGACAATATGTATATGATGCAAATATGTATGTATGTATGTGTGTATTCGGCGCAGCTAGCGACCGCGGGAAGCGCTGCCGGCACACAGGCAGCGAAAACGTTCGAACATGTGCTTGTGTGTTTCTATCTCGCTTGCACCTATGGGTTGATATTGCGTTCAATTATCAATATTGTAACGCTTCTAGTTTTCTTGTTTATAGTCCGATTTTAATGCGCCTTTCAGGATAGTTTAATACATTTAGTCTCCACACGAATTATAAATAACAATACGAAGAAAATCGCTAAAAACGGCATTGATGTTTGAAAACTATTTTTTTGCTTATTGTGGGCGAATGGGGCGTGGCATCGAAAAAAAAAAGATTCTTGTATTGACTGACTAAATATGTGATCGTTTGACACCAAGCTCGAACTTGTAGCTCATACCATCTCTGAAATCTGTTTGTTCATACGGACAGACGGACATGGCTATATCGACTCGGCTTGTGATGCTGATCAAGAATATATATACTTTTTGGGGTCTGCCACGCCTCCTTCTGCCTGTTACATACTTTTGCACAAACCCAATATACTCTTGCAGAGAGTATAACCAGAAAGAAAAGTACAGTCTAGCGCGCCCGACCGTATAATACTCTCTGCATTTGTCCCGATTAAATTATTAAAATCGGTATCGAGATATTACAATGTGAATTACTTGCAATAAAACACGTTGAATCAAAAACAATCTAAGCATAATCAAACACACATCTGTTTGTTTGTATTCGAATACACATACGTTTGGCAATATGTATATGATGCACATATGTATGTATGTATGTGTGTATTCGGCGCAGCCAGCGACCGCGGGCAGCGCTGCCGACACACAGGCAGCGAAAACGTTCGAACCACTAACCATACAACACATAGATGCGTCAAACGCAAGATTTTTTGAAAGCAAACGCTAGCTTGCTAATGGACCCCCAATGAACTTCGGCAAAAAGCCGAACGTCATAGCGCCCCAGAGAGCCGATCGCCTCTCAGCAAATTCAACGCAGACGAAAATAAATTTAGTCTGTATCAGTCAGCGAAACGATGAGCACGGCTGTGTCGTTCGTGCTCTCGTTTCGTATTTATATGTGTGTTTCTTTCTGGTATGCCAGATACACACATTTTGCAACAGCTCTTTTCAGCAACTTGCTCGCTGCAAAAATCTGTGTTTTCGACAAAATAGCGATCGAGTATGAAAGAGATCGCTCTTTTGTATTGTTTTCGGCGGCATTCGCTAGAGAAAGGCTGTGGCTGTGCTGATAGAGCGAACATCAAGTGCGCAGCATTGCGCAGGTTCGATTGCTGGCAGGAATAATTTGTTTCAATTTTTTATTAACCAAATTTTTTTTTACCATGTTTTAAAATGGTGTGAACAGTTTTTAAATGCAGTTATAAATGTTGTTGCTTTTTATACTCTCTGCAAGAGTATATTTTTAAAAATAAAAATGTAGATTTATAATTGTTCATTGTTAAAAAAAAAGAATTCTTTAATAAAAAATTAAAATAAATAGTTCGTCCCCTCACTCGAACCTGCGCAATGCTGCGCACTTGATATTCGCTCTATCAGCACAGCCACAGCCTTTCTCTAGCGAATGTCGCCGAAAACAATACAAAAGAGCGATCTCTTTCATACTCGATCGCTATTTTGTCGAAAACACAGATTTTTGCAGCGAGCCAGTTGCTGAAAAGAGCTGTTGCAAAATGTGTGTATCTGGCATGCCAGATAAATACGAAACGAGAGAACGAACGACACAGCCGTGCTCATCGTTTCGCTGACTGATACAGACTAAATTTATTTTCGTCTGCGTTGAATTTGCTGAGAGGCGATCGGCTCTCTGGGGCGCTATGACGTTCGGCTTTTTGCCGAAGTTCTGTGGGGGTCCATTAGCAAGCTAGCGTTTGCTTTCAAAAAATCTTGCGTTTGACGCATCTATGTGTTGTATGGTTAGTGGTTCGAACATGTGCTTGTGTGTTTCTATCTCCCTTGCACCTATGGGTTGATATTAAGTTCAATTATCAATATTGTAACGCTTCTAGTTTTCTTGTTTATAGTCCGATTTCAATGCGCCTTTCAGTATAGTTTAATATAGTTAGTCTCCACACGAATTATATAATTACAATACAGTACGATACGAACAAGTCCGCCAAAAACGACATTGAAGGTTCCAGACTTTTTTTATCAAATGTGGGAAAAGTAGGCGTGGCAGTCCAAAATTTTAAATGGCAATGCAACTATGCTGTAGCTAGGAACCTCCGTACCCAAATTGGTGATCCTAGGTGCCATAGTTACTGAGATATTTGCCGAAAACATCGATTTTTCCCGAGGTGTGTCTAGTTTTTTGCTCATTGTCGGCGAATGGGGCGTGGCATCGAAAAAAAAAGATTCTTGTATTGACTGACTAAATATCTGATCGTTTGACACCAAGCTCGAACTTGTAGCTCTTACCATCTCTGAAATCTGTTTGTTCATACGGACAGACAGACGGTCAGACGGACAGACGGACATGGCTATATCGACTCGGCTTGTGACGCTGATCAAGAATATATATACTTTATAGGGTCTGCCACGCCTCCTTCTGCCTGTTACATACTTTTGCACAAACCCAATATACTCTTGCAGAGAGTATAAAAAAGAACAGAAACACGTCTCCCTCTCGCTTGCCTATCAAAATGTAGGTGATCTTTGTAGAAACTTTAGCTTATCTTATCATTCGCTTCGCACTTGCTTTGCAAACGGACGTGTTTTTTTTCTTCCTCGTTTAAAAGTCACTTTTCGTCGATTTTTTCACCTTATAAATCAATTCAAGTCAATTTTATTCATTATCTTTACTTTGTGTCATACACCGGCTGTGTAAACGCAAGGTTTAAATACTCTAACTAACAAATTTAATAATTTCTTTGCAATATTTACCAAAACAAAGCTTACCCAAAGCAAGTTGTTTGTTTGTTTGTGCACTTGCTTTGTTGTCTCTCAACTAGCTTTGTTTTTGTAACTTGCAGTTTTTGCTTGTTTGCTACTCTCTGCCTAGAACGTTTCAGTCGCGAGCGCAATCTATAAATAGATTTTTACTCTCTCGCGTCATCTCTCTCTCTGCTCTTTGTAAGCCGCGCTTTGACTCACCCCTCTGCTATCCCGCGATCTAAGTGTTGTTGGTGCTGGCTACCTAATCTTTGTTGGTAAAATTTTTGTTTGGCGCGCAAACAATTTTGTTTTTGTAAGTACGCTGTATTTCTGCTTTAGCTTAGCATTCTGTTTACTTAACCCTTGTGCATATCTGTCATACTTTTTAACACTCTATACAAATTTTAAATTTGTTATATTTTTCTTTTTTATTAGATTTGTATATTTTTGCAGTATATTCTTTTCTTTTCGTTGTTGTTAAATTTTAATTTTGCCATTATGAATGTCTGCTATAGTAAACCTACCGACCTGATAAGCTCTAATTCGGGTATAAAATGGACATGTGAGTCCTGCAGGGATGTTGAAAAGGACATGATGGGCTTCATGAGGCAAACTAAAAGAGGATTTGGTGAACTATTGGGCAGATTTAAGAACATGTTTGATAGTTTCACCTCGTTGGATAAAGATTTCAAAAGTATGAATCTTTTGAATGATTCTCCAAAGCGGAAAAAGGCCAATTTTAGGTTGTCAATTGGTCCAAATGAACTTTTGGTTCCTCCTCATATCTCCATAAATTCAGATACGTCTCTAATAAATCTTTCTTCCCCATCTCCAACTAGTATTGTCAGTAGGAATGATAATTTTACTTCCCCCACAGAAGTTACTCCTACGGACACCGAGCCAGTCCCTGATTCAGTCGCTGTCAATACAGTTGTTGTTGACCAGCATACTAGTGATGACATTCCGACTGGGTCTACTAGTCAATCTACCAGTGTTGTTAGTTCTAAAGACGTTATGACAGTGGTAGATAATAACTTGACTCTTATAGGTATTCCACCGAAAAAACAAATCTTTGTTTCAAGGCTTGCCCCTGATACTACATCTGATGATGTTAAGGCTTTTATACAAGCCAAATCTATAGCCAACATTACGGTTGAAAAATTCAAATTTACGTATGCTCGGGAGATTTCTTCATTTAAAATAAGTGTTCCGGCCGAACAATTTAACAAAATATGCTGCAAAGAGTTCTGGCCGGACCACTTAGTGGTGAAAGAATATACTGCCAAAAAAGAAATCGGACTCCGATTGAACTATCTTCATTATCTTCGTCTAACCAACAAAACTCTTCTAACAAAAAAAACTAAACTCCTACCTCTCGCTTGCCTATCAGAATGTAAGAGGTCTTTGTAGCAAGCTTAGTAACCTTCACTTATCTAGTGTTTCTTTTCCTTTTCATGTCATTGCCTTTACTGAAACTTGGTTAAGGCCTGACATTCTTAATACTGAGATATTCTGCGATAACTTTTCCCTTTTTAGAAAGGATCGCACTTCTCGTCGTGGTGGTGGTGTTCTGATTGCTGTTAATGCTGATCTTTCCTCTGAAGTAGTTAATCTTAGTATGTCTACAGATTTAGAATTTATTGCGATAAAGATTCATATTTTCAATGTTATTTTTATTACTTGCTCTTATATTCCTCCTTCTTCTGATAGTTCTGTTTATTTTGAACATTTCCTAGCTATCAAATCTGTTTCTTCCCTAATTTCCGATCGGGATATCCTCGTGGGTCTGGGTGATTTTAACATTGCAGGAACTACTTGGTTATCCACTCCAGGCTCTGCTGTATTGACTCCCACGACGCAGAGTGATTTCCTTGATCATTTACTTGTGATTTCTCTATCTCAAATAAATGGCATTCCAATTCTTTAAATAAGATGCTTGATCTTATTTTTGTATTAGACCCATCATTTCTATCTGTTTCCCGTATTGCTCCCCTTTCTATTCCTGAAGATCCATATCACCCGACTTTGGAATTGTTGATGGATTTGCCTACCCAAATGGGTAAGTCCAGCTTGAGACCCAGCAAGCGTATTCGCCAGTTTCGGAAGGCTGATTTTAATAAGTTAAACCAGCTTTTATCCCAGACTGACTGGTCATGGCTGTTCAAGTGCAGGGATGTGAATGAAACAGTTGCATTTTTTTAACTTACTCTAAATAATTTATTTGATCTTTGTGTTCCATCTTGTGTTCCTAGTATCTCTAAAAACCCGATTTGGTTTACACGTGAATTGACACGTTTAAAAAACATTAAATCTAAATTTTATAAGAAATTCAGGGAATCTGGCTCTTCCCTGGATCTCTCTCGATATGTAATTGCTCGATCTGATTTCTCTGCATTGAACAGCCTGTGCTATCGGAATTACCTTAGAAGCTGTGGTCAGCAGTTTCGAAGTAATACTAAACTTTTTATAACTTCGTTAATGCGAAGCGTAAATCATCAACACTTCCTTCCTCAATGGTCTTTGAAAATAAGACTGCTAACTCTGATCAGGCTATAGCCGATTTATTTGCTGATTTTTTCCAATCAACATATTGCATTCATCAAAATAATCTAAACTTGCCTTATCCTTAACGTGTAAATGCTTCTAATTGTAAGTTTAGGCCATTGATCACTGAAGAATCGCTTTTAAGTGATCTAAAGGCTGTGAAACCTGTTCTTTCCCCGGGGCCGGATAGGGTTCCTGGTTGCGTGCTCAGAAACTGTGCCGACCAACTCTTGAAACCTTTGTATACATTATTTAATTTGTCTGCTGAGTCGTGCTGCTTTCCTGACATCTGGAAAGCATCTTTTATTATTCCCCTTCATAAAAAGGGTACTAAATCTGACACTTGTAACTATAGGGGTATCTCAAAGTTGTCTGCAATTCCTAAAACTTTTGAGAAATTAATAACTTCTCAATTGCAACATCTTTGTAGATCTATTGTTTCACCTTGCCAGCACGGGCTTATGAAATATAGATCTACTACCACTAACTTATTAGAATTTACTTCCATTGTTATACAGGGGTTTCAAAATAAATTGCAAACAGATGTCATTTACACTGATTTTAGCAAGGCTTTTGATACCGTTAATCATTGTCTTTTAATACATAAACTTAATTTGCTTGGATTTCCAGATAAATTAATTCTTTGGATTGCGAACTATTTATGTTCTAGAACTCAAAAAGTTAATTTTAATGGCACGTTATCCAAGCCCATGCGTGTTACCTCGGGAGTTCCTCAAGGAAGCCATCTTGGGCCTTTACTTTTTTCACTATTCATTAATGATCTGCCTTCAGCGATTTCTAGTTCCCGGGTTCTGATGTATGCCGATGATGTAAAACTTTGTTTGTCACGAACTGAATCTTGCCTGAGTCACGGTCTACAAAGCGATCTCGACACACTTCAAGCCTGGTGTATAGTTAACTTACTACATCTCAATTTTAGTAAATGTAACGTAATGTCCTATAGTAGGCGAATTCCAACCTACAATAACTATTTTCTTGACGGCAAGCCTCTTCAGAGAATAGAGTCGGTTAATGATTTGGGTATCCTTTTCGATCCAAAACTAAAGTTTGATAAGCACATCTCTTCTGTTGCTAATCGAGCATTCGGTGTCTTGGGTTTCATAAAGCGGTGGTCTAAGGAATTCGACGATCCCTACCTAACAAAAACTCTTTATATTTCACTTGTACGCCCTATTCTTGAATATGGATCGTGTGTATGGTCTCCCCAATACATGATTTATCAGGACAGATTAGAATCTGTACAAAAACAATTTCATCTGTTTGCCCTTAGGGGCCTCAGCTGGAATACTAATATTAGACTACCTTCGTATCGTAGTAGACTTTTATTGATTAACCTTCCTTCCCTTTCGGATCGTAGAACCATGCTTGGTGTAGTTTTCTTACATAAACTAATTAATGGCCAGATAGATTCCCCGTATCTAATTAGCCAAATTAGATTTGCGGTTCCGATGCGTAATACTAGAAACTTTCTTCCTTTGTCCCTTCAACGTTGTACCACGAATTATGCTTTACATAATCCGTTTCGTATCCTATGTACTAACTATAATAGTTTTTCTCATGTAGTGTGTGGAGCCACTTCCTTATCAATATCACTTCTCTCCTACATATCTAATCGCGTGCCTTACCGTTGATCAACGCGTTACTAACATTTGACTTAAATTTTATTTGGTTGGTCTGGTTAGTGTTTTTCTGGGGTTTTCCTAACCCTTGCAACGAATGTTGGACCAACGTTTCTTAATTGTTTTTAATTTTTTTAATACTTCCCCAGTAAGTTAAGTTCATTAATTAAACTTAAATTTAATTATAATGTCAATTTCAAACCTTTTTTTTCTCTCCTTTGTTTTTAAATTCAATGTAAATCTTACTTTTAATTATTTTCTTATACGTAATTACATTAATTTAATTCATTTTTCTTTTTGTGTCGACTGTTAATAGTCAGACAATAAATAAATAAATAAATCTAGATGTTCTTTTCCTTTTCATGTCTTATCATTACTTTTTCTAAAGGTTGCTTAAGGTCTGACATTCTTAATACTGCGATAAAGTATACCGTTTTCCAAAAATCCATATATGGTGGGTGTTGTACTTTTTGTTAATGCTGATATTTCCTCTGAAGTAGTCATTTTTAATATTTCTGCAGATGTAGAATTTATTTCTGTTAAGCTAAATGTATTTAATATAATCATTTATATTACTTGTTCATAAATCCCTCCATCTTATTTATATTATTAATATTATATTTTAATAATATTATTTATATTGAACATATCTCAGCTATCTAATCTATTTTTTCCATGACTTACGATAGTGATTCTCGGTAGTGATGGCAAAATAATTTCAATACCGATTATTAAGTCATTTTAATTTATCAGGAGCGATTATAAATCGTTCTCGAACGAAAGAAAATACAAACAAGACAGAAAAGTACAGTCGAGCACTCCCGACCGCATAATACTCTCTGCATTTGCTCCCGATATGTATCTAGATATGACAATGTGTAGTACCTGCGTTTGATATTATACGTGTGTATATATGTATGTATGCAGTGTTGCCAACTTGTCCTTTTTCCGGACAGATCTGTCCTTTTTTAAATTGTAATTGCCGGAAAAATTTTGAAACGTCCCCTGTCCGGAAAAATTGCCTTTTATATTGTATTTTATCCTTTTTTTTGTCCTTTTTTGATTATTTTAAATTGCTTACACAATTTGTTAATTAAAAATAGGTTTCATCGCATTTATATTGATTGCCGAACAATTTTGAAATTTAACAAAAAATTGATTCAATTTTAGTGGAAAATATTTTGCGGGCTAACAAAGACCCAATTGATAAAATAGCCGAGTTGTTTTCATATAACAACTCTGAAATTGAAAAGATTATAGCTCAATATAACAGAATTCATCTTGTCCAGAGGAACAACAAAGAAAACGTGGTTTCTTTCTGGACTGAAGTGGACAGTTATACGGACTCTGCAGGCAAACAAGCAGTTTTCAAATTTGGCTTCATTTGCATTTAATTTATTATCGTTGCCATGGTCAAATGCAGAAGTTGAAAGAGTCTTCAGCCAAGTTAATTTAGTTAAAACTAAATTAAGAAATAGGCTGCATAGTGGAACGGACTACGTTGACGACGTATTATACGCATTGGATGACAATAAAGATTGAAAAAACTAAATTACAAAAAAAAAAAACATTTTTATCTGTTTTTTTTTGTCCGCTTTTTTTAATATTTATCCCTTTTTTGTCCTTTTTTTTTGGTTCAGCTAGCCTTTTTTTAAGTGAAAGTGTTGGCAACACTGTATGTATGCCACCTTCCGCGGGCAGCGCTTCCGACACACAGGCAGCGAAAACGTTCGAACATGTGCTAGTGTGTTTCTATCTTGCTTGCACTCACGCATTGATATTGCGTTTAATTATCAATATTGCAACGCTTCTAGTTTTCTTGTTTATAGTCCGATTTTAATGCGCCTTTCAGGATAGTTTAATATAGTTAGTCTCAACACGAATTATAAATAACAGTATTGTTTCGCAGTTTCGGTCCGGCCTACTCGAAACTTCCTTCTTTTGTCCATTTAAACCTGTATCACCAATTATGCTTAACATAATACATGTCGTTTCTTATGTATAGTTATTATAGTTATAGTTAATAATCTTTCTCGCGTAGTGTGTGTTGACCGCATCTTCTTCTTTACCTTAGACATCACCTATCTCTTATCTATCTTATTTATTAATAATATTATTTTCCAGTAGAAGGTAGAAGGCATAGTACTTAGTATTCTTGATTTTTGTGTGCCTTATTATCGCGTATCGTTCACGCGTATTTCGTTTTCGCGTGCCTTAGCGGTAATTGCTGAGTTAGTGTGGATGCTCTTGGAAGACCTCATTGGGACTGGAATCTTCGACTTCCATCTTTCACAAACAAACTATTGCTTCTGAATCTTCCGTCCCTTACTTATCGTAGGAGAGTTCATTGAGATTTTTTATACTCTCTGCAAGAGTATATTGGGTTTGTACAAAGTATGTAACAGGCAGAAGGAGGCGTGGCAGACCCCAAAAAGTATATATATTCTTGATCAGCATCACAAGCCGAGTCGATATAGCCATGTCCGTCTGTCCGTCTGTTTGTCTGTTTGTCTGTCTGTCTGTCCGTGTGTCCGTATGAACAAACAGATTTCAGAGATGGTAAGAGCTACAAGTTCGAGCTTGGTGTCAAACGATCAGATATTTAGTCAGTCAATACAAGAATATTTTTTTTTTTCGATGCCACGCCCCATTCGCCCACAATAAGCAAAAAACTGGACACACCTCGTGAAAAATTGGTGTTTTCGGCAAATATCTCAGTAACTATGGCACCTAGGATCACCAATTCTGGTACGGGTGTTCCTAGCGAGAGCATAGTTACATTGTTATTTAAAATTTTTGACTACCACGCCCACTTTTCCCACAATTTATAAAATAGTTTTCAAGCTTCAATGCCGTTTTTTCCGTATCGTACAGTATTGTAGTTTATAACTGGTGTGGAGACTAACTATATTAAACTATCCTGAAAGGCGCATTAAAATCGGACTATAAACAAGAAAACTAGAAGCGTTACAATATTGATAATTGAACGCAATACCAACCCATAGGTGCAAGCGAGATAGAAACACACAAGCACATATTCGAACGTTTTCGCTGCTTGTGTGTCGGCAGCGCTGCCCGCGGTCGCTGGCTGCGCCGAATACACACATACATACATATTTGCATCATATTGTCAAACGTATGTGTATTCGAATACAAACAACCAGATGTATGTTTGATTATGCTTAGATTGTTTTTGTTTCAACGTGTTTTAATGCAAGTAATTCACATTTTAATATCTCGATACCGATTTTAATAATTTAATCGGGACAAATGCAGAGAGTATTATACGGTTGGGCGCGCTCGACTGTACTTTTCTTTCTTGTTTTTATATTTGCTGATCAAAATATATAAATCCAAGGCACCGTCTTGACTAAACTGTAAATCTTGACCGGTTAAATTGGTTTCAACATATTGAGAATTCGAAATTTTTATACCCGTTACTCGTAAAGTAACTTTGGTCCCTTCATGATCAGAATCACAAAAGGATCTCAGAGACTACGAGAGCTAGATAGGCCCGAGAGATTGCAAATGAAGGATAAAATACCCAAGTAGTACAGTACGTTAAGCTACCTAAACCAAATTTACACGGGTAGTACATTCTAAGGAAGAACATATACTGACCAAGATGCTGACAACCATTCAAAAATTCACTCCAAATATGAATTAGTAAGAACAACTATTGAGTTTATTAAGTTATCTTAGATAAACTCGCACATGATACAAATGATAAGAATACAAATATACTGCCATTGTTTGAATCAAATCGGACTACCATATCGTATACCTGCCATAGGAACAATTGGTCGAAAATATGCTCTAAAGATAAATTTGTATGAAAATTTTCTGTCTTTAACAAGGTATCTTATCCATCCACCTGAACGATTGCACTGATATTATTATTATACCCCATTGTGAATAGCATATTTAAGCTAATAACAAGTCTCCTAAAGTTGCGAGGCGACAATTGCTTTCTTGTTTATATTTGCTCAGTTGATAATACAATATTTATTAAATGTTTTCTCGACATATTAGAACGATTCGAGTAAAATTAGGTAGAGATAGTGATATTAGATAGAGTCCCTGGAAGTTCCGTACATTAGACCATTGACGCGTTGCAGTTAATCACGATTATCTCGAAACTCTATTTTGAAATCTGTCATGAAAAGTTATGACATATCACACATAACACTTCTACATGATATAATCGCGTACTCGGACGATGGATATTTTTATACCCGTTACTCGTAGAGTAAAAGGGTATATTGTAATCGTTGGAATGTATGTAACAGGCAGAAGGAGACGTGGCAGACCCCATAAAGTACATATATTCTTGATCAGCATCAATAGCCGAGTCGATATAGCCATGTCTGTCTGTCCGTCCGTCTGTATGAACAAAAGGATCTCAAAGACTATAACAGCTAGAAACATGATAGGGCTCGCAAATGAAAGGTACAATACCCAAGCAGTACAAGTTTGTTTTTGTTTTTGACACGCCCACTTTAGGGCGTTCTATCTTCATATAAAGGTAAATGTACAGGTAAAACTAGAATGTTTTAGTACAGAAAACTTTTTTGTTAGCTATGCTATCTGAACCAAATTTACACGGAAAGTACAAGTACTGGCCAAATCGGACAACTATATCGTATAGCTCCCATAGGGCCGATCGGTCAAAAATACGTTCCAAATATGATTAAGTATGAAAAACTATATATACTGACCAAGTTTGATCCAAATCGGACTACTATATCGTATAGCTTCCATAGGGCCGATCGGTCAAAAATACGCTCCAAATATGAATTAGTATAAAAAACTTTTGCGTTAACTAAGCTATATTAAACAAACTCACACTGAATACATCTGCCAATAATATATACATACTGGCCAAGTTTGATTCAAATCGGACTACTATATCGTATAGCTCCAATAGGAACGATCGGTCGAAAATATGCTCTAAACATGAATTTGCATGAAAATGTTCTGTGTTTGCCAAGTTATTATATCCATCACCATTGTTAATAACAAATTGAAACTGAGTAACGGGTATCCTAAAGTCGCGGGGCGACTATAGCTTTCTTTCTTGTTTTCCATTCGGATATGGTGAGGCGACTTGTTCCAATCCTTTCAAAGTATATTTCAGGATTGTACCAAATTGCGTAATATTTACCGACTTCGCAAGTGCTAGCGGTAGTAAAATGAGCATTATCATTACTGTTGTGATTAGTGATGGTAGTTCGGATGTCTTGCGCCTTTTAGAAACAGTATTACTGGTGGGAGTGGAGTCTTATTCTGGTTGTGATGCATGCTTTTGAGGTAACTCAGCTGTGATTGCGTCTTCTGGTAGCAGTGGGCACAGTTTGAGTATTTCTCTCTATATGATACCTCTTTGACTATTGATGTCTGCTCATCTCACTAGGGTGTGTGGTCCATAGTATACCTTGATGACCTTATCCATTTGCCAGTGCACACTTGGTACGCTATCTTCCTTGATGAGTACCAGTGTTCCTTCCTTGACATTGGGCAGAGGTAAATGCCATTTATGTCGCCTTTGTATTCTTCTTAAATATTCCGAAGACCATGTGGTCCAAATATTGTGTCGGAGTTTTGACGAATGCTCCCATTGTTGACGAATTGTGATATTTGTTGGTTCACAGCGAACTTGGCTTACCAAACGCTCACCGATTAGAATGTCTCCTGGTGTGATCGCTTTAGATCGTTGGGATCCGATGAATGTGGTTAGTGGCCGCGATTACTGTGTTAAATCGAACGTGAGTGATACTGTTTCCAAATTTCTTTTTAAAATGTTTTTTTGCTGATTTGACTGCCGCTTCCCATGAGCCTCCGAAGTGAGGAGCACGTGGTTTAATAAAACTGAAATCTTGCAGCTCTCACTGGTATCAATATTAGCCTTTATGGATAAGATTGCTTCGTTAAGTTCCTTCAACTGATTGCCCAGTAGTCATTGGCAAAACAATTCATGCAGATTTTCTTCTTTTGCATCCATTCCAATCTTGCGTTGACCTTTTGGGATTTGAATTTTACACAGGCATAAAGATTAAGGCCACCTTGGCTGAACGGACACGTGTGTGTTCTGTTTGTTGATGTTTGTGCACATGTTCAATGTTGCTCCTTTGTGTGTGCTGTCTTGCCTCCAATGGCTTCCAAAGCTAAAAATCGGTCTCGTTGGAGCTCTTTGATATTTTTTAGTGATTGCTCATATAGGGTGTGATTCAACCGATATAGCTGTTTTGTTAAAATAACAAAAAGAATTGGGTCCCAGTTTTCCGTTGTGCCACCTATATTTCTAAGGGCAGCCAAACTTTCATGAATGTTATTGTAAAAGTTTTTAATTTACTCTCCGTCATTCGAAATGCTTGTTTGATCTAACAATTTCTGCAATATTGTGTACAAAAGATTCGTTTATTTTTAAAACGTTGTTGCAACATTGTCCAGGCAGTCTCATAATTCGATTTTTTTAATTAATCTTTCTGCTTCTCTATAAAGATTGGCCTTCAAATATCACATCTATTAAATTGTGGGTAATGTAGTTTAATGAATCATTTTTAAAAAAAAAGTCAGGGAATTGTTGCCATTTTAAATAATCTCCATCAAATTTGGGTATAGCAACTTTCAGCTTGAATTCTTAAGACAGCTGTTTCTGCTCTTGTTGAATTGTCTAAACTATAGACCAAATCTATAAGATTCTCAAACTCCCTATAAATCTCAAATTGAATTGAAGTAATCTGATTCCTGAAGTTCTCTATAACTTGAGTATGAGAAATGAGCGAGATCTGAGTTATTATTCTAAACAATGAACTCAGCATAGCATTTTGTTGCCGCACGAGAGCTCAATGCGACTGGTATCATTCAAATTTGCGATGAATTCTCTCATGCACTTTTCAACTAACAGGTCGGCTGAAAAGTCCTCGGGCTGACCTATAGATGGCGACACTATAAATTAATATGTGGCAACCCAGTCAAGCACCTAGTTTTCAACACTGGTTGTTGTAACCAGATCAAATCATCGCAGCCAACTTCATTACGACGCGCCGACTAAAAACCAACACATGATCTAAATATAATCCCATATTGAATATTATTATAAATACATAAGCATCCCTAAATAATAAGCACGCTAAAGTGGTCACCCCGAATTCAAAATCACAATTACGATTTACGTTCAAAAAATTTTTTGGCCAGTAGCGCTGAAGAAACTTTTTACGACGCCGGCAACATGCAGGCGACGGATGATGACCTATTAGATCAATTCCAGGAATTGAAACAACAAATTGACCAACTGCAATCATTAAGCCAACCAACAGGATTCACATCGCAACATCCGAAACTCCGCATTCCGGAATTCAACAAAACGGATCCTCAGCTTTGGTTTGCACAGTTGGAAAGATTATTCCACCTCCACAATGTCATCGCTGATGAGCACAAATTCGATTTAATTTCGATAAACTTGGAGGAAGATGTTATTGCGAAAGTTCACGATCTCATCGCACAGCCACCTCTAACAGACAAGTACGACACAATCAAAAGACGTCTCATCGACAAATTTGCAGAATCGGCTGATTCAAAACTACGAAGAATATTGTGATGAAGTTCTTCGGTCTTTGTTTTTGCTTGAGCTTCCGACAGAAATTCGACCACTCATTTCTGTGTGGGACGAAACCAACCTAGAAAAATAAGCAAAGATGGCCGATACAATGCTTGACGCTCAGGACTCTAGTGTAATGTCAACTTAGCCGGGTCAGCAAGAACAACATGTGAAATCCATGAGTGGAAAAACACCAAGTATATCTGAGGTTGCAACCATTTTGCGAGCGCTTTCTACAAAAGTCGACAAGTTACAAGAGGAGCTGCACAATTCGAAGCAAACAAAGCAGGCACGCCAAGCTACAAATGATCGAAATAACTCCAATCAAACCACAATGTGTTTCTACCACAAAAAATTTGGAAACAACGCGCGCAAGGGCCAGCCAACATGCCCTCGTTACCAGCAAGCGTCAAACTAGAGATGCTGCCGTCAAGTCAGCTGGTAAACGGCAGTACATCCACTACCGGCATATCAAAAACGCAAACCCACATTTCACAAATATTACCGGACCAACGTCTGCACATAAAGGATCGACTCTCGGATCAGCTGTTCCTCATTGACTCTGGTTCAGTCGTATCTGTAATACCTTGCAGAATGGTACCACATTTGAATAACAACGGCAGACTGTATCTGTATGCCGCCAATCAAACACCCATTAAAACATATGGAAACTTCACCCTCAAACTTGACCTAGGTCTGCAACGCACGTTCACCTGGTCATTTACAGTTGCCGACGTTCTAACACCCTTAATTGGTGCAGATTTCTTCGCAACAAATCAACTCCTTATTGATGTCGGTCAGCAACGCTTACTTGAAGCTTCAAAACCAACGCATTTCGATTCACGAAGTCTATCTCCAAACGCTTCTACATCGCTAGAGTATACATCGGTTAACACCGTGGAAAAATTACACAATCCATGTTCACCGGAGGGAACTCATGTCCACTCTGTCTGCCACTTCATCGAAACTTGAGGTGCACCTGTAGCTGAACGACCAAGGCGATTGGCGGGCGACAAACTAGCGTCAGCCAAAGCACAATTCAACATGCTCGTTTATAAAGGAATTGCTCGATATTCCAAAAGCCCATGGGCAAGTCCTCTGCACATGGTAGCAAAAAAGAATGGACAATGGCGCGCTTGTGGCGATTACCGCAAGCTAAACGCTGGGACAGTCCCGGACCGCTATCCAATTCCACACATCCAAGATTTTTCCGATCGTCTTTGTAACAAAAAAATCTTCACAACGTTGGATTTGGAGAAAGCGTACTATCAAATTCCAATGACACAGGAGGATATAGAGAAGACTGCAATCTGCACTCCATTCCGCTTAATTGAGTTCGTATTTATGCCGTTTGGTCTAAAAAACGCGACGCAGACTTTCCAACGATTTATCGACCAAATTTTCCGATGAGTGGACTACGTTTTTTGTTATGTTGACGACATCCTCATTATGTCCGATTCAGCAGAACAACACGATGTACACGTTCGCAATGTCCTCGGCACTTTACATAAACTCGGATTAAAGATCAACAAAGAGAAATGTCAGTTTTCCCAAGCTAAGGTGGAATTTCTTGGATACGCAGTCAACAGCAAGGGTATTAAACCTCCCATGGACCGAATAAATGCCATTCTGGACATTCCTCAACCCCAAACCATATGCGAATTACATCGATTTTTGGGAATACTCAACTATTATCGTCGTTGCATCCCGCATGCCTCACAAATACAAGCGCCTCTTAACGATTTGACGCGGAATATGAAGAAAAATGAAAAGCGGCCAATTGAGTGGACTTCTGCTGCTATAAAATCATTTGCTAAATGCAAGGAGAGTTTAGCAACGACAGCAATACTCGCGCATCCAGAACCAAATGCAGAACTCTGTTTGACGTGCGATGCATCAGACACGGCAATAGGAGCTGTACTGGAGCAGCACACTGACAACGGTTGGTATCCTTTAGGGTTTTATTCGAAAAAACTCACCAGCACCGAACGAAACTACAGAACTTATGATCGGGAGCTCCTGGCTATATACGTTGCCATAAAACACTTCAAACATTTGGTAAATGCAAGAGCTTTTGTTATTAAAACTGATCATAAGCCTCTTATATACGCATTTTCGCAACGGCTGGAGAAGGCATCACCTCGACAACTGCGTCATTTGAGTTTCATCTCCCAATATTCGACGACAATAGTACATCTGAGTGGAAACGAAAATGTGGTTGCTGATGCGTTTTCAAGGATCAATGCAATTTCAATGCCATCGTCGCTGACTTCAAAGACATTGAGGGATCTCAGACATCAGACAGAGAGTTGTCCGTGTTGTTGAGCGGAACAACGTCACTACAACTACAATCAATGGAACTCAACAAGGGAGTACACGTTTACTGCGACATTTCGACCGGCACAATACGACCGTATATTCCACAATCATTACGAGCCAGAGTTTTTTCAAATACTCACGGATTATCACACCCCAGCGGCAGATCCACGCTGAAACAAATTCGTCGCAAATATGTGTGGCCTTCAATGTGCAAGAATGTTTTGGCATGGTCAAGGAATTGCATTCCCTGCCAAAGGGCAAAAGTTCACAAACACAGCTCACTCTTGCCCGATAAACTAACAGTACCGGATCATCGTTTCGAGCATGTCCACCTGGACATTGTGATTATGCCACTTGTTGATGGATACAGTTATTGCTTTACAATGATCGGCCGTTTTTCCCGTTGGACTGAAGCAATTCCTATCCCAGACATGTCTGCAGAAACTGTTTGCAGAGCCTTGTGGAACTGTTGGATATCTCGTTTTGGTTGTCCCAAAATTATAACGACAGACCAGGGTACACAATTTGAGTCTGCGCTTTTCAAATCGTTGGCGAATTTGGTTGGAAGTGAGCACATCCACACGACACCTTACCATCCGCAGTCAAATGGAATAATTGAACGCTGGCATAGATCGCTAAAAGCTGCATTGATGTGTGACCCTGAAACAACTTGGCTGAAATTGCTTCCAACTGCGCTTCTTGGTCTACGAACCTGTATCAAGGAAGCCTTACGAGCTTCAGCTGCGGAGATGCTTTACGGATGCACGCTCCATCCACCCAACGAGTATTTTCCTGATCTGGACTCACCTGCAAGACCCGCTGAATTTGTTAGCGAATTTCGAACAAGCATGCAAGCGCTAAGGCCAATTTCAACAGCGCATCACATCAAACCGAAACTCTTCAAACACAAGCATATAAATGATTGTGAATATGTATTTGTTCGAGAGGATGCAGTCAAACGACTGTTGGAACCGCCTTACACAGGACCATTCAAAGTCATCGACAAGTCGTCAGACACATCCATATCAATTGACTGACTAAAGCCAGCTTTTATAGAAGATGATAGCTCAGAAGAAGGACTGAATATTTGTTTTCGTTCAGTCGAATCCTTGTTTCAGTTCCTAATGAATTCGCCAATTTTGTATCTGGTCGCCAATTTTGCCTTGATCGTCTCCAAACTTGCGTTGGTATCCATGATGTTACAAGTTCCTTGTCTTAGTGTATAGACCCGTTGGAGGATATTTGATTTGCTTAAATCTGGATATGCCTCTACTCACACCCTTGAAGTGGTCCATATACACTAAAATACACTTGTTTATTTTCCAAGAACCTTTGTTCAAATACAATGGTCAAGCGTACTCCTGGTTAATCCAATGTAAACGATTGACGATAAGGTGGTTAAAAACAATTTAACCAAAATATTTGTAATCCAAATTGTGGTAATTCTAAAATCCGGTCGTAATTTTGTAATCTTAACTTGTTACCCAGTGTAACACGTTTATTAAGGATTAGCGTAAAATACTTAAACAGTTCTATGAGTTTGCACCAATAATCTCGTAAATTGCTCCAGAAAAAGAGTTGCTAGTAATGGCTGGTGTAGATTTTGTCAATTCTAAAGTTCGTCTATCTAAAATTCGTAGTCTTCAATTCGTCCTTGTCTCTTCTGACTCTTACCACCGGTGGGGAAAATTAGATTTGACTGAGTATTCAAAACAGTCGGGGTCACCAAAATGTTTACTTGTCAGTGCGTTTTCTGTTCTTACACTTGAGTAAGATTAAAGGGTTTTAAATACCTAGCAGTTTGAGCCAGTTATTCGGATGAGTATCAGAATGTTTAGAGAGTGTATTGCACGCTAAGAATGTTACTTAATTAAAGCTCCCGGCTCTCGTAGAGTAAAAGGGTATATTGTAATCGTATGTAACAGTCAGAAGGAGGCGTGGCAGACCCCATAAAGTGTATATATTCTTGATCAGCATCAATAGCCGAGTCGATATAGCCATGTCCGTCCGTCCGTGCGTCTGTCTGTATGAACAAAAGGATCTCAGAGACTATAAGAGCTAGAATGGTGAAAGAGGTCACAAATGAAAGGTACAATACCCAAGCAGTACAAGTTTTTTTTTGTTTTTTGATACGCCCAATTTAGGGCGTTCTATCTTCATATAAAGGTAAATGTACAGGTAAAACTAGCAGGTTTTAGTATAGAAAACTTTATAAATTTTACAAGAATAGTACTTGTCTAGGAAGTTCACTGACCAATTTTGGTCCAAATCGAACAACTATCGTATAGCTCCCACAGGGCCGATCGGTCAAAAATACGCTCCAAATATGAAATAGTATAAAAAGTATAAAAAGAAAGGCTACATTCGACCGAGCCGACTATAAAAGACCCCGTACTCTCATAGTAGAGCACATTTGTATTCAATTTGAATTGAAATTAAAAAAAAATAATTTAACAATTCGCATTGCCAGCATTCGAACCTACAACCTCAGACAAACTCTATCAGTTGCACCACGGGCCACTTTCAAGAATTCTCCGAATATCAGCATTTACATATTATTCATACAAACACACATTCGTTTGAAATAATATGTATGCATGCAGTTAAATAACAAACTTTCTAACGCAGTAGCTCTTTTGTTAAAGGTAGTATTTTGATGCCACTTTCAAAATAGTTTGATTTTATATGTCTCTATACTTATGTTGAATTACAACACCCTACTATATGAATAAATGCCTTAAACATGGCATTAAAGCGCAATAGTTTGGTTAACTCTAATGAAACAAGTAGGAAAGGCTACAGTCGATCGAGCCGACTGTAAAAGACCCCGTACTCCCATAGAAGTGCGCAATTGTATTCAATTTAAATTCAAATTTTCGAATGAAATTTAAAAATTTTAATTTTATATGTACATTTTGAATTGAAATTTAAAAAAAATTAAATTAACAATTCGCATTGCCGCAACTCTATCAGTTGCACCACGCGCCACTTTCAAGAATTCTCCGATAATCAGCATTTACATATTATTCATACAAATACACATTCGTTTGAAATTATCTGTATGCATGTATGTATGTATGTGTGTATTCGACGCGGCCAGCGTCTGCCGGCAGCGCTGTCGAGACACAAGCATCGAAAACGTTCGAACATGTGTTTGTATGTTTCTGTCTCGCTCTCGCGCGTAAGTGATATTGCAGTTAAATAACAAACTTTGTAACGCAGTAGCTCTTTTGTTAAAAGTAGTATGTTTATGCCACTTTCAGAATAGTTTGATTTTATATGTCTCTATACGAATGTTGAATTACAACACTCTACTATATGAATAAATGCCTTAAAAACGGCAGTAAAGCGTAAAAGTTTTTTAGCTGATGTGGGGAAAAGGGGCGTGGCAGCTCAAAATTTTTAATGCCATTGCATTAAGGGTGTCACTAGCAACCTGTTTACCAGAAATGGTGTTCCTAAGTGCCATAGTTACTGAGTTATTGGCCTAAAACTACATTTTTTTCGAGGTGTGTCTGGTTTTTTGCTCATTGCGGGGGCGGTAAGGGGCGTGGCAACAATTTGAAATAAACTTGATCTGCTCACGAAGATAACGGACTTTCCTTCCAAATTTGGTGTCTCTAGCTTTTGTAGTTTAAAAGATCCAGGTGTTCATACGGACGGACGGACGGGCAGAAGGAGGCGTGGCAGACCCCATAAAGTATATATATTCTTGATCAGCATCACAAGCCGAGTCGATATAGCCATGTCCGTCTGTCCGTCTGTCTGTCTGTCTGTCTGTCTGTCCGTCCGTATGAACAAACAGATTTCAGAGATGGGAAGAGCTACAAGTTCAAGCTTGGTGTCAAACGATCACATATTTAGTCAGTCAATACAAGAATCTTTTTTTTTTTCGATGCCACACCCCATTCGCTCACAATGAGCAAAAAACTGGACACACCTCGGAAAAAATTGGTGTTTTCGGCAAATATCTCAGTAACTATGGCACCTAGGTTCACCAATTCTGGTACGGGAGGTTCCTAGCGACACCATAGTTGCGTTGCCATCTAAAATTTTGGACTGCCACGCCCACTTTTCCTACATTTGATAAAAAATTCTGGAACCTTCAATGCCGTTTTTGGCGAACTTGTTCTTATCGTACAGTATTGTAGTATTTATAATTCTTGTGGAGACTAACTATATTAAACTATCCTGAAAGGCGCATTAACATCGGACTATAAACAAGAAAACTAGAAGCGTTCCAATATTGATAATTGAACGCAATATCAACCCATAGGTGCAAGCGAGATAGAAACACACAAGCACATGTTCGAACGTTTTCGCTGCCTGTGTGTCGGCAGCGCTGCCCGCGGTCGCTGGCTGCGCCGACTACACACATACATACATACATATTTGCAACATATACATATTGCCAAACGTATGTGTATTCGAATACAAACAAACAGATGAGTGTTTGATTATGCTTAGATTGTTTTTGTTTCAACGTGTTTTAATGCAAGTAATTTACATTGTAATATCTCGATACCGATTTTAATAATTTAATCGGGACAAATGCAGAGAGTATTATACGGTCGGGCGCGCTCGACTGTACTTTTCTTTTTTGTTTGATTTTTAATTGTGAAGAAGCGGTATTTAGCTTGTTTCTTCGGGTACCAAATATCATAGGGACCTGCAAAGTAAACCGTGTTTAATAGTACAGAATCTAAAATTTGGAGATTCTCACCTATTCGATGTCATCGTGACACATGTGTTTTTTTATTTTAGGACGTTTTGTTAAGTGCCGATCTTGAACGCAACAGGAGAAAGTTGCCCGATTCAACATTTGAGGCAAAAAATGCAGTTCTCGGATTTGTGTTTGGTGTAAGTAGATGCACAACATAACCTCACAGTATTAGTAGCTTAATGTAATCACAATATTAAAATTCATATATGTATATATTCATTGCAGAAAATCGACAACTTTTTGGATACAAAGATACGCGTGATTGAACAACTTGATCAATCTAATATAGAGAAAAATAAGCAATGGGATATTAAAACACCTGTACCAGTAAAGGACTTTCAGACTCTAATTACTGCAGTAGTTTCTCCAAAAATACGCTCGATTGGCAATATTGCTAATGACCTGACCACGGGTGTACTTACCACAATTACTGCTTTCAGTGGATCTTCTTCGAGTAATGGAAATGCCAATGCCGGCCTGGGAAATGTGGTGTCCAAGTTTTTAAGCTTCTCGGGACCTATACTTCAGGGTTCTTCTGGTGGTTTAAATGGCAGCATTGCAGGTGCTACCACTCCAGTGCCGGACTCGGATGAAGCAGGCTATTAAGCTCACTATCAGATGTTAATATATCTGTTGTTGCCTGATGTCTACGATTTTGTTGTTTTCAATGTTTATTTATAAGTGGTTAATTTTAATATTAAAATTCTTATTGTATTCATGAATTGTAAATATAGACATTTATTCGTCTAAAACCTACGACTAAATACGATTTATTGTATTTATATGATAAATAATTTAATTTTTTACCAAAAACAGTACATATGTATATTGATATAAAGCTTTTCCCAACAATGGACGGTACCACCAATTGTTCTAATAAGATCATATATACTGCAGTAACTTACTATTCAAACCAATTCCAATTTCTTTGACTGGGTATTAGAAAACAGAAACTTTAAGCATTAAGCATATAAATGCTATTTATTGATGGATATAATTTTTCGACATCGAAATGGTTTTGTACAGTTCAAAGCAATACCTGCTTTGTATACGAAAACCTTGAAAAATATGCGTACATTTATCACAAATGTTATATGTTATAAATGTTATTACAAGATATATGAATACTTTGCCTTTTCCTTTGTGAAATAAAATGACAGCAAAATGAACAATCAATTTAAGAGTAATACGGATATGCTTTTTATAACCATTACTGTTTTTCAAAAAAATCTGGTTTTGATGATCTTAAAACTAATTTATTTCTAATTTCTCACGTTTAACTATACTTCTATAGACAAATCACAGAGCTTCCGTTGAGTACAAAAATCTAACGGATACGCCGGAATTGGATCGAAGTAACGTGTCACTTGAACTTCCGGACGAGCTTTTCACCAAAACATTTAGAACGGTTACGCAAGTTTCAAAAGCGCTTAGTAGCTTAATAATGGTAAATATATTTAAATATCGTAAAATTCAAATAAAAACAAGAAAGAAAAGTACAGTCGAGCACGCCCGACCGTATAATACTCTCTGCATTTGTCCCGATTAAATCATTAAAATCGGTATCCAGATATAACAATGTAAATTACTTGCATTAAAACACGTTGAAACAAAAACAATCCAAACATAATCAAACACACATCTGTTTGTTTGTATTCGAATACACATACGTTTGACAATATGTATATGATGCAAATATTTATGTATGCATGTGTGTATTCGGCGCAGCCAGCGACCGCAGGCAGCGCTGCCGACACACAGGCAGCGAAAACGTTCGAACATGTGCTTGTGTGTTTCTATCTCGCTTGCACCTATGGGTTGATATTGCGTTCAATTATCAATATTGTAACGCTTCTAGTTTTCTTGTTTATAGTCCGATTTTAATGCGCCTTTTAGTTTAGTTTAATATAGTTAGTCTCCACACGAATTATATAATTACAATACTGTACGATACGAACAAGTTCGCCAAAAACGGCATTGAAGGTTCCAGACTTTTTTATCAAATGTGGGAAAAGTGGGCGTGGCAGTCAAAAATTTTAAATGGCAATGCAACTATGCCGTCGCTAGGAACCTCCCGTTTCAGAATTGGTGATCCTAGGTGCCATAGTTACTGAGATATTTTCCGAAAACACCAATTTTTTCCGAGGTGTGTCCAGTTTTTTGCTTATTGTGGGCGAATGGGGCGTGGCACCGAAAAAAAAAGGATTCTTGTATTGACTGACTAAATATGTGATCGTTTGACACCAAGCTCGAACTTGTAGCTCTTACCATCTCTGAAATCTGTTTGTTCATACGGACAGACGGTCAGACGGACAGACAGACGGACATGGCTATATCGACTCGACTTGTGATGCTGATCAAGAATATATATACTTTATGGGGTCTGCCACGCCTCCTTCTGCCTGTTACATACTTTTGCACAAACCCAATATACTCTTGCAGAGAGTATAATTATATATTAGCCAGCCATTTGAACTGGGATTTGAAAAGTACCCAGTTTGTTTTCTTTTTATTGCGGTAGGGGATGTGTTTTGGTACCGTAAGTTAGATAACTATTTGGATATATTAATTGTCGGAGAGAAAGTGTTCCTCCAGCACTTTCCAAGATACAAGACAGGATTCAAGGGAGTTGGATAAAAGGGTCATTTCCAAAACTTCTTGTCTATTTTGTTTCAGAAATTGGCATATCTTAACCTGCTATAATGCGGGTGCGTCCTTTACCTGGTCAGTCAGCTGCATACAGCTTGAAGATGGAGGTCCTCAAGCCAAAGATTCAGCCTTTAGAGACCAATGGCTCTTGGATGAGGACCACGTCTGCTATCCCTTGTATTGACAGTGGTGGAGGTTTATCTGCAGGATGTTTAGGGACATCCTGAGATTTCGCTTCCACCACTATAACGTCAGTTGTTACATATAATATTGGTCGGCACGGCTAGCATCTGCGGGCAGCGCGTCCGCTACACAGGCAGCGAAAACGATCGAACACATATTTGTATGTTTTTGTCAAGCTTGCACACATGCTTTGACATTGCGTTCAATTATCAATGATATCAGGATATTTTGATATAATTAGGTGTGTCTAGTTATTGGTTTATTGTAGGAAATGGGGCGTGGCATTGAAAAAAAAGATTTTTGTATTAACTGACTAAATATATGGTCGACTGATGCAAAGTCTGAACTTGTAGCTCTCACCATCTCTGAAATCTGTTTGTTCATACGAAAAGACAAACGGTCAGATAGATATGGCTATAGCGTCTTGGCTTGTGATGCTGATAAAGAAAATATATTTACCTTATGGGGTCTCCCACGCCTTCTTCTGCCTGTTACATAGTTTTGCACGAACCCAATAATATGTATAAAAAGACTATTGTATTGAGTAACAATAAGGAGTCGATACCGACAAAGTACAAACTTGCAGCCCTTACCATCTCTTTTTAAAAATTTGTTTGCTCATAGTGGCAGACGGACATTGCTCTATCGACTCGGCTGTCGACCGTCTGTCCGTCCGTATGAACTAACAGATTTCTCAAATTATAAGAGCTACAAGTTAGAAGTTTGTCAGTATCGACTCCATATTTAGTCAGTATATATAAGAATTTTTTTTTTATTTTTGATTCCAAATTTCAGTCCCTCATCACATACCCACAACGTCCGCTCCTTCCCTAATAAATTTTTCATCCCCATCACCAAATATAATTGTTAGTGGTGATGACAACTTTATTTTACCCACAGAAGTTGTCCCCACGTTTCCCGAAGTAATAGTTTCTGATTCGCTAAGTGTCAATACTGCTGCAGTTGACGAATCTAGCAATGAGTCTACCAGAGTTGTCAAGGCTTTTATTCAGGCTAAATCAGAAGCCAACATTACGGTGGAAAAATGTAAGTTCTCCTATCATCGGGAAAATTTCTGGTTTAAAGTAAGTGTTCCTGCCAAATATTTTAGTACAATTTGTTGTAAAGAATTTTGGCTGGATCATTTAATAAAAAAGGAGTATACAGCTAAGAAAAAAATCGGACTCCGGTTGCACTACCTTCTAACCCTGTCCGGCCTCTGATTCCGGAAAAAACTAACTTCCTCTCTCGTTTGCCTATCAAAATGTAAGAGGTCTTCGTAGTAAGCTTAGCAATATGTATTTAAATAGTCTTTCTTTTCCATTTCATGTTGTGGCCTTTACTGAAACATGGTTAAGGCCCGATATTCTTGACTCTGAAAACTTTTTCAATAAATTCGCTATCTACAGAAAAGATCGTACATCTCGCCGAGGCGGTGGTGTGCTTATTGCCGTCGATGTTAACTTATCCTCAGAAGAAGTAACAATCGATGGCTCTTTGGATATTGAATTTTTTGCTATTAAGTTATGCCTAAATAACATTAGAGCCTGTTTGGTTTACCCGTGAGTTAACATTGCTTAAAAATAGAAAGTCTAAATTATATAAGAGATTCAGGGAAACTGGCTCTTCCTTGTATCTTTCGCGATATCTGATTGCTCGATCTGATTTCTATGTTTTGAATGACCGTTGTTATAAGGAATACCTTACTAACTGTGGGCAACAGTTCCGAAGTAATCCGAAACGGTTTTATAACTTCATTAATTCAAAGCGTAAATCATCAACGCTTCCATCTAGTGTGGTCTTAGAAAGAGAATCTGCTAATTCGGATAAGGCTATCGCCGACCTTTTTGTCCATTTTGTTCAAACGACTTAAAGTATGCACGAGTATACATGTGACTCACCCTACAATTATCATTTAAATTCCTTCAATTGTAATTTTACACCAGTCATCACCGAAAGTTCGCTTTTATGTAATTTAAAGGCTACTAAATCTGTTTTTTCACCTGGTCCAGATGGAGTCCCTGGCTGTGTGCTAAAAAATTGTGCTGACGGCCTTTTAAAGCCCCTGTATAAACCATTTACATTGTCCGCTGAATCATACTCTTTCCCTAATGTTTGGAAATCATCTTACATCATTCCTCTTCTCAAAAAAGGAAACAAATCCGATGTTTGCAACTATCGGGGTATTTCGAAGTTGCCTGCTATTCCAAAGGCTTTTGAGAAATTAATAACTTCGCAATTGCAACAATTCTGTAGATCCATGATTTCACCCTGCCAGCATGGGCTTGTGAAATATAGATCCACTCCCACTAACCTGTTAGAATTTACATTATTTGCACTAAAGGGCTTTGAGAGAAAATTGCAAACTGACGTCATTTACACAGACTTCAGCAAGGCTTTCGGCTCCGTTAATCACACTCTATTAATAAATAAGCTCAATCTTTTGGGTTTTTCTCATTAATTTCAAATTACTTAAGTTCTAGAATACAACAGGTTTATTTTAAAGACACTTTGTCTAAATCTGTTCAAGTTACTTCGGGTGTTCCACAAGGAAGTCATCTCGGTCCCTTGTTATTTATATTGTTCATAAATGATCTGCCATCTGCGATCAGTTACTCTCTTGTGCTCATGTATGCCGACGACTTAAAACTCTGTGTTTCGTCTGCTGAGTCTCTTCTTGGGACCAGATTACAATCTGACCAGTGTAGTTTTCAAACCTAGCGTCAAGATAATTTATTAAATCTTAACTTTAGTAAGTGTAACATAATGTCATTCAGTAGGCGTCTCCCCTTTCTAAACAATTACATTCTTAATGGCAACTCTCTTAAAAGAATTGAGTTGGTCACTGATTTGGGTATCCTTATGGATCCCAAGCTCAAGTTTGATAAGCATGTATTGTCAATTACTAATCATGCTTTTAGTGTTCTGGGCTTCATAAAGCACTGGTCGAAAAAATTTAACGATCCCTATTTAACAAAAACACTTTTTACTGCTTTGGTACGGCCTATTCTTGAATATGGATCTCGTATTGGGCACCCCAATATAGGATTCATCAGTATAGAATAGAATCTGTACAAAAACAATTTCTTCTTTTTGCACTAAGGGCTCTCAACTGGAATACTAACATACGCTTACCATCCTATCGTAGTAGACTTTTACTAACTAATCTTCCTTCATTGTCTAATCGTAGGATAGTGTAATTTTCTTACACAAACTAAGATCGTCTTTTTAGACGTATGTAGAGGGTCTATTAGGTTTGTCAGAAGCGAAATGTGTGTAACAGGCAGAAGGAGGCGTAAGCGACCCCATAAAGTATATATTCTTGATCAGCATCAACAGCCGAGTCGATAGAGCAATGTCCGTCCGTCCGTACGTATGAACACCTGGATCTTTTAAACTACAAAAGCTAGAGACACCAAATTTAGAATGAAAGTCCGTTATCTTCGTGAGCAGATCATGTTTATTTTTGAAATCGTTGCCACGCCCACGACCAGACACACCTCGAAAAAATTTTTGTTTTAGGCGAATATCTCAGTAACTATGGTACTTAGGAACACCATTTCTTGTATGAAGGTTCCTAGAGACAGCCTTAATGCAATGCCATTTTTTTTGCATTTTGAGCTGCCACGCCCCCTTTTCTCATAAGAACTAAAAAACTTTTAAATTTCAATGCCGCTTTTTAAGACATTTATTCATATAGTAGAGTGTTGTAATTCAACATTCGTATAGAGACATATAAAATCAAACTATTCTGAAAGTGGCATCAACATACTACCTTTAACAAAAGAGCTACTGCGTTACAAAGTTTGTTATTTAACTGCAATATCACTTACGCGCGAGAGCGAGACAGAAACATACAAACACATGATCGAACGTTCTCGATGCTTGTGCGGCGCCAGCGCTGCCCGCAGATGCTGGCCTCGCCAAATACAAGCATACATACAAATACATACATTTATACATACATATAATTTCAAACGTATGTGTATTTGCATACAAGCAAACATGTGAATGTTTGATTATAATTGGTTTTTTTTGTGTTTTAACGTGTTCTAATACAAGTACTATCCATTATAATACCTGAATACCGATTTAATTAATTTAATCGGGAATAAAAACAGGTTGTATTATAAAGGCGGGGGTGCTTAAATGAACTTTTCTTTCTTGTAAGGGCGGATGTACTTACATATATTTATATTAAATTATTGTCACTCCCCTTACCGACCCTGCAAATTGTAAAAACTACTACATTTATTTTTCTTATATAAGAAAAATTTATAACATATAAATGCAGATAATCGGGAATTTCTTTAAAGTGGGGCGTGGTGCAAGTGGTAGAGTTGCAGTACATAATGGACCATGAGAATCGTTAATATGACTTTTTTAAATATTAATTCCAAATGTAAATGTAAACTTTTAAATTTTTTTAAATTTAAATTTTTTAAATTTCGTTTTAATATTGTAATTTAAATTAAATATAAATGCGCACTACTATGGGAGTACGGGGTCTTTTACAGTCGGCTCAATCGACTGTAGCCTTTCTTACTTGTTATACTCTCTGCAAGAGTATATTGGGTTTGTGCAAAAGTATGTAACAGGCAGAAGGAGTCGTGGCAGACCCCATAAAGTATATATATTCTTGATCAGCGTCACAAGCCGAGTCGATATAGCCATGTCCGTCTGTCCGTCTGTCTGTCTGTCCGTATGAACAAACAGATTTCAGAGATGGTAGGAGCTACAAGTTCGAGCTTGGTGTCAAACGATCAGATATTTAGTCGGTCAATACAAGAATCTTTTTTTTTTTCGATGCCACGCCCCATTCGCCCACAATAAGCAAAAAACTGGACACACCTCGGAAAAAATTGGTGTTTTCGGCAAATATCTCAGTAACTATGGCACCTAGGATCACCAATTCTGGAACGGAAGGTTCGTAGCGATGGCATAGTTACATTGCCATTTAAAATTTTGGACTGCCACGCCTACTTTTCCCATAATTGATAAAATAGATTTCAAACTTCAATGCCGTTTTTAGCGAACTTGTTCGTATCGTACAGTATTGTAGTTTATAATTCGTGTGGAGACTAACTATATTAAACTATAATGAAAGGCGCATTAAAATCGGACTATAAACAAGAAAACTATAAGCGTTACAATATTGATAATTGAACGCAATATCAACCCATAGGTGCAAGCGAGATAGAAACACACAAGCACATGTTCGAACGTTTTCGCTGCTTGTGTGGCGGCAGCGCTGCCCGCTGAAGCTGGCTGCGCCGAATACACACATACATACATACATATTTGCAACATATACATATTGCCAAACGTATGTGTATTCGAATACAAACAAACAGATGTGTGTTGGATTATACTTAGATTGTTTTTGTTTCAACGTGTTTTAATGCAAGTAATTCACATTGTAATATCTCGATACCGATTTTAATAATTTAATCGGGACAAATGCAGAGAGTATTATACGGTCGGGCGCGCTCGACTGTACTTTTCTTTCTTGTTTTTATTTTCTCAAGTATAGTGTTTAATTTTTTTGATAGAATTCAGCACGTCGATACGCACGTTTTGTTCAATTTTTTAAACCGGTTTTTGGCGATGCGTTGGTGGTCCAGGATTATAGAAATACGTCCAATGCAACCACGTGACGAACTACAAGCTTTGATGCCTCTGACATACGGATTGAAGATTAGACCTGGAATAATTTATGATATAGAAATCAAGCTATATTATTCTTATGTTTCATTAAGCTGATACAAATAACCGACAAAAATATCTGTTTTTCCTTTAATAGATTTAATTTAATTATTAATTCGATGACTTTTGCATACTTATATATTTAAATAAAACACTACTTTTTAGATACATATGTTATATTGCTTTAATATTTGGTCCAATAATTTGTAAATTGGGTTGGATTTGACGGCAAATAATATTCTTATCAGTTCTTATTATCTGATGATGATATAAATTTATATGTTTATGTTTCTGCTGCGGCATCTTAAACCAGATTTAAGCGGTTCAGCGCTACGCACATTTAGTTATGTTATATGTTATCGTATGATCGGGAGTTGCTTACAATTATCTATTTATATGATAAATAGAGACATTTGTAATTATGGATAAAAAGTCATCAACTCGCTTCCTAGTGTTAAATTTGCAAAATGCATCTCTCCCAAAAAGCTGAAATGGATATGAAGATGGTTGGGATATAACTGTTTCGCGTCTCTGGCCGAAGAAGTAGAAATTAGTATAAACCATGTAAATGTATTACAAGCAACAAATTTTTTATCGGCATGGGGTAATCGAAAAAACGCCCTCCGAGCCACCAGCTATAGTTGTTCCAAACGTCTATAATCGGAACACTTTGGAACAGGCTCTTAATGTGTCGATTGTGGTGGCGATCACGCCTCCACTGACAATAGCTGCTCGGGCAGAATAGAAAAACTAAAGAAACTAAAGGCAAAGACAAGACTTTTGTTATGTTCTTGCAACCCTTTTAAACCCACAAAACATTTAAGCTTCTTCCTCACATAGCTTTATTCCATCCGCAGAAGTCAAAGGCTGTACGTCGTACGCAGATACTGCTCGATGGAATGAATTCCGCTATGCAGTCCAAGTCGGACATTTATTTACCATATGTACTAGGAGTTGGGAACAAGCTTCAGACGCTAGAGTCCATTATTCGTGAGATTAACTCCAGAATGAACCAACTGTTTAAACTTGTACATGAGACCTTCCATGAATTCATTCAAGTTCTTATTGCACGTTTGCGAAAATGACACCTCCAAACATAAATATCGGATTGTAGAACGCACATGAAATAGCTAGAGGCTCCGAAGAGCTACGTTTATTTCTTAGTGCACATAATGTAGATGCCATTCCTATCAGCTCAGAGGTAATAGCAGCGGTGGCGCCACCATTAGCCCCAGCCCCAGCCCGAATCCCCAATATCCAGTAATGTCAGACAAGTAGCAATCGTACAGATACTAACATCAAAAGGACCAGTCGCTTTAGCGGCAGTGTATGTTCCACCTAATGAGAGGTGGATAAAATCTGAATTTAAATCCGCATTCGCTTTGCTTGGCAACAAAAACATGCATAGTGGGGTAACCCAAGAGACTGTATAAGACGCAGAATCCCGCAGATAGTCGTTGCAAATGGTATATAAGCTACGGGAGATACGACTGGCTGCTTCTACAACTCGCGGTTCACTCCATCATTAGATTTCTTTGTGGCCAATGGGTAAGGTATGTCACGACTTAATGTGCAAACGTTTCACTGAGACTGCCCTTGTGTCACTCAAAACGGAAGTATCCTTGAACGTTCTTCATCTTATAGGTATCTTGGTGGCATCCTGGAAAGAAGTCTTACCTTCCCAAGGAATGTCACGTCTGGGTTGCTCACAGCCCATAACATGCTGTCTCTGGGCAACACGGTGAGAATATATAAAAAGGTTCCGTTCTTTATGATGATTATGGTGGAGAGATTACTTGTCTCTCATATCACTGGACTTGTGTCACAGCAATGCATAAACAATAATTTCAAAGTGTTTACGGCTTGTTGCCGGAGCAAAGTTTATTAAACGAGCTTTTCGCTACGTCGTAAGAACAAAACTAAACTAGAAACCACCAGCAAGCTGGGGTGTAATATAAACCAAAAATACTTAGTTGCTAAAGAATACAAAGCCACAAAATATATGAACTTAAAGCTACAAAACTACAGCCGGCAATCCGACTGGGCATAAGTGATAACGCTGATCTTGCAGCATATGGAACTGAACTTTCGCTGAAACGGCAACTTGAGCGTAACTGGTGGCTAACATTTTGCTTTTGTTTATTTTACACAACTACTCCCCCTCAGAAGTATGACCGTCCCCGTTCATCTTATAGTTGTCGACGATCGCCTGTATTTTTTGTGAAGCTCGTCTTCTTCTCGAATTCTGGTGGAGGAGAATGGAACTGCTGAGACTCAGGCTGAACGCAACTGCAGCAGGAAACCATGTTTTAGGCGAACCAGCCGATGTTACCTCTTCCTGAAATTCTTGGATGATATGTAGGTTGTGGTTGTTCATCCTTTGTATTAGTGGCATGCTCAGGACTGGGTCGTGGCCAATTATCTTCAATACCGGCGAAGCTGGTATGACCGGCGCCTTGTTTATGATTTCACGCCGGTTCACGTACCTTGTTCCATTTACGATAGCTACGCGCTCGAACATGATGAGGAAAGTACCGTTGACTGACACTGCTGCGCCGTCATCGGTGCTGATATTAGCAGGACTCTCGTTTAGGACCATGATTCCGTCATTTACCATTGTGATAGGGTTCAGGTGATTAGGCTGCGTGCTACAATTGCTGTACTTCCGGCGTGCAACTCGCGTGCGCAGGGGTCATGCGTTGCCAATTTGCAGATCGAGGCGTAAGTTGTTGTGGTGCAGCTTGTTACCGCTAAAACGTCGTTGTCGCATTCGGCTACGGTGTCATCTTAAATTTGAAGTACAGTGTGTTCTTAGGACACCGGGAGAATGTTGACCTTTCTCCTACCTCAAATATTCGGTTTTTCCTGTGCTGATTGTTTCTGTCCAGTTGTACCTGTTGGGTATTCTCAATCTTTGCTCTAATGGCTTCCCTTAATTCATCAGTCGATTTCTATCGATTTCTTGCCTCTAGAGTTGCAAGCAGGATAACTTCGATCGTATCGTCGATCTTTCTTTCCAGCTTAATGCATCTAGCTATTTCCGACGTGCTTTGGAATCGTTCCACTTGGCCATTAGAAGTACTATGTAATGGTGGTGCATTAACCACATCAATTCCAAAGTTGTTCTTTAACAGTGACATAATGGTTTCTGAATTAAATTCTTCCTCATTATCGCAATACATAACCTTTGTTTTGGGAAAAAGGTTTATAATTTGGATGATAGGGCCTTTCCCGTCTGCTATGGTATGTGATATTATTGGTTGCACTACTTCGAATTTAGAAAATTTATCGACACATGTCAGAAATTGTTTCTTATCGGTCGAGAAAATGTCAATGTGGAAACGTTCGCCGGGAAATGATGGCGTTGGTGTTTCTCCGAGAATCTGTTTTTTCGGGTGTCTGTCGTATTTAGCCTTAGTGTACGTTCTGCAGTTGGCCACAACTTCCTTAATCAGCCTGGTCATTTTGCTAACTGTTTTCCTGTGCTGCTCTGTGCGCCCGATTGTGCTCTGCTATGACAATGTGCCTTTCTTCGTTTTTGTCAACTATATCGGTTACCATATTTTTGGAGTACCAAAACTTTGTTGACGGGAATGTTCTCACTAAATCGTGCGGGATGCCTCCAAGCGTCGGTAGATCACAATGTATAGCATTGACCACACAAGGATTAACTACTGCGGAACTTCGTTTAGGATCTCGTTTCTATCAGTGAAGTGAATTTTGTGTCGTTTTTTGTCGCCAAAGAGTATGAAGTTTCGGAACCTTGATTCCTCTAAAACTCTTTGGTTCCTGAAACAATTCAAAGGTTTCTCAGTATTGTATAAGTTACAGATAATTCACTATGAATTGTTGCTGCGTCGGATATTACTTCTCTTTGCAGAGCATTCACATTCTGTCGCGAGAGTGCGTCTGCTACGTGGTTTTCTTTACCCGGTTTGTAGTGGATCTTTGCGAGATGCTCGTCGATATACGCTTTCGCAACACGTCGTCTATCGCTCTTTGAAAGATGCTTCCCGCATTTTTCAATCCGAACGGTAGTCTGCAGAATTCATACTTTCCGCCGTTTACGGAGAAAGCTGTTTTCTCGCGATCTTGCTCTGCCAAGTAAATTTGGTGATAGCCGGACTTTAGATCTAATGTAGTATAGTATTTAGCTTTACCCAAGTTCGACAATATCATGTATATGTTGGTCTTTTCATTTAGTTTCCTAAAGTCAATTACCAGTCGCTTATTCTTGCTCCCACTTTCGTCGAAACCCTTTTTGTCAAGGACCCATTTTGGGTTATTGTAGGTGTAGCATTCAGCTACCTGTCCATAGAGGATTCGGAGGCGTGCAATTCTAGCATCGCTCTATGCTATGCTCGTCGGATATGTCGTGGGTTCTTTCCTCCTCCTTCTATGGAAATCATAACATATAAAAAGAATAAGTGCACTTACTGTCTTCTACTGTGTCAACTAAAATATATGTATAACTGGGCTTTACCCACGGCTAACCAAAGATAATGACCGATAACCAGGAATTAGGGCGACTTGGATGTTAACTGTCCCCTATTCTTTACCCACCCGACCATGGTAACACGATAATAATTTGGCGGTTACCCCTTAACAATCCATTTATTACATTATTCCAATTTGTACGATTTCAACATGATTTACCAATCGATAGATTAATTAATATTTACTCTAACATGATTACAACATTTCAAAGTATAAATTCAAGAAAAAGGAACATGATTCGCGAAAGAATACATGACGCATTAGCGGTTTAACTATACAACTCTTTAAGCTTTCGTTCAAATCTCTTTACAAACAATTTCTACATCTGAGCGACGACCGTTCACAATAGTAATATAATTTTATAAAATATCTTGCTTAAATGCAAGTGGTACTCACACTGAATATATTTTGTATTACTCACAAATTAATCCGCCGGTGCGTGTTCGTTGGGCCCATCGAAGATGCAAACTGTGCGATTGTGGTTATGTTTCTGTAATGCTATAATTATATCACCAAGGGTACGCTCATGTCGCTTACAATAATTCCTTTCTTTTATCTAAGAACGAATTTTAGCTCAATTAGTTATATATTCAATATTTACTTAAAATTACAAACTTATTTGATTTTACAAACGGTGGCGATCGTCAAACGATGTTAGATCGCCATGTGGAGTGGCACTAGATTCGGCCTTTTCCGTCTAGGGACAAAAATACAAAAATTGTAGCAACTCCGCCCAATTTGGAACGGGTGTGCGAGAACAGCTGACTGGAGTTATGCAGGTGTCGCCAAAGCGCTTCTGCTACTGCGTTGTCTCCAAAAGAATATTCCATGCGCAGATTGCCGGGTCACGCTGTGTCCAAGTCAGGGGTTATGCGTGTACCAAAAATCAGCCGACCGACCGCAGAAAATTTGCACAAAGAACGCGCGAAAGCGCAGGGCGCAGATCGGTCGGCTACACCGCAGAAATTACACTTGGGAGCTCCTGCTAACACACAAAAACTTATTGACTACATGCGAAATCATTTTGTCGATTTATTACCTTTTTTCCTTTGTTCCAGCTCACTGACACTATCGCTGCAGATCTTATTGCACCAATTTAACAAATTAATATATGCATACAAATATTATACATATATTTGTATATACATATATATTAATGCACAAGCATGTATATATTTGAGGTTGTGTGCACTGTCTTTTGGCACTTAGCAACTAGGCTTATTAGACTTTTACAATTTTGCAGCAACGCGTTTATCGTCGTTCGGGTCAGCAAACCAAGTGAACGAGAAGATATTCTATGATGGCCTACGTGCCAAATTTGCTTCCACTTTGCACAATGTGACGAATAATTAACTGGAGTTTTCCAGCATATTATTCTTTTGCTTTCGATGCATCGCCAGACCATCGAAAATAAGAGCAAAAGAGATCGCCGCTAATCAGCTGTGTAGCGCAAAAGGGAAATTTATGGTGAAGGGTTGCCAGATAGTTGAAAATTGAAATGGTAAGGGTATTCCTGAAAAACTGAACCCTACATAGGGTGACCTTGAAGGCCTAATGATGCCATTTTGCAGCAATTCTTTAATTTCTTTTTTTACAAAGTCATTGACCCCCATGGGATGCGGATATAGTTTTGAATACACTGGCTTATCGTCCTCTGTACGGATCGTAGCCACTACAGACGTATTGAACGGCTCTGTTCAAAATCATGCCCCTATATTCATCTTTTACGACTTCCGGTACGACAATTAAATGATTAAAATCGGTATTCAAATATTATATCTGTTTGTTTGAATGCGAATACACACACGTTTGCCAATATGTATATGATGCAAATATGTATGTATGTGTGTATTCGGCGCAGCCAGCGAACGCGGGCAGCGCTGCACAATGGGGCAGCCGGCCGGAAAACGTGGCAAAAATCATTTTTGTGATGGTAGAGTACGCCAAAAAGAAAAATTGCGTTTGGTTAAAAAATGATCATGGGTGATAAATCCGAAATTTTTTTCTAATCGGTTGAAAATTGTGGGTGCTAGAGCCCCTCAAAGTTGACCTATTTCCTGAAACCTGACAAAATGCATAAATTTTCCACGCAAAGTATCAATTTTGAAATTGAATTTTGGGCGAAATAATCGATCAATCTTAAAGTTGTTATTTTTTTATTCAAATATAATTAATTATTTATTAAATTCAGTAAAAAATTTAATTTTCGTTTTATAACTGAATATTCCAAAAAAGTTTAAAAAATATACTATTTTTGGGCAGTTTTTTTAATTTAGCATGGACATAACTTTTAATGTTCACCGATGTTCACGAGGAAACTATATACATACATATGATAGAATAAACCTTCTTCTAATATGCTTATGTAATTTCCTTTGCCCTAGTTTGCCCGTTTAGAATTTAAAGTCATAAAACGAGCGCAAACTCGTGCTAAAAATGCGCGTTTTATGTCTGGAAGAAGAAGAGCCCATGCAAATATGGGTATTTCCTGAGTGGGAATTTAATAAAAAAATTGTGTAAAACATTTTGTAAATAATACCTGAGTTGGTTACATTTAACAAATATTATTTTTTATGTGTTTTACCAGTCTTGGGACATTTTGGGTACAGGTAACTAAATAAACTGTTCTTTTAAGGTACAAAAAAATATTTTCGAGTTTGGATGATTCCATGAGGGAGAAACACTTCAATGAGATTTCTTAACTGCATTGTAAATATAAGTACACTGAGTTTTTTTGTTGAAGCGAGCTTATTCGATTAATTTTTACTTAATTTAATGAGATTAGTTTTAGAAAAAATGTATACTTCGTTAGCATTTAAGCAGCATCTTCAAATGCACGTATTTCCAAATAATTTTAAAGATAATAGTTACATTTCCAAAATACTAAATTTATTATATATTACAACAAATGTTTAAACTCATTTTAATGAAAATTGGCCACAAAAAAAAAAAATTTGAAATATAACCTCAAAATAATTCAACGAATAATGTTAGTAACAAAATTAAGTAAATTAGTAAAGAAAACTAATTAAAACATATTGACATATTATGCTTAAGTTAAAACAATATTAAAACAAGTAAGAAAGGCTACAGTTGATCGAGCCGACTGTAAAAGACCCCGTACTCCCATAGAAGTGCGCAATTGTATTCAATTTAAATTCAAATTTTCGAATGAAATTTAAAAATTTTAATTTTATATGTACATTTTGAATTGAAATTTAAAAAAATTAAATTAACAATTCGCATTGCCGCAACTCTATCAGTTGCACAACGCGCCACTTTCAAGAATTCTCCGATTATCAGCATTTACATATTATTCATACAAACACACATTCGTTTGAAATTATATGTATGCATGTATGTATGTATGTGTGTATTCGGCGCGGCCAGCGTCTGCCAGCAGCGCTGTCGCCACACAAGCATCGAGAACGTTCGAACATGTGTTTGTATGTTTCTGTCTCGCTCTCGCGCGTAAATGATATTGCAGTTAAATAACAAACTTTCTAACGCAGAAGCTCTTTTGTTAAAGGTAGTATGTTGATGCCACTTTCAGAATAGTTTGATTTTATAAGTCTCTATACGAGTGTTGAATTACAACACTCCACTATATGAATAAATGCCTTAAAAACGGCATTAAAGCGTAAAAGTTTTTTAGCTGATATGGGGAAAAGGGGCGTGGCAGCTCAAAATTTTTAATGGCATTGCTTTAAGGCTGTCTCTAGCAACCTGCTTACCAAAAATGGTGTTCCTAAGTGCCATAGTTACTGAGTTATTGGCCTAAAAGTACATTTTTTTCGAGGTGTTTCTGGTTTTTTGCTCATTGCGGGGGCGGTAAGGGGCGTGGCAACAATTTGAAATAAACTTGATATGCTCACGAAGATAACGGACTTTCATTCCAAATTTGGTGTCTCTAGCTTTTGTAGTTTAAAAGATCCAGGTGTTCATACGGACGGACGGACAGACAGACAGACGGACAGACGGACATTGCTATATCGACTCGGCTGTTGATGCTGATCTAGAATATATATACTTTATGGGGTCGGCCACGCCTCCTTCTGCCTGTTACGCACATTTCGCTTCTGACAAACCTAATAGACCCCTATACTCTTTTTTAGAGTACGGGGTCTAAATATTACTTTGTGATAAAAAAAAAGTATTTTTAATTTTCATTTTATACGTTTAACTAGCGGGCCCGGCGCGCTTCGCGGCGTTCTTGTATTATAGATTTACTTGCTATTGAAAAATCTTTTTTGGTTGGAAAAACATTTTGTTAAAAATAATGCAGACAACAAATTTTCTAAAACGTTTTTTAATTAAGTGCTTTTAAATAAACAACATTTTTAGTTTTTCCATCTTGACAGTATACATATAAAGCAATCTGTGAGCGCTGTAATCGACGTTATGATCTTGCCATACGTTCTGCGTTCAACCTATTTCGCGAAGCTCGCTCTTCCTCAGTCTCTTGCAATCTTCTCAATGCATGATTGCGCGTATTTCGGCTTTGTCGTCCTATGCTACGTCTGGGCATTTTGAAACCTCTTTGAAACGAATTCGGATTAATTGAAGTCGATTTTAATATTTTTTGACTCGTGCCAAATTTTTTATCGCTAGTTATCTTTGTTTTGGTTCAAGAAGTAGCCAGACAGTTTTCCCCAACCTCCGAAGGCAACAGAAGTTGCCTGATCTCCCCTTTGATAAGAGTACTTTTGCTTTTCATATTATGCAAATATGTATGTTGTTGTTCGTGTAATATCTCAGAACTATTTTCATTTCGATTTTTCGTATACTTCCAATTTTGTTCTCAATATTTTAATTTAATGTTTAATAGAAACCAAGTTAATACAAAATAAGAGATACTAAAATAATGATGAAAACAGTGAACACTAATAGCATCCTGAATTTTGTGTACACACGGGGAGGGCATTTGTTTTTTTGCAGATTCAGCTCTATTTCAAATTTGAGATTAATTTGTTTCATTGCTTGAATCACTCTTAAATTTTTGTGTCGGTTGAAGATGTAGCCAGACAGTTTTCCCCAACCTCCAAAGGCAAAAGGAGTTGCCTGATCTTCGCTTTGAGAAGAGTACTTTTGCAATTCACATAATGCAAATATGTATTTTGGCGCCATTTACTTATTTTGAGTTATTTTGAGTTATACTTACTTTGACTTATGTCAACACTGAAATAATATGAATTCGCATTGTAACAGCTGAATTCGAATTGTAACAGTAGAAATTATATTATGCAAATGTTATGCAATTATTATACATCGATACACACCATACATCGATAATTATCGTGAAAAGCCCTTTGTACTCAGTAGGGCGCAATAAATCATAAGCAATTTGTATTGCCAGCAGAACGGAACAGAATTTTCATGTTAATTTGTGTTATTGCTTGAAACACTCTTAAATTTTTGTGGCGGTTGAAAGAGTAGCCAGACAGTTTTCCCCCACTGCCAGAAACAAAAAGAGTTGCCTGATCTCCTCTTTGAGAAGAGCATTTTTGCCATTCACATTATGCAAACATGTATGTTGTTGTTTGTGTAATTTTTCCGAATTGTTTTTTATTTTGCTTTTTCTTACATTTCCAAAAAGTTTTTCCATATTTTTTTTTCATACAAACCAAGTAGATAAAAAAGCTGATCTATTAAAAAAAAAATGAAAGCAAAAGACACTAATTATCATACTGAACTTTGAGTACACACAGGAAGTGAGTTTGCTTTTTATATATATAGATATGGGCAGAAACATAGAAGAATTTTGACCTTAAATTTTGAAGCACCCTGTTGACGGATCACCCTGTTCAGACATTCCTTTTAAAGTTTAATAAGTTATTTATTGAATGCGTTTTTGTTCAAATTTGTTCAAATACCTCCCCTGGTTCAAAAGATATGATTTTTGCAAAATTTTTCGGCCCGCTGCCCCACTGTGCAACGGTTATTAAATGATTCATGTCATAGCTTTTGACAATAAGCCAATAATTGAAGTACGACATGGTTGCATTCGAAGAACTTTCCGACTCGCAAGACACAGTAGTCAACCGACACCACTTAAGGGAAATCAGCTGAAGTTGCGTGAATTAACCGGAACCACATCAAGAAAAAAAATGGGTGGATTGGATAGGATCAGCATGGAAATGTGTCGCGGGCTCCCCCGGCTCATTGGACAATGTCGAACAACCAACAGTACACTATCATCGAAGAATTTTACGTAGCCATCCAAGGTGGAAGTTGAAAAATTAATGAATTAATGGCTGGAATCAACTCAATTAGTCCATTTTTAATCAATAACTAATATCTTACTTAGTAAAACGATGCTAATTGGCCAGCAGGTAAACAAAGTCGTTCGAGGTTATCATATGGCCAAGGGAGGCATCTTTAACAGCAATCTTCTGGTTAAGGCTGACGTGGATCGGCTCCTCGACCATACAGAGATCTGGCGCGGCCTTGATCTAACGTTGCTGCTCATCGTAGCGCCAATTAGTACTCGGGCCTAATGGTTAGACACACTATTTAGAATGGCCAACATATAGAGCTGTTATTTATACGTTTCCTCATGAATCACAAGTAGACATTCGAAATCAAGGGACGATGTGTCGTCATTCCCAACATCACGATTTACATGAAAACTGAACTGGAGGAGGAAGGCTATGCGCCCAGATTGATAAATTAAGGCAATACTGGATACAACTTGAGGATTCTTTTTTCATACAGTTCTAAATGAAACAGTGAATATTGTAAAGAAGCGTTCTAGCCAGGGTACAAATCTCAGTCTGTCCAGGGCTCGAATCTTACAAGAAATTTGTAACATTCGCGGAGACGCTGCAGACGGGGAAAAATGGCCGATCTGAGGGTGGGCGTTGGTGTGGAAAAGGGAAAGCGAGACGCGAGATCTAAACGGGGAGTGCCGCCGTTGTTCTCAGCAATGTCACGCGCTGCTCCGCGGGATCGAAACGGAGCGCCGAGGTACTCTGGCGGCTGCCGCTGTTCTCAGGCGAGGAGTGCAATGGGGATTGGGACGATGCGAATGTGAGATCTAAACGGGGAGCGCCACCGTTGATCTCAGCGAGTCGCTGTGTGCAGGGTGAGAGAACGTCATGTGAGTCTCCGATCGTGGCTCAAGGGTACCAAGAGCCCCCGATGGTTCTCAGCGGAAGACGGCATTGATTCGTGAGAATTGAGTGTGACTCCAGGGGCACCGTAGAGTCACGACTATTCTCTAACGAAACGGAAGCAACGGGAGTAGGGATGCGGTGGGTGTAACCTAACCAGCACTATGAACCAATTTATGAACACGCGCTGTTCGTTTCGTTTCTTTTTATTCCTT
Source organism: Drosophila arawakana (assembly GCA_018151165.1). Lineage (NCBI taxonomy): Eukaryota > Metazoa > Arthropoda > Insecta > Diptera > Drosophilidae > Drosophila > Drosophila arawakana. The sequence goes on from JAECWX010000542.1 coordinate 446,236, forward strand.
TTCCTTCTTTCTGTCACACTGGCCCTAACTGTTCTTCCTACTTACAGTTGCTTCCTGTCGCTGCTCGCTGCTTACGTCTGCTTATCTCAGCTCTCGATCGCAAAGTGCCGGCAGCGTTCTCGATCGAGTAGCGCGGAAGCTGTCCTAACACAACTCCACCACGAAAGCTCTCTCTTCACCACAGAGCTTTCGTGCAGGGTTGCACCCGACCGCTCTCCGCGCTCCCGACAGAGGGCGCTGCCAACATCCTAAACTCCTATCGACTAACTATTCGATAACATAAATAATAATTTTCTTCATGGAATTAAAGCTAATAATTCATTTGCTTACATCTAAATAATTCTCGACTAATTATACTTATACTTATAAACTATGTATGGTGGGATTAAGGGCCCCGCCTTACAACTTGTAAACTTCTTATTCTTCCTAGTTAATGTCTACTTTGCCGGCGGCCCTCATCAAAGAGAGACATCGGTTGACCGTGGAATACTTTTATGAGCTGCATCTGACTGTAGGCTATTGTAGGCTATAAAAATATTCCCTTTTATTCAGTTTTTGGAAAACAGTGCTGTGAGAAAAACGGAATTAAAAGTTTTTTATACCCCCTTCAAGCGCGTGGAAGGCACGTGAGTTCGAGTCGCTGTAACTGAAAGAATATCTATTAAATTGGAAAATCCTCTTGCACACACATATATACTTATATAGCAATTTGGCCGACCCAATCCATGAGAAGGTCCACAAAAATGTATGGGACTCAGCTATTAAAATGATGGCATTGCAGCGGATTTGATTTGATTGATTTTCAATATTTAACCACTTACACCAGAAGACGAATTGAAAAGCTTTTTGGGAATGTTTACGTAGTCAAAAAGTTTATTGCCAACTTGTCACATATCATAAGGGCACTACTTAAGGCCAATAGCAAATTTCTGCGGTCGAATGTAAAAGTAGACAAGAGTGGCGCTAGTTTGGGCTGTTGAGATGTTTTTCTATTTCGATTTTTGAGTTTTCATTGGAATCGTCAGCGATCACAAGCCATTGGAGCCGATTTGCAATACAACGTCAAAGCCCAGCGAGAATCGAACATTGGCTCTTCCCACTGCAGACTTTATATTTTAGGTTGTGTATCTTTCTGAAAAGGAAAATATTGCCGACATTTATTACGATTTCGTAAAATTCAGTCAAGCAATTCAATCGATGTAGGAGGTGTTTAAATATCTGTCAGATTTTTCTTGTGCTACACCAAAGTCAAATTCGATATCGGAAGTAGCAGAAAAAGCGCTGTTGACAACCCATTTGTTGGACCCTCTACCGAACAGTAATTTTGTGTTGGTGCTGTAATAAAATTTATCACTCAGCAGCAACAAATTTTACCTCTTTCACCTGGTTCACTCCTTACGCCACCTTTGTATAATGGGCCTCCCCTTTTATCCATTTCTTCCTCTCCCCTTAACTCCTCACCACCCAAATCATCCACTCCTCATGCCACATCTTCAGCACCTAATCGACCCGCATGTGCCAACGTTGCATTCCGGGCACTGATTATCCCCCAGTAACGGGACCAACACCCGTTATGATGAAATAGGTGGCTGTAAATGGAGTAAAGTGTCGTCAGCCATCGAGTATAAAGGGGAAAAACCAGTGGATCTCGATCTTACTGCCGTAACTGTTTACACCGATGGAAGTGCAACTATACTGCTCGTGAGGGCAGCTGGAAGCAGGTCCTTGGTGCGCTCATGTCTCTGTCCCGGATGCTGACTAACGGTAGTCGGGCTAAAAGTAGAAAACTTCTCAGAAAAGTCATCCCAATCCAAAGGCCATATGACACGAATTGGGCTTGTCACTGGGAACTGATAGTATCTTCTTTTACTTCTCCGTTAAACCAGGCTTCAGTCAAAGCTTGCCAACTTAGCAGAAAGTCACGCCGCCGGAAACCTCCATGGTGGACTCCTCCCTTGGATGAGCTCCGCACAAAGTCCAGTAGGGTCTTCAACCTAGCCAAGAGATTACACTTTGAAGGAACTTGCCAAAACTCTCTCTCTCTTCCTAACACAAGAAGCTACCCAAAGCCAAGCGTAACTCCTGGTGTAGGTTTTGCTGAAACATAGAACATACATCTGAGGCAGCAAGACTCAGAAAGGTACTTTCCATATCCTCACGCTCACTGGGTTTCCTTAAACGAAGTGAGAACTCCTGGACATCAACCAGTGAAGAGTCACTCGAACTTTTCTGAGTACTCAGGCAACTCTACGACATCTCCCTTACTGGGGTCATAAAGAGTTTCAAGCCCTTCAAATTCCCCGGCCCGGATGGATTCATCCCGGCCCACCAGATTCACGCTGGTGATTATACAACCAGCTGGTTAGAACAAATTTACAAAAACATAGTCTTATCAGGTATCATCCCCAAACCCAGGCTGCACTCTATGGTCAGGATCCGAAAGACTTCAGGCCAATAAGTCTCTCATCTTTTCTTCTAAAGGTGCTGGAACGACTCCTGAGCTGGTATCTCATAAACGGGGGTGCTAGGTTGTGGACTATGCTGACGACCTTGCCATTATCTTCTCTGGCACATTCCTCCAGACAGATGTGACCGGATGAACAATTCATTCGCTTCTTATCCAGCTTGGCCACTAACAATGGACAAGCAAAACTAAGCAAGTCCTGTTTACCAACAAGTATAAAATTCCTACACTCAGACTCCCCACCTTACGTGGGGAAATACTGGAGCTAAGCGATAAAGGTAAGTATCTTGGTGTATACCTCTCTGCGTACTACCCCATGTGTGTCAGTTGATGCAATCCTACACATTTTTCCATTGGACGAATGTATCCATAATGCTACCTCAACAGCTCTCGAGATATATCCGTGCCACGAGATGGAATCACAATGTGTGTGACCCACCCGCTGGCCTGCCCACATAGTTTTATGCTTTTCCTAAATGGGACCTTTGACCCTACATGGTATCACAACGGGCCGAATTACGGACTATGCGTGTTGGTGCTCTGTTGGCACCAACAGCCATTCAACCTAACCTAACCAAAAATGGAGTAAAGGCTAAGAGCAAAAATCTCGAAGAGTCAGCCAATTCGACGTGACAGTCGATCTACTGCCACCACCGTAGTTCCTCCTTCTTCCCGTATGTAAATGTGGTACCTGACAATACTTCAAATGTTGCGAATCCAAGCTCCAAAAGTCCTCCAAGTCGAGTGAAACAAAAACAATCTAACCATAATCAAACATACATCTGTTTGTTTGTATGCGAATACACATACGTTTGACAAAATATGAAGCTTATATGTATGTGTGAAATTCGCGCGGTCAGCATCCGAGGGTAGCCCTGCCGCCACACAGGCAGCGAAAACGTTCGAACATATGTTTGTATGATTCTGTATCACTTGCACTTATGCATTGATATTGCATTCAATTCTCCATGTTGCTATGTTTCTAGCTTTCTTGTTTATAGTCGGATTTTTATGCAGCTTTTAGAATAGTTTGATATAGTTAGTCTCCACACGAATTATAAATTGCAACACCGTACGATAAGAACAAATACCTTAAAAGTGGCATTATTTTATTAATTGTGGGAAAATGGGGCGTGGCACTCCAAAATGCATTTATGCTGTCTCTAGGAACATTTGTACCAAAATTGGTAATCCTAGGTGACATAGTTACTGAAAACACCGATTTTTTCCGAGGTGTGTCCAGTTTTTTGCTCATTGTGGGCGAACGGGGCGTGGCATTGAAAAAAAATTCTTGTATTGACTGACTAAATATGCAGTCGATTGAGACCAATCTCGAACTTGTAGCGTGTACCATCTCTGAAATCAGCTTGTTCATACGGACAGACAGACCAACTTGTTGCCTGTTACATACTTTGCACAGAGCTAATATACTCTTGCAGAGAGTATACAAATCTCACATTTACTGCACAGCGATGCAACTTTGAACACTACTTTAGGAGCCGTGACACTAACGGATATGTGGTCAAACATTAGGTTTCCCCTCTCTCGCTTCACACCACACAGTAATTCCATTTACTTTGAGGACATCTTGGCTGGCAGTGATGTTCAGCAAGGGAGAATTGGCAATACCCGTGATTGTAAAACAGAGTCCCGTTAATTGCGACTCGGTCTCCGAACGTGATGAGATGTGTGCCTTGTACCTGGATCTCAGTGCCGTTGTCCACCTGCATCCTTGCGGACCCTCGTTGAGGATGATGATTCCGTCATCTACATGGGTGATTATTTCCAGGTTGCTCGGCTGGATCTCGCAGTGTGCGGTGCCACCTGCATGGAGCTCTTTGGCACATGAACTTTCTAATGCCAGACGACAAAATGTGGCTCCAGGTGAAGCGACGCAGCTCTGCAGTTAGTGGGTTTCTCCATCGCATTCGGCTATGACGTTGTCAAACAATCGCAATATGAAGTTCTTGTGGACGACAGGATAAATCGTAATTTTTCTGCAAGCTTTTTTAGACCCCGTACTCTAAAAAAGAGTATAGGGGTCTATTAGGTTTGTCAGAAGCGAAATGTGCGTAACAGGCAGAAGGAGGCGTGGCCGACCCCATAAAGTATATATATTCTAGATCAGCATCAACAGCCGAGTCGATATAGCAATGTCCGTCTGTCCGTCTGTCTGTCTGTCCGTCTGTCCGTCCGTCCGTATGAACACCTGGATCTTTTAAACTACAAAAGCTAGAGACACCAAATTTGGAATGAAAGTCCGTTATCTTCGCGAGCAGATCAAGTTTATTTCAAATTTTTGCCACGCCCCTTACCGCCCCCGCAATGAGCAAAAAACCAGACACACCTCGAAAAAAATGTAGTTTTAGGCCAATAACTCAGTAACTATGGCACTTAGGAACACCATTTCTGGTAAACAGGTTGCCAGAGACATCCTTAATGCAATGCCATTAAAAATTTTGAGCTGCCACGCCCCCTTTTCTCCTGAGAGTTAACCAAACGTTTTCACTTTAATGCCATGTTTAAGGCATTTATTCATATAGTAGGGTGTTGTAATTCAACATAAGTATAGAGACATATAAAATCAAGTTATTCTGAAAGTGCCATCATCATACTACTTTTAACAAAAGAGCTACTGCGTTAGAAAGTTTGTTATTTAAGTGCAATATCACTTACGCGCGAGAGCGAGACAGAAACATACAAACACATGTTCGAACGTTTTCGATGCTTGTGTAGCGACAGCGCTGCCGGCAGACGCTGGCCACGCCGAATACACACATACATACATACATGCATACATATAATTTCAAACGAATGTGTGTTTGTGTGAATAAAATGTAAATGCTGATTATCGGAGAATTCTTGAAAGTGGCGCGTGGTGCAACTGATAGAGTTGCGGCAATGCGAATTGTTAATTTAATTTTTTTTAAATTTCAATTCAAAATGTACATATAAAATTAAAATTTTTAAATTTCATTCAAAAATTTGAATTTAAATTGAATACAATTGCGCACTTCTATGGGAGTACGGGGTCTTTTACAGTCGGCTCGATCGACTGTAGCCTTTCTTACTTATTAATCTTTGGGAATTTGATTATAAAATGTATAGTGTTAATGGATTGAAGAACTTTTACGGACGCAACGGACATAAGATCTCCTTAGGGAGTGTTGGTGGGTTCCTCTAGCCAAATTGACTTAAAATCTAAGTGGTCCAAAATGTTTGGGCTAACAATGTTAGCGTTCACGAGGTTAATAGCAAGCATTAAATTTTGCAACTCCATCGTCAGCATTCTGTTTCTAGACAGTAGTGTTTTAAATAAATGGCTAGTATCAACTTGTGAGTTTTTGGCTATCTTGAGAATTTTATTGACAGTGATTGGTTAAGCTGGTCTTGAACTCTAGTGTTTATTTCTATTTGTCTATTGTTGGCATTTATTAGTTGCATTTCCGCCACCACCTTCAGTATAGTTCCTGGGAAATCTAAACTCCTTGCGACTCTATGGTGTGTGCCTAACGCCTCCAATAGGTCTTGTAGATGTGCCGTCATCTGGGTGCGCCTGAACCACATCAGCTGGTCTCTGGTCGATGACCGAATGGATCGACTTATTGTACTCAGTTGTAGCCAGTAAAATGACTTCAACGGTGTCACTTATGCCTTTATCGATCTTTAGCATCTGGCTAACAGAGTGCTCTGAAAGAATGCTGTGAAAGCGCTCAACCTGTCTATTCAGGATGCTATGCAATGGTGTTGCATTTGAAATGCTGACCACATAGTTGTTTGTGAGTTGTTGTGGTCTCTGAATTCAATGACTGTTCATTGTCACAGTAAATGGACCTGGAAATTTTGGAAAAAAATTCATTAGTTGCATTAAGGCTGGCTTCAGATCCACAATGGTTCTTGAAGGGACCGGTTGGACAATAGCAAACTTAGACAACTTGTCGGTGCAAGTGAGAAAGTATTTCCTATCAGTGGAGAAAATGTCTATGTGTAACATCTCTCCTACATGTGAGGGGATCGAAGTCTCCCCAAGCTCTTGTTTTTTGGGGTGTCTATCATAGTTAGCCCTAGTATATGTTTTGCAATTTTGTACTATTTCATTGGCTATTTTTGCCATCTTTGGAAAGTAGTACTCCGAGAGTACCTGCTTAATATTTTCATGTGCAGACCTATGGGCCCTATTATGCTCGTCTGTGCGAATTTCCCTTCTTTCTCCAACCGCAAATACGTCCACTACGCGATGTTTGCAGTGCCAGAACTTTGTGGCCGGGTATCTTCGAACCAATGTATCTTGTATCATTGCAAGCGTGTGTAAATTACAGTGGAGACCATTTACGCATTTGCATGAGACTACATCTTCGAGCTCGTCTAGCAGCGATTCGATGCAAGTATAGCTGATCAAATAGCGTTTCTTATTTCCAAAAAGAATTAAATATCGTTTTAAGGGGAAACTCGCCTATTCTAGCACTATTTGGTTTTGAAAACAATCCAAGGGTTTGTCTGTAGTCTCAATGGTGTTGGTGAGAGATACCTCACTGTGGATCGTTGCTGCGCATGACTCAATTTCTTGTTCATTTACAGCGTTGAGCTGCTGCATTAGACTCGTCAATGCGCGCTTTAAGCCTTTTGATCTTCGCATTTTGATTAGATTCCGAAACTGCAAAGGTCAGGGGTTGATGGTCAGTGAAGATATTAATGTCTTTCACCCCATACAAGTAGTACCTTAACTTGGCAAGTGACCATACGATGGCCAATAACTCTCTCTCATTTGTTGCATAGTTAACCTCGCTGTCCTTCAATGTTCTTGAAATCATTGTTATAGGACGACCCTTTTGAGACAAAACTGCACCTATGCCGTGAGCCGAAGCATCGGTCGTTAGATCGAATGACAAAATATCGCGCAACTTCTGAAACGCCCTTTGCTGCACTTCAGAGAATTGAACCTTTATATTTCTGGACCTATGCTTACTGACTGTTCCATTTTCACCCTTCACGATATTCGAGATGGGTCTTGCCATTGCGGCGAAGTCCCTAATGAAACATCTGTAATAACTTGCGAGGCGTAGAAATGATCTGACCTCGAACAGTGTTTTAGGTTCTAACCTAACATTTTCAGGATCCGTCGTGGCGCCAGTGCAGGTGACTATGAAACCAAGAAAGTTCACGCTTTTCTTAAAAAAACATGACTTTTCGACGGAGAACCTCATGTTTGCTTCGTGTAAGCTTTTTAGGACCCAATCCACGTGTTTAATGTGGGATTCATCATCTTCTGAAAAGATGTTTACGTCATCGACATAAACATAGCAAAATTTGCCAATTTCCTCTCGCAGTATGTCGTCGATGGTCCATTGGAAGATGCTTGCTGCATTCTATAATTCAAAGGGGAGTCTTTTGAACTCGTATTTCCCACCGTTCACCGAGAAAGAGGTTTTTTCACGGTCGCGTTCAGCGAGTATGATCTGGTGATAACCAGACTTGAGGTCTAATGTTGAAAAGAATTTGGCTCTCCCCAAATTCCCCAATATCATTGATATATTTGGCATAGGATATTTGTCAGGCACGGTTCTTTCGTTAAGTTTACGAAAGTCCATTACCAACCTCATTTTCCTATTACCCGCTTCATCAGTGCCCTTCTTGTCTACTATCCATATTGGGTTATTGTAGGGAGAGAAGGACTTTTGAATTATATCATTTTTTAGCAGATCTTTGATTTCTTTATTAACGAAATCAGCTGCTTCCATTGGATATGCGTAAAGCTTGGCATAAATCGGTTGCTCATCTGTGGTCCTAATGGTAGCCACGACTGATGTGTTATACGGCAACGCATCGTTTGGGTCTGCAAAAGCCTTTTGTCTGGTCTTTAGCATTTTCAAACTAGCCATTTATTTAAAACACTACTGTCTAGAAACAGAATGCTGACGATGGAGTTGCAAAATTTAATGCTTGCTATTAACCTCGTGAACGCTAACATTGTTAGCCCAAACATTTTGGACCACTTAGATTTTAAGTCAATTTGGCTAGAGGAACCCACCAACACTCCCTAAGGAGATCTTATGTCCGTTGCGTCCGTAAAAGTTCTTCAATCCATTAACACTATACATTTTATAATCAAATTCCCAAAGATTAATAAGTAAGAAAGGCTACAGTCGATCGAGCCGACTGTAAAAGACCCCGTACTCCCATAGAAGTGCGCAATTGTATTCAATTTAAATTCAAATTTTTGAATGAAATTTAAAAATTTTAATTTTATATGTACATTTTGAATTGAAATTTAAAAAAAATTAAATTAACAATTCGCATTGCCGCAACTCTATCAGTTGCACCACGCGCCACTTTCAAGAATTCTCCGATAATCAGCATTTACATTTTATTCACACAAACACACATTCGTTTGAAATTATATGTATGCATGTATGTATGTATGTGTGTATTCGGCGTGGCCAGCGTCTGCCGGCAGCGCTGTCGCTACACAAGCATCGAAAACGTTCGAACATGTGTTTGTATGTTTCTGTCTCGCTCTCGCGCGTAAGTGATATTGCACTTAAATAACAAACTTTCTAACGCAGTAGCTCTTTTGTTAAAAGTAGTATGATGATGGCACTTTCAGAATAACTTGATTTTATATGTCTCTATACTTATGTTGAATTACAACACCCTACTATATGAATAAATGCCTTAAACATGGCATTAAAGTGAAAACGTTTGGTTAACTCTCAGGAGAAAAGGGGGCGTGGCAGCTCAAAATTTTTAATGGCATTGCATTAAGGATGTCTCTGGCAACCTGTTTACCGGAAATGGTGTTCCTAAGTGCCATAGTTACTGAGTTATTGGCCTAAAACTACATTTTTTTCGAGGTGTGTCTGGTTTTTTGCTCATTGCGGGGGCGGTAAGGGGCGTGGCAAAAATTTGAAATAAACTTGATCTGCTCGCGAAGATAACGGACTTTCATTCCAAATTTGGTGTCTCTAGCTTTTGTAGTTTAAAAGATCCAGGTGTTCATACGGACGGACGGACAGACGGACAGACAGACAGACGGACAGACGGACATTGCTATATCGACTCGGCTGTTGATGCTGATCTAGAATATATATACTTTATGGGGTCGGCCACGCCTCCTTCTGCCTGTTACGCACATTTCGCTTCTGACAAACCTAATAGACCCCTATACTCTTTTTTAGAGTACGGGGTCTAAAAAGAACTTCTAGCTAATGGGGATGCCTCTGCACAGTCTACATTTGTGAAATGTACATTTTTGCACGTGTGGAAGGTGATTAGTTCGACCTCCGTGCCCCACTTAAGTTGTCCTGAAGCTAGACAAAGCGAAGTAGCTGCCTGCTTTAGCAGGTCAAGGCGTACAATCCCATCAAAAGTTGACAAGTCCGGCAAAATAAAAAAAGTTGCATTTAACGCAAACATTGAAACAAAGCATTTGTGTGTAATTTGTGTCTCGCCGTGAATGGAATGAATTTTTAAGGGGGACTCTACCGAGCGGACGCCTTTCAACCCTTCATGTGGCCGAATGAAAATCTTGGCCGCGCCCGTGTCTATGAGGAATCGCATGTGAGTCCCTGCTACTCTTCGCCTGATGACGGGTAGCAGGGATTTGCTCCTAAAAATTGAGGACATCAGAGTCATAACTAGCATCGTTATTGATTTGTGCCGCTGGAGGCGGCACCAGCATACCCCTCTGCCCCATGTCCCGCGCCGTGCGTGACGTGATTCTCTGCTGATTTCTCTGACCGCCTATGCGGTCAGATGCGGGGTGCTTCCTATTCGCGTAAGCAGGGGCCTGAGTGGGCTGCAAAACCCTTGAGAAGGAAGGATCGACCTCCATGGGCACCGGTGCGCCATTATTATTATGCTGCCTGCTGCTTCGTTGGTCAGTCTGAAATGGGGCCTTGCTTTGCTTTGCTAAAGTGCGGATTCGTTGTACCGCTAGCTTGTGTTTCGGCTTGTTGCGAATACCTCTCCTGTTGGTGACCCTGCGCTTTTGCATGCGGCTTGCGCTCTTTGTCTTCTAGACTTTTTGCGAAATTAGCCACGAATGCGTACCTTTCATGATTCGACTCGACTTCTTGCGCGAGAGCTAGCGCTGAAGTCAAACCTCTGTAATATGAACACACGCAACGCATAGTCGCAGAATTTTTTACATAGGCCCTTTGTTAAAGCCGGCTCATATGACATGATAACTTTTTTAGTGAGAAGAGTGGGTTTCTTCTCTACCTCATCGTAATATTGAAGCAGGGACAGGCCATCCTACCTCAAGGTACCTAATTCCTGTTCAATGACATGAATTGGTCTCTTGTCACTGTATGTGAAATCTAGGCGATTTATTATCGCATCAAAATTCAATACAGTACCAAATGAGGCCAGCACCGCGTCTGCGGGGCCCGTAATTTTGCTTCTTATGATGATAACAGCCTGATAATGACGAGAACTGTCATTATGTGGTCTGAAGATCTCGTAAGCGGCTAATGCAGCCTGCCTCCAAGATACATAAGATTCCTGTACTCCTGCAAACTCAGGTAAGCACTTGACGGCATCTAGCGGCTCGTCACAGTGAATGTCGTTTCTAATTCCTATAGCAGCACATGCTACTACTTGTGGGGCGGCAACGTTTGCTGCTGCTATTTGTTCAGCTAACTCATTAATTCTTTGAGTCAATGCATGCTCCCTCTGCTGGTTTGCAGCGGCCTGTTCGGCTAAAGCATTGCTGATAGCCGTCCTTATTACTTCCCTAAGCTGATCTGGATCCATTTTACTTGATGGTGGCGGAACTGCAGGGAGAAGTCTTGTAGCCGGGACTCTGATGCGAATGTCACAGTCGAAATCTGAGTCGCTAGACTGCTTGCGAGGGTTTCAAAAAAAAAAAGACACATAAAACGGGCAGTCAAAAGATGGGTCGAATTACGTCGCAGCTCTGAACTACGAGAACTGTATGCACAATTTAAGACACACAGAAAGTAACACAAAGTAATTTTATTAACGATCTGGATGATGAATTGTTTCCACTAAAATTCTCAAAGCAGTCACTCTCACTTGGTTCCGATTATTATTAAACAAAAAAATTTTTAAATGATCTGTTGCAATATAAAATAAGAAAGAATGCTATAGTCGCCCCGCGTCTTTAGGATACCCGTTACTCAGTTTCAATTTGTTATTATTAAAAATTCATGTTTTGAGCATATTTTCGACCGATCGTTCCTATGGAAGCTATACGATATAGTAGTCCGATTTGGATCAAATTTGATCAGTATATATATATTATTGGCAGATGTATTCTGTGTGAGTTTGATGAGTATAGCTTAGAAAACGCAATAGTTTTTCATACTTATTCATGTTTGGAGCGTTTTTTTGACTGATCGGCCCTATGGGAGCTATACAATATAGTTGTCCGATTTGGATAAAACTTGGTCAGTACAGGCACTTTCGGTGTAAATTTGGTTCAGATAGCATAGCTAACAAAAAAGTTTTTATACTAAAACATTCAAATTTTATCTGTACCTTTATATGAAGATAGAACGTTAGAAAGTGGGCGTGTCAAAAAACAAAAACAAACTTGTACTGCTTGGGTAGTGTACCTTTCATTTGCGACCCCTATCATCTTTCTAGCTCTTATAGTCTCTGAGATCCTTTTGTTCATACAGACGGACGGACGGTATATTGTAATCGTTGGAATGTATGTAACAGGCAGAAGAAGGCGTTGCAGACCCTATAAAGTATATATATTCTTCATCAGCATTATTAGCCGAGTCTATAGAGCAATGTCGGTCTGTCTGCCCGAGCGAATGAATATCTTGATCTTCGAGACTCTGAGAGTTAGAGTCTCAAAATATGTGAGACAGATTATGTTTATTTAAAATGTGTTGCTAAGCCCCCTACCGCTTCAACAAATTGTAAATATGTTCTCCTGGCCAAAAACCATTTTCCCATCACCATAACTTGGATACGGCTAGAATTAGCGGCACCAAATTTATACATTATGTGTATGGCATCAGTACAACTATCTAGTCAGCCGTTTTTTTTTTTATTACAAACTATAAACACACATAAACCCACAATTTTTAGCATATGCAAACGGGAACGACAGATACATTTTTAATTATGGGTAAAAACTCATCAACTCGCTTCCTAGTGATACATTTGCAAAGCTGGAGCAGATGAAGAAAATAGCAGAAGCAGACCCAGCAACGATACGTTCTTAAATTCTTGCGTCAATTTCTAAGCGATCTAAGTGATCTAAACGATCAATCAGTAACAAGTAGTAGTGATACCAACTGCACTTATTCTATCACTATATCCCAGGCAATCTCTGCCTCCACGTCCACTCCTGCAACAACTCGCATGTAATGACGTCTCTAGCTCCTGGTGGGGATCGTAAGGATAAATGTTCTTTCCAAGCATCCGATATTTCAGCTAGCAAGAAACGCAAACGGGTTGTAAATACATCTCTCCCAAAAAGCAAAAATGGGTATGAAGGTGGTTGGGATATAACTGTTTCGCGGAGCATGATTTGGCAGAAATTATGTAAATGTATTACAAGTAACAAATTTTGTATCGGCATCGGGTAATCGAAAAAACGCCCTCCGAGCCACCAGCTGTAGTTGTTCCAAACGTCGGAACACTTTGCAACAGGCTCTTAATGTGCCTAACTAACCATCCAAACAAAAATAATACAATTTTCTGTCTTTTAAGACTCAGAAGTGGAATATGAACTCGAGGAGAATTATATTTCAACGCCCTACGCAGAACCTGAAGAAAATCCAGAAATTTGGAAGATGTCACCATGAGCAAGAGGAGGTCAAGACTTTGGGCAATAGTGATGTCGAGGTGCCGCTTCTGATGTCTACTTCTCAACTGCCTCAACTGCTGCTAAATCTGCTGACACGCCTGCAGCCTAGCACGTGATCCAACCCAGAGCTACGGCCATGGCGCCGTCGCCTTTTGTATCTACTCTCCAGCACGAAGCTGTTCTGGATGCCTCGCCGCCTGTCATGACTCCGATGACGCCGGCTGCTCAATCCGAAGCTAAGTGTGCTACCCTGCCAGTACTCGTTCAGCTGACTGTCGTCTTAGCCGCTGCCCCCGCCGCCGCTGGATCGACTACCATTCCAATTTGTGTACGGCCGCCTGATGTCCATCTGGCTGTTGCCAATGATGTGTCTCTGACGACTTGTGCCTCAGCTACTGACGCCGCAGTGCCGACTTGAGTCCACCCGGACTATGCCTAGGATGTCCCCTGCTGACTTGTGTCTCAGTTACCGCCTCCGCCCCCGCAGCGATGACTTCTGTTGCGGCTTGTGCCCGCACGCCTGATGTCCACCCGACCGCTGTCCCTGATGCCACTCTACTGTAATGTGCCTCAGATGGTGCCTTCGACGCCGTTTCGCCGACTACCGCTTCGGTTTTTTTCCGTATGTCTAATATCATCCGGACCGCTGCCCCAGCAGGCCCTCCGCTAAGTGTCTTTTCAGCCGTTTTGACGATTACCGTGCCGACTTGTGTCCGCCGGTCTGACGACCAGACGGCTGATGATCCTGCTGCCACTCTGCTGACTTGCGCCTCCGCTGCCGCCGCCGAGCCGGCACCCACTCCGGATTGCGTCCGAACGCCTAATGCCCAGACGACCTGTGCTCCCGATAACCGTCTGGTGACTTGCCCCTCAGAAGCCTCATCCGCTGATGATGCTGCTGCCACTTTTCTGAATCTAAATATATATATACTGCATAATACATACTCCCGTTCTGCTGACGCTCTCGGCGGGAGAACTCCTTATATACAATTTATATACTTAGGTTAAGCTATACTTTTCCTTTGAATAAAGAATCAGTTAAAATCTGAGAGCCTTCGACTCTAAACATATAATATTTTATTGTTAAAACTAAATTTTTACAGTGGACAGTTTCGCAACTGAGAGGGAAACCATATCAGTTTCTGGCAAAGTCAGAGAAATATACGCAACCGGAGAATTTGAACTACGTCCATCTAACGAGCCAAAAGTCATCCAATCCTTGGGCCAAGAAGGAGGCAACGATACAGTTGGATGGACCGATGGAAAAAATTCTCGGGATGTACAGGAATTCAGATACAATGTAAAGCACCTGAGGACATCAACGGCGCTTTTCAGAGATGACAGCTCCAGCTCCAGTAGTAGACCTATTGCGATGCCCACGAAATTACTTCGGATCAAGGATGGTGAAATCGATCGTGCTGCATGTCTTAACCGACGCCAGCGAATCATCGTACGCAGCTGTGGCCTACTAGAGGCCTACCTACCAGAATGGTGACGTAAGAGTGTGTTTCGTGAGCGCCAAAACGAAGTCGATTCCACGATTTCTCCAACATGGATCCGGATTGATCCTGGAGTCCACCGAGGTATCCCAATGAAGATGGGTCCCAACGATCGACAACGTGGCAGACGAGGCAACTAGGTTGCGATGCAGGGATTGTACGTGTGTCCAGAAGGATCGACGCAGCCTTCAACCTGCCGTATGGAGCGCAAAGACCGATCATCCCTTCGCACAAGCACCCATTGACAGAACTAATCGAAGCTACTATCTCCGAGATTCGGATGGAGTTCTGGTTAACAAAGATACGGCGGATGTTACAACGCGTCGTCTGGAATTATAGCTTATGCAAGCTCCAGCGTGCCAACCCTATACCATCCTTGATTAGTCCATTGTCGGAGAACCGTCTGACAACAGGAGGATGGCCGTTCGACCACTGTTTGTGACGATTGGTCGACGCCGAAGAAGCGGTGAGTAGCGCTCTTCACTTGTGTGAAAACCAGAGCCTTTCATTTGGAGCTTGCCCACGACCTGTAAACCGATTCCTGCATACTGGCGATAAGAAACTTCATCTGCCGCCGAGGGCCCGTGGTTAGACTCCGAAGCGTCAACGGGAAGAATTTCATTGTCGCCGACAGAGAAGCGCGACGATTTGCCGAAGTCTTCGACCCCGACAAGATCTAATACGAAATATCGGACAAGCGAATTGAGTGGATATTAAACTGTCCCACAACCCTGCTGAGGGTGACCGTCTGGGAAAGAATGGTGCAATGCGTCAAAGTAGTTTGTTGTCATACGGTATTCGAGGTGGCCCCGAGGAAGCACGTACTGCAGAGGTTCCTGATTAAAGCCGAGAACATCGTTAACTCCAGATCACTGACGCATCTCTCCATGTCAATTGACCAGAAGGCGCCGTTGACGCCAACTGATCTGCAGAAGGGGGCATCTAACGCTTCAGATACAACCAGACAAAGGGAAGAGTAACCGAAACCATGCGACACCAAGAAGCAAAGGCGCATAGCTGGTATGATCCTAACTACGCCACGACTCTTTAACTTAACTTTATCCCATCGGCAAGTTTTAATTGAATTTGGATGGCGGGCTGCTAAGTCATTTCTTCTGAGCCGGGCAGTTTCTTCCTCCAGTTTAAGGATGAAGCTGTAATTTCTCTAAGACTTTCTTATGGTCTTTCTGATGGTTTTTTACTACTCGTCGGAGATGAGTTCCATCCCGGTCTGTTATGCGAGTTAATACCTGGACAGTATTCCGAGGGTTTGATGAAGGTAAAAGGAGAGTCGATCCAACTCGAAATGATCGTATCTACCGCAATTGTGAGGTCAAGGACGTTAGACGATGTTGAGCATATGTCCGTATGTATATACCTCCCCAGTGTTAGCGATACTTAGTTAAGCTGTTAAAATGAAATCTATAAGAAACTCTTGTTACCTAATTACAGCACTGAAGACCTAACCGCAGTCAACCTGAAGAATGACAGGGTGCACCTCCCGGCAGCATGATACTCCATGGGGCACGACCTAACAGAACCACCCGAGGAACTGGTGAGACTGACAACGTAGTCCACGTATAAAGACGCCCAAATCATTGTCGGAACAGACGCCAACGCCCGCCACCGTATGGTAATCGGACAATTACTTTTAAATTTCATTATTAGAATGAATCAAATTTAAGTATTGCTAACAGGGGAGATGTGTAAATTATTAAATGTTATTTAGAGTAGCGTTTTAATAAAACACTATTCGCTGCCTGTCGATTGCAATTATAATGTAAAATCTTAAGAACAAAACGAGCTTAAAATCTACCCAAAGCTCGCCGGCACGGCTGTAGCTGCAGCTGTCAGTATGCGTAGGGCTCCCACAGTAATGCAGAATTAGCGCCTCGTGCAGGGCCAACATAGCTGCGAGCCATCGCTTCGGAGTTGTTGACCAATGGAGCTTGCCGAATTTAAAACACTTGCTTACGCATCTTCACTGACCACTGATAATGTTAAGTCAGTTCGTCTGGTAAGCGCGTGTGGCAAACATTTTTCTTTACTTCGATTTGATGAAAGCTCATGGTTAACTACTCCCCCATTCGAAGACCGACCGTCCTCGGCCAGTTCAAATCTTCCATAGCTCCACGATCTGCTGGGCGTTCCGTTGTCATGAATTGCCATAGGAACTCAAATCTCGACTCTGATGATACATCTCCCTTGATCTTCTCGATGTGATTGAGGATTAGGTGCTGTAGGTAGGGAAGGCTTAGGATGGTGTCATGTCGAGTGACATTAAGCAGAGGGTTTGCCGCAACACTCGGGACCTTTTCCTGGACATTCTTCTGGTTGTCCCGTTAACCGGAGCGTAAGAGTCAAACATCACCAGCTGAGTTCCTGATATGTTGGCTTCCTCGCGTCACAGACAACATTTACCGGCCTGTCGTTGATGATAAGGTTTCCATCTTCTACTTTACTTGTCAGAATAGAATTAAGATCAGCATTGTCAAATATGATTAGGTTAATTATTATAATTTAATTCTGATTAGGTTTGGAAAATTGTATGAGCTTATTTACCGTGTCTGACTGTTCATTGATTTGACTTTGAGTTCTCGAGTTTATTTCAATCTGTTAACTATTCGAATCTATCAGCTGAGCTTCAGTTATTCTTATGTTTTTCAAGCCAAGTGCGTCTGGCGTACCCATTACCAACTTAAGTGTTGTCCCCAAGAAGTCTAATCTTTTTGCCAACCGGTGAACATTAGGCGCTGCGGTGTCTACTTCCATGAGCTTTCGCATATGGGAATGAGGAAACATATCAGTCAGTTTCTCGGTCTCGTCAGCCATACAGGTAAATTCCGTTAGGTTGGTCGTGTGGTACAAGAAGTCAAAGTCGATTGTCGACTCCGTCCGTCATTAACGTAGTTAGAAGTAACAGTATCATTCCGTATTGTCACTATCGTCCAGTTCGTCCTGAAATGCTTTTGGAGTTCAGAACTAAAGTTTTAGAATATAATTAAAAACTAACTGTAAAATTTAACGGCGGTTTACTTATGAACTACCCTCTTCTTAATGAGGAACATTGTCAGCCCGCTTATACTTTTCCCTGTTGCATAACGGTGTGAGTGGGCCTTCCGTCTACTTCGAAGGCCCTATTCTGTCTTGATTGGTTGATTCAGGCATCCTGCATTAGCTGGGATTTCTCTATGCTGCCCCTTACACCTTGTTGGGCTTTCGACCCGCTACTATGTACGATATCCACTGGTCTTCTCTAAGTTACTGAATGAATCGATTTATTGTAT
The DNA here is from genome assembly GCA_018151165.1 of Drosophila arawakana. Classification (NCBI taxonomy): domain Eukaryota; kingdom Metazoa; phylum Arthropoda; class Insecta; order Diptera; family Drosophilidae; genus Drosophila; species Drosophila arawakana. Next base: position 464,275 of record JAECWX010000542.1, read on the forward strand.
TCGATTGTTGACTGGAGGATCAGTTCGACCGTACTGTTGATGCCTCTCTGGAACTTGGGACAACGGGCAATTTCTAACAGGGTACTATGAAAGCGCTCAACTTGGCCGTTCGACGTGCTGTGCAGCGGAGGTGCGTTCACAATATTTACCCAAATTGTTTAGCAACAAATTGATACAGTTTTGATCAAAGGCTCGTTGTCGCAATGCACCTGTTTTGCCTGGAAAAAAATGCATGACCGTAAGTAAAGGACGTATAATGTCCTCGATCGTCCGTGATGCTAGTTAGAAAATACTTCCGATCCGGAGCAAATCTTCTGTGCTTGTTGTTTGCCCAAGTTCCTGCTTCTTTGGGTGTTTGTCATATTTTGCTTTCGAGCAAAACTTACTGCTAGATCATAAGCATTGATAGTTACCATAAGGAATATAATGAATTGTAAGTATAAGCTTATTAACGAAATTATTAAATTGAACATGTGTAACAAACTCTTATACTTAAGTTACGGCATTTCGTAATTTCGTCTGGCGTAAACCGCACACGCTTCCAAGCCTTTCCGCGATTGCATGTCCAACAATATATTGTAACGTTTCTAAATTATTTTTTTGGATTTTTCACTTACAATTCATATCACTTACGATTTGTGATAAGGCATTAGCTACGTGATTCTCCTTACCACGATTGAATGAAAGTTTAGCCCAAACTCGTCAATGCGTCAACTGGTCAGCGTTACGGTTTCGTTTTGAGACCGAAAATGTGAACAGCTGATAGTCGGTAAAAATGTTGTGTCATGGTTATAAGCCTGCCGTTGCCGAGACGACTGCAATCTGAAGCATCAGTGGTCAGATATAAAGGTTTTTTCTTGGTGAGTATTACAGGGATTATTTCGACCTGTTTTTCTTAAATTGACGTTGCTTCTTTTCTTTCCACTTGCGGCTTAATGGCGCTCCATGCACTCCACTTGTGTGTTCTATTATAGTTCATTGATTGCTCTTTGGTTCACTTGCAGTTTCAGTTTTTCTGCATTCACTCAACTTTTTTTTGTTTGTGTTGTTTATCTTATTTATTATTTATAATTGTTAAGGCTACTTTGCTGACCACTGATAACTTTCAGTCAGCTCGTCTAAGTAGCGCGTGTGGCAAATAGTCATCTTTTTATGGAGTCACTAAAAGCTCATGGTTAACTTACATACATACGTACTAAGGTCCTACGTCTTCAAATGTTCTTGATCTCACACTCGCGACATTTAATTTAAACGGCACTTCAACCCTATATCAAACAGGCGGTATTGAGTCGGCGGTTGACATTTAGTAGTCCATCTCAATAATAAATAAGATCCTCCAGGAACCCTATAATAACTCCTTTTAACCCTCAAGGCAGAAAGTGAGGTCCACGCCAATCTGGTAGAATGCCGAACTCTCAATGCTAAAAAGTGCCAATGATCGGTACAAGCTCGCAAGGATATATCATATACAACGATTATAAGGTAGCACTCTAAGTTTATAAGACCACCATTAGGAAGGCTAAAAGAGTCTCTTGGGCTCCAAGCTACCAGAGCATACCCGGAAATGAGGAGGCAGACATTCATGCGAAGACTGGCGTTAAATTACCCATGAACAGCACGGAGCACTTGCCCAAATCCATAAGACTGTAGTGTAGTCTGGTGAGGAGCACCAACAAGCGCATAAATCAAAGTTTGCGGATCAGCGCCTCATGCAAAACAGCTAAAGTCATGTGTAATGAGTTTAATGATAGGATGATTGAGACCTACTGAAGTTCCCGAAACTCTCCCTAATTCAATCATTTATATTCATACTAATCAAGACATTGAAATCGGACTGCTGTATACTTTAGATGACAAAGAAACAATTGGTCGAAAATATGGTCTAACGATGACACTTACATTATTATCATTTCCCTTTGTTTAAAATAATGCTTTGATTAATGGTAAAACGCCTTTCACAAAATTGGATTTCTCAGTTGTTCAGCTTGAAAGGCAGTATGTGATTTTGACCGAGTTTATACGTCAAAAAGGCATTTTCGATCGGACATATCATTGTTCAAGTCGGGATGCCTTTACAGTACCAGTTGATAAGCATTACGTTTGTGCTCTCAGTCGTATCGTCATTTCGAATTGCAACAAAATCACGTTCTTCATTTCAAACATAAGGATAATGACATTTACCAAAATACTCGGTGAAAAATCGAAACAAATTTCAATTTCAAAAAGTTACAAATTATTTTGTGACTATGCAGTCGCGGCAAGGCATGGCGGGGTGCGTACGCTAAGAGCTAAGACAACGAAAACACTCACTACCGCTCGAATGCCGAATGCAAATGAAACTTACAAGCTTAAGTATAATTTCTATCGATCAATCTATCCGATTTACTTTAATCAAAGTCTAAATGAAAAGGAATACTTTTTTCTATTCATTCAGCATAAAAACATTATTTGTTATTTATTTCCAAGTGAAAATTAACTGAATTTTTTTTTTATTGTGTAATTTTTTCTGAATATTATTTGAATTTAAATATAAGGCATAAACAATATAACCAACTTTCATTTTGTAAACTGATTACAAATTTTCGTTTACTACCAGAGCAGCACAGGTGAAGTTGTGGAAATACAAAGACACCCGTGAACTGCCATTTTAATTTCGAAAAACTTTGAAATGTTTGATGAAAAAAATATTAGCATCCGCCAGCTACTATATCAATTTTATTGACCCAGAAAAAATTGCCCTTGTGCAGGCCAAACCCATGAAAAGGTCCCCTTAACATCTTTACACACACTAATTAAACACACGACTGGTAAAAGATATATTAGTGCCAAGCAAACTTGACTGTAATTTCCATTCTTAGTTTTATTTCACATTAGTTGATTAAATTGGAGCTCTAGTTAATACATTGAGATTGAGTGTTTGAGGTAAAGTCGTCGAGATCCTGACTGTTTTGATAGCTAAAACAATAAAAAAATTTATAAAAACAGCTAGCACATTGGTATGCTACATACTTACGTGCTAAATGGTCTGCTATTAGTGCGCATAGTTGGACTGTCTGGGTAATTACTGTTGATAACTCGAGTTTCATTATCGTGGTCATTTGAACTATTGTAGAGATTGCAGTTGTCCAAAAATTCAGATCGCAAATAAGTTTCTATGTTATTGGTGTCATCGTTGACTTCTATGTAGTCTGGTTCATTCTCATGATCTTGTTGCAACTCCACCATACAGAGCCATTGCGAATTGTAAATACGAAATTTTTCTAACTGCGTTTTAAATATAATGTTTAACCGTATTAGCGAGAAAACGAATTATTAAGCGGTTACATACAAAGTTGCGTCAAAAAAGTGAGCTAAGTTAGTGATTTTTGAAAAGTGATTTACACAAGTTTAAGACTTTTAGAGTTGTGGCCCACGTCCCGTAGTTCTACTTTTTTCAGCTTGTGGTGACCATTTTCAAAGGTGAACCACTATAAATTTATTCAAGACAAATGTTCTCTGATTTACATGAACGACTATTTTTCTGTCAAAAAATTGCATCTCAATGGCTATCGCAAATTTGTTATTCCGGAATGACTTGGGAACAATTTGGAGGGCTTTTTGAGCAACGTTACGATAATACCGAAATGCCAACAGCTCCGATATTAAATTTTTTAAATACTCGTCCAAATTCCGATGAGTGTCTCGCTGTGTATGCAAGCCGCAATATGACTTCACTTTTAACGAAATGGCGTAACTTGGACAAGGAAGCAATCAATCGTCTTGGGTCATATGCGAACTTTGACAGCAGAGTAAAAAAAATTGCGTATACATCGAACATTAAATGTAGACGCGACTTGCAGTCTGAATTGCAAGTGTTTACTTTGGGCAACAAAAGAACGATGCCATGTCATGTGGCTACTAAATGCTTTCAAAAAGCGGGTGGTACTGAAGGAGGATCACGTGCTCACAAGCATGTAGAGCTATGTATAGTGGAAGAACCCAAAGCAAGTATGCTACAGCGGGGTGAGATATTTTTGATTACTTTTGACCCTGGCGCCGAGTGCTCTCTGGTCAAAGAGAGCATTTCTAACAAACTAGAGGGTAAACGAGTTAACAACGTCGTCACACTAAAACGCATTTGAAATGTCAACAGTTTTAGTACAGTACAAATTATAAGTAACGTTATTATTAATGGAAATTGTATCGAAGTTTAATTTCATATTGTGCAAGATGATAGCATGAAAAACAATATTGTTATAGGACGAGAAATTTTAGCACAAGGGTATTCGGCTGTTGTCTCTTGTAAGGGCGTTAAAATTGTTGTAGATAAATCAGTCTGTTCGGTAATTAACTAAGAAGAAAATTTTAATAATATCGTAACAGAATTGAATGGTTGCAATGTTGAAACACTATTCAAAATGTATACTCAGTAATAAGACCTTTGGGCGACTTAGCTTATTATTATGTTATCGTCTACATGGACGATATCTTGATAGTTGGACCCACAAAGGAAATTGCGCTAAATAGATTAATAACGGTATTAGATGTTCATACAAAATCTGGGTTTTCGTTTAATTTCGAAAAATGTTAATTTTTGAGGAGTTCAGTTCAATATCTTTGGATATCGTCCGGAAACACATAATAGAAATTTTAACTAGCAAACCAGTCTTGACTATTTTTGATCCTCAGTATCCGATTGAGTTGCACACTGATTCAAGTGCAATTGGCTATGGATCCATATTACTTCATAGAATTGATAAAAAGCTTTATGTAGCAGAGTATTTCAGTAAAACAACTAGTGCATGTGAGGCGAAATATACCTCCTATGAATTGGAAACTCTTGCGGTAGTCAATGCCATATAACACTTTCGTCATTATTTGTTGGGAAGAAAGTTTATTGAATTTACAGATTGTAATTCTTTGAAGACGTCTAGAACGAAAGTGGAGTTGTCCCCTAGAGTTTATCGTTGGTGGTCATTCCTACAGTCATTTGACTTTGATATACAGTATCGAGACGGTAAGCGCATGGCGCATGTAGATTTTCTATCTAGAAACCCTGTACCCGTCAAGAATAATGTTAATCAATATAAACTTTCTGAAAAATGGGTTGAATTAGCAGAAATTACTTAAAGTTGGCTTTTCGCCGAACAATAGAGAGATGAAGACATATTGCACATTATTAAGCAATTGAGTGAAAATGAACTCCCAGATCAATTGGCTACAACTTATGAGTTGAGGGCAAACATATTATACAGAGAAACTTAGAGAAACTCCAAGACACGTTTTTTGCCAGTGGTGCCTCGCGCATTTAGATGATCTGTCATTAACCAAGTACATGAATCAATGTTGTCATTTGGGTTGGGAGAAAACGCTCAATAAGGTATATGATTATTATTGGTTTGAAGGAATGTCAAAATATGTTCGTAAGTTTGTAGAGAATTGTATTACATGTAAAGTCTTCGTCTGGAAGAACTCAGGCGGAACTGCATCCGATTCCGAAAATCAGTATTCCCTGGCACACGGTACATATAGACATTTCAGGTAAACTAAGTGGCAAGAATGATGGGAAGGATTACGTTATAGTTCAAATGGATGGCTTTACGAAATTCGTTTATTTATATCACACATTCACGCTTGATGCAAACAGTTGTATCAATGCTCTTAAAGCTTCAATATCACTATTTGGTGTTCCAACCCGTATAGTGGCTGATCAGGGTAGAAGCTTTACTGGAATGAAATTTGTGGAGTTTTGTTCGTTCCAAAATTTAGAGGACCTTTTAAAATTATTGAGGTTTTAGAAGTTGATCGGTACAGTTTGAAATCAATGACAAGTATTAGACAGTATAAGTATCCTCACGAGAGTTTAAGGATAATGCCACATGGACAGGTACCAAGCAAGCTAGAGGTCGACTTAGTTGAATTGAGCCCGTCAAGTAAAGAAGCTGTTGAAAGAGACAGTAAAGAAGCTGTTGAAAGGACAGTATTGAAACTATTGAAAGACAGTGAAGAAACTGTTGAAAAAGACAGTAGTAACGAATACTTACTGACGGAAGGTGCGGAATAGTGCACAGATGTCGATACTATGCAGGGGCCCATTGAAACAAGAGTAAAAATAACATGAATTAAAAAGTAATGAAAAATAAATTTGATGAGATTAATATAAAATAATTCGCATTGTTAAAAATGTAGTGAAATGAAAAACTGTTTGTTTTAAGAAATTGAAAATGTATACCATTGTATGGTAAAACAAGTGGATTGTTAAATTTATTTTTAAAGATAATAAAGTTTAAGAAATTCTTGGTGTAAACGAATGAGGCAATCCTGATTATTAAGTGTTGGAAAGTCTATGGTAGTACGATAGTTAGGTGTTGGAAAGTTTATGTCAGAAGTGCTGATTCAGCAGAAGTGTATTGACAGCAGAAGTGAAACAACAGCTTTGCTGATGTTGAGTGTGGCCCACGGTGTGGTCGTGCGAGTGAATAGAAGATAGTGTTTAAAAAGTGACATGTGTGGTCTGGACCAGCATGACGTTCTCTTTAGTTTTGAGATTTCATACGACTAACACGTGGGACTCACAGCTCTTGCTGTGAATTTACTAAAATGTCTGACAACAACAACTTTAATCAGCAACTGAAGGGAATAAATAGTGTTTCCCTGACATATATCAACCGAAAGTATAAGTTATTTAATTAATCAATCTATCTGGGAATGAAAAGCAGAAAAATTGATCCACAACTTGTTGCGAGGGTTGCGATCTATAAGAAAATTAGGACAAAATCAGAAATATAACAAAACTGGTTGTAATGCTGTAAGACGGGAGAGATAGGGATATGTTTCAATATATTTTTAGTGTTCAGCATAATCACCGAAAACGATTGTACAAAGCTTAGTTAGTTGTGCATATACGAAGTAGTAGTATCTGTGTGCCCTGGTAGATATGAATTGCAGGCGTTCTAAAAGGGATGAAAAGCTATCACCAGTTATAATTTTATTAAGGAAATGAACTCTAAATATTCTCCTCGATTAGTAAGGGATCATTCAATTCCTTAGAACATACATAAGTATGCGACAAGGATTAGGAAAAAGGAGGTTTTTTTTTTTTATTTTTTTTAAAAAAAAAAAAAAAAAAATATTATATTCCCCTCCCGCCTTTTTGATACCCCTTTTTCTCAGTTTTAATTTGTTATTAACAATGGTGATGGATATAATAGCTTGGCAAACACAGAACATTTTCATACAAAATCATTTTTAGAGGCATATTTTCTACCGATCGGCCCTATGGGAGCTATAAAATATAATTGTTCGATTTAGATAAAACATTTAGATTATATATATATATTTTAAACAAAAAGTTGTCTGTACTAAAATATTCTAGTTTTACCTGTACATTTACCTTTATATGAAGATAGAACGCCCTAAAGTGGGCGTGTCAAAAATCAAAAACAAACTTGTACTGCTTGGGTATTGTACCTTTCATTTGCGACCCCTATCATTTTTCTAGCTCTTATAATCTCTGAGATCCTTTTGTTCATACAGACGGACAGACGGACATGGCTTTATCGACTCGGCTATTGATGCTGATCAAGAATATATATACTTTATGGGGTCTGCCACGCCTCCTTCTGCCTGTTACATACATTCCAACGATTACAATATACCCTTTTACTCCACGAGTAACGGGTATAAAAATTACGGGACTAGGTGACTACCCTGGGGAATTCTAGAAGTGACGACGAAAACAGATTTAGAGATGGCTGATCTAAGCTTAACTCTTTGGGTCCAACCTGTAAGATATGATAATATCCACCGAAGGAGGGAAGGTGGGAGATTTATAATGTCAAGATTTCGTAGAAGGCGTTTAAGGTACAAAAGAGGTAAGTTTCAATAGATTAGCACAGGAAATAATTGACTTGCAGAGGTGTTGCAAAGTCAATCTAATTAAATTGTTTAAGGGCTTAGAGATTGCGAATAATTTCGCAATTCCTCGGAATTCGCAGAGGATTAAAAAGGTTAAAAAAAATGAAGAGAATTTTGTTTACTCTCTGCAAGAGTACAGTGGATTTATGCTAAGTACGTGACAGTCAGAAGGAGGCGTGGCAGACCCACATAAATACATATTCTTGATCATCATCCCAAGACTAGGCGATGTAACCGTGTCCATCTGCCTGTCCGTATGAACAGATTTCAGAAATGGTGAGACGTACATGATTGAATTTAGTCAGTAGTAACTATATTTAGACCCCGTACTCTAAAAAAGAGTATAGGGGTCTATTAGGTTTGTCAGAAGCGAAATGTGCGTAACAGGCAGAAGGAGGCGTGGCCGACCCCATAAAGTATATATATTCTAGATCAGCATCAACAGCCGAGTCGATATAGCAATGTCCGTCTGTCCGTCTGTCTGTCTGTCCGTCTGTCCGTCCGTCCGTATGAACACCTGGATCTTTTAAACTACAAAAGCTAGAGACACCAAATTTGGAATGAAAGTCCGTTATCTTCGCGAGCAGATCAAGTTTATTTCAAATTGTTGCCACGCCCCTTACCGCCCCCGCAATGAGCAAAAAACCAGACACACCTCGAAAAAAAATTTACTTTTAGGCCAATAACTCAGTAACTTTGGCACTTAGGAACACCATTTCTGGTAAACAGGTTGCTAGTGACACCCTTAATGCAATGCCATTAAAAATTTTGAGCTGCCACGCCCCCTTTTCTCCTGAGAGTTAACCAAACGTTTTCACTTTAATGCCATGTTTAAGGCATTTATTCATATAGTAGAGTGTTGTAATTCAACATTCGTATAGAGACATATAAAATCAAACTATTCTGAAAGGGGCATCAACATACTACCTTTAACAAAAGAGCTACTGCGTTACAAAGTTTGTTATTTAACTGCAATATCACTTACGCGCGAGAGCGAGACAGAAACATACAAACACATGTTCGAACGTTTTCGATGCTTGTGTGGCGACAGCGCTGCCGGCAGACGCTGTGGCGACAGCGCTGCCGGCAGACGCTGGCCGCGCCGAATACACACATACATACATACATGCATACATATAATTTCAAACGAATGTGTGTTTGTATGAATAATATGTAAATGCTTTTGGAGAATTCTTGAAAGTGGCGCGTGGTGCAACTGATAGAGTTGCGGCAATGCGAATTGTTAATTTAATTTTTTTTAATTTCAATTCAAAATGTACATATAAAATTAAAATTTTTAAATTTCATTCAAAAATTTAAATTTAAATTGAATACAATTGCGCACTTCTATGGGAGTACGGGGTCTTTTACAGTCGGCTCGATCGACTGTAGCCTTTCTTACTTGTTTTAGTTAGTCAATACAAGAATCTTCTTTTATTCGATTTCACGGCCTAAAACTAGACATGACCGGAAAAAACTAATGTTTTTTACAAATATCTTAGGCACTTAGGTACATCAGTTTTGGTACGCAGTTAACTAGCGACTGTATAAATGTAATGCAATTAAAAGTTTCGGGATGCTCGCCACCTAAAGAAATAAAACAGTTTTCAAACTTCAATACTATTTTTTAAAAGTTTGTTCTTATACAGTATTTTAGTTTATAATTCGTTTGGAGACTAATAATATCTAACTAACTATCCCGAAAGTTACATAAAAATCCGACTATAAACAAGAATGCTAGAAACACAACATCATTAATAGTTGAACGCAATGTCAATGCATGTGTGCAAGGAAGACAAAAACGTACAAGTATATGTTCAAATGTTTTTGCTTCATGTACATATCAGAGACATACATATCAGAGACTTGCAACGAGTATACTGATACTGCATACCTGGTTACTCGTGATCGTCTGTTCGAACAAATTTCATACTCATCACCAAACGATCGAGTACCGCTCTCAACATTCATTTTACTCCAATATATACTCGAGTATTTTCCGTTGCAAGCAAAGCATACAGTAATTCATAATAATTTGTATAAAATATTCTCATCGGTGGTACTATACTAACCGGTAGCAGCCCAACCAATAAGTAGGATAAAAAAGCGTCCTTCCAAGACAAGCGTATGGCTGTTTTTATCGTCTCCAAAAACAACCCCAACGGTTCCGCAGAAAACGAGGAACTCCAGCCCCACAAGCCAGGAGGGAAGAATGCTAGCAACAAAAAGCGGCAAAGCTGAAGAGCATGTATCGCAAGCAAAGTGATCGAATATTGCTCCGACCCGCTCTTTCGCAGATGTCGCGAGAAACAAGACTCTCGTCGGAGTCCTAGACCGGGGCTCCCCCGATGGTCTGATTCCTCGCGACAAATGGAGGATGCTACAGCACGAGCTGCCTGGCCTCTCGAGACAGGTAATACTGATTATCGATGTGGCCTCCGCAGCATTACTAACCAAAACGGAATGTTCACGTATGGCTTTAGGAAGGCGCATATCCACTTATTCAAAGCGGTCGCTAAGGGCAATGGATCTGTGCATACTGGAAGGGTATGTCTCTGAAGGGAGCGATCTGACCAGAGGTCTCAAAAAGGTCGACGTGGCTGATCTGGAGGACTTGGATAAAGACGAATTAGCCGTCGACGTCACGGTGGTCGAGATAGTATCCAGGGATGTCAAACAGGCTCCTGCAGATAAATCTCCACCACTGTAGAGCGACATCTACCGCTCTACTACTCGTCCTGTGTAAAGGCCAAGTCGATATGGCTCCTTATCCAAGAACTTTGAGTAGTAGTTGACGTGACGTATCAAGGTGTTCCTGGTGTGACCTACTATTCAGAGGGATCTAAATCGTTCATTTTGTAGGTTCCGTCTGAACCGGCATGTCGTCACGGCAGATATCAATGCAATAAGCAAGCAAGTGCCCAAAGTTCTCGAAAAAGGCGAATTTAAATTGGTTTTCAAACCATTCTAACGTATTAGAAGAAGGCGGAAATAAGAAATTTTTATATTTTCAATGATGCCGGTTCGACAAAAACACTTGACATGAGATGGACACCAAGGTTAGTTTTTAGTATCACTTGGTTGGTAGCTTCGCCAAATTAAGTCCCACCAAGCAAAAAACTTTGTAAGAAACTTTCGCGTATATGTTACATGTAGGACCGATGTCGAATCGCGAGTGCGAGTTCTAGAATGATTCAGAAACCGCACTACATTGTATAGATACTTTCCCTTCATTACTAGCAACATTTGTTGCCAATCGAGATGGCCAACAGATGGCCAATAATGTATCTTGGAGACATGGACCGACATCATCAACAAGTTCAGAATCTTGTTCAGTTCATTTGGCTTCTCTGCAAGGGTAAAAAACATTGGCCATAAGGGTTGCAAGAAAACTCATTTGCTTAGCTAGCCATGCAATTTTGCAATCGCTTACTATATACATTCATAAGTCGGACGATTTTGGAAGCGAATCTCTTTGAGTCATTTAGGTTTAAATTTGTTTGGTGCCACAAACGTGTTGATTATTATAAGATTGCCTGTCAAACAATAAATTGTAGCGTTTTTGAACTTGCAATTTGTTTTTAATAAATTAGTTTTTCGATTTTTCATTGGCGTCCGAGCAGGGACTTTCAGTCGCGTTCGTTGGTCTGTAAGACATTTGAAGGCTTGGTTTGCGATGTGTGTCGGTGTCGGTGTGTTGATCATAGTAGAAGTTTGTATGAACAATATATGATGCGAATCAGATCAGGGGACACTATAATGATGAGATTTTTCTTGGCTCAGAGAATTTATATTTAGAAATTGATACGCTATATGTTTTGATAGTAATGAATGCCGCCATAGACTCGATAGTCGTGTCTGCAGATAAATTAGATATGGGTTTTTATCTTATCTTTGAGTTTTTAATCATAGCCTTTACTCCATTAACAAGCATCGATTTTATTATAATGAGTAATTGAGTGAAAATGGTAAAAATACGAGTGTAACGGTTTGATTCGATGTAAATAAAATGACCGAATTCAAAATTCACAAAAGCTGCAAAATGAACATGTTTAATAAAAGTTCGGAAATTTTTACAAACATGGAGCGTTAAAAAACACGACCGACACAGCTGACAATCTCTTTGTCGTTAGGCTATCTTTATTACATGATTTACAATTGCCTAGTCGGTCTTAAATAGATTATTTCTATTAACACTGTAGTCTGGAACGTGTACACAGTTGGCTCGGTCCGTCAACCATTGGATATATAAAGAGAAAAACTGTGGACCTCGGTCTTACTGCCGGAACTGTATATATAGATGGAAGTGCGACAATTCTCGTTGGAAGCAGATTCATGGTACGATCATGTGAAACAGAATGGTCGTCTGGGTACCTATCAATCGCAACTATACGGACTGTGGGTACCTACCGACCCTGGGTTTCCATCAGGCAATGACAAGGCGCACCTCCTTTCCTGCACACTCATGAAGTGCATAATCTCTGCAGAGACGCTTAATTCTATCAAAGACGGATGGCACAGTGAACAATCGGAGCGATTGTGATCGACAAGATATCCTAGAAGTATACAGTTCGGATGAGAGCGACCTTGCCTGAAATCTAACCGAGTCAACGTGGCTGACTTAAAATACCTCAAAGAGAATGAATCAGCCGCAGACGTAACGGTGGTGGAAGCTTCATCTCAGGATGTCAATCTAGATGCTGCAGATCAACTATTTTGACTGTATAAATTGATAACAAGTTAATCAACGTCAGTTGTCTTATTTTTATAGATCATTAACAAGAAAGAAAAGTACAGTCGAGCACGCCCGACCGTATAATACTCTCTGCATTTGTTCTCGATTAAATTATTAAAATCGGTATCCAGATATTACAATGCGTAGTACTTGCATTAAAATATGTTGAAATAAAAACAATCTAAGCATAATCAAACACACATCTGTTTGTTTGCATGCGAATACATATACATATGTACGTTTGACAATATATGATGCATATATGAATGTGTATTCGGCGCGGCCAGCGACCGCGGGCAGCGCTGCCGACACACAAGCAGCGAAAACGTTCGAACATGTGCTTGTGTGTTTCTATCTCGCTTACACCAATGGGTTGATATTGCGTTCAATTATCAATATTGCAACGCTTCTAGTTTTCTTGTTTATAGCCCGACTTTAATGCGCCTTTCAGGATAGTTTAATATAGTTAGTCTCCACGCGAATTATAAACTACACTACTGTACGATAAGATCAAGTTCGCCAAAAACGGCATTGAAGATTCCAGATTTTTTTATCAAATGTGGGAAAAGTGGGGGTGTGGCATCGAAAAAAAAAAAAATATTTTTGTATTGACTGACTAAATATTTGATCGTGTGACACCAAGCTCAAATCCATCTACAAATCAGAAGTCAGATTACATCTTTAGAGATGGAAAGAGAAAAAATACGGAAAACATATGGATTAGAACGAGCATCTTAGTTAATAACTGGGAATGTAATTTCTATCAAATAGCGATATCCCAAATAAGTTGTGTCCTGGGAGTCAATACGATAGAGGCAGAAGTTAAGATCTAAGTAGTTCCGGACATATTCAAGCCGAATATTTTTTCTTATTACTCACCTTAATACGATTATTCCACTCGCTATTACTTATGGCAATAATATCTAAACAATAATCGCACACTCTTCGAATTGCTTCATTCTTATCATGCATTAGATCGATAAGATAAGCTGGTGATTCCGTTTCTTTTATCATATATTCACGTGAGCTCTCGTGTTGAAGAATTTTTTGGAATACATAAATAATCTGTAGAACTATCTCGTCATCTTCTTGCTTAGCCTTCAGCAGCTCAATTAATGAAAGAACAACATTCGCACGACAGAAAAGAAGCGCACATAGCTCATCGCAAGCGCAAGTACCTAAGTAGACAATGGTGTCAAGTACAACGTCGTCCAAACGTGCACAGGGCACAAGTATTTGTCGAATCCACGGTATTAGTTGAAAGTTTTGTAAAATTTGAGAGTAATCAAGGTCGGTGAGAGCAAGATTCCCAAGTATTCCTAAACATTCAACAATAAAGGACTCATCGTCACATATTGTCAACATTCGTGCAAGATCTCCCACATAATCAATATACAAAAGTTGCAATGTCATATGCTGTGAAATATTGCGCAACATTTTCATTAATAAGGCATCCTGATACTTAAAAGCTCGATCCATCAAGCTGTGAAGTCGTTGACCTTCGGCCATAATCTGTGCATTGCGGCGGCTTAGTGACAAATTTATGCAAAGAGCCATTAGATCTGGATCGACTTTTACGTTAAGATTAAGAATTATTGCATCTGTCGCCATTTGCACACACTCTGTTATGGCAAAAATTGGCTTAATTTTGTCATCAAGGCTCATGTGATAAAGTATTTTGACAGCAATAGCATGATTCTTTTCATCATTAATTAACTTCACCAAAATTGGCAGATAGCCAGCTGAAATCATTTTACGACGCAGCATACTATCGAATGATAGATTAAAGACTAGTTTGAGTGTTACCAGTACCAGATCGGAATGGGCGTTTAGAAAAAGTCGGGGAAGCTTTGAAACAATATTTAACGAGCACATCTGATTTTTGTTGTCTCCAACGAGGGATAATTTCTTGAGAAACGTACTTGCAAGCATGAGTAAATCAATATTCTGTCGATCTAGTACTTTGATAAGCATTTTAACAATGTTCTTTCGTCGCATTTTTTCCTCAAGTTTAATATTTTCAGCCATGTTCAAAAGGAGATAAAAGGCAACTCGAAGTAGTTGTTCCTGTTTTTTGGCAAACATCTTCAGTTGTTTGTTGAGTCTTTCAATTTCATCCTTATTTCTTTTAACATCGCTGTGATCTTGCAATTCACTAATGTTTGCTTTTGAATCCACTGGATATGAAACATCCGTTATATTCCAATAAGCATTATAATTGCCGCCTGTTAAGAGTGCCTCATTACAACTACTATTTAGAATTTGGTTCTTATGAAGAGAGGACGAAATGTTCCAATTGCCGGATTTGGGACGTTGTTTTAATTCTGGTATGCGTCTTCGTGGTGGCTCCATCTGGTAAAGATAAAAAACATATTAATAAAGATTTATCATTGAATATACAAATTTTTAGATTCGGTATTAAAAATATTTATGAGTACTTTCAGAATAATCCTTTCCTATATTACAGTTAATTATAAATTTAATTAAAATTAAAATTATTGGCTTCAATAATTGTTAAGCTTTAGTTTAAAAAAAAATACATTTATTCATTTTAACAGATTTATTGCGCAAAATAGTATTAGTTTATCGGAAAACATTATAGGTTGTGCCTTTTGGGAAAAGCAAATCCGAACATTAAGAGAAGGAAGCGTCGCTGAACCCATAAAGTATATTTACTCTTAACCAATATGAAGTAGCCGTCAGACGTCAGATATACAGGGGAAAGAACAGTGGACTTCGGTCTTACTGCCGTAACTGCATATACCGACGAAGGGCGACTAGACTCTCCTCGTGAGGGCGGCTGGAAGGAGATACATGGTTCGGGAATGTCTCTGCCATTGATGCTGACGAATGGTAGTCGGGCTATAAGTAGAACACTTCTCTAAAAAGTCACCCCAATCCAAAGGTGGAACAGTGTATGCCCGTGAATGCATGGTCGAGGGGGCGCTCGAACGCTAGTATGCGGACTCTGGGTACCTGCCGACCGCCAGTTTTACCTAGGCTTGCCACGTTATAGCGGGCTATGTCGTGGCGGACATTCCCTTCCCACACACTCGTGGGACCCAATTTATGTTTCAAAATAAAACCTCAACGGAGGCCGGCACTCCTTCAAAAAACCGTGTGGGACAAGACAATCCCTCTAAAAACCTAGCAAAGGATAAGCCAGTCCCGAGCCATAAAGGAGTCGGTGGTAGAAAGGTTACGGCAAGACAACCGGCACCAAAACGGGAGATATGTCCAAACGCATAACTCCCCCTGAGGGACCCAGTATGAAGAGCAATATTGGGGCTACTGATCCCACAGTGGGGGTCGTTCCGGAGGACTCTTCTGCCTCCACCAGCACCGATAACAAGAGAGAAAGAAGAAAGCATCCTTCCAAGACAAGAAAAGAGATGCTTTCATTCTCTCAAAAACTAGTGATGACGGCACCCAGGAGAGTGTGGAACTGGTCAGCTGGGCCAAATCTATACTACCTAACTTCCAGTCGCCCAAGATCAGCAGCAAGAAAGGGGCCTCCAACAAGCGGCAGCGCTCCGCTGAAGACCACACCAGGCCAGACCAGACCTCATAGCCAAAGAGGTCCACAGTTGTTATTCCCACCCGCTCGTTCGCGGATGTCGTAAGGAACAAGGTCATCATCGGTGTCCCAGACCGGGGGCCCCCTGATGGTCTTGTCCCAAAGGACAAATGGAGGATCGTCGAAAACGAGCTCCAGGATAAGTTCCTAGACATCCTCGAAGAGTGTGGGAGTGCTCTGCTCAGCTGTGAAAACGCGGGGTGATACCAGGGCAGAGTGAAAGCCATCGCCTGTCTTGATGATTATTCCGCCAGAGGTCAGAGGTCTCGGCAAAGTGGATATGGCTGAGCTGGATGGCCTCGAGGAGGTGGAAGACTTAGCTGTGAACACCACGGTGGTGGAGGTTAATACACAGGATGTCGATCACGCTTCAGCAAATAAACTTCCACCATTGTAAGGCAGCATCCGCTGCTCTCCTGAACCTCCTAGCCGGGGGAGGTACAGACATCGTCCACATCCAGGAACCGTGGCTATGCAAAGGCCGCATTTCTGGTTTGAGGACTCCAAATTTCAAGCTGTACGCTACAGAGGTATCAGGTAAAGCCCGCACTTGTAAAGCAAGTAAAGATCTGCCAATGTTCATACTTCCTAATTTCAGTAATGAAGACAACACTACAGTGTGTCTAGAACAACCAGGGCAATCAGTAGTGCTCTGCTCAACCTACATGAGCTACGAGATCGACAGCCCTCCTCCACAACTACTGCGAGACACAGTGGATGCCTGCGAGAGTATGAACAACGACATACTAATAGATGCCAACGCTCATCACCATCAGTGGTGAAGCACTGACACAAACAGTAGAGGTGAGTCCATTTTCAACTACATCCTCTCAACCAAGCTTGCTATCTGTAATAGGGGTAACGAGCCAACATTTATTATTAATAATAGACAAGAGGTGTTAGACCTTACTCTTGTCTCCAGTTTGCTAGAATCTCGGATTCATTCCTGGAAGGTTCTAAATAAACATTCCTTTTCTGACCATCGATATATCGAATTATCATTACTAGCTGACATCCCTAAAATAGTTCTCTCTCACAATTTTAAAAAGACCGATTGGAATATCTTCTCTTAACATCTGGCGCGTCTAGTCCCTCCAGATCCTCCCATGCCCCTTCACACTAACTGGACAGACCACTCAGAGGCACTCGTCTGCTCCGTGACTTCTGCTCTAAATGAGGCACGCCGATAAGCCTGTCCTATCAGTAAGAGCAGGGGATGCAAGAAACCCCCATGGTTGACGCCCACAGTCTCAGAACTCCGCTAGATTTCAAGAAGACTATTCAACCAGGCGAAAACACTAAACTCAGAAGCATCCTGGGAAAACTACAAACGATCCCTCTCGTCATTATTATATGGACGTTGATGTACTAACAGGACAGTACATTCAAGTGACCCAGCAACACCAAGCAACGTGCTTGTTAGCGCGCGGAACCCTGCAAATAATGCAGCCACCTCCCGCCCAACCGACCGAGGGGCACACCGCATAACGTACGGCTAGCGATAAACGCGAATCGAATTTATTAGTTAGAACATAAAATATAAAATAACTGAAAACGAAATACAATACATTTTAAATTATTAAGCTAAGATAATTAAGATCTAGACAGGTGACAGAGAAGAGAAGTTCTAATTAAGGGGGTCGAAGTAGAACTACCTACAATTCGAGATTGTAGTATTTACTACATAGGACTCGGAAAGGATTATGAATAGCAAAGTTGGTAGAACAAGGTTGAAGAGAGAGCGGAAGAAAGTTTCTAGTTGGTCTAATCGGAACAGCAAAACTAATCTGGCTGAGTAATTCTGAAAAATCAATTTCACCATTGATTAGTTTGTGTAGAAAAATTACACCGAGCACTGTTCTACGATCAGACAAAGAAGGAAGATTAATTAGTAAAAGTCTACTACGATAGAAGGGTAAGCGTATGTTAGTATTCCAGTTGAGAGACCTTAGTGCAAAAAGAAGAAATTGTTTTTGTACAGATTCTATTCTATCCTGATGAATCCTGTATTGGGGTGACCAAATACATGATCCATATTCAAGAATAGGCCGTACCAAGGCAGTAAAAAGTGTTTTCGTTAAATAGGGATCGTTAAATTCTTTCGACCAGCGCTTTATGAAGCCCAGGACACTAAAAGCACGATTAGTAATTGACAATACATGCCTATCGAACTTGAGCTTAGGATCCATAAGGATACCCAAATCAGTGACCGACTCAATTCTTTTTAGATAGTTGCCATTCAGAATGTAAATGTTTTGAAAAGGGAGGCGCCTACTGAAGGACATTACGTTACACTTACTAAAGTTAAGGTTTAATAAATTAGCTTGACACCAGATTTGAAAACTACATAGATCAGATTGTAACCTGGTCCCAAGAACAGACTCAGCAGCCGAAACACAGAGTTTAACGTCGTCGGCATACATAAGCACACGAGAGTAACTGATCGCTGATGGAATATCATTTATAAACAATATAAATAACAAGGGACCGAGATGGCTTCCTTGTGGAACACCCGAAGTTACTTGAACAGATTTGGACAAAGTGTCTTTAAAATAAACATGTTGTGTTCTAGAACACAAGTAATTAGAAATGCAAATAGTAAAGTTATAGGAAAGACCCAAAATATTGAGCTTATGTATTAATAGGCTGTGATTAACGGAGTCGAAAGCCTTACTGAAATCTGTGTAAATGACGTCAGTTTGCAATTTTCTCTCAAAGCCCTTCAATGCAAATGATGTAAATTCTAACAGGTTAGTGGTAGTGGATCTATATTTCACAAACCCATGCTGGCAGGGTGAAATCATGGATCTACAGAAATGTTGCAGTTGAGAAGTTATTAATTTCTCAAAAGCCTTGGGAATAGCAGACAACTTGGAAATACCCCTATAGTTGCAAACATCGGATTTATTTCCTTTTTTGTGAAGAGGAATGATGTAAGATGATTACCAAACTTCAGGGAAACAGCATGTTTCAACGGACAATGTAAATAGTTTATACAAGGGCTTTGAAAGGCCGTCTGCACAGTTTTTAAGCACACAGCCAGGGACTCCGTCTGGACCAGGCGAAAAAACAGATTTAGTAGCCTTTAAATTACATAAGAGAGAGTTTTCGGTGATGACTGGTGTAAAATTACTATTGAAGGAATTTAAATGATAAGGATAGGGTGAGTCACAGTTATACTCGTGCTTACTGTAAGTTGTTTGACAAAAATCGGCAAATAAGTCGGCGATAGCCTTATCCGAATTAGCAGATTCTCTTTCAAAGAACACACTAGATGGAAGCGTTGGTGATTTACGCTTCGAATTAACGAAGTTATAAAACCGTCTCGGATTCCTTCTGAACTGTTGCCCACAGTCAGTAAGGTATTCCTTATAACGACGGTCATTCAAAACATAGAAATCAGATCGAGCAATTAGATATCGCGAGAAATGCAAGGAAGAGCAAGTTTCCCTGAATCTCTTATAACATTTCGACTTTCTATTTTTGAGCAATGTTAACTCACGGGTAAACCAAATAGGCTTATTAGACCTGGTTGGAACACAGAGCGGAACACAGACATCAATTAAGGAATTCAAGGTATTATAGAAGGTTGTAATTGCACTATCCATATCTCTACACATGAACAGTCGGGACCAGTCAGTTTGGGATAGCAGCACATTTAACTTGTTAAAGTCCGCTTTCCGAAACTGACGAGACCGTTTAGTAGATATACTACTAGTACGGGTCACCCGATCAGGTAAATCAATCAACACTTCCAAAGTCGGGTGATAAGGATCTTCAGGATTTGATAAGGGTTTTATCCGGGAAACAGAAAAACAGGAAGGGTCCAAAACAAAATCAGATCAAGCATTCTTTTAAAGAGTTTGGAATAACATTGATTTGAAGCAATGAAATTCCAAACAGCTCATCAAGAAAATCGTGCTGAGTCGTGGGGGTCAACACGGCAGAGTCGGGACACGAAATCCATGTAGTACCAGCAATATTAAAATCACCAAGAACTACAAGAATGTCACGATATGTCGGATAATATAGAGGAAACTGATTGAAGAGCAGAAAAGTGTAACGAATAAAGAGAAGAGTCAGTCAGTCGATCTTTTCTGTAGATAGCGAATTTATTGGAAAAGATTTCAGAGTCAAGAATATCGGGCCTTAACCATGTTTTAGTAAAGGCCACAACATGAAATGGTAAAGAAAGACTATTTAAATACATATTGCTAAGCTTACTACGAAGACCTCTTAGATTTTGATAGGCATACGAGAGGGAGGAAATTAGTTTTTTCCGGAATCAGATGCCGGACAGAACTGGAACAACTAAATTGCTTGATTCGCCAACAGCAACAGTATTGACAACTAAGGAATCAGAAACAATTACTTCAGGAGTCGTGGGGACAACTTCTGTGGGTAAGATAAAGTTGTCATCACTACTAACAATTATATTTGGTGAAGGGGATGAAAAATTTATTAGAGAAGGTGCGGACGTTGTGGGTATGTGATGAGGGACTGAAAGTTCGTTAGGGCCAATCGACAATCTAAAATTGGCCATTT
The DNA here is from genome assembly GCA_018151165.1 of Drosophila arawakana. Taxonomy (NCBI): domain Eukaryota; kingdom Metazoa; phylum Arthropoda; class Insecta; order Diptera; family Drosophilidae; genus Drosophila; species Drosophila arawakana. Next base: position 485,028 of record JAECWX010000542.1, read on the forward strand.
TACGCTTTGGAGAATCATTTAAGACTTTTACGCCTTTAAACTCCTTATCCAAAGCTGCAAAACTATTTCTGCAATTTCTGCTCCGACATCGAAAGCACCTCAGAGGCTGCTAGATTACGTTAGGTACTATCGCAAACCGTACCCTCCATGGGCTTCCTCAAGAGAATTGACAACTCCTGGACTACGTGTGGACACGAGTCATTAGAACTACTGTTAGAGACCCATTTCCCTGGATGTTCCAACACCAGAAAAACCAAAGGCCTAAAATGGGGGCTCAATCCCCTCATTACTAGATAGCTCAATACAGCTATTGTACGCCCCATACTTCTCTATGGAGTTGTATTATGGTGGCCGGCCCTCAAGAAGCAAACAAACCTAAAGAAGCTTACCAAAATTCAACGCCTTGCTTGGCTGTTCACCCTAGGTGCCCTAAACACCACGCCTGAGGAGGCCCTTGACGCCATCCTTCACTTTCCCTCACTTGAAAATATGAGCAAGAAAATAGCCTCTCTCTCCGCCATTAGAATGAGAGAGGCATGCTTATGGAGATCGAACGGGATAGGTCACTCCAATATTCTATCATTACCTCCCTTCTCCATCAATAAAACAGATTACTGTACTCCGCAAGAGTTTACTTCAACACCTTTCACGGTGGTTTTTCCCTCAAGAGAAATGTGGACACACGGTCCTCCCTACCATCCTCCCTACCTCATCTGGGTTCCAGGACACAGCAACATTGAGGGCTATACAACCGCAGACGAGCCAGCAAGGCTTGGCACAGCCTCCCTTCACAATTTAAAGAGAGGGCAAGTTTGCATGCCTTTAGCATCCTGTAGACTTCGAAACATACACAGATTCTACTTCGTTCTACCTGGCACGCTCGTGATGAGAATCGATCGGCCAATTTATGCAGGCTGCCCGGACGCTCCGACGTTTTCTGGGCCCTCACTGGGCACTGGCTTGTAGGTATACCTGCCAACAGGCTATCCGCTGGTTTCCACGACTTCTGCAGAAACTGCGGTAATAAAGAGAAAGAGGAGACGGCCATGCATTTCATCTGCCACTGCCCTGCACTAGGACAGCATAGACAGCAACACCTACTCACCCTAACGTTTATAGCAGCTTCTCAATATCGTTGCATCGACATAATTGGAACTGCAATAATATAAACAAGAAAGAAAAGTACAGTCGAGCACGCCCGACTGTATAACACTCTCTGCACTTTTCCCGATTAAATAATTAAAATCGGTATCCAGATATACGCATTGAAACACGTTGAAACAAAAACAATCTAAGCACAATTAAACATACATCTGTTTGTTTGCATGCGAATACACATACATATGTACGTTTGACAATATATGCTGCATATATTTATGTATGCGTGTATTCGGCGCAGCCAGCTTCGGCGGGCAGCGCTGCCGACACCCACGCAGCGAAAACGTTCGAACATGTGCTTGTGCGTTTCTATCTCGCTTGCACCTATGGGTTGATATTGCGTTCAATTATCAATATTGCAACGCTTCTAGTTTTCTTGTTTATAGCCCGACTTTAATGCGCCTTTCAGGATAGTTTAATATAGTTAGTCTCCACGCGAATTATAAACTACACTACTGTACGATAAGATCAAGTTCGCCAACAACGGCATTTGAAGTTTTTTCAAGTGTGGGAAAAGGAAGCGTGGCAGTCCAAAATTTTAGATGGCAAATTGGTGATCCTAGGTGCCATAGTTACTGAGATATTTGCCGAAAACATCGATTTTTCCCGAGGTGTGTCTAGTTTTTTGCTCATTGTGAAATCTGTTTGTTCATACGGACAGACAGACAGACGGACATGGCTATATCGACTCGGCTTGTGACGCTGATCAAGAATATATGTATATACTTTATGGGGTCTGCCACGCCTCCTTCTGCCTGTTACATACTTTTGCACAAACTCAATATACTCTTGCAGAGAGTATAAAAAATAAAAAAAACTTCAAACAACTTTTAACCTCTACAAAAAACACAAATACTTAAAACAAATAAACATAAACAAGAAAGAAAAGTACAGTAGAGCGCGCCCGACCGTATAATACTCTCTGCATTTGTCCCGATTAAATTATTAAAATCGGTATCGAGATATTACAATGTGAATTACTTGCATTAAAACACGTTGAAACAAAAACAAGAAAGAAAAGTACAGTCGAGCGCGCCCGACCGTATAATACTCTCTGCATTTGTCCCGATTAAATTATTAAAATCGGTATCGAGATATTACAATGTGAATTACTTGCATTAAAACACGTTGAAACAAAAACAATCTAAGCATAATCAAACACACATCTGTTTTCTTGTATTCGAATACACATACGTTTGACAATGTGTATATGATGCAAATATGTATGTATGTATGTGTGTATTCAGCGCAGCCAGCGACCGCAGGCAGCGCTGCCGACACACAGGCAGCGAAAACGTTCGAACATGTGCTTGTGTGTTTCTATCTCGCTTGCACCTGTGGGTTGATATTGCGTTCAATTATCAATATTCTAACGCTTCTAGTTTTCTTGTTTATAGTCCAATTTTAATGCGCCTTTCAGGATAGTTTAATATAGTTAATCTCCACACGAACTATATAATTACAATACTGTACGATACGAACAAGTTCGCCAAACCCGGCATTGAAGGTTCCAGCCTTTTTTATCAAATGTGGGAAAAGTGGGCGTGGCAGTCCAAAATTTTAAATGGCAATGTAACTATGCCGTCGCTACGAACCTCCCGTTCCAGAATTGGTGATCCTAGGTGCCATAGTTACTGAGATATTTGCCGAAAACACCAATTTTTTCCGAGGTGTGTCCAGTTTTTTGCTTATTGTGGGCGAATGGGGCGTGGCATCGAAAAAAAAAAGATTCTTGTATTGACTGACTAAATATCTGATCGTTTGACACCAAGCTCGAACTTGTAGCTCCTACCATCTCTGAAATCTGTTTGTTCATACGGACAGACAGACAGACGGACAGACGGACATGGCTATATCGACTCGGCTTGTGACGCTGATCAAGAATATATATACTTTATGGGGTCTGCCACGCCTCCTTCTGTCTGTTACATACTTTTGCACAAACCCAATATACTCTTGCAGAGAGTATAAAAATTTAAAGAACAAAATAATAAGTGAAACACAACATTACACAATCATACAAAGTGACAATTGAAAAGAAGGAAAGAAAATTCTCTAAGCCACTAGCGAAGACACCAACCCGAGTCAGCAGAGAACTGATCGAGGAATTTCTTCAACCATCAACACCAAATTCTCTAAACCACTAGCGAAGACACTAACCGGAGTTAGCAGAGAAGTGATCCAGCAAATTCATCAACCATTAGCAGCAAATTCTTCAATCGCCAAGACATCCGCATAAATACACCAAACACAGACAGTAGGGCACACAACAAACAAGTAAGAAAGGCTACAGTCGATCGAGCCGACTGTAAAAGACCCCGTACTCCCATAGAAGTGCGCAATTGTATTCAATTTAAATTTAAATTTTTGAATGAAATTTAAAAATTTTAATTTTATATGTACATTTTGAATTGAAATTAAAAAAAATTAAATTAACAATTCGCATTGCCGCAACTCTATCAGTTGCACCACGCGCCACTTTCAAGAATTCTCCGATAGCATTTACATATTATTCATACAAACACACATTCGTTTGAAATTATATGTATGCATGTATGTATGTATGTGTGTATTCGGCGCGGCCAGCGTCTGCCGGCAGCGCTGTCGCCACAGCGTCTGCCGGCAGCGCTGTCGCCACACAAGCATCGAAAACGTTCGAACATGTGTTTGTATGTTTCTGTCTCGCTCTCGCGCGTAAGTGATATTGCAGTTAAATAACAAACTTTGTAACGCAGTAGCTCTTTTGTTAAAGGTAGTATGTTGATGCCCCTTTCAGAATAGTTTGATTTTATATGTCTCTATACGAATGTTGAATTACAACACTCTACTATATGAATAAATGCCTTAAACATGGCATTAAAGTGAAAACGTTTGGTTAACTCTCAGGAGAAAAGGGGGCGTGGCAGCTCAAAATTTTTAATGGCATTGCATTAAGGGTGTCACTAGCAACCTGTTTACCAGAAATGGTGTTCCTAAGTGCCAAAGTTACTGAGTTATTGGCCTAAAAGTAAATTTTTTTCGAGGTGTGTCTGGTTTTTTGCTCATTGCGGGGGCGGTAAGGGGCGTGGCAACAATTTGAAATAAACTTGATCTGCTCGCGAAGATAACGGACTTTCATTCCAAATTTGGTGTCTCTAGCTTTTGTAGTTTAAAAGATCCAGGTGTTCATACGGACGGACGGACAGACGGACAGACGGACAGACGGACAGACGGACATTGCTATATCGACTCGGCTGTTGATGCTGATCTAGAATATATATACTTTATGGGGTCGGCCACGCCTCCTTCTGCCTGTTACGCACATTTCGCTTCTGACAAACCTAATAGACCCCTATACTCTTTTTTAGAGTACGGGGTCTAAAAACAAACTGAACCAGAACAAAGGGAAAATCATGTAAGTGGAGTGCTTATTTAAAACAAGAAAGAAAAGTACAGTCGAGCGCGCCCGACCGTATAATACTCTCTGCATTTGTCCCGATTAAATTATTAAAATCGGTATCGAGATATTACAATGTGAATTACTTGCATTAAAACACGTTGAAACAAAAACAATCTAAGCATAATCAAACACACATCTGTTTGTTTGTATTCGAATACACATACGTTTGGCAATATGTATATGATGCAAATATATATGTATGCATGTGTGTATTCGGCGTAGCCAGCGACCGCGGGCAGCGCTGCCGACACACAGGCAGCGCTGCCGACACACAAGCAGCGAAAACGTTCGAAAATGTGCTTGTGTGTTTCTATCTCGCTTGCACCTACGGGTTGGTATTGCGTTGAATTATCAATATTGTAACGCTTCTAGTTTTCTTGTTTATTGTCCGATTTTAATGCGCCTTTCAGTATAGTTTAATATAGTTAGGTCTCCACACGAATGATACAATTAAAATACTGTACGATACGAACAAGTTCGCCAAACCCGGCATTGAAGGTTCCAGCCTTTTTTATCAAATGTGGGAAAAGTGGGCGTGGCAGTCCAAAATTTTAAATTGCAATGCAACTATGCCGTCGCTACGAACCTCCCGTTCCAAAATTGGTGATTCTAGGTGCCATAGTTACTGAGATATTTGCCGAAAACACCAATTTTTTCCGAGGTGTGTCCAGTTTTTTGCTTATTGTGGGCGAATGGGGCGTGGCATCGAAAAAAAAAAGATTCTTGTATTGACTGACAAAATATCTGATCGTTTGACACCAAGCTCGAACTTGTAGCTCTTACCATCTCTGAAATCTGTTTGTTCATACGGACAGACAGACGGACAGACGGACAGACGGACAGACGGACATGGCTATATCGACTCGGCTTGTGACGCTGATCAAGAATATATATACTTTATGGGGTCTGCCACGCCTCCTTCTGCCTGTTACATACATTTGCACAAACCCAATATACTCTTGCAGAGAGTATAAAAAATAAATAATAACAAAAATATAGAAGTGAAAAAAATTAAAACCATTGCATATGTTTAGAATTTGAATCTTTGCAAAAATAAATTTTTTTTTTTTTAAATATAAACAATTAAAACCTTATGAGTAAATGTTACATCGAGGAATTTGACAGCGATTTAGAAGAGCTAATAGGAGACATAAAAAACAATTTGATACCAAACCAAATACAACAAAACAAAATGTCATTAAACGAAGCAAGCATTAAAACTCTACTCGAGTATGTAGTTAACTCTGCACTTCAAAATCAAGCAACAATGTTCAAGAAGGAGATGAAAGATTTAAAGAATGAGTTCACGAAAATATCAGTGTCCGTACCCGAGGTAGAAATTTTTAAGGATGCCGAAATAGATCATGGGCTGAAAAGTCCCGGGATTTTTAAATATGTAATGCCATTAAAAAATGGACAAGATTCATTTCGAGAGGTTCATCTGACACTAGGTAATGTGTGAAGTTTCATGACATTTCGTTCATTTGTTTACAAACTACAGTAGTTTAAGTGTCACTACCTAAGCATTCGTATAAAAAATGGAAAAAGAAGAATATCGTATCTTGATCAAACATTGTTTTTTGATGGGAAAAATTCCTGAACAATCAATGCAGTGGTTGGCGAAATGTTATCCCACTTCTGCTCCTTCGAGAACAACAGTTTATCGGTGGTTTAGTGAATTTAAAATGGGCCGTACAAGCACTGCAGACGCTCCACGCTCTGGAAGGCCGAAAGAGGCTACGAATCCAGAAATCGTAAAACAAGTGCATCGACTCGTTTTGAATGATCGTAAAGTGAAGTTACGTGAGTTAGCTGAGGCCGTAGGCATTTCAAAAGAGCGGGTGGGATACATTTTGCATGAAATTTTGGACATGAAAAAGCTATCCGCGCGATGGGTGCCGCAGCGCGTTGATGATTCAACAGCTGGATTGGCGTTGTTGCAGCGTAATCGAGTGGACTTCTTTCGACGTTTTGTGACTATGGATGAATCGTGGATTCATTACCACACGCCTGAGTCCAATAGGCAGTCTGCACAGTGGCTGACAAGCCATGAAAACCGGCCAAAGCGTCCAAAAGACCAACGGTCAGCCGGAAAGGTTTTGGCCTCCGTTTTCTGGGATGCGCAGGGCATAATCTTCATTGATTACCTGCAGAAGGGAAAAACAATTACTGGAGAATATTATGCAGCGTTATTGGACAAACTGAACGAAGAAATAAAGAAAAAACGACCCCATATGGCGAAGAAAAAAGTTCTGTACCATCACGACAACGCACCGTCACACACGTCCTTGAAAGCAATGACCAAGTTAGACCAATTACGATTTCAATTGGTTGCTCACCCACCCTATTCTCCAGACTTGGCCCCCAGCGACTATTATCTGTTCCCAAACCTTAAGCGGTGGCTCCAGGGAAAGAGATTCACATCGAATGAGGAAGGCATCGGGGAAACAGAGGCATATTTTGAAGGCTTAGACATTTCGTACTACAGAAAGGGAATTGAAATGTTGGAAACTCGCTATGCTAAATGTATCGCCTTCGAAGGTAACTATGTTGAGGAATAAATACAAATTTGCCCAAAAATCGATTGTTTTCATTAAAAATCCCGGGACTTTTCAGCCCATGTAGTAGTATACCATGTGATGAGAACTTAGACATGGTCAAATCTCTGCCCGAGTTTGAAGGAAAAATCGAAATGTATGTTTCATGGCACGCAGCCGCGCACTTAGCATATAAAACGTTTGAAGATTTTGCAGGAAGCTCAAAACATTACCAAGCATTGGGTATAATCAGGAATAAAATAAGAGGTCCAGCAAATATGGTGTTAGCTTCGTATGGCACACCACTAAATTTCAAAGCAATCATAAACAGACTTGACTTTACATATGCCGATAAACGACCTGTTTACTTAATAGAACAAGAAATGTCTGTCCTACGTCAGGGAAATCTTTCTATAATTGAATATTATGAGAAGATAGAGAAGAAATTGACACTCTTAACTAACAAAACGATTATGACATATGACCCATGTTGAATTACAACACTCTACTATATGAATAAATGCCTTAAACTCGGCATTAAAGTGCAATAGTTTGGTTAACTCTAATGAGAAAAGGGGGCGTGGCAGCTCAAAATTGGCATTGCATTAAGGGTGTCACTAGCAAACCTGCTTACCAGAAATGGTGTTCCAAAATGCCATAGTTACTGAGTTATTGGCATAAAACTACATTTTTTTCGAGTTGTGTCTGGTTTTTTGCTTATTGCGGGGGCGGTAAAGGGCGTGCAAAAATTTGAAATAAACTTAACCTGCCTGACTTAATAACGGACTTTCATTATAAATTTGGTGGCTCTAGCTTTTGTAGTTTAAAAGATCCAGGTGTTCATACGGACGGACGGACAGACGGACATTGCTATATCGACTCGGCTGTTGATGCTGATCAAGAATATATATACTTTATGGGGTCGGCCACGCCTCCTTCTGCCTGTAACGCACATTTCGCTTCTGACAAACCTAATAGACCCCTATCTCTTTTTATACTCTCTGCAAGAGTATATTGGGTTTGTGCAATAAGTATATATAAAGTATAAAGTATATATATTCTTGTTTAGAGTACGGGGTCTAATGAACGAACAGCAAAAGGCAATATTTGAGGAGATGGTAAATGAGCAACACCCGAAGTGAAGGTTTACGAAAAAGTGAAAGTTGTACCTTACAGTTTTAGCTTACGAGCTGTTTGAATATTTCTCAGGCAGCGTAAAGCACTTTCAGGCAGTGGGTATTATTCGTAACAAAATAAAGGGCAACGCAGACGCAGTTTTTGCTTCCTTATAATGCAATTATCGCTAGGTTAGATTTTACATACGCAGATAAGACACCTGTGCAGGCAATTCAGCTGGTGCTTAGCATGCTCAAGGAGATATGCCACTACTAAAATACTCTGATAAGATAGAGAAAAATTTAACTCTTCTCACAAATATAATGACTCTGATGACCCATGATGCAGCGGCTGCTGCTGTATTAGATGAAAGATTAAGGGGGGACGCGCTTCATACATTTGCCTCATGTTTAAAAAAAAACTCAGATTGTCTGTTTTCCCAGCCCAGCCAGCTTATTTACCGACCGCTCTTGCGTTGGTCCAGGCCAAGAATTTAGAAGAAAAAAGGAGAGAAAAACAAAGATGAATGACAATAGGGATGGAGACAGAATAGCCAACATGAGAGAGACGACAGTTTCAAAAGTATGAATCCGCGTTTTCAGGAAAACTAAAAAGGCGCAAAACAGGCGAAAATGGGTAGCGTTAAACAGCGGGCCAATTATTTAAAGCCACATAACCAGAAAGTTGAACCGATGGACGTTGACTCGTCATCGCGTTGACGACAGCGAACAAACGCAAAGGTCCACCTTCAAGCGATCAATCTATGAACAGTTTACCGCACGAACAGTCCAGTGACGATTATGAACACATGTCACAGCAAAACAAAACAGCTTTCGAGGACGACTTGATTGGACAAGCCGAGAAATGCAATTTTTTAGGGGTTGCTTTCTGCTTCCGTACATCAAACGTACAGTAACAGGGAAAATAATCAAACTCTTAATAGACACAGGGGCATCAAAAAACTATATATATTAAGCAACTTTCGGGACTATCATATTTCGTGCCGGTAAACAAAACATTCCAAGTAAAATCGATACACGGCCAGACAATAATACAACAAACGTCCCCCTTACACCTGTTTAACGTTAAAACTTATTTTTTCGTCTTAAATACACTTAAAGATTTCGATCGCATTATCGGCCTAGATTTATTAAAGCGTAAAAAAAGCGCAAAAATCGACCTAATACAAAATATAATCACTCATGAAAACGGTTCGGAACCAATCCAGTTCAAAAAGTCCGAAAATGTAAATTTCATAAAATCCACGACGAAGATGTCCCCATAGCTGTCTGACATAATTTTGATGCTATGATTAACCGAACCGTAAAGGCATTTGCAGACCCCAATGAGTTTCCCCCGTATAATATTAATACCCTCGCTACTATCGAAACTATTGGCGAGGTAGTTTACTCAAAACTGTACCTATATCCAATGGGTGTATCCGATTTTGTAAATTCTGAAGTTAAACAACTTCTAGAAATTGGCATCATAAGGCCATCAAAATCACCATATAACAATCCGCTGCGGGTCGTTGACAAGGTGTCTACGACCACGGCCACAAGCTGAAGCGGTTAGTAGTTGATTTCCGCAAGCTTAATCTGAAAACAATATGTTTTATTCCGATATATACTTTACAACCTCAGACCTAAAGTCAGGCTTCCACCAGATAGAGTTAGCGGAAAGAGATAGAGAGAAAACAGCCTTTTCGATAATTAACTGAGAGTACGAGTTCTGTAGGCTCCCTTTCGGGATCAAAAACACCCCAAGCCTTTTTCAGAGGGCAATAGACGATGTATTGCGTGAAAAAATCGGAAAGACATGTTACGTCTACGTAGATAACGTTATAATATTCTCGCCAAACAAAGAGGCCCACGTTAGGGACATTGAGTGGGTCTTAAAGTCTCCGAAATGTAGGCATGAGGGTGTCCCAGGAAAACACTAAGTTTTTCAAAAAAGGCTTTGAAAATTTTTTGGATTTACCGTGACCAGGGGCGGTATTCAAACTTCACCTCCAAAAGTGCAGGCTCTGAAAGGCTTTCACACCCAAAAAACCATATTCAGTGTGAGATAATTTCTGGGGCTAGCAGGTTATTACAGGTGTTTTATCAAAGGTTTTGCCAACATCGCGAAGACGCTAACGTGCTAAAAGGCGACAATGGTAAAATAAGCGCCAATCAGTCAAGGAAGGTAAACCTCGACCTTAAACAAAATCAAATGGAATCCTTTAATAAACATAAGGATATACTGACCTCTGAAGATGTGATACTGGCATATTCAAATCTAAAAATATAACTAGACTTGACCACAGATGCTTCGGGCTATGGCCTCGGCGCCGTTTTGTCACAAGGTTTACGACCCATTACGATGATATCTCGTACCGTGAGCCGTTAGCTATCGTTTGGGTCCTACAAAATCTGTGTAACTATTTGTATGTAGTCAAAAATTTGAACATTTTCACCGATCACCAACAACTAACATTTGCGGTATCCGAAAAAAATCCAAGATAAAACGCTGGAAAGCTTTTATCGATGAGCATAATGCCAGCATATTATATATACCTGGCAAAAAGAATTTTGTTGCAGACGCGTTGTCTCGCCAAAGTATCAATGCTCTGAGCGAGTTAAATATCAACTCTTTAAACAAATCTGCAAATTCAGATGTCGAAACAATTCATAGCGAGGAATCGCTCACGTACACCATAGCAACCACGGATAAGCCTGTTAACTGATTCAGGAACAAGTTAATAATTGAAGAAGGCCGAGATCCGTCGGGGAAAAAATCAGGCACTTCATCCGGTTTTCCGACCGCGAAAATGGCTTGCAGGCAAATAAAGACCTTGTTAATGTAGACATGGCCAACGCAATTTGCTGCGAATAACCTATTTTGGCTTTTATTCAACACAGATTTGTCGATGCCTTCCCAGAAACTAGTTTTAGATTCTGCAAAACTCTAGTCACTGACGTGATAAACGAAGCAGAACATAATGAAATTGACACTGAGCGGCTCAAGAAAATGCGAAGCAGATATTAAGGGATTATTTTTTTTCCAAAAATGGGAAAACCAATAGCCGAAATAGCTGCAAATTGCAGAATATGCTCTATGACTATAAAAACTTTACTAAATAATAATTTTAAGATACAGAATGCTAAAGCACCTCCGCTGCATAGCACATCCAACGGAGTAGTTGATCGATTCCACGGCACCCTTGGCGATGTTGTTCGCTGTCAAAAATGGGAATCAGGTATGAGCGACGTTGTCGACATGGTACTTTTGGCTACCATAAAACATAACAGGTCAATTACATAGTGTCACAGGTGAAAACCCAGTAGATATCATACACGCAGCTTCCCCAGATTTTGTATTAAAAATCAAGAACAAGATAATATCAGCACAAGAAAAAACACTTAATCAGGTCAACAAAGGTAGAGCCAACAAACAATACCAGGCCGGAGAAAAAGTCCTCCTAAGATCGAACAAAAGATTAGGCAACAAACATCCTCCTCTTTACACAGAAGAAGTAGGTTCTAGGAAGTAAGAAGTAGGACCTAGGTTCGACAGTTCTAATAAAATGAAGGGTGGTCCATATGGACAATTTAAAATAACTTAAAGAATTTTTATTACTATCTAATCATAATTTTTCATTGTCTAATTCACATCTGGGAATTAGTTCATATCAGTTCTAGTAGTATCTACCTTAACAAGCGAAATACTTATCTCAGCGACGATGAAATTGACTGAGTACCCATTCTAACTACATACCCGTACTGGACAACGACGTGACCATATAGGACGAATACAGATACCTCGGACATACCACGAACATAACAACTTACGAAATTTAAATCGAAGAGACTAGACGAGAAACAAATGATATTAAAAGAGTCGACTTACGAAAAATACTCACGGCAGATTTCGGACATATTGAAGACCTAGTTGCCACCATTAGGGTGCATCACAGATAGGCCCATAGTATAAACATGTTGTGGACCGCATTAAAGGTAATTGTACCGGTCTTCGATGATTGGGAACAAATTAGGTTTCGACAGATACAACTGACCGAAGCGGAAAACAGACAGGTAAAACTTAAAACTTCAGGAAAAAAATAATAAAATGGCCAAAAATATAAACGCCATTCGGAAGACAGATGATCCCGATTCAGGTTACTTATTTAAAATTATTATGACAAAAAACAGATTGATTATCACATATTTGGAAGATTTAATCCCCACGGTTACACTCGCTAAAGGAAATTTAATCAGCTCTCTTATTTTGGACAACATTGATATAAAACAACTGGCAGATGAGCACGCCACAAATACAAGCATATCAGATATCCTAAGAGTATCTAGCATTAAGCTTTTCAAAATTCCTACATGTTATATTTCCTCATTAAGTTAGGGTACTTATTACCTGTATTACTTTGTAAAAAAATGATTATCAATCCAGTACAACATAATAATATAATTCAAAACTTTAGTAACACTGTAACCGTTTGGCGGTATTTGACGACCATTTACTGCTAAACGGTACACTTTTCGTGAACGGCCGTGGCAATTTCAACAAGAAGCCTACGGTATCCATCACTAAACAATTAAATGTAATTGGCCACCATGAACACCTGAGCCTTCGAAACCTGCAGCACATCTGCGATTTGCAATCAGCTCTCACGACAAACATATGAGAGTTTTCGTTTCAAGTGTGGCGGCATGGCTGCCCGCAGACGCTAGCCGTGCTGACTGTACATATTCATTCATGTATATTCATACATGGTGCTATTTTGCACCAACAGCCATCTAACCTAACCTAACCTATACATACATACATAAATTATTAAAATCGGTATCGAGATATTACAATGTGTAGTACTTGCATTAAAACACATTGAAACATAAACAATCCATGCTTGTATTTATCTCGCCAATGGGTTGATATTGCGTTCAATTATCCATATTGTAACGCTTCTAGTTTTCTTGTTTTTAATTAGATTTTTATGCACCTTTCAGGATAGTTTGATGTAGCTCCACACGAATTATAAATTACAACAAGAACAAATGCCTTAAAAATGACATTGAAGATTAAAAATGATTTTATTTCTAGTGGCAACAGGGGGCGTGGCAGATCCAAAACTTTAATTTTAATGCCATTGCATTCATGCTGTCGCTAGGAACTTCCTTACCAAAATTGGTGTTCATAAGTGCCATAGTTACTGAGATATTCGCCGAAAACACGGATTTTTTTCGAGGTCTGTCTAGTTTTTTGCTCAATGTGGGCGTATGGGGCGTGGCATCGAAAAAAAAATATTCTTGTCTTGACTGACTAAATATGTGATCGATTGAGACGAAGATTGAACTTGTAGCTCTTACCATCTCTGAAATCTGTTTGTTCATACGGACAGACAGACAGATGGACATGGATATATCGACTCGGCTTGTGATGCTGATCAAGAATATATATATGGGGTCTGAATTATCCAAAACGCAACAAAACGAAAACCAAGTCATTAACACCCTGCGGTTGTGGCGTTCTTCTTAAATGTGGCGAAATGTGGCGTTCTTCTTAAAAATTCGCCAAAGATTTGGATGAGTATTCACGAGTGTTAAATGCTGCGATAAACAAGTGAAATAACATACTCGCTGCGTTGATTTGCACCTTCTTAATTGAACAAGCTCTGAATACACGAGCGCATAAAATATTATCATAAAAAAAACAAGAAAGAAAAGTACAGTCGAGCACGCCCGACCGTATAATACTCTCTGCATTTGTTCCCGAGTGACTGCTTTGAGAATTTTGGTGGAAACAATTCATCATCCAGATCGTTAATAAAATTACTTTGTGTTACTTTCTGTGTGTCTAAAATTGTGCATACAGTTCTCGTGGTTCAGAGCTCCGACGTAATTCGACCCATCTTTTGACGGCCAGTTTTATTTTTCATTTTATTAGAAACCCTCGCAAGCAGTCTAGCGACTCAGATTCCGACTGTGACATTCGCATCAGAGTCCCGGCTACAAGACTTCTCCCTGCAGTTCCCCCACCATCAGGTAAAATGGATCCAGATCAGCTTAGGGAAGTAATAAGGACGGCTATCAGCAATGCTTTAGTGAACACGCCGCTGCAAACTAGCAGAGGAAATATGCATTGACTTAAATAATTAATGAGTTAGCTGAACAAATAGCAGCAGCAAACGTTGCCGTATAGCATATAGTATATGCTGCTATAGAAATTAGAAACGACATTCACTGTGACGAGCCGCTAGATGCCGTCAAGTGCTTACCTGAGTTTGCAGGAGTACAGGAATCTTATGTATCTTGGAGGCAGGCTGTATTAGCCTCTTACGAGATCTTCAGACCACATATGTATCTTATGTATCTTGGAGTCAGGCTGCATTAGCCGCTTACGAGATCTTCAGACCACATAATGACAGTTCTCGTCATTATCAGATTGTTATCATCATAAGAAGCAAGATTAGGGGCCCCGCAGACGCGGTGCTGGCCTCATTTGGTACTGTATTGAATTTTGATGCGATAATAAATCGCCTAGATTTCACATACAGTGACAAGAGACCAATTCATGTCATTGAACAGGAATGAGGTACCTTGAGGCAGGGTGGCCTGTCCCTCCTTCAATATTACGATGAGGTAGAGAAGAAACTCACACTTCTCACTAAAAAAATTAACATGTCATATGAGCCGGCTTTAGCAAAGGGCCTATGTGAAAAATTCCGCGACGATGCGTTGCGTGTGTTTTCATTCCAGAGGTTTGCCTTCAGCGCTAGCTCTCGCACAAGAAGTCGAGTCGAATCATGAAAGGTACGCATTCGCGGCTAATTTCGCAAAAAGTCTAGAAGACAAAGAGCGCAAGCCGCATGCAAAAGCGCAGGGGCACCAACAGGAGAGACATTTCAACATTAGACCTCAAGTCACCAGATCATACTCGCTGAACGCGACCGTGAAAAAACCTCTTTTCTGTGAACTGGGGGAAATACGAGTTCAAAAGACTCCCCTTTGGATTAAAGAATGCAGCAAGCATATTCCAAAGAACCATCGACGACATACTGCGAGATCAGATTGGCAAATTTTTGCTATGTTTATGACGATAAGGTAATCATCTTTTCAGAAGATGAGGAATCCCACATTAAACACTTGGATTGGGTCCTAAAAAGCTTACACGAAGCAAACATGAGGGTCTCCGTCGAAAAGTCACGTTTTTTTAAGAAAAGTGCGAACTTTCTTGGTTTCATAGTCACCAGCACTGGCGCCAGGACGGATCCTGAAAAGGTTAGGGCAATACAGGAGTATCCAGAACCTAAAACACTGTTCGAGGTCAGATCATTTCTAGGCCTCGCAAGTTATTACAGATGTTTCATTAGGGACTTCGCCGCAATGGCAAGACCCATCTCGAATATCGTGAAGGGTGAAAATGGAACAGTCAGTAAGCATAGGTCCAGAAATATAAAGGTTCAATTCTCTGAAGTGCAGCAAAGGGCGTTTCAGAAGTTGCGCGATATTTTGTCATCCGAGAATGTAATGCTCAGGTACCCCGATTTTAAGAAGCCATTCGATCTAACGACCGATGCTTCGGCTCATGGCATAGGTGCAGTTTTGTCTCAAGAGGCTCGTTCAATAACAATGATTTCAAGAACATTGAAGGACAGCGAGGTTAACTATGCAACAAATGAGAGAGAGTTATTGGCCATCGTATGGTCACTTGCCAAGTTAAGGTACTACTTGTATGGGGTGAAAGACATTAATATCTTCACTGACCATCAACCCCTGACCTTTGCAGTTTCGGAATCTAATCCAAATGCGAAAATCGAAAGGTGGAATGCGCGCATTGACGAGTCTAAGGCACGTATCTTCTATAAACCTGGCAAGGACAATCCTTGTCATGACAGCAGCTCAACGCTGTAAATGCCGCTGTGACTATGCTAACAAACAACTATGGGGTCAGCATTTCAAATGCACCACCATTGCATAGCATCCTGAATAGACAGGTTGAGCGCTTTCACAGCACTCTGTTAGAGCTAGCTAGATGTCTAAAGATCGATAAAGGCATAAGTGACACCGTAGAAGTCATTTTACTGGCTACAACTCAGTACAATAAGTCGATCCATTCGGTCATTGACCAGAGACCAGTTGATGTGGTTCTGGCGTACCCAGATGAGCCACAAGAAAAGATACAATAAAATATCTGAAACGCTCAGACGACGCTCAGAGCGAGGCAGAACGCAAATCGGCAGAATAGGGTCTTCGACGTTGGTGACAAGGTTTTGGTCAAGTCCAACCGACAGCTCGGAAACAAACTCACACCTTTATGTGATGAGAAGGCCGTGGAAGCAGACCTGGGGACCGAGGTCCTTATTAAAGGAAAGGTGGTCCACAAGGACAACCTAAGGTGACTTTCTTGTTTTTGTTACACCTTTTTTTAAGCAACTAGGCAAACTCGAATAAGTTAGATATAGTTTTTCAAATTTCGTTTAGCCACTTGGCATAGTTTTTATAAAACATTTTTGTGGTGGCCAGAACCCTTAAAAAGGAAAACAAAAATGTTGCTAAAAAGAAAGAAAACAACTTCATTTCACAGGTTTGCATACATTTTACTCCATTCTTTATCAGTGGCTTCGGCACATGTCACCGACTACTCGCGTGCCAAGTACATTTCCATCGTCGATGGTGAAATCTTAATGGTAGAAGAAACGGTCAAATTAATTGACATGTTCCCGCTATCCCACATGAAAAAACTTTTAAGTGTGGACACGGCACATCTACAAGACCTCTTGGAGGCGTTAGGCACACACCATAGAGTCGCAAATGCCAACAATAGGCAAATAGAAATAAACACTAGAGTTCAAGACCAGCTTAACCAATTAACAATCACTGTCAATAAAATTCTCAAGATAGCCAAAAACTCACAAGTTGATACTAGCCATTTATTTAAAACACTACTGTCTAGAAACAGAATGCTGACGATAGAGTTGCACAATTGAATGCTTTGCTATTAACCTCGCGAACGCTAACATTGTTATCCCAAACATTTTGGACCACTTAGATTTGAAGTCAATTTGGCTATAGGAACCCACCAACACTCCCAAAGGAGATCTTATGTCCGTTGCGTAAGTAAAAATTTTCTTCAATCCATTAACACTATACATTTTATAATTAAATTCCCAAAGATTAAAAAAGCTTGCAGAAAAATTACGATTTATCCTGTCGTCCACAAGAAGTTCATATTGCGATTGTTTGACAACGTCATAGCCGAATGCGATGGAGCAACCCACTCACTGCAGAGCTGCGTCGCTTCACCTGGCGCCACATTTTGTCGTCTGGCATTAGAGAGTTCATGTGCCAAAGAGCTCCATGCAGGTGGCACCGCACACTGCGAGATCCAGCCGAGCAACCTGGAAATAATCACCTATGTAGATGATGGAATCATCATCCTCAACGAGGGGCCGCAAGCATTCAGGTGGACAACGGCACTGAGATCCAGGTACAAGGCACACATCTCATCACGTTCGGAGACCGAGTCGCAATTAACGGGACTCTGTTGCCAAGATGTCCTCAGCCTCCCTTACCTTCATCATTTGAATGAACGTAATTTAGAAGTGATACGGCAATTCAAGAAAGACGCCGGAACTGATCAAGCCTATCGTGTGGCATTCATCATCGGAGGCATATGCTGTGCTTTAATCTGCATTGGCCTCACTCTTTGGCGGATTATCGACGCAAAGAGGTCTGCGAAGCAGTTACGAGAAGTCGTCGCCGGAATTGGATCGGACGAGGACGGCCTTATACTTGAGGGGGGAGTAGTTAACACATAACACTTAATATAAGATATTAATCAAACCTCGCCATCGCGTGCTTCATAAGTTAAGGAACAGCCCTCGCAATTGCGACACTGCATACTTTGTATCAGCACGCTATAGCTGCAATGGTCAGCTGCGGTAACCGGACACTTTAGTTTTGCTGCAAGAGTTTCCGTTATTGCCCAAGATTTTTGGTGAGTCGGCTTGCCGACCATGACATTGTACCGTGATGCGAGTTTTGGCTTAGCTTAAGTGAAATATTCTGTGTATTTAGAAATTAGTTTTGAATTCAGCGCTCTTCCAGTAAGTCGCTTAATAAATATTCACTCCGGCACTTGGCCGTTAAATAACTTCTTTTATTGTAGAATCGAATTATGAGACTGCCTGGACAATGTTGCAACAACGTTTTAATAATAAACAAGTCCTTTGCACAGCCATTTTGCAGAAATTGTTAGATCAACCTAGCATTTCAAATGACGGAGAGGCAATTAAAAACTTCCATATGAAAGTTGGACTGCACTTATAAATATAGGTGTCACAACGGACACCTGGGACCCACTCCTGCTTGTTATTTTAACAAAAAAGTTGGATCGGTTGAACCACACCCTGTACGAACAATCACTCAAAAATACAAGAGAACTTCAACCGATGAAGGGATTCTTAGCGTTTCTGGAGCAGCGATTTTTAGCTTTGGAAGCTATTGGAGGCAAAACAGCACTCACAAAGGAGAAACATAGAACTTGCGCACAAACATCAACAAACAAAATACCCACATGTCCGTTCTGCCAGCAAGGTGGCCATAAGTTATATGCCTGAGAGAAGTTCACATCACAAAAGGTCAGCGAAAGATTGGAATGAGTGCAAAAGAAAATCTGCATGAATTGTTTCGCCAATAACCACTGCGCTAAGTTCTGTAAAAGAAGTTGTTGACTCTAATGCGATAAAAAAACATCACAAACTATTGCATTTGGAAAATAATTTAAACAAGGCAACTATAACGTCAGTTTCCGCAAATCCAGAAAAAACACGCGATTACGTGTTGTTGGCAACAGCTCGTGTTGTTATACAAGGAAACAATGGACAATTGGGTGAATTTCGAGCATTACTCGATTCCGGGTCGCAAGTCAACCTTGTTTCTGAAACGGTGATTAAGCGACTATCATTAAAATCTACGGAATTATCGTTGCGCATAGAACGAATTGGAGGCCAACCCAAAACCAGCCGACAAAAGGTAAATGTTCTCATGAAATCAAGGAATAATGGTTTCATGACGAGACTTGAAGCATTTGTATTGCCACACATCGTTGCTGATCAACCAAATCAGCACATAAAATGATCCCAGTTGAAATTGCCTAAAAATATACGTTTGGCAGATCCAAATTTCAACAAAGCAGGCAAAATCGACATCCTCTTTGGCTCAGAACATTATTACTTCCTATTAAAGCCAGAAGCGCAAAGG
The DNA here is from genome assembly GCA_018151165.1 of Drosophila arawakana. Lineage (NCBI taxonomy): Eukaryota > Metazoa > Arthropoda > Insecta > Diptera > Drosophilidae > Drosophila > Drosophila arawakana. The sequence goes on from JAECWX010000542.1 coordinate 504,536, forward strand.
AAAAAGGTGGGAAAATGTACCGTCAAGTTTGGATCAATCCCAAGGATCAATTCCACCAGATGATTGTTTGGAGGCATCATCGAAACGAACCGTTAAAATATTATCGGTTAAAAAGAGTTACGTACGTTACAACATCAGCACCGTACATGGCTACAAAATATTTAGAATATTTAGCAAAATTAAATAAAGCTAAATATAATCTCGGAGCGAAAACCTTGGAAAACGACTTCTACGTAGATGACTGTTTGACTGGTGCTGATTTATTGCCAGAAGTCATTAAAATGCAGCAGGAGCTCAACACACTACTCAAATCAGCAGGCTTCAAACTTCGGAAGTGGTGTGCTAATAACACCAAAATAATGGAAACAATTCCCCGCGAAGATATCATAATAAGCTATGAATAGACGGATGCGGTCCAAGAAGGACCAATTTTGCGGAAAGCCACCAGAAATGACAACAAGGAATGTAACGAAACGCATTGTAGCTTTAGAAAGTGTGCAGGCTTTCGATCCGCTAAGACTGTTCGCTCCAATAACTGTCAAATCGAAGATATTTATGCAAGACTATGGAAGGAAGCGATATACAATTCCATGACTGGAAATACGTACAGTCTTAGTTGAGTTGAGCTTGCGCAGAAGGTAAATGTTGAACTCAATCTAGATGTTTCAAAACCAATGTACTATTGGAGTGACTCGAAAGAAGTTTTATCCAGGTCAAAGGCTTCGACCTACAATTTCCACACTTTTGTAGCGAATCGGATATCCAAATTTTAGGAATTAACATTACCACGACAATGGAGACACGTACCAAGTATTCAAAATCCTGCTGATGTACTATTACGAGGAATATCGGCAGCGCAATTACGGACCCATTCACTATGGTTTTACGGTCCAATATTTTTATCCGGGCCATCATACCAATGGCCAACACAAACTGCTTCGATTCCGTTTTCTACCTTGGAATCAAATTTGGAAAGGAAGCATAATTTGACTGTTGCAAGTACATCCATTGCCATAGGACAGGACTTGTACAAGATGAAGCACAGCAATTCATTCAGCAAGCTTCAACGTATCATTGTATATATGCGTCGTTTCTGCCATGCAAAAAACCGAACAGCAACGACGCAGCTAAACTTGCATGAAATGTGCAACAAAACGCATTTCCAGATTATTATAACATGGTCAAGAAAGGAACTGTCACCAAGTCCTGCCCATTCGTGAGTCTACACCCCCACAATGAAGGATTCACTCATTTTAGTTGTTGGACGCTTGGAGAATTCTCGACTTCCTGAGACAGCAAAGCACCAAATTTTGCTGTCATACAATAACCCAATTGTGAAAATGATTGTCCAAGAAATTCACGAACAGAATATGCACTGCGCTCCGTTGGAACTTAGATCTATTTACCAACAAAACTACTGGATCTTGAATGGCACATCCCTTCCAAGAAGCATTGTGAGGAATTGTGTTCGGTGCCGAAGGTTCCAACCCTCCGGTTGACAACAAATGATGGGAGTCCTACCCTCAGCCAGTGTAACTCCATCAAAACCATTCTCTTACAGCGGAGTAGATTACAGCGGACCTTTCTGGATCCACCATAAGGTCAGAGGAAAGAAACCTGATCAGGCGTATATAGCCGTATTTGTCTATTTCACCTCAAAGGCAGTACATCTAGAGTTCATGATTTGACAACAGCTGCATTTATACGTGCACTCAAGCGCTTTTGGCTCGTCGATGAAGAATCGACACCATATATTGTGACAACGCAACAAACTTTGTGGGAGGTTGCAATCAGTTGAGGAACTCAATGAAGCAATCGTATCCATAAAGGCCAAGGAGAGCTGCAATAAATTGAAAATCAATTTCAGTTTTATTCCACCACGTGCTCCTCACTTCGGAGGCTTATTGGAAGCAGCAGTCAAATCAGCAATAGGTATTTTAAAAAGAAATGTGGAAACGGCATCACCCACATTCGAAGAATTGAACACAGTGATCGCGAAAGTGTAAGCCATATTGAACTCAAGGCCACAAACACCGCATTTATCGGATCCCAAAGATCTAAAGGCAATCACACCAGGAGACATTATAATCGGGAAGCCCTTAGTAAGGCAAGTACGCTGTGAACCAACTAATACCACAATTCGTCAACAATGGGACCATTCGTCAAAACTCCGACATAATTTTTGGACCCGATGGTCCTCATAATATCTAAGTGGACTACAATGGCGACATAAATGGCATTTACATCTGCCAAATGTCAAGGAGGGAACACTGGTACTAATCAAGGAAGATAACGTTCCAAGTATGCAATGGCTAATGGGTAAAATCATCAAGGTATACTATGGACCAGAAAACCTAGTGCGATGCGCAGACATCAAAAGTCAAAGAGGTATCATACAAAGAGAAATACTCAAACTGTGCACACTGCTACCAGAAGACGAGATCACAGCGAAGTTACCTCAATAACGGGCATCACAACCAGAATAAGACTCCACTCCCACCAAGGATACTGTCTCTAAAAGGCGCAAGACATCCGGACTACCATCACTAGTCACAACAGTAATGATAATGCTGATGTTACTACCCCTAGTACTTGCGACACCAGTAAAAATTACGCAATTTGGTACAAAACCTGGGATATACTTCGAAAGGATAGGAACGAGTCGCATCACCATCTCCGAATGGAAAATTATTGCATACTATGATCTGGCACCATATTGGGAAGAAGAAGTTAGTCTTCACACGAATAATAAATTTCAATACTGAATGATAAGAACAAATACCTTAAAAATGGTATTGGAGTTTGAAAATTATTTTATTAATTTTGGAAAATGGGGGCGTGACAGTCGAAAATTTTAAATGGCAATGCATTACTGCCGTCGCTTGGAACTTCCGTATCGTCTGACTGACCAAATATGTGATCGATTGAGACCAAGATTAAACTTGTAGCTCTTACCACCTCTGAAATCTGTTTGTTCATACGGACGACTCGGCTTGTGATGCTGATCAAGAATATATATACTTTATGGGGTCTGCCATGCCTCCTTCTGCCTGTTACATACTTTTGCACAAACTCAATATACTCTTGCAGAGAGTATAAAAATTATAAGACAAAAGTATCTCTTTCTAAATCCAATATCCAACAATTTAAACAAAAATATATATTTTGAAATTGATAAATTTTCTACTAATACAAACAGAGAATTAGCGAATTTTTCTCATTAGTGTGGAAGAAATAAAGGAGACCTTCACCAAGTTCGTGGCGACTTTAGGGAACATGCTGGAACAGATGGTCACTTTCAAGGACTTAGCAAAAAAGTAGAAATGATTGAGCCCGCGCCTGAAAGTGCAAGCCCAGTCGCTGTCGTAGCGAAGCCTTTAACGCGGGGGTACAACGAATATGAGCTGACTCAGCTAGCGAGTTTTACCAGATTATGTAAAAGAATTGCAGCCTTTCGAAGGGAAGGTTGATGATTACATTTCTTGAATTAGAAGGGCGAAAGCCCTCCGATACAAATGCGATATTGTTAAGGAAAGGCTTCTATACCGATCTATAGAGTTGCATATTAGGCGGAAGATTCTTGGTAGCGCCGAAAAGGCAAGAACGTTATTATTTTGAAGGTCCGCAGGAACACAACGGTTCACAAGTTCTACCGGAACGGTCAACGAATAACCACCACATGTTATTTACTAGGTAAGATCGCCGTCAGTGTCCTGGCAGATACAGACAGCCTTATCTTGTCTGTGCATACAAACAACCAGATGTATGTTTGTTTATACCTGATTTTTTTGTTTAACTTGTTCTAATTGAAGTGCTATCCATTGTAATACCTGGATACCGATTTTAATTATATAATCATATAACCGGGAATAAAATGCAGAGAGTATTATACAGTCAAGCGTGCTCGACTGTACTATTCTTTTTTGATTAGAGTACGGGGTCCATAAAAACCATCGACTTTTATGAGTATGGTAAATTACCTACATCTTTAGGTCTTTCTTCGTTCATTATATCCCGAACATCATCCGAACTGTTTTTAATTTTGTCTTTGCCAACTTGAGCCGAATGTTGCCTTGAAACACAGTACTGTTTGCGGATCTCCAACTCACTGCGCATGGCTTCGTAGCGGCGCAACTCGTACTCAATGATATCCATGCATAACGATCCAATCTGTTAAGAAATTAAAAATGTGTCAAGACCAAAAATTAAATTGACTTTTCGTTTACCTTGTAGTGCACAATGAGGGGATGAAACTTTGTAAAGGTAGAAAAACAAAAAAAAATGTAAATAATGTTCGTAGAAAGATCCAAGCATTTACGCCAATCCTCTCGAAGCACGCGCGACAATGCGCTGAGACAGGCCTCTGCAAAAAAAAAAAAATAACACAAAGTTATTTTTTTAGACTTGTTGATTGTATTCATTTATTTATTATTATCAATGACTTTTAGAGAAAACTATTTTTTTTGTGCAAATAATAAGAGTAATATAAATAAATGCGACATGCCTAAAAAATGCCACTGTCTTTTACAAATGCCATAATTCTGTGAAATAGGTTCGCTTGTGAACGTACTTGACAAGTACCGTGAGAGATTTGGAGACACGGATTGCTCGCAGTAAATAAATTCACATATTTTGCGACATTCAAAATAGTATCATTGGCATTGTTCGATTGTACATATTGTATTACGAATACATTTGACAAATTCGATTAAATAAACCATACGAAATTCCTTTAAATCTGTATATAGTGTCATATTAGGTATGAATTGCAAATAAATAATTTCCTTATAAGAATCTTTATAGTATATTCTAGAGTTGGGCGTCGGGATCGGGATTTTCGGGAATCCCGATGAACCCGTGAAATTTACCGGGACCGGGTGATTGATCCCGAAAAAACAGTCATGACCCAGAAACCAGTTGGGACCCAGAAAAATGTACTCCATACAACACCTTCTGCAACAAGCAAAACAGTGTTTTCTACTTCTAATATAATTTAAGAACAGAGGAAAGCTGGCCAAATTGGAAACAATTTTGAAAAAATATTTATATAATATATATATATATAATTTTTTTTTTTGTGTAAAGTCTAGTTAGAAGACGCAAACCAATTCAAATTTCTTGAGAAATTGTAAAAGTAGTCGTTTAAAGCATTTGAACTAGAGGTGGACACCCAACCCGACTCAGCCCATGCGCCGAAAAGCAACATTTTACCCTCACCCGAAGGCTAATAAAATTTTGCAACGACAAACCGCCTGCCCAAAAAAATTAAAAAAAATCTTTTTAATGACAAATTAAATTTATTATGCTTTCTCCAAAGCAGCACTTAAATTACATATATTTATTGAGGAATAGTAGGAACGAAAAATAATTTTTTAGGCTTTCTCTATGTTACATATATTTATTAAAGAATGAAAAATATAACATTGTGAAACCCACCCAACCGCGATACCGCGGGTACCCATGTGTTCCCGACAAAAACCATGGACATTGACTCCACCTCTAATTTGTACACATATAGCGGTAACTATAAAGCATAGAACTGCACCGGTGATGATTTTTTGTACTCGAGTCATAGAAAATGCGGTGGCTGTCATAAAATTCGGAGTAAAAAGTTAAGTATGTAGTATAAAAATTATAAGACAAAAGTATCTCTTTCTAAATCCAATATCTAACAATTTAAACAAAAGTATATATTTTGAAATTGATAAATTTTCTACTAATACAAACAGAGAATTAACGAATTTTTCTCATTAGTATGGAAAGGAGACCTTCACCAAGTTCGTGGCGACTTTAGTATGTAATGACTTATTTTTTTTTACTCGAAGCAGAAATGTTAAATATCTGCAATACTCTTTTGGAAAAGGGTCTCGCTTGTGCGCTTCATTTTTTGAACCATCAGCAAAATATATGAATATGAATATCTCAGTACTTGAGCAACGACATGCTGTATGGAAATTGAATAGCCCGTCGTTAGATGATAAAAATGGTTTGTGCGTTAGGAAGAATGCATGTACCAGGTAGTCGGGTTTTACGCAAGAAACCAAATAGCCAACATTTTTACAATATGCATTTTGAGAGTTAACATATTAATAGATAAAAGGATACTTCATGCCAAATTGTGTCTAAGAATATCCAGGTAACAAATAATAAAACAGATGTACCACAATCAACTTGTAATCTAAGCTTGGTATTGAACTCTCTATTTTATTTTAATGATTATATTATATTATCGGGGATAAAAAGCATACGGTCGGACGTGTTCCAATGTATTTTTCTTCCTTGTTAGACACCGTAAAGTATATATATTCTTGATCAGCATAAACAGTCAAGTCGATATAGCGATGTCCGTCTGTTTGTCTATCTTCGCGAGTAGATCAAGTTTATTTCAAATTGTTGCCACGCCCCTTACCGCCCCCTCAATAAGCAAAAAACTAGACACACCTCGGTAAAATATATATTTTAGGCGAATATCTTAGTATTTATGGTACTTAGGAACTTAGTCAGTCAATACAAGAATATTTTTTACGATGACACGCCCTATTCGCCCACATTGAGCTAAAAAATAAACACACCTAGGAAAAAATTGGTGTTTTCAACGAATATATTAGTAATTAGGATACCAAAGACACCAATTTTGGTGCAGAAGTTCCTAGCGACAGTATTAATTCAATGGCATTAAAATTTTTCAGCTGCCACGCTCCCTTTTGCCACAAGAAATAAAATAATTTTTAAACTTTAATTCGTTTTAAAGACAATATGCATCATATACATATTGTCAAACGTATGTGTATTCGCATGCAAACAAACAGATGTGTGTTTGATTATGCTTAGATTGTTTTTGTTTCTACGTGTTTTAATGCAAGTAATTCACATTGTAATATCTGGATACCGATTTTAATAATTTAATACACAAATACACACATACATACATATATATTTGCATCATATACAAATTGTAAAACGTATGTGTATTCGCATGCAAACAAACAGATGTATGTTTGATTATGCTTAGATTGTTTTTATACTCTCTGCAAGAGTATATTGGGTTTGTGCAAAAGTATGTAACAGGCAGAAGGAGGCGTGGCAGACCCCATAAAGTATATATATATTATTGATCAGCATCACAAGCCGAGTCGATATAGCCATGTCCGTCTGTCCGTCTGTCTGTCTGTCTGTCTGTCTGTCTGTCTGTCTGTCTGTCCGTATGAACAAACAGATTTCAGAGATGGTAAGAGCTACAAGTTCGAGCTTGGTGTCAAACGATCAGATATTTAGTCAGTCAATACAAGAATCTTTTTTTTTTTCGATGCCACGCCCCATTCGCCCACAATAAGCAAAAAACTGGACACACCTCGTGAAAAATTGGTGTTTTCGGCAAATATCTCAGTAACTATGGCACCTACGATCACCAATTTGGGTACGGAGGTTCCTAGCGACAGCATAGTTGCATTGCCATTTAAAAGTTTGGACTGCCACGCCCCCTTTTCCCACACTTGAAAAAACTTCAAATGCCGTTTTTTGCGAACTTGTTCGTATCATACAGTATTGTTTAACTATAATTCGTGTGGAGATTAACTATATTAAACTATCCTGAAAGGCGCATTAAAATCGGACTATAAACAAGAAAACTAGAAGCGTTACAATATTGAAAATTGAACGCAATATCAACCCATAGGTGCAAGCGAGACAGAAACACACAAGCACATGTTCGAACGTTTTCGCTGCCTGTGAGTCGGCAGCGCTGCCCGCGGAAGCTGGCTGCGCCGAATACACACATACATACATATATGCAGCATATATTGTCAAACGTACATATGTATGTGTATTCGTATGCAAACAAACAGATGTGTGTTTGATTATGCTTAGATTGTCTTTGTTTCAACATATTTTAATGCAAGTACTACGCATTGTAATATCTGGATACCGATTTTAATAATTTAATCGGGAACAAATGCAGAGAGTATTATACGGTCGGGCGTGCTCGACTGTACTTTTCTTTCTTGTTGTTTCTACGTGTTTTAATGCAAGTTCTACACATTGTAATATCTGGATACCGATTTTAATAATTTAATAGGGAACAAATGCAAAGAGTATTATACGGTCGGGCGTGCTCGACTGTACTTTTCTTTCTTGTTTTTATTTATATTTTATGAACTCCAACATGTACGTCTGTTATAACTCCAATTTCCAGATTCGAACAAACGCTAATGTGGGATTTGTTTGCTGCTGGCTATGTGCAAATGTTTCACATGAAAAATATGCAGGCCTTGACGGCCACATTATTGACCTGATTGAATCTAAATCAGGTTTAAAGTGGACATGTGAAGCTTGTAGGGATGTAGAAAGCTTAAAGAGACTCACTAGAAAATGCTTTGGTGACCTAATTGACCGATTTAAAAGTCTGTCCGATAGTTTCGCAGCTTTGGATAAGGAATTTAAAGATTTAAAAGTTATAAATAATTCTTCAAAGCGAAAAATTACAATTGTCGATTGGCCTTTAAGATTTTTCGGTCCTTCCTCATTATTTATATTTTCATGCCCATTTTTCAAACTAAAAGTTATTAGCATAGTTCGTAAATAACTGTTGGGCGTTTTTTCGCATCACTCAATACTCTACTCTGAACACATGCTGGTAACCTCAAAAACTTCGCTCTCCCTCGGAGCGAGAGACTAATTTGCTTTGATTTCCGCTCAAGCGCTGTCGTTGAGTTTTTTGTGTTGATCTCTATAACGATTTCCTTTTTGGACGACAAAAAAATAGTCGCTCGCGAGTTGAGACTAAGTAAGAGAGTCAATGAGGAAATTAGACAATGCAAAAAGATCTTCAAACACTCTTTTAATTAAATTGGCTTGTTGATAAAATCGCATTTTTTTTAAATAGTATTTTTTAAGTTTTTCCAAGTACATTTTAATTTTATTTATCATTAAGCATGAAATTTTCTGCGGGTATTGAACTTCGTCGTTCGGTCAAAACATTGGAAAATGCCCATTCTACAGACACTTGATTTAAGCTCTAACTAAAATAAAGAGACTGCCAACCAAGAAAGAATTTTCTAGTCGCCTCGCGACTTTAGGATACCCGTTACTCAGTTTTAATATGTTATTAATAATGGCAATGGATAAGATAGCTTGTCAAACACAGAACATTTTCATACAAATTCCTGTTTAGAGCATTTTTTCGACCGATCGTTCCAATGGGAGCTATACGATAAAAAAGTACAATTTGGATCAGACTTGGTCAGCGTGTATATATTGATGACAAATGTATTCTGTGTGAGTTTAATTAACATAGCTTAGTCATCGTTTTTCAAACTTATTCATATTTGGAGCGTATTTTTGACCGATCGGCCCTATGGGAGCTATACGATATAGTATTCCGATTTGGAACGACGGACGGACGGACGGACAAACGGACATGGCTATATCGACTCGGCTATTGATGTTGATCAAGAATATATATACTTTATGCCTGTTACACACATTCCAACGATTACAATATACCCTTTTACTCTACGAGTAACGGGTATAATTAAGTTTTACAAATTTAAGGTTTTGTGCAACTATAAAAGTAAATAATTTATCTATTGGGTATATATATAAATCCAACTGGGTATAAAAAGTAAAGAAATTGTTCCAACATTTGTTGCAAGGGTTAGCAAAATCCCAGAAAAACCCAACCAGAGCAATACAAAATTATGCCAAAAGTATCACGAAAGATCTCTGATTTAAAGTTACGCATGAACGGCAGATTCCAAACATGCTGTCCATTGAAATCAGAGATTTAACGGAGATGGCTGAAAAGTGAAGCTTTAAGATGAGAAAGAGAGAGAGAGATGTATCAATTATTCTATAGTATTGATTATAATTAGCGCATAGTACCCGAAAATGATTGTGCAAAGCGTAGTCAGTAGTGCATGTAGGAACAAATAAAGGGATGTATACCTGGTTGCCCTGGTTGGAATGTTAAAATTAAGGCGATCTAAGAGGGATGGGGAGCAGATATCGTCAATTATACGTTTGTAAATGAAAAATGTCCAAGAACTCTCCTACGATTAACAAGAACGAAAAGTACAGTCGAGCGCGCCCGACCGTATAATACTCTCTGCATTTGTCCCGATTAAATTATTAAAATCGGTATCCACATATTACTATGTGTTTTACTTGCATTAAAACACGTTGAAACAAAAACAATCTAAGCATAATCAAACACTCATCTGTTTGTTTGTTTGTATGCGAATACACATACGTTTGACATTATACGTGTGTATATATGTATGTATGCGTGTTTTCGGTGTGGCCAGCAACCGCTGGCAGCGCTGCCGACACACAAGCAGCGAAAACGTTGGAACATGTGATTGTGTTTTTCTATCTCGCTTGCACCAATGGGTTGATATTGCGTTCAATTATCAATATTGTAATGCTTCTAGTTTTTATGTTTATAGTCCGATTTTAATGCGCCTTTCAGGATAGTTTAATATAGTTAGTCTCCACACCAGTTATAAACTACAATACTGTACGATACGGAAAAAACGGCATAGAAGCTTGAAAACTATTTTATAAATTATGGGAAAAGTGGGCGTGGCAGTCAAAAATTTTAAATGGCAATGTAACTATGCTCTCTCTAGGAACATCAGTACCAGAATTGGTGATCCTAGGTGCCATAGTTACTGAGATATTTGCCGAAAACACAAAATTTTTCCGAGGTGTGTCCAGTTTTTTGCTTATTGTGGGCGAATGGGGCGTGGCATAGAAAAAAAAAAGATTCTTGTATTGACTGACTAAATATGTGATCGATTGATACCAAGCTCGAACTTGCAGCTCTTACCATCTCTGAAATCTGTTTGTTCATACGGACAGACAGACAGACAGACGGACATATCGACTCGGCTTGTGATGCTGATCAAGAATATATATACTTTATGGGGTCTGCCACGCCTCCTTCTGCCTGTTACATACTTTTGCACAAACCCAATATACTCTTGCAGAGAGTATAAAAAGGGACGGAAGATCGAGGAGTACGAGCATGTTGGTGTAGGATGGAAGGCGAAGATTAGGGTCCCAATTAAGTCCTCGAAGTGCGAAGAGTAAAAACTGCTTTTGCACCGACTCAATTTAATCTCATACTCATACTGAGCATGTTAAGAAGACCAAACACATGAACATATTCAAGAATGGGACTTAGATCAGCGTTTAATACATCCAAGAGTGTCCTTGGCTTTACTAACGATTGGGAGATATGATGTGTGAAATTCAATTTATTATTAAAAACAAGAAAGAAAAGTACAGTCGAGCGCGCCCGACCGTATAATACTCTCTGCATTTGTCCCGATTAAATTATTAAAATCGGTATCGAGATATTACAATGTGAATTACTTGCATTAAAACACGTTGAAACAAAAACAATCTAAGCATAATCAAACACACATCTGTTTGTTTGTATTCGAATACACATACGTTTGGCAATATGTATATGATGCAAATATGTATGCTTGTATGTGTGTATTCGGCGCAGCCAGCTTCAGCGGGCAGCGCTGCCGCCACACAAGCAGCGAAAACGTTCGAACATGTGCTTGTGTGTTTCTATCTCGCTTGCACTTATGGGTTGATATTGCGTTCAATTATCAATATTGTAACGCTTCTAGTTTTCTTGTTTATAGTCCGATTTTAATGCGCCTTTCAGTATAATTTAATATAGATAGTTTAATATAGTTAGTTATAAACTACAATACTGTACGATACGAACAAGTTCGCCAAAACCGGCATTGAAGGTTCCAGACTTTTTTATCAAATGTGGGAAAAGTGGGCGTGGCAGTCCAAAATTTTAAATGGCAATGTAACTATGCCATCGCTACGAACCTTCCGTTCCAGAATTGGTGATCCTAGGTGCCATAGTTACTGAGATATTTGCCGAAAACACCAATTTTTCCGAGGTGTGTCCAGTTTTTTGCTTATTGTGGGCGAATGGGGCGTGGCATCGAAAAAAAAAAGATTCTTGTATTGACTGACTAAATATCTAATCGTTTGACACCAAGCTCGAACTTGTAGCTCCTACCATCTCTGAAATCTGTTTGTTCATACGGACAGACAGACAGACGGACAGACGGACATGGCTATATCGACTCGGCTTGTGACGCTGATCAAGAATATATATACTTTATGGGGTCTGCCACGCCTCCTTCTGCCTGTTACATACTTTTGCACAAACCCAATATACTCTTGCAGAGAGTATAAAAACCCCGAGGTTATCAACTAACAGTATGCGTCTTAAGGGTACATTGCCAATATAGTAATGGGCTAAGTAATGAGTAACCCTGTTAAAAGTCATAAACAGGCATTTAAAAAAATGTATGTACAACTGGTTAGTTGTGTACCAGTTGTGCATTGAATTTAAATCATATTGTAATTGCGTATGATCTAGGGGATCCTTGTAAGAGAATAATAATTTCATATCATCTGGATTCATAAGTATGCGACAGTGTATTAGCAAAATGGAAAGCTTATTTATAAAAATAACGGGCCTGGTGAACTCCAGAAGTAACGAAATCAGATTTAGAGATGGCTGATCTAAGCATTACTCATTAGGTCCTACCTGCAAGATATGATGATATCCACAGAAGAAGGAATGTGGGAAACAGAGTCAAACGCTTTATTAAAGTCAGTATGGATGACATCAGTATGTTTTCTATTAAGGAATGCCTCATTTACAAGAGGTAAATTCCAATAGATTGGTCGAAGTCGACCGACTCTTAACGAATCCGTGTTGGGCAGGGGAGATAATTGACTTGCAGAGATGTTGCAAAGTCGAAGTAATTATCTTTTCGAAGAGCTTAGGAATTGCGGACAACTTCGCATTTCCCCTGTAATTGGATATATAAATTTTGCACCCTTTTTTATGCAGAGGGATAATGTATGGATCTTTCCATAAGATAGGAAAGGCAGAGGAATTTAAAGAACAGCGCTCCTTAAGCACAGAACTAGGAATGTTGGACAAGTGAAAATCTGCGAATATGACTAAATATTTCTTTTGATGGAATTAAAATCATTATGTCGTTCGTAGACACGCGGAGCTATGTCGTCTTCGAACGTTTTAAAACGAGATATATCCGCCAGAAAAAAAGAGATATCGCCGCCAAGAAAATGTACTAGGTAGATATGCCGTCGAAGATGTGACGCTATAATCAAGCACTACCCAATTTGACAGAGGAATTTAATTTTCCAAATTCACGCCCAGTTAGACCAGTTTAAATGTGCAAATTCACAACAAGTTCGACTTGCTTAATTGTGCAACTTTGCACTGGTACCATAGATATGATATGTACATTTCCTCACGATAGCTCTAATGGTTTTCAAGTTATGGTTATGTGAAAATCGTTTTTTACAATTTACGGGAAAGGTCAGGGGCGTGTCGTCAATTTAAAACAAACTCGATCTGCTCGGCAAATAGACGGACTTTCATTCCCAATTGTTTGGCTCTAGCTCTTACAGTCTCTGAGTTCTGGCTGTCCATACGTACAGACGGACATCGCTATATCGGCTTGAATATACTATGTACTTTAATTGGTCGGCCACGCCTCTTTCTGCCTGTTACGCGTATTTAGCTTCCGACAAACTCTTTTTTAGAGACGAGGTCTAGAAAATATAAAATAATAAGAAAACCCGTTCTACCATCAACTGATAATGGTAGTTATATTATTAAAGCTAGCACATTTAAGCTGATTAATGGAAAACCTGTTACTTTAGTTGGATCTTAACAAGAACTTACCATTATTTTCAAGTTCCTCGAGATTGTCGGCACTGCGAGCAATATGCAATATTAATGCAGATCCACGTACTCGCTCTGTCAGGTCCTCGTACAAGAGTTCCACATATTCATCTATGGCATTAATGGACACGTCTGATGTTGGAGATGCCAATGTTGTAGCTCTATTAGATTCAGCCGCAATGATACTAGAGGACATTATCATCGTATTTACTTGGGAACGCGATGGTACCAGCGTGGACCTTCGACAATTTGCTTGTGTATTTTCGATAATATCTATAAATAGACAGTTAATAAAAAGTAACAATGCAATTTATCACACTTACCACTTTTAATATTATGTTTACGGTTCTTTAAATAAAATATTATCTGTTCAACATCATTTAGCTGTGATTTATGTATTAGATCGCATTTGTCTACAACTTCCCGAGCCAAACTAGCTGGATCCGTTGAGTTTTTCAGAGAGTGTAGGCGAATAATTTTCTGGCAATGCTATTAAATTATAAAAAAATAATTTTTTTGTTAGTTTACTTTATGTGAGAACCAGGCTGAATAAGGGAGTTTTATTATTATTATGCTATCCGAGCCAAATTTACGCGTTTAGTACATGTCTAGGAAGTATATGTACTGACCAAATTTAATTTAAATCGTATAGCTCTCATAAGATCAGTCAAAAATACGCTGCAAATGTAAATTAGTATAAATAACTTTTGCGTGGACTAAGCTATATTAAACAAACTCACACAGAATACATTTGCAAATAAGATAAACATACATGACTAAGTTTGATCCAAATCGGACTGCTATATCGTATAGCTCCCATTGGAACGATTGGTCGAAAATATGCTCTACTTATGAATTTGTATTAAAATGTCTGTGTTTGACAAGCTATCTTATCCATCCACCATTGTTAACATTTTGATACTTACAAACGGGTATCCTAAAGTCTCGAGGCGACTATAACATTCTTTCTTGTTATACTCTCTGCAAGAGTATATTGGGTTTGTGCAAAAGTATGTAACAGGCAGAAGGAGGCGTGGCAGACCCCATAAAGTATATATATTATTGATCAGCATCACAAGCCGAGTCGATATAGTCATGTCCGTCTGTCCGTCTGTCTGTCTGTCTGTCTGTCTGTCTGTCTGTCTGTCTGTCTGTCTGTCTGTCCGTATGAACAAACAGATTTCAGAGATGGTAAGAGCTACAAGTTCGAGCTTGGTGTCAAACGATCAGATATTTAGTCAGTCAATACAAGAATTTTTTTTTTTTCGATGCCACGCCCCATTCGCCCACAATAAGCAAAAAACTGGACACACCTCGTGAAAAATTGGTGTTTTCGGCAAATATCTCAGTAACTATGGCACCTAGGATCACCAATTCTGGAACGGAAGGTTCGTAGCGATGGCATAGTTGCATTGCCATTTAAAAGTTTGGACTGCCACGCCCCCTTTTCCCACACTTGAAAAAACTTCAAATGCCGTTTTTTGCGAACTTGTTCGTATCATACAGTATTGTTTAACTATAATTCGTGTGGAGATTAACTATATTAAACTATCCTGAAAGGCGCATTAAAATCGGACTATAAACAAGAAAACTAGAAGCGTTACAATATTGAAAATTGAACGCAATATCAACCCATAGGTGCAAGCGAGACAGAAACACACAAGCACATGTTCGAACGTTTTCGCTGCCTGTGAGTCGGCAGCGCTGCCCGCGGAAGCTGGCTGCGCCGAATACACACATACATACATATATGCAGCATATATTGTCAAACGTACATATGTATGTGTATTCGTATGCAAACAAACAGATGTGTGTTTGATTATGCTTAGATTGTCTTTGTTTCAACATATTTTAATGCAAGTACTACGCATTGTAATATCTGGATACCGATTTTAATAATTTAATCGGGAACAAATGCAGAGAGTATTATACGGTCGGGCGTGCTCGACTGTACTTTTCTTTCTTGTTTTTAATTTATAATTCGGGGATCGATGGTATTGATGGAATTTTTGGTTTTCGATGGGTTTCGAAATAACCCCATAAAGTATATATTTTCATGATCATATCGACTCGGCTTGTGACGCCGATCAAGAATATATATACTTTATGGGGTCGGCCACGCCTCCTTCTGCCTGTTACATACTTTTGCACAAACCCAATATACTCTTGCAGAGAGTATAACAAGAAAGAATGCTATAGTCGCCTCGCGACTTTAGGATACGCGTTACTCAGTTTCAATTTGTTAATAACAATGGTGATGGATATAATAGCTCGGCAAACACAGAACATTTTCATAGAAATTCATGTTTAGAGCATATTTTCAACCGATCGTTCCTATGGAAGCTATACGATACAAACCGATTTGTATCAAACTTGGTCAGTATATATATATTATTTGCAGATGTATTTTGTGTGAGTTTGCTTAATCTAGCTTAGGTAACGCAAAAGTTTTTCATACGTATTCAAATTTGGAGCGTATTTTTGACCAATCGGCCCTATGGGAGCTATACGATATAGTTGTCCGATTTGGATCAAACTTGGTTAGTATATATATATTATTGGCAGATGTATTCTGTGTGAGTTTGGTTAATCTAACTTAGTTAACGCAAAAGTTTTTCATACGTACTCATATTTGGAGCGTATTTTTGACCGATCGGCCCTACGGGAGCTATACGATATAGTTGTCCGATTTGGATCAAACTTGGTCAGTACATGTACTTCCTAGATATGTACTTTCCGTGTAAATTTGGATCACATAGCATAGCTAACAAAAAAGTTTTCTGTACTAAAACATTCTACGTTTACCTGTACATTTACCTTTATATGCAAATAAAACGCCCTAAAGTGGGCGTGTCAAAAAACAAAAACAAACTTGTACTGCTTGGGTATTGTACCTTTCATTTGCGACCACTATCATTTTTTTAGCTCTTATAGTCTCTGAGATCCTTTTGTTCATACAGACGGACGGACGGACGGACGGACGGACGGACGGACAGACGGACATGGCTATATCGACTCGGCTATTGATGCTGATCAAGAATATATATACTTTATGGGGTCTGCCACGCCTCCTTCTGCCTGTTACATACATTCCAACGATTACAATATACCCTTTTACTCTACGAGTAACGGGTATAAAAATGAATCGCCTGTCTGCCTTACACCTTAGGTGTAAGAAAAATAACAAAAGTACAAAAATAACAAGGAAGCGTTGCCGACCCCATAAAGTATATATATAAAGATCAGCATCAACAGCCGAGTCGATATAGCGATGTCTACAAATGAACTACAAAAGCTAGAGCCACAAAAATTTGGAATGAAAGTCCGTTATTAGTACAATGTTGTAATTTAACATTCGTTTGGAGACATATTATATAAACTATCCAGAAAGTTGCATAAAAATCCTACTTCGAACAAAAGAACTATCACGTAACAAAGTTTATGTTATTTAACTGCAATACTGCACATGTGCACATATAAGTATCCATATAATGTCAAACGCGTGTGTATTTGCCTACAAACAAACATATGTATGTTTGATTATAGTTGGTATCAACGTGGTCTAATACCAGTACTATCCATTATAATACCTGGATACCGATTTAATTAATTTAATCGGAAATAAAAGCAGGGAGTGTTGTAGAGGTGGGCGTGCTTGACTGTATTTTTCTTTCTTATAAGGGCGGATGTACTATGCTATGCTCAACTAAGCTCAATAATGGTTATTTATGTACACGTGGTAGAAAGATAAGAGATAACTCTATGTTAACTCACATTATTGAACGGCCTTATTAATAAATGAAGTGTGGCCAAAGTGGTAGAGATGGCTGGTATTCATTTTTCGTACTTGAATGTAAACCAAAGGTCTGCGGTTCGAATCTCGGCACAGTCAGCCGATTCATTTACATTTCTTATATAACAAAAATTTATGACTTATAAATGCAGATAATAGGAAGATTCTTAAAAGTGTATCGTTGTGCAACTAGTAGAGCTGCAGCACATTCTGGAACCTTTTTCTGAGGTCGCAGGTTCAAATACTGACAATGAGAATCGTTAATTTATTTTTTTTTTTAAATTTAAATTCAAAATGTAAACTTAAACCTAATTTATAAATTTCGTTTTAAAATTTTAATTTTAATTACATATAAATGCGCACCACTATGGGAGTACGGGGTCTTTTACAGTCGTCTCGATCAACTGTAGCTGAAAAATCGAAAACTACTTAAAACAAATTGCAAGTTCTTAAACGTTACAATTTATTTGTTGAACTTAGCATTCGTGGCTTGGCAGAGTGTGTGTGTGGCTAATGCGAGTCGAAATTACGAACTGACTGCCCGCTTGTGACCGCTGCACTGCCGAATACAAATCAAACTTACATGCTAGCTTAAGTATAAGAGATTTTATGCTTACATTATAGGCTACTACATTATGTTCAATTCATTACTTATGCTAATAATTAATTTTCTTTGCTTATGCTAACTACTTATATTCATGGTGTAACATTTCGGCCAACTTGAAGGGATCGCCTTCAATCCCTTAGTAGTCCTGGTAGCATTAACGCCGGCCAGTCTGAAACTTCCTTGCCCCTTGTGTGCGACTAGCTGCTGACCTGCAGCATGTCCAGTCCTCCGACGAGAGGGGCTCTCCGAGAAATAAGTCTCTACACCTTACTTCGATCCGCGACGAGCTGAAGGCTGCTCCGCTTCCGGTAGAATGAGTCCAGGAACTCCTTCACCAGGTTCCTTCCGGAAATGTGTCGCCTTCTCCAGGTAACGCCGGACTGGTATTCTACGTCGAGCAAAAAGGCTGTTCAATGTGAACGGAGCATTAGTGGGCACGTTTGCTATAAATAAATTCAAGAGGAACAGCCTTTGATGCAAAACTCATGAACACGGCAATATACACTTTTAGCGGGGCTCGTCCTCTTATTCATATGAAACCAATCAAACAGACACCCTCACAAATTAAAGAGATGCGTCTTCCAAATTCGTCTGACTTTTTAATATATAGAGTCAGCGATGACGAACTTTCTAAGCAAACGAACAACGCATATTCTTTTAACCCTTGAGGCCAATGTCTTTTAGAATTGCAACGAAACCAAACGAACTGAACGAGTTTCTGAACGTCACACCCTCTTAACGACAAATCGGCTGGATTTGATGATGTTGGTCCATGTCTCCAAGATACATTATTGGCCATCTCTTGGAGGCCTGCAACTCGATTGGCTGCAAATGTTGCTAGCAATGAAGGGGAAGTATCTATACAATGCAGTGCGGACCAACGCGTATATCTGGGCTAATATATACGCGAAAGATGTTTTTCGCTTGGTGGGACCTAATTTGGCGAAGCTACCAACCAAGTGATACCGAACAGTATCCAACCTTGGTGTCCACCTCATGCCAAGCATTCTAGTCGAACTTCTGTATCTATGAAAAACATTCGACCAAATTCAAGATACCTGTTCATGAAACTCGAATATATCCTATGAACTTCCAACTTCATGGAAAGTACATGTCTCTTGGCAATTTTTGACGACCCCAGCACTTTGGGACCAGTCATGACAGTCAAATTGACACCAAAGTGTCCAGTCGGAAATTTACAGACCAAATTCAAGATACCTGTTCATGAAACTCGAATATATCCTATGAACTTCCAACTTTATGGAAAGTACATGTCTCTTGGCAATTTTTGACGACCCCAGCACTTTGGGACCAGTCATGACAGTCAAATTGACACCAAAGTGTCCAGTCGGAAATTTACGAACGCTGTCCCGAGAGCTTTATTTGCAAACGATGTGCTCCGCAGAATAATTTGCAGAAACACTTTTCTCCGGGACATCTTCAACCTCACAGTGTCGATCTACACTGTCTTCAAAACGAACATCTTGTCTATGTTGCATCACTGAGCAACATATTGGGCTATTGGCAAGCATTTTCTTGCACCGCTCTGATGCCACCCAACCAAACAATGTCGTTTTAGCAACGAACCACTCTTCTCCAATTTAATCTTGTCAGTACAAAGCATGTCGAAGAATGAGTCGGCTCCCAGAAACATATCTATTTGCTGGGGTTTGTGGAATACAAGGTCAGCCAGTTCGACATTTACTAGAATCTTCCACCTATTGATGGAAAGATCACCATCTGGCTGCCTGCTACAAATTGATTTCAGCACCCAAAACTCGGCGCTGAACTGATGCCTCGATACACGAGACGAAACTATAGTGGCTACTTTGCTTTTTGCAATCAAACTCGACTGTCCAACCGACTTTACGGTCAAACATTTTTTTTTTTCGTTGAAGGTACAGGGCTTGAGCAAGGTCTTCCGTCATGAAGTTCACTTGTGATCCAGAATCCAACAGGACTCTAGCATTTCGATTCTGACCGAAACTGTCTCGAACTTTAACAACTGCCGTTGCAAGAATTACCTGATCGACGTCGCTAGCAACATGATCAACATGGGCAGGATGAACAGAAGCTTGTGATGTTTCTACGGGTGTGAATTTGTGAAGGAGAGTGTTGTGAGGACGAGAACAAATTCTACACTTCGACGCACTGCAGATGGACATTCTGGGCCCTGAATTCAAGCAGTTTATACACAGTTGACTATTGTATCTATCGTCAACTGACAGTGCTGCGAACGCTTGCGGTTTGCACTGCAAAACTGGCATGTAGGTTCACCATCTCTGACAACATTTGTACAAACGAGGATTTTTTAGCGTGTTGTATGCCAAATGTTTGCTTCATCCTAGACTTCGAACTTTCTTCAGCAAACAAATGCTGATATGGCCTGTTGAAAACAGCAGCACAGTCGGCCCATTTCGGCAATGTGTTATGGTCAAGCTGTTCCTCATACTTGGACTTGAACATACTTGGATCGACCTTCGACATGACTATATGAATCAAGATTGCATTTGCAAAATCTTGTTCATCTCCAACTGACTTTAACGACTCAAATTTTGCCGATACCAAATCAACCATTGTTCGAATTCCAATTGCCGATGACTTAGACATCGGCTCAATTTCAAACAACTAAGCAAGAGTTTCGAAAAAGATAAGACATTTGTTGTCATATACTCGACTTAGACTCTCTCCGGTAATTTGCATCAGATACTTGAAAAGCTCTGATGGTGCCTAACGCCTCATCTTATAAACACGATATCAAATGATTGAATTTCTCAATATTTGACAGCGAGCGATCAGAGTCTACCAAGCTATTAAACAGACCGATAAATTATCTGTATTCCGAGTGCTTACCTCTGAATTTGGGCAATTTTAGTTTGGGCAAGTGAGAAGGCTGAGGTACGATTTGTGATGCCAAATGCACACTTATGGCTGACATGTATGAAGACCGTGCTAACATACATGTTTCCTCAAGCATTGCACGGCTAGTATTGTCAGGATCTATTGCATCGATCTCTGACTGCAGATCCATAGCTTTGGAAATGTACGAATTTAGCATATCTAGTCGGCACTGAATCTCAAATTTACTTGGAGTCACCATTTTATTAATGAGTGAGCTCCTTTGGCGCTCTATGTCGCTCTCTAATTTTTCCAATTTAACAAAAATTTGATTTAAACAAGCACTAAAACAAGTTTCCGCGC
This sequence comes from Drosophila arawakana, assembly GCA_018151165.1. NCBI lineage: Eukaryota > Metazoa > Arthropoda > Insecta > Diptera > Drosophilidae > Drosophila > Drosophila arawakana. The sequence continues at coordinate 525,899 of JAECWX010000542.1, forward strand.
CAAACAGAACGGTTTCATTGGGGTCTGTTTTGTGTGCCATATTGACTAATTAAAATTTGACTCTATTCGAATGCACGTAAGTGTACTATAGCGAACAAAAATCAGGCGATCAACAAACTTGGCTGAGGAAGATAATCAAATGATTATAGATAATCAGTTGATTAACAACAGTTGGCGATCAGTATAATTTAAGAAAATCAGAAGATTAAAGATAATCAGCTGGCTAACTAAACTTCTCGCATGTAAAACGAAATAACGGCAGCTAACAAAACGCAAGCATATGCAGATAAGCGTCGACAGTTATCAATAACAACAAAATAACAATCTACGCAAACGCACCAGCCCAACAATAATCAGCTGATTAGCGTTATCTGAATTATTCGACTGCACACAGTAAAAATAACAACAACAGCGCATGCGCAGCTAGACAAACGATGCGATCTACCAACAAAAACAGAACATGCGTAGGCAATGATGCGATCTACCAACAACAACTAAAAGGCACCAAATCAAAGTAAAGCCCTAACAAAGTACAAGCTAGCTACCGCAAGCCAAAATTCAACAGCTGTATATATGTAAACGCGAACTGTGCTGTACTTATGTGCAAAGGCGCAAGCCAAGTGATCCGAGGTAGTTCCGACCCGTTCCTTTGCAGATGTCGCGAGGAATAAGATTCTCGTCGGAGTCCTAGACCAGGGCCCGATGGTCTGGTTCCTGGGGACAAATGGAGGATGGTAGAGAACGAGCATCAGGACAAATTCCTGAGAGTGGAGGCGCCCCGCCTACCAGTGAGGACGCGGTATGGCATCAGGGCCAGGAGAAAACCATTGCCTGCTCATCTTACATGGAGCATGACCAAACTGACCCCCCATCCCAGCTCCTCCTCCCTGCGACAGTATGGACAAAGATCTGCTTATAGCCTGCGACGCCAACGCTCACCATCATCAGTGGGGAAGCACTGATAATATTTTTAAAATTATACTCTCCATAAACTAGCAATATGTAATAAGGGTAACGAACCGACCTTTATTATTAAGAATAGGCAGGAGGTACTACATCTCACTCTTGTATCCAGCTTCCTAGAGTCACGCATAGCATCATGGCGTCTTCTTATTGAACACTCTATCTCTGACCATAGATATATTGAGACTACTGTATCTTTTGATGTCCCCAAAGCTGTCCCTTTCAGGAACCTGAAAAGGACCAACTGGAACACCTTTCAGGCGTTTCTCACGCATACGAACACCTTGGTGACGTCCATGTCGCAAGACATGATTGAGAGTTGTCGCACGGAACACCTAGTATCCTCGTTCACATCTGCACTTAATCTTACTGCGTATAAAGCCTGTCCGATTAGTAGAAATGTAGGACGTGCTAAGCTCCCATGGTGGACTTACTCACTGTACGAGCTTCGAAAGAGAGCCAGAAGGCTCTTCAATCAAGCAAAATAATTTGAATCTGATGAGGCATGGGACAGCTACAGAAGTTCTCTATCCACCTATAATAAGGAACTACGCACAGCTAAACGAAACTCCTGGCGCAAGTTCTGCTCGAGTGTAGAAGACACCTCAGAAGCCGCAAGATATAGTAGGATACTCTCTCACACTACTCCCTCTTTGGGCTTCCTTATGCGCAGTGACAACTCCTGGACCTCAAACAGCGAGGAGTCGCTAAAGCAGCTGATGGACACAGACTTTCCAGGATGCTCTGATAGTCCCAACCCTCCCTCACGCTCTCTATTAGGCGACGGGTACGGGTAATTCATTGCTCTTCCTATCAAACTGGGCCACAAGTAAAGGTCTAGGAGTTAATCCCAGTAAGACCGAGCTGGTTCTTTTTACAAATACAAAATTCCCCCTCTCTTCGAGGGGAATGTCTTAAATTAAGCGATAAAGCCAAATACCTTGGCGTTTATCTTGATAGAAAGCTGAATTGGAATGCATGTATAGAAGATAGGGTGAAAAAAGCCTACGTGGCCTTTTTCACATGCAGGAAGACAATTGGTTTAAAATGGTGACTAAATCCCAATGCTATCAGATGGCTTAATACTGCCGTTGTCCGCCTTATTCCCTTATATTGTGTGGTGGCCTGCTCTTAAGAAAGTAACCATGCTATCCAAACTCAACTAAATTCAGAGTATGGCAGGACTATTTACCCTGGGCGCTCTACACCGGAGGATGCTATTGCGCCATCCTAAATTTCCCCCCACTAGACATAATGGGCAGGAAATCAGCCACACTCTCTGCCGTCAGAATGAGAGAAGCTAACCTCTGGAGCTCGAGTAGGATAGGTTACTCAAGCATCATGTCTGAGTTTCCTTTCGAACTCCTAAACACCGACTATTGTACGCGCACAAAGTATACAAACACCCCACTCAATGTGGTTTTCCCCTCGAGGGAGGACTGGAACCATGGCCCCCCTCACCCAAACTCCTCCATCCATTTCTACACAGACGGCTCAAGAGCGGAGGGCAGAACGGGTGGATGCAATGCATACTGTATGGGCCCAGGATGTGCATTCTATCAGACAGTCAGGCACCACTTAAATCACTTAGATCTGTCACCTCCAACTCCAAAATCACTTACGAATGTCGCCGAATTCTGATGGAGATGGCGGAACAATTCGAAATCCACCTCATCTGGGTCGCTGGCCATAGTGACATAGAGGGAAATTGCGTTGCAGACGAGCTCGCTGCTCCGCTGTCTTCCGTGCAATCACAGGACACTGGTTTATGGGCATACATGCCTCTAGAATGTCGGCAAATTATCACGACTTTTGTCGTAGCTGCGGGAATAAGGAAGAAGAGAAAACTATGGCTCACTTCTTCTGTCACTGCCCACCTCTCAGTTATAATGGGCACCGCTATCTCTTTGACTACCTCTTCACTGATCTGTTGGAACTATCCCAAGTTCAGCCAAATCTACTCTCTCTCGGTCCATCCTCGCCTCTGGATGGAGCTCAACAGACATCGGCTCCCAACGGTTGATTTAAACTCCCCCCAGTCTTGCTGGCGAAACTAGCCTCCAGCGCCGTCTACAGTAAATAAATAAATCTTAGGAAATACGCTTCATACCTGCGTATAACCATTTAAGATTGGATAATCGAAAACTAAAAAATAAATTTATTTGTATAGTATATTTATGAATTAAGAAATTAATCGTTTTATAGTTTTAACAAAATGGCAGCTTCTTTAAAAAAAAACATGTTCCATTTTTTAAAAAAATATTCTTCAATTGTTTATAAAATAGAAAATAAGTGTCAGATTGACAAAAGGGCCGATTAATTCCTAGAAAATATATTTGAGATGATTGTCTAAAACTTGTTTAGCCTTTTTCAAGTTATTAGGTATACCGACTTGCAACCTCGTGTTATTTGTTATCTTGAATTCTCTTTAAATTCTCGCCATCCAATAAAAATACGGGGGGAAGGGATTCGGCTGCAAAACATAATAGAAAAGAACTGTTTTCCGCTATAAAACATATTGTACCTTATTTTAGAGGTTTTAAAGTATTTTTGAAGTCAATAAAAATTATGGATTTTGTAAAAATGATAACTGCGTACAACCCCTTTATTTACCATCAAAATTGGGAATAACTGGCCGAAACCACTTGATTCGTTAATGGTCAGGCATCAACCGACATTTACTCTATGAATCAACATTGCTCCCCGGAAAAATTACTTTTTGGTGCGTTTTAAGTCCGGCGGCGACATTGGGCAGTAGTTTTTACGTGATGGTCAAGACCGTTACTGTGAATGGAATCGAATCGATATCAAATATTATTGACCCGAATCTGATGAAATGGACATAGACAATATGTATGTGGTTTAACAAGACGGTGCAACACAGCGAATGACAAGACCTAGACAAGACATTTCAAAATGTGAGTTGTTCAAGACCTAGAGCTTTCATTTTTACCACATGCAATTAATCCCTAAATTCACTTGAAAACATTGTGGTCTTACCAAAAAAATGTTTCTGCGTATATAATCATTCCCTTGAAATAATATTCAACATTCAAAAAAAGAATAATTTTTACAGCTATTTTACTGTTAACAATAATAAATTTTAATTTTTAAATAAAAGAAAATAAGTTTATTAATTAACCTCGGATTAAAAAGTGAAGAAATTAATCAAACATTTGTTGCAAGGGTTGCAAAAAACCTAGAAAAGCCCAACTAGATCAATAAAAAATTAAGCCAAAACTATAGCAAAATATCTCTGGTTTAAGGGTAAGAATGAGCGGTAGAGACTCCATACTTACTGCCCTTTGCAATCAAAGGAATAAGAATAAGAATAAGATGTAAGGTGTTTTAGATGTGTGAATACCGAAAATGCATGTAATGTTATGTGATTGGCGATAGATCGTCAGGCACGTAATGTTAAATATTGATTAAGTAGTGTTGTCTAGGATAAATATCTATTTTCGAGTGTTAAGAACCTGCTGACAGGAGGACATTGGGAAAAGACTAATATTGATTCCTTCTCTTCTTTCGGTAACGTGTTCTGACACTGTTCTCATCTTATGAAATAAAATCTACTAATAACCAAACAATCAAATTTTTTCCGTTCACAAATTAGAAGTGGGATATGAACTCGAATATAGTCAACACCCTACGGAGAAACTGAAGAAATACCAGAAGTTTGGTCTAAATGTCACAATGGGACTGAGCATAAGGAGATGTTCAGAACTCAGTGCGCTTGTGAAGTAGAGATGCCGCTGTCGGACATACTGATGAAAATGGAGGGGCTATACGCAAAGGCCATCAAGACAGCTACCCCACTGGCCACCATCGCGTCCGAGACTGTGATTTCTAAATCAGCCTCAACTGGAGCTGCGCGCACGGTTCGGTCGACATCTATATCTGCTGTCCTGCCCGTTGTGAAGCCTGCTGCCCAATCCGGAGCTTTGTAAGCTACCCTGCCAGTAACCGGTTCACTGACAATCGTCTCAGTTGCTGTCTCTGCTGTGTCGTCCGCCCTGTCACTCTGCTGACTTGCGAATACGCTGCCGATACTTCCTGCTGTCCTCCTGGACCGCCTCGACCATGCTTACGACGTCTGCCAAGACAACTGTTTGTGATCCCGATGCCATCTTAGTGCTCCCGCCGCCATTCTACTTGTTCCTGTGCTGCAACCTGCTTTTGCGCTTCCGAAGTCCAAGTGCCATCCGATGTCACTCCGAATCGATAATTAAAAAAGTTTAAGATAGAATCTGTCTCCTGTCTGAAGCGATTCACAAGCAGAAATTCGTTCTATAAGGTTTTTCTGAGTTAACTCGTGCGGAACCCACACATCGAACTTTTCTGAGTATCCAGCTTATTTTAATATATATGTGGGAACCAGCACCAAGATGCTAAGCAGCAAACGAAGCCTAAAAGGAGAGTGACTTTACTCTCCTTCTATTAACTCTGTCTGTTCCAATTCTATAGTTTTAGTGTACTTTTGACAATTGAAGCGGCCGCATTGAAGCTGACAAATATATATATATTTATATAATCGAGTTGAAACTCATGTGTTTATTTACTTAAAGTACCGGGTTGTTACAAATATATCCAGCTTTTATTTAAATGGTTCCAAACCGTTTATTGCGCAATATTCAGTTCCTGTGCAATTGATAATGTGCTTACATTTCGGTCGGCTTCAACGATTTCCATAATTTAATTAACATTATTAACAATTGGCCTTCCGCAGCGTGGTTTATCTTTAACATTAAAATTTCCGGAACTGAATCGACGAAACCAAAATTGGGTCCCATTTACCCCAAGATTAGATTACGGGCAAATGAAGAAAAAATAACCTTAACGGCAAAAATTTTAATTTTATCTAATTGTGAAACATATATTATTTCAATATTAACTGAGAATTTTATTGCATTTAAAGTTATTATAATTAGATGACATTAGATCCATGGTACGGTCATGTCGTTACCATGGATGCTGACGAATGGTAGTCGGGCTAGAAGTAGAACACTTCTGTAAAGTCACCTAGATCCAAAGGTGGTCCAGCCGGTGCTCAATCGCTAGTATGCGGACTCAGGGTACCTGCCGACCGCCCAGTTTCACCTTGGCTTACACGTTATAGCGGGCTACGTCGTGTCGGACATTCCATTTCCTCACACTCGTAAGACCAAGTACATAGATTTCAATAAAAATTGTATGGAGGCCGGCACTCTCCCATAAAACCAAGTCTTTCTAAATCTTTCTAGAAATACAGCAAAGTGCAAGTCAGTCCCGAGGCAGAAAGGAGTTGGTGGTAGAAAGTTTACAGCTGGGCCAGACCCATACTCCCCGATTTTCAGCCACCCAAGACCAGCACCAAGAAAAGTGCTTCCAACAAGCGGCAGCGCTCCGCCGAAGACCAGACATCCGAGTCGAAGAGGTCCAAAATTGTTCTTTCCGCCCGCTCGATCGCGGATGTCGTAACGAATAAAATCATCACCGGTGTCCTAACCCGGGGTGCCCCTGATGGTCTCGTTCCAAAGAACAAATGTAGGATCGTTGAAAACGAGCTCCAAGATAAGTTCCTAGACATCATCGAAGAGCGCGGGGGTGCACTGGCCACCTGTGAAGACGCGAGGTGGTATCAGGGCAGAGTGAAAGCCACCGCCTGACTTGATGAGCATTCCGCTAACCTTTACAAAAAGGCGGTGGCATCCCTTGCCGTAGTTTTCCCAGGTGCCAATCTGTAAGCTGTAGACTGGGCCAACATACCAAGCAAACCACGTGCAAGAGCTTGGGTGTCTGCAAAGCCAGCTGAAACGAGCGAATTCTACGATTACTTCAAGTCTGCAACCCGAGACTTCCAACCGAAAATTGGAAAGTCGCCAAGCTAAAGGAGGCTTCTCGACGAAGCCTCTACTGACTTGATATTCAGGGCGAACGGCTCCAAAAAAAAACCGATTTAAAAATGCTGGGATTATTATCTGCAAATCGGACGCAAAGAGCGGTCCAAAACAAGAGTCGGACCTAGACATGGCCGAACTCTGAACTGAAGAGGATATCCTTGAAAGATATGTCTCCGAGGATAGCGACCTGGCCAGGGGTCTCAGTAAAGTAGATATGGTTGAGCTGGAGAACTTCGAGGAGGAGGATTCAGTTGCAGACAGTACGGTAGTGGAGATTAATTCACAGGATGTAGATTACGCTCCTGCAAATAAACCTCCATCATTGTTAGGCAGCATCCGATGCTCCTTTCAACCTTTTAGCCAGGGGAGGTGCAGACATTGTCCTCATTCAGAAACAGTGTCTATGCAAAGGCCGCCTTTCTGGTTTGATGACTCCGAATTTCAAACTATACGCTGCAAAGGTATCATTTAAAGCTGGCACCTGTATTCTGGCAAGTAAAGATGTGCTAATCTTTCTACTTTCCAATCTCAGCTATGAATACAACACTACAGTGTATCTAGAACGCACGGAACGACCAGTAGTGCTCTGCTCAGCATACATGAGCTACGAACAGGATAACCCTCTTCCACAACTACTCCGTGACACAGTGGAGCCCTGCGACAGTATGGACAAAGACATGCTAATTGCCTGCGATGCCAACGCTCATCACCATCAGTGGTGAAGCACTGACACAAACAGTAGAGGTGAGTACATTTTCAACTACATCCTCTCAACCAAGCTTGCTATCTGTAATAGGGGTAACGAGCCAACATTTATTATTAATAATAGACAAGAGGTGTTAGACCTTACTCTTGTCTCCAGTTTGCTAGAATCTCGGATTCATTCCTGGAAGGTTCTAAATAAACATTCCTTTTCTGACCATCGATATATCGAATTATCATTACTAGTTGACATCCCTCAAATAGTTCTCTCTCGCAATCTTAAAAAGACCGATTGGAATATCTTCTCTTAACATCTGGCGCGTCTAATCCCTCCAGATCCTCCCATGCCCCTTCACACTAACTGGACAGACCACTCAGAGGCACTCGTCTCCTCCGTGACTTCTGATCTAAATGAGGCACGCCGATAAGCCTGTCCTATCAGTAAAAGCAGGGGATGCAAGAAACCCCCATGGTGGACGCCCACAGTCTCAGAACTCCGCTAGATATCAAGAAGACTATTCAACCAGGCGAAAACACTGAACTCAGAAGCATCCTGGGAAAACTACAAACGATCCCTCTCGTCATATAATAAAGAAATCCGTAAAGCCAAAAGAAACTCCTGGCGCAATTTCTACTCCGACATCGAAAGCACCTCAGAGGCTGCTAGATTACGTTAGGTACTATCGCAAACCGTACCCTCCATGGAATTCAAATTTTCGAATGAAATTTAAAAATTTTAATTTTATATGTTATTAACACATAGCACTTAATATAGAACATTAAGCAACCCTCGCTATAGAGGGCTTCGTAAGTTAAGGAACAGCCCTCGCAATAGCGACACTGCATACCTTGTATCAGCGCGCTATAACTGCAATGGTCAGCGGCGGTAACCGGCCACTTTTTGTTTTGCTGCAAGAGTTTCCGTTATTGCCTAAGATTGCTGAGTCGGCTTGCCGACCATGACATTGTGGCGTGATGCGAGTTTTGGCTTATGTTAAATGAAACATAATTTGTATTAAGAAATCAGTTTTGAATACAGCGCTCTTCCAGTAAGTCGCTTAACTAAATATTCACTCCGGCACTTGGCCGTTAAATAATTTGTTTCATTGTCTGAGCCCGAGGCCAGCAATAGGAGGCACAGTCGCCTCTCAACCTAATCATCAATCCTTATAGAAAGGAAATCAATTAATTGGCGCCCAACTAGTGGTCGAACTCCACTACCAACAATTAAAACAGCAGCACAGGAGCTGCAACAACCAACAACAATTAAGACAGCAGCGCGGGAGCTGCAAGTGACAGAGTTTATTAAGAGATTTTTTTTGTGTTAATTGAATCATGTAAGTGGATACTCTAGCCTAAATGGTTTTCATCAAACACAAAAAGTGTTAAGTTTATTTTGTAAAAAATTAATTAGTACTAGTGAGTATTTCATATTGCAACAGATAATGTAAAAAAAATTTTCGTTTAATAATAATCAGAACCAAGTGAGAGTGACTGCGTTGAGAATTTTAGTTTACTTTGTGTTGCTTTCTGTTTGTTTAAAATTGTGCATACAGTTCTCGTGGCTCAGAGCTGCGACGTAATTCGACCCATCTTTTGACGGCCTGTTTTGTTTTTCGGGGCCACTGGCCTGCGCATGTCACGCTTCAACCCATATAGAAACCCTCGCAAGCAGTCTAGTGACTCAGATTCCGACTATGACACTCGCATCAGAGTCCCGGCTACAAGACTTTTCCCTGCAGTTCCCCCACCATCAAATAAAATGGATCCAGATCAGCTTAGGGAAGTGATAAGGTCGGCTATAAGCAGTGCGTTAGCCGAACAGGCCGCTGCAAATCAGCAGAGGGAGCAAGCATTAACTCAAAGAATAAATGAGTTAGCTGAGCAAATAGCAGCAGCAAACGTTGCCGCCCCACAAGTAGTAGCGTATGCTACTATACAAATTCGAAACGACATTCACTGTGACGAGCCGCAATATGCCGTCAACTGCTTACCTGAGTTTGCAGGTGTACAAGAATCTTATGTATCTTGGAGGCACGCAGCATTAGCAGCTTACGAGATTTTCAGACCACATAATGACAGTTCTCGTCATTATCAGGCTGTTATCATTATAAGAAGCAAAATAAGGGGCCCCGCAGACGCGGTGCTGGCCTCATTTGGTACTGTATTGAATTTTGATGCGATAATAAATCGCCTTGATTTCACATACAGTGACAAGAGACCAATTCATGTCATTGAACAGGAATTAGGTACCTTAAGGCAAGGTGGCCTGTCCCTGCTTCAATATTACGATGAGGTAGAGAAGAAACTCACACTTCTCACTAACAAAAATAACATGTCATATGAGCCGGCCTTAGCAAAGGGCTTATGTGAAAAATTCCGCGACGATGCGTTGCGTGTGTTCATATCGGGTCTCAAGCGCAGTCTTACAGATGTGCTCTTTGCAGCAAAGCCCAGAGATTTGCCTTCAGCGCTAGCTCTCGCGCAAGAAGTCGAGTCAAATCATGAAAGGTACGCATTCGCGGCTAATTTCGCAAGAAGTCTAGAAGACAAAGAGCGCAAGCCGCATGCAAAAGCGCAGGGGCACCAACAGGAGAGACATTCGCAACAAGCCGAAACACAAGCTAGCGGTACAAAGAATCCGAACATTAGTAAGCAAAGCAGGGCCCCAGTTCAGACTGACCAACGAAGCAGCAGGCAGCACAATAATAATGGCGCACCGGTGCCCATGGAGGTCGATCCTTCCTTCTCGAGGATTTTGCAGCCCACTCAGGCCCCTGCTTACGCGAATAGGAAGCACCCAGCATCTGACCGCACAGGCGCTCAGAGAAATCAGCAGAGGTTGAATCACGTCACGCAAGACGCGGGACAGGGGCAGAGGCGTATGCTGGTGCCGCCTCCAGCGCAGCGGCACAAATCAATGACGATGCTAGTTATGACTCTGATGCCCACAATTTTTTAGGAGCAAATCCCTGCTACCCGTCATCAGACGAAGAGTAGCAGGGACTCACATGCGATTCCTCATAGACACGGGCGCGGCCAAGAATTTCATTCGGCCACATAAAGGGTTGAAAGGCGTCCGCTCGGTAGAGCCCCCATTCAAAATTCACTCCATTCACGGCGAGACACAAATTACACACAAATGCTTTGTTTCAATGTTTGGGTTAAAGGCAACTTTTTTTATTCTGACGGACTTGTCAACTTTTGATGGGATTGTAGGCCTTGACCTGTTAAAGCAGGCAGCTGCTTCGCTTTGTCTAGCTTCAGGACAACTTAAGTGGGGCACGGAGGTCGAACAAATCACCTTATACACGTGCAAAAATGTAAATTTCACAAATGTAGACTGTGCAGAGGCATTCCCATTAGCTAGAAGTTCCTTTTTGAAAATGCTAAAGACCAGACAAAAAGCCTTTGCAGACCCAGACGAGGCGTTGCCGTATAACACATCAGTCGTGGCTACCATTAGGACCACAGATGAGCAACCGATCTATGCCAAGCTTTACCCATATCCAATGGGAGCAGCTGATTTCGTTAATAAAGAAATCAAAGATCTGCTAAAGAATGATATAATTCAAAAGTCCGTCTCTCCCTACAATAACCCAATATGGGTAGTAGACAAGAAGGGCACTGATGAAGCGGGCAATAGGAAAATGACGTTGGTAATGGACTTTCGTAAACTTAACGAAAGAACCGTGCCTGACAAATATCCTATGAGAAATATATCAATGATATTGGGAAATTTGGGGAGAGCCAAATTCTTTTCAACATTAGACCTCAAGTCTGGTTATCACCAGATCATACTCGCTGAACGCGACCGTGAAAAAACCTCTTTCTCTGTAAACGGGGGGAAATACGAGTTCAAAAGACTCCCCTTTGAATTAAAGAATGCAGCAAGCATCTTCCAAAGAACCATCGACGACATACTGCGAGAGCAAATTGTCAAATTTTGCTATGTTTATGTCGATGACGTAATCATCTTTTCAGAAGATGAGGAATCCCACATTAAACACTTGGATTGGGTCCTAAAAAGCTAACACGAAGCAAACATGAGGGTCTCCGTCGAAAAGTCACATTTTTTTTAAGAAAAGCGTGAACTTTCTTGGTTTCATAGTCACCAGCACTGGCGCCACGACGGATCCTGAAAAGGTTAGGGCAATACAGGAGTATCCAGAACCTAAAACACTGTTCGAGGTCAGATCATTTCTAGGCCTCGCAAGCTATTACAGATGTTTCATTAGGGACTTCGCCGCAATAGCAAGACCCATTTCGAACATATTGAAGGGTGAAAATGGAGCAGTCAGTAAGCATAGGTCCAGAAATATAAAGGTTCAATTCTCTGAAGTGCAGCAAAGGGCGTTTCAGAAGTTGCGCGATATTTTGTCATTCGATCTAACGACCGATGCTTCGGCTCACGGCATAGGTGCAGTTTTGTCTCAAAAGGGTCGTCCTATAACAATGATTTCAAGAACATTGAAGAACAGCGAGGTTCACTATGCAACAAATGAGAGAGAGTTATTGGCCATCGTATGGTCACTTGCCAAATTAAGGCACTACTTGTATGGGGTGAAAGACATTAATGTCTTCACTGACCATCAACCGCTGACCTTTGCAGTTTCGGAATCTAATCAAAATGCGAAGATTAAAAGATGGAAAGCGCGCATTGACGAGTCTAATGCGCGTATCTTCTATAAACCTGGCAAGGACAATCTGGTTGCGGATGCCTTGTCAAGACAGCAGCTCAACGCTGTACATGAACAAGAAATTGAGTCATGCGCAGCAACGATCCACAGTGAGGTATCTCTCACCAACACCATTGAGACAACAGACAAGCCCTTGAACTGTTTTCAAAAACAAATAGTGCTAGAAGAGGCGCGTTTCCCCTTAAAACGAAGTTTTATTCTTTTTGGGAATAAGAAACGCTACTTGATCAGCGAAGATGTAGTCTCACCCAAATGCGTAAATGCCCTCCACTGTAATTTACACACGCTTGCAATGATACAAGATACATTGGTTCCAAGATACCCGGCCACAAAGTTCTGGCACTGCAAAAATCGCGTAGTGGACATATTTGCGTTTGGAGAAAGGAAGGAAATTTCACAAAAGAGCATAATAGGGCCCATAGGTCTGCACAGGAAAATGTTAAGCAGGTACTGTCGGAATACTACTTTTCAAAGATGGCAAAAATAGCCAATGGAATAGTACAAAATTGCAAAACATGTGCTAGGGGTAAATACGATAGACACCCAAAAAAACAAGAGCTTGGGGAGACGCCGATCCCTTCACATGTAGGAGAGATGTTACACATAGACATTTTCTCCACTGACAGGAAATACTTTCTCACTTGCATCGACAAGTTGTCTAAGTTTGCTATTGTCCAACCGGTCCCTTCAAGAACCATTGTGGATCTGAAGCCAGCCTTAATGCAACTAATGAATTTTTTTCCAAAAGCCAAATCCATTTACTGTGACAATGAACCGTCATTGAATTCAGAGACCATCGTGAGTATGCTAACAAACAACTATGGGGTCAGCATTTCAAATGCACCACCATTGCATAGCATCTCGAATGGACAGGTTGAGCTCTTTCACAGCACTCTATTAGAGCTAGCCAGATGCCTAAAGATCGATAAAGGCATAAGTGACACAGTAGAAGTCATTTTACTGGCTACAACTGAGTACAATAAGTCGATCCATTCGGTCATCGACCAGAGACCAGTTGATGTGGTTCAGGCGCACCCAGACGAGCCACAAGAAAAGATACAAGATCAGAAACGCTCAGACGACGAAACAAAAAAGTTGCTAAAAAGAAAGAAAACGACTTCATTTCACATGTTTGGATCCACATTACTCCTTTTCTTATCAGCGGCTTCGGCACATGTCACCGACTACTCGCGTGCCAAGTACATTCCCATCGTCGATGGCGAGATCTTGATATGGGAGGAATACGCATATGTTAGGCATTCGCCAAACCTCTCAGAGTACGTGCAAATGGTGGAAGAAACGGTCAAATTAATTGACATGTTCCCGCTATCGCACATGAAAAAACTTCTAAGTGTGGACACGGCGCACCTACAAGACCTCTTGCAGGCTGTAGGCACACACCAGAGAACTGCAGCGATACACCGCATGCAAAATTACACAAATCACACACAGAGTATTTTTCGACTCGAATCATTTTTTACTGTATACGAGCAGTATCGGATATTTTTTTACTTCTTTTCGTTTGGGTATTTCATAAAAAGATATTTTTTTACCCGCTCATATTTTTACCTACTCATGTTTTTACTTACTCACATAAACACCGCATCACATTTTTACTCGAAAAAACCACCCTTGCGAAGTACAAGTAATTTTTTTACTAGGGTTTTTACTCGTGTATTTTCATTTTACTCGAGTATTTTCATTTTACTCGAGTATTTTCATTTTTTTTACTTGATCGTTTTGTGTGTGTCGTCATGCGCCGATCTTTTGTTTTGGACTAGATAAATGTAATGGAATTAATAAATAATAGTTTAAGTAAGAAGTAAAGCAATTGCCTTTGAAATTGTTTTCATCAATATTTTACATAAATTTGAAGATTTAAATATTCAACTTATTTAGAATCGAGATTAGAATAGATTACAGGTTGATTATGGTACACCTGATTTATTATTAGTTGCTTGAATATTCTAAGTCGCTATTTGTCATGAAGTAACCTTTTATCTAAAAATTTAACGCTCAAAATGCATATTGTAACAATGTTGGCTATTTGGTTTTTTGGGCAAACCCCGAAAACTGTAAGTTGCTACCTGTTGTTACTTGCATGCTCCCTAATGCAAAACCCTTTTTATCATCTTACGCGCGCTGTTCAATTTCCCGACGGCAAACCGTCGCTCAAGTACACGCATATTATGTGTAAGTATTTTCAATACTCTGTATTTGCCTGCATATTCATTTTTTGATGCTTCAAAAAATGAAGCGCACAAGCGATACTCGTTTCAAAAAGAGTATTGACGATACTCGTATTTCGGGTACGAGTAAAAAAATACTCGAGTAATTTCCTTCGAGTAAAAAAATATCCGATCACATTTTTACTCTAAATTTTTGTGTATGAGTATGACCGCCACCGCATTTTCTGTGTGTATTACTCGAGTACAAAAAACCACCACCCGTGCAGTTCTCTGGCACACACCATAGAGTCGCCAGGAGCTTAGATTTCCTAGGATCCATACTGAAGGTTGTGGCGGGTACACCCGATGCCGGTGATTTAGAGCAGACTAGGTTCACTGAAAGGCAACTAATAAATGCCAACAATAGACTAATAGAATTCAACACTAGAGTTCAAGACCAGCTTAACCAATTAACAATAACTGTCAATAAGATTCTCAAGATAGCCAAAAACTCACAAGTTGACACTAGCCATTTATTTACACCACACCTGTCTAGAAAAAGAATGCTGATGATGGAGTTACAAAATTTAATGCTTGCTATTACTCTCGCGAAGGCTAACATTGTTATCCCAAACATTTTGGACCACTTAGATTTGAAGTCAACCTGGATATAATCACCCATGTAGATGACGGAATCATCATCCTTAACGAAGGGTCCGCACGGATTCAGGTGGACAACGGCACTGAGATCCAGGTACAAGGCACGCATCTCATCACGTTCGGAGACCGAGTCGCAATTAACGGAACTTTGTTTTACAATCACAACAACGCACGCAATAGAGTCCCGGGTATTGCCAATTCTCCCTTGCTGAACATCACTGCCAGCCAAGATGTCCTCAGCCTCCCTTACCTGCATCGTTTGAATGAACGTAATTTGGAGGTGATACAGCAATTCAAGAAGGACGCGGGAACTGATCAAGCCTATCGTGTGGCATTCATCACTGGAGCCATATGCTGTGCTTTAATCTGCATTGGCCTCACTCTTTGGCGGATCATCGACGCAAAGAAGTCTGCGAAGCAGTTACGAGAAGTTGTCGCCGGAATTGGGTCGGCCGAGGACGGCCTTATACTTGAGGGGGGAGTAGTTAACACATAGCACTTAATATAGAACATTAAGCAACCCTCGCTATAGAGGGCTTTGTAAGTTAAGGAACAGCCATCGCAATAGCGACACTGCATACTTTGTATCAGCGCGCTATAGATGCAATGGTCAGCAGCGGTAACCGGACACTTTTGTTTTGCTGCAAGAGTTTCCGTTATTGCCTAAGATTGCTGAGTGATGCAAGTTTTGCCTTATGTTAAATGAAACATAATTTATATTAAGAAATCAGTTTTGAATACAGCGCTCTTCCAGTAAGTTGCTTAAATAAGTATTCACCCCGCACTTGGCCGTTAAATAATTTGTTTCATTGTCTGAGCCCGAGACCAGCAATAGGAGGCTCAGTCGCCTCTCAACCTAATCATCAATCCTCGGAAATCAATTAATTTGTACATTTAGAATTGAAATTTAAAAAAAATTAAATTAACAATTCGGATTGCCGCAACTCTATCGGTTGCACCACGCGCCACTTTCAAAAAATCTCCGATTATCAGCATTTACATATTATTCATACAAACACACATTCGTTTGAAATTATATGTATGTATGTGTGTATTCGGCGCGGCCAGCGTCTGACGGCAGCGCTGTCGCCAAACAAGCATCTAGAACGTTCGAACATGTGTTTGTATGTTTCTGTCTCGCTCTCGCGCGTAAGTGATATTGCAGTTAAATAACAAACTTTCTAACGCAGTAGCTCTTTTGTTAAAGGTAGTATTTTGATGCCACTTTCAGAATAGTTTGATTTGATATGTCTCTATACGAATGTTGAATTACAACACTCTACTATATGAATAAATGCCTTAAAAACGGCATTAAAGTGCAATAGTTTGGTTAACTCTAATGAGAAAAGGGGGCGTGGCAGCACAAAATTTTTAATGACATTGCATTAAGGCTGCAAAACTGCTTACCAGAAATAGTGTTCCTAAGTGCCATAATTACTGAGTTATTGGCCTAAAACTAAATTTTTTTCGAGGTGTGTCTGGTTTTTTGCTTGTTGCGGGGGCGGTAAGGGGCGTGGCAAAAATTTGAAATAAACTTAACCTGCCTGACTTAATAACGGACTTTCATTATAAATTTGGTGGCTCTAGCTTTTGTAGTTTAAAAGATCCAGGTGTTCATACGGACGGACGGACAGACGGACATTGCTATATCGACTCGGCTGTTGATGCTGATCAAGAATATATATATATTTTATGGGGTCGGTTACGCCTCCTTCTGCCTGTTACGCACATTTCACTTCTGACAAACCTAATAGACCCCTCTACTCTTTTTTAGAGTACGGGGTCTAAAAAGATAGATTGGAATATTTTCACTTCCCATATGGCGCATCTAATCCACCCAAATTCTCCCTGGCCCCTCCACGCAAGCTGGGCAGACCACTCAGAGTCACTCGTTTCCTCTCTGCCCTAAACAGGGCCATTAGCAAAGCCTGCCCTATTAACAATAGTAAGACTTCGAGGAGACTCTTCAATCCGGCCTAAAACCTGAACTAAAACTACGGACGATCCCTCTCTTGCTACAATAAAGAGATCCGCATAGCCAAAATATACTCCTGGCGCAATTGCTGTTCCGACATCAAAAGTACCTCTGAGGCAGTTAGGCTAAGAAAGGTCGATTTCAATCTGTGCCCTTTATGGATTTTCTTAAGAAAAGTGACAATTCCTGGACTGCGTCTGGACACGAGTCACTACAATTACTTTTGGAGACCCATTTGCCTGGGTGGCTGCCTGGGCGGGCTGTTCGAACGCCCACATCTAATCCTGTGGCACTACAAGCTGATAAGCGTCCGTTTCTTAGAAAATTTTCCCAAACTCTCTGTGATAGAATGAGTAAATCCCTGTTGAAACTATTCAAGTGGGTTACAGAAAATGGGCTAGGGGTTGACCCCAGTAAAACTGAACTGGTCCTTTTCACAAATAAATACAAATCCTGTGTCTCAGACTTCCCTCTCTGCACGGTGAGATACTTAATTTTAGCGACAAGGGTAAGTACTTAGGTGTCTTTCTCGACAGAAAGCTAAATTGCAACGCATGCATCGACAGAGCAAAGAAAGCCTCCATTGCTCTCTTTACATGAAGAAAATCCATAGGCCTGAAATGGAGACTTAATCCTCTCACTACTAGATGGCAATGTACAGATATTGTTCGCCCAATACTACTTTATGGAGTTGTAATATGGTGGCCAGCCATCAAGAAGCGGAGGAGGCCCTGGACGCCATTCTTCACACTCCCTCACATCAAGAAAATAGCCTCTCTCCGCCATTAAAATGAGAGAGGCAGATTTATGAAGATCGAACGGGATAGGACACTCCAATATTCGATCACTAATTCCCTTCTCCATCAATAAAGTAGACTACTGTAATCCAGTTTGGTCTTTCATTCAAGGGAAGCGTGGATTCACGGCCCTCCCTACCAAATCCCCGGAGCTAGGGTTTGCAAAATCTTTTAGACTGCCGGATCACTGTAGAGCCTTCCAAGTGGAGATATATGCTATCAAGGAAGCTCTTAATACTTAATACTCTACTTCCATGCTACAAACAAATTCGCAGATCTCTCATGGAGATGGCAGCTCGATTCGATTTTCACCACATGTCCTGGGACCCGGACACAACAACATTGAGGGCAACACTACTGCAGAAGAGCCAGTAAGACTTGGCACAGTCTCCCCTCTCAAAGGCTAGCTGACGTCGTATAGGAAAACACACAGATGCAGAGTGCCTCGTCTTATGAGAAACGATCTGGCAAATTATGTAGGTCCGTCTGTCTGTCCGTATGAACAAACAGATTTCAGAGATGGTAAAAGCTACAAGTTCGAGCTTGGTGTCAAACGATCAGATATTTAGTCAGTCAATACAAGAATCTTTTTTTTTCGATGCCACGCCCCATTCGCCCACAATAAGCAAAAAACTGGACACACCTCGTGAAAAATTGGTGTTTTCGGCAAATATCTCAGTAACTATGGCACCTAGGATCACCAATTCTGGTACGGATGTTCCTAGAGAGAGCATAGTTACATTGCCATTTAAAATTTTTGACTGCCACGCCCACTTTTCCCATAATTTATAAAATAGTTTTCAAGCTTCAATTCCTTTTTTTCCGTATCGTACAGTATTGTAGTTTATAACTGGTGTGGAGACTAACTATATTAAACTATCCTGAAAGGCGCATTAAAATCGGACTATAAACATAAAAACTAGAAGCATTACAATATTGATAATTGAACGCAATATCAACCCATTGGTGCAAGCGAGATAGAAAAACACAATCACATGTTCCAACGTTTTCGCTGCTTGTGTGTCGGCAGCGCTGCCAGCGGTTGCTGGCCACACCGAAAACACGCATACATACATATATACACACGTATAATGTCAAACGTATGTGTATTCGCATACAAACAAACAAACAGATGAGTGTTTGATTATGCTTAGATTGTTTTTGTTTCAACGTGTTTTAATGCAAGTAAAACACATAGTAATATGTGGATACCGATTTTAATAATTTAATCGGGACAAATGCAGAGAGTATTATACGGTCGGGCGCGCTCGACTGTACTTTTCTTTCTTGTTCCTTAGCTATGCTATCTGTTCCAAATTAACACAGAATGTAGATAGCTATCTATAATCGTATTTTTTCGCCAGAATCGGCCGAAAGCATATTCTTATAATGAATTAGAATGACAAACTTTTGCGTTGATTTAACAATCTTGATAATCTCAATAATATTCAAAAATTCATCTAACTCGGACGATTATATCGCATAGATGCCAAAGGAATGCCCGAAATTATACTTCAAATATGATTAATATAAACATTTTCTGCTTTTAACAAGCTCTCCTTATCAAGTGTCCTTAGAAGTGCCGTCTACTAAACGGTTGCCCTAGCATTATTATCAAACGCCATTATTTATAACATATCAAGACTCAGTAAAGGGTAATGATGCCACGATGGTTAGCGACTATCGACAGTGCTGCGACTCGATAGTGCTTAACCATCAATAGTATCCATAGTCTATCGATAGTTTGCCACCTCTAGTCCAGATGGAACAATATTTGTCATTAGATTGTTGAAATCATTTGATTAATCGATAATTTTCATTCGATTAACACTCGCTCAGCTTAAATTAATCATATGATTAACTAAACGATAAAACAAGAAAAACGGCAGCCAAACAAGGCAACTGTGAAGACCCCGTACTCATTACAGTGCCCTTTTGTTTATACAAACGTCGATTTTCGCCCGATTTGTTTTATGAGAGCTATGGGATATAGTTGTCTGATCCGACAAATTGACATACACATAATGCGTTACACACACACACACACACACACAATGTGTGACATACACATAATATGGTTGCAAATTATTAATTTGTTTGCGGTTCAAACCTTTTTTTCTTCAATCATGGGATTGCTCGGTTCTCCAAACACGGTTGCTTCCAACTTATAATTGACTATCAAGGCGGTGTCCGTCGGGTGGGGTTCAATGCAACCACCCTTCCAGCGCCTACAAAGAAAATCAAGTTCATATTTGTGAAACAAATCATTTAATATCCTTTTATGTTAAACACAAAATATTATTTAAATCTTTTATAAACGCAGATTTTTATATATTCTATATAAGAGGTAGAAGGAAGTATTTTGGACTCCAGAATGTATATTCTTGAGAGCTACAAGTTCGAATTTAAACAATACCGACTCCATATATAGTTAGTCAATACAAGAATATTGTTTCCTTTGGTACGCAGGTTTCTAGAGACAGCACAAATGCCATGCCATTCGAAATTTTGGATTGCCAAGCCCATTTTGCGAAATTTTCATAGACGATTATATTCGATGTCAACGCTCAAATTTTAATTAGTATCAGAAAGTTTGTTGTTTGTAAAGTTATCTAAATTCATAGGAAACGTGTAAGTTATCAATCAGACTACTATATCATAAACCTGTCATAGGAAAAACAGGTGCATAATGTGAAAAATTATTTGTTACTAAAGAAATCTGAGCCAATTTGACAGATTACGAGCATGGTATAACTTACATAGTTAAACCAAATTTGATAACGATTATGACACTATTTAATACACCTGAGTTAGAAACACTTATGTAGATATAGATCAAAATCATGACATTTAGTAGACGGAATGTGAGCTTTGCGCTCGGTGGAAATTTTATGTTGATCAATTATTAAACATAGATGGTGTGCGTGAGCTAATTGTGCCATATCGGCTTATCACTCTATCTTTAGATAGAGGCATCATTGCAAATGAGTTCCAATTTAAGCAGTCAAAACATCGAATTGATGACATATCCTCTGTATTATCCAGATTTTCATGTTTTTTTTATTCCCCCACAAAACAGAAGAGTTGAGTTAACACACCATGTTTAGGAGATGTCTCAAGAGGACTGGTACAATGAATAGTTCAAATAGTATAGTTCAAACGTACGAAAAAGTGTATTGATCATCACATACAATATTTTGAAAATTAATGAAGCTACCTTCATTTAAATACTTCTGATCAAATTTAATATTCCCGAAACATAATTTTTAACCCCATATGGCTAACTTTTGAGTATATGACCTGATTTTTTTCCAGTGGCGTTTTTTTTTTATTAGTGTACCCCATTAACATATCAACCTTGAATGTTATTTGATTTTATATACAAGCTTTAAAATATGGCTTGCCGTACTGTGGGCGAAAGATGGGTAGTATCAAAATCAATTGTTCTACCTAAAAATATTTTAAGGCCTTTCTAACTCTTTCTATTTCGGAAATCCCAGTGTTGATATGGACGGACTGTTGAAGATGGCTATATGGACTTTGATGCTGATAATAAAATGAATATGAGTATATATATATATATATATATATATATAGAAAAAGTAAGAAAGGCTACTGTCGATCGAGACGACTGTAAAAGACCACGTACTCTCATAGTAGTGCCCATTTGTAGTTAGTTTAAACTAAAATTTTAAAATGAAATTTAACAAGTAAGAAATGCTACAGTCCATCTAGCCGACTGTAAAAGACCCCATACTCCCATGAAATTAATAAAATCGGTATCCAGGTATTACAATGGATAGTACTTGCATTAAAACACATTGAAACAAAAAAAAAAACCAAGTATAATCAAACATACATATGATTTTTTGTATGAAAATTCACATATACATACTTTTGAAATTATATGTATGCACATGTGTGTATTCGGCGCGGCCAGCATCTGTGGGCAGCGCTGCCGCCACACAAGCATGAAGAACGTTCGAATAAGTGTTTGTATGTTTCTGTCTCGCTTGCGCGAATATTGCAGTTAAATAACATAAACTTTGTAACGTGATAGCAGCGGGTACCGATGCCGCCACACAGGCAGCGAAAACGTTCGCACATCTGTTTGAATGTTTCTGTCTTGCTTGCGCGCATAGAGTGATATTGCCGTTAAATAACAAACTTTGTTACCTAATAGCTTTTTTGTTCAAAATAGGATTTTGATGCAACTTTTAGGATAGTTTGATATGATATGTTTCCAAACGAATGTCAAATTACAACACTGTACTATATGAATGGCCTTAAAACTGGCAATGAAGTTTGAAAGTTTATTTAGTTCTTATGAGAAAAGGGGGCGTGACGTTCTTAATGGCATTGCATTAAGGCTGTCTCCAGGAACCTGTATACCAAATTGGTGCTCCTAAGTTTCCCGAGGTGTGTCTGGTTTTTGCTCAATTGGCATTACCATCAAGACCAGGTAAAATATTGGCGCTGCTCACCGGAGTCAACATAAATAAGCTATTGAACTTCGCCAAATAGCATCAGAATGCTTCCCCAGAGTTTCCAGTGTACGAAGACAATTTTAAATACTTGTATGCACGGACCGAAAGCGTCTACATACATATGTATATCAATAATTTTTGACTTACCCATACATACATAAGCCCCTTAAATAATACAACAGAAAAAAAGGAGAGGTACATACATACATATATCGCTCCTAATGAAGAAGAATATATACATATTGTAGTCGGTTACGCCTCATTCTGCCTGTATATTTTTATGACATATGTACATACTTATAATAAGTATCTTTCAAAATATACGCCAATATACTAATTATATTAATTCAATTCGTTTCTAATAAAACTTACTTTTTGATAAATTTTGCATCTTCACTTGATTGCATCGTTTTCAATCTTCCAAAACTATTTTTATTGTACAGCTAGGGCACAGTGCAAATAATCAATAAAATAGAGTTACATCGTATCGGTCAGAATAAAACAGTGATGTCAATTTGGCCTTTTTCCGGACAGATCTGTCCTCTTTTTGAGTGCTTCGTCCGGAAAACATATCAAACAGCCCCTATCCGGAAATCTGGCCTTTTTTTCTGAAGGCGAATTGGTTTCATATTTTGACAATTGGTTGGTTGTTTCCCTAGTTGATCCGTTTTGGTTGCAACAAAATTCGATAAATTGACATTGCAGAACCGCTAAACAGAACTTTAGCAATAATATACAAAAGTTTTGTTCCGATATATGGTTAATAACAGTGACAAAATGAGTGTAACAGAGATAAATTGAATTGTAAAAAGAATGCGAGAGATTTACAAACAAAAATTGCATATCTGGCTACAGCAGCTGGATTTTAAGCAGTTGATAACCCGCGATGAAGATGAAACCAATAAGGCGTACTGAAACGCAGTACAATTTGCAAAATTTATTATATTCATATTTTTTCCTGGGTTTCTGTCCATTTCTTTTTTTTTAGATATTCAACCTTTTATTCCTAAATTTTACGCACATTTTGGCCTTTTTTTTTTTAAAATAGACATCACTGGAATAAAACGACTGAACTGCTCACTAGTGAACGACTGAACCATAAGTTGCAGTTCAGTGGCTTAGTTCGTTGTTCTTGGTCCCATTTTAGTTCGTTGATCTTGATCATGGTCACACTCTAGTTCGGTAGTTTTGGTCCGTTTCTAGTTCAATCGTTTAGTTCGTTCATTTTGGTCGCATTCTACTTCGGTATACCTAATTGTCTTAGGTGGTTAGCAGAGAATTGCACGGGTGTTAGTTTTTTGTACTCGAGTCATACACACAGAAAATGCGGTGGCGGTCTTAGTCATGCACAAAATTCTGAGTAAAAATGCGATCGCTCATTTCTTTACTTGCATATTTTTTACTTGTTGCGAAATGACTCGAGTACTTTATTTTTACTAGTAGCCGAAATTACGAATTTTGTCAACACTATTTTTAGAATGGGTGTCGCTTGTGTGCTTCATTTTTGTATGCATCAGAAAATGAATATGCAGGCAAATACAGAATATGAACAGGAAAGAATGCTGTAGTCGCCTCGCGATTTTAGGATACCAGTTTCAATATGTTATTAACAATGGTTATGGATAGGATAGCTTGGCAAACAGAACATTTTCATACAAATTCATGTTTAGAGCATATTTTCGACCGATCGTTCCTATGGGAGCTATACGATATGGTAGTCCGATTTGGATCAAACTCGGTCAGTACATGTACTATCCGTGTAAATTTGGTTCAGATAGCATGGCTAACAAAAAAGTTTTCTATAGTAAAACATTCTAGTTTTACCTGTACATTTACCTTTATATGAAGATAGAAAGCCCACTAGTACTGCTTGGGTATTGTACCTTTCGTTTGCGACCCCTATCATCTTTCTAGCTCTTATAGTCTCTGAGATCCTTTTGCTCATACAGAAGGACGGACAGACGGACATGGCTATATAGACTCGGCTTGTGGTGCTGATCGAGAATATTTATCCTTTATGGGGTCTGCCACGCCTCCTTCTGCCTGTTACATACTTTTGCACAAACCCAATAGACTCTTGCGGAGAGTATAAAAACATGATATTTTAAGATGTGAAACAAGAATTAGATGGGGAACAAAAGGAACGAACTGATCGACCACTAGAATGGAACCGAACCCAGAGAACTAAACAACGGAACTAATATGTGGGCAAGCTTGTTTGTTGAAAATTGAACTACTTCCTTCAACTGAACTACGATGAACTACTCTATAAAACAAGAGCTGTGTGGTACAGTGTTGCCGAATCAGCTACTTTGTAGCTAGATCTGGCCGCTTTTTAAGGCCGATTGCTACAATAATTTTAATACATATAATAGCTACAAATCTAACTATTTTCAAAAGTTAGATTTAGCTGAAATAAAAGTGAACAAATATGGGAATTGGTTGTATATTTGTTAGTTTCGATATTTTTTTTTGAGAAAATATTTCAACACCATTTGGCAAAGTGTATTGCATCGAGATCTCTTTCAATAACAACCACTCAAAAAGTTAATATCTTTGTGCAAGCGTCACTCTTAAAGTTAAAAATGCCGAAAGAAGTATATAATAAAAAATGCCGAAAGGCATGTACCTTAAAAAAGTACCAGCAAAACACTTTAGATATGATATATAAAGGAGTTATAAAAGCAATAGCGTTGAAAATGATGAGTTGGTGGTCATCGATGAAATAATAGCAATCGTGGATTAAAAAAGTGGAATTTTCATTAAAACAAAATTTGTAGCTACTTTTGTCAGCTATTTTTCAAGAAAGTTAGCTACTTTTATCTACTTTTTTTATCCAATGGACTATCGAAATAAACGAACATCACATCCGTGTTTGCAGCTCAGATATTTAATAGAGGTTGTCGTTGACGGAAGGAAGTTGCTTGGAACCCTCCCTTCACTCATACACGATATTTGATGATAGAATGAGGCTTTTATTCTGTTGAAAAATAATTCAAAGCATATTCTTATTTTACCGCTGTGACTGCTTCACATCCCACGTGTTTCACAGAGAGCTTACAATTTTCAATACAAGCGCTTAAATATACTCAGGTGGTTGGTCTCACTTGAGTATATTTAAGCGCTTGTATTGAAAATTGTTGTGAAACATACTACCAAATTCGAAATCGAAACCTTAACAATCACTATCGATACTTATTATAAATTCATTACTAATCGCTATCGGTCCGTCTCGCGACATCCCCACCCCCGTGAAGGATCTACTTCACTCACGTCCAGAATAGCAAGCTTAGAGACGTACGCATTATCGTTCGGACATGGTTTTGATCAGTTACGCGTACACCGGCACTTGAGGCCACTCCATCTGTTCCGGCGTAGACTTCTTCTATCGGTTTGGTAGCCCGGCACCATTCCTCTCGGCAGACATCCAGAATCGGTCGGGCAACAGGCTCGCTATACGCAACTGTTTCCTAGTGGTGCATTGCGTAAGCTCTTTGCTCTCAATTCCGGGTACATCTGGCAGATTGGCCGTTCCCTTTATTAAGTCGTTAGGTGTCAGAGGCGGGTCTTGATCTACAGATATTGGCAGGTGGGTAAGCGGACAAGAATTTACAACGTTTGCCGCTTGAATCAAAAAACTTTGGAGCACTTGCTCCTTAGGCGCCAACTCCCTTGGTGTATGGTTAAGAACTCTATTTACTCACTGTAGCATTCTCTCCCAGACTCCTCCTTCAGATGGATTTGCTGCGCAGTTGAAGAGCCACTTGACTCCCTTGGTTGACAGCTCATCCTGTATTCTCTCTGGTTCGCATTTGTGAATCGCTTGTCTTATGGCAACGATACAATATGTCAAGAGATCGTGGGCCAGTTCCAAATGTATCGCTCTTTTTGTCAGGCATGTAAACAAGGCGACCCACTTCTCTTTTCGTCTTCCAGACGATACGAGCAGTGGTATCAAATAATACAATCCAGTATATTTGAATGGCCACCCATTGGCCGCTAGGGGCCCATAATTGGTGGCACTGGTTGCGCCCGTTGTAACTTGCATGTAGCGCATGCGTACACAATCTTATGCAGCAATCTACGTAGATTCGTCACCCAGAACTTGACTCGAATCTCACTTATGGTGGCGTCGTTTTGATGTTTCATTTTTACATGAAAGTGTCATTAGCTCAGTCAGTGGATGCCGATGTGACAATATAATCGGCCGCCTGGCGGCGTGTGGCATGCCTAGAGCAGCATCCTTTCCTCCCTAGGCGGGGAGAATTCTGCTTTCATCCAGATAAAGTGCTAGGCCCTGTATGTCGCTACGTCCAGCAAATAATTTGTTGTTATACGCGGCTCGGATCTCATCCGGAAATGTTTTACACATGGACACTGGAAAAGTGGCTAGCGGCGAACAGCGAAAACTCACTTGGCATCTCTTCTTCGTCGTCGAAGGTACCATCACGTATTGTTGGCTGCGGCCAGTTGCTGGCTTCCTTCAAGAAAACTGGTCCAGTTAACCATCGAGATGTTTGGCTCAAGTCATCTTTTGATGACTTTGATGCGTCGTCTGCAACGTTGTCGGCAGTTAGCACCCATCTCCATTGTGAAACTTCCGTGGACTATAGGATCTCTGACACTCGGTTGCCGACGAACTGACGAACTGCTTATATCGGAGGTGAGTGTTGCCTATCCAGTGAAGAACTGTCTTAGAGTCCTTCCAAAGCACTATGTTGCTGATGGCTACGCTGTGCTCCTTTTTCACAGTGTTTAGCAACATGGTTCCCAAGACGGCCGCTTGCAACTCTAGTTTTGGAATCGACATGGTTCTCATGAGTGCGCAATTCGTTTTAGCACATATAAAACGCACGCGTACTTCGCTGTCGGTTGTAATCCTCCAGTAGGCCACTGCCGCAAATTGCCGATTGACTTGCATCTACAAATGCATGTAGTTGCGCATCCATTTTTAATCCAGGGCCCTGGTAATAACGCGAACATCGAAATTGTCCCAAGTTAATGATCTTTTTAAGTCGGAGTCCGTTTGCCATCCAATACCGGTACTCTATGGAATGTCACGTTAAACTTGAACTCATCTATGGCTGGCTGCCAGTACATTTCCAGTATCTTTTTCTCAGCGTTAACATATAGAAAATAGTATATGTTGTTCAAGTTTTTGTTGTTTTGTGATGCAGATTGGTTAATGTAGAAGTAATTGATTAATTGCAGAGAAAAAATTAGAGGTCCTTTATCCTTATTCGAAAATATGGCATTATTAGAAAAAAAAAAACCTTTTTTCTAACGAGCAAAATAATAGTAGTGCATTTTATAAAGCTCAATAAATCAACAATTGGGAACTTTTATTAAAAAGAAACTTTTATATATGGGAGATCCGTTAAATATTAACTAATTTAGGTTAAGTTGGATGATCTTTGGCAAATACAGATGCCAAGCCCCATGACATGGAGTCTACTAAAGATTACCACTTTTAAGGAGCAATAGGCATCCATGTGCCGTCTGCTTTAGTCCAACGATCTTATTTGGTTTTTGGATTTGTAGTAGACACACGAGTCTATATATAGGAGCACATATTTTAACTTGAGGGCACACCGGCAGCCTGCGAGGGTCACTTTATTAGTTATACTGCCTTCTAATAGAAATTTTTCCCAACTTGCTAAGTGTTCGGGGTCGTAATCTTTTTCGAAGAGCCCAAAATGTTGAATCCCACCCCTGACATAAAGTACAAATGATTTTTCGATGATTTAAAGGTATTCATCTTGATATTGGACATCTTGCACACAATATATAGACCAAGTTCCACAGTAGGAAATGCTTACCCAGGCGATGACAATGCGTTTTAAGATATTAATGAAGATATTATTGCATTCGGGCACATATTTCAGGTTTTTTGCTCATTAAAAATTCAAAAATTCGCAAACGGACGTGTTTTTTTTCTTCCTCGTTTAAAAGTCACTTTTCGTTGCTTTTTTCACTTTATAAATCAATTCAAGTCAATTTTATCATAATCTATACTTTGTGTCATACACCGGCTGTGTAAACGCAAGGTTTAAATACACTTACTAACAAATTTAATAATTTCTTTGCAATATTTACCAAAACAAAGCTTAGCAAAAGCAAGTTGTTTGTTTGTTTGTGCACTTGCTTTATTGTCTCCCAACTAGCTTTGTTTTTGTAACTTGCAGTTTTTGCTTGTTTGCTAAAACGTTTCAGTCGCGAGTGCAAACTATAAATAGATTTTTACTCTCTCGCGTCATCTCTCCTTCTGCTCTTTGTAAGCCGTGTTGTTGGTGCTGGCTACCTAATCTTCGTTGGTAAAATTTTCGTTTGCCGCGCAAAGAATTTTGTTTTTGTAAGTACGCTGTATTTCTGCTGTAGCTTAGCATTCTGTTTACTTAACCCTTGTGCATATCTGTCATACTTTTTAACACTCAATACAAATTTTAAATTTGTTATATTTTTCTTTTTTAGATTTGTATATTTTTGCAGTATAATCTGATCTCGTTTTTTCTTGTTAAATTTAAATTTTGCCATTATGAATGTCTGCTATAGTAAGAATTGCCAGGTGCGAAACAATGTTAAAGTGGGTTTCGTTTGTTGCTGACTGTGTGATAATGTATCACACGAAAAATGTGCTGGCCTTAACGGCCGTATTATCGACCTGATAAGCTCTAATTCGGGTATAAAATGGACATGTGAGTCCTGCAGGGATGTTGAAAAGGACATGATGGGCTGAGGCAAACAAAAAGAGGCTTTGGTGAACTGTTGGGCAGATTTAAGAACCTGTTTGATAGTTTCACCTCGTTGGATAAAGATTTCAAAAGTATGAATCTTTTGAATGATTCTCCAAAGCGGAAAAAGGTCAATTTTAGGTTGTCAATTGGTCCAAATGAACTTTTAGTTCCTCCTCATATCTCCATTAATTCAGATCCGTCTCTAATAATTATTTCTTCCCCATCTCCAACTAGTATTGTCAGTAGGAATGATAATTTTACTTCCCCCACAGAAGTTACTCCTACGGACACCGAGCCAGTCCCTGATTCAGTCGCTGTCAATACACTTGTTGTTGACCAGCATACCAGTGATGATATTCCGACTGGGTCTACTAGTCAATCTACCAGTGTTGTTAGTTCAAAAGACGTTATTTTATTTTTTATTTTATTTATTAACGCAGACTAAGAACAGTCGCGAGTATTAACCAAAAATAAGTTTATAAATATAATTAAAATTAATATTAATAATTTTTGCAAGGTAAAAAATATATAAAGAAAAAAAATTTTATTTTAAACTGAAAAGGCTTAAAAAAAAATTTAGTAGTTTAGATTGATAAATTAATTAATAGTTAATAGTTAATCTGGGGATAAAAAGTATTGAAATTGATCCAACATATGTTGCGAGGATTGGGAAAAACCCAGAAAAACCCAACCAGATCAATAAAAATGTGTGCCAAAACTAACACGAAAGATCTCTGATTTAAAGGGACGCATGAATGGAAGGGATTCCAAACATACTGCCCATGGAAATCAGAGATTTAACGGAGTTGGCTGAAAAGTGAAGCTTTAAGTTGGAAAAGAGAGAGAGATGTATCAATTATTCTATAGTATTGATTATAGTTAGCGCATAGTACCCGAAAACGATTGTGCAAAGCGTAGTCAGTGGTGCATGTATGAAGAAATAAAGGGATGTAGTTCCTGGTTGCCCTGGCTGGAATGTTAAAATTAAGACGTTCTAAGAGGGATGGGGAGCAGATATCGCCAATTATAAGTTTATGAAGAAAAATAACTCCAAGAACTCTCCTGCGATTAATAAGGGACGGAAGATCGAGGAGTAAGAGCCTGTTGGTGTAGGATGGAAGACGAAGGTCAATTAAATCTTGAGTATGTGCATGTTGAGGAGACCAGACACATGAACAATATTCAAGAATGGGCCGGACAAGGGATGTATAAAGAAGTTTAGTGACGAAGGGATCATTAAATTCCTTAGACCAGCGTTTAATAAATCCAAGAGTGCCCTTGGCTTTATTAACAATTGTGGAGATATGATGTGCGAAACTTAATTTATTATCAAAGAGAACACCAAGATCTTCAACTAATAGTATACGTTTTAAGGGAACATTGTCAATATAGTAATTGGCTATGTAAGGAGTAACCCTGTTAAAAGTTATAAACAGGCATTTAGAGAAATTGATGTGCAAGTGATTTGTTATGCACCAGTTATGCATTGTGTTTAAATCATCTTGTAATAACGCATGATCCGAAGGGTTCTTATAAGATAATAATAATTTCACATCATTTGCATACACAGGGAAGGTCGTTTATAAAAAGATTAAAGAGTAAAGGTCCTAGGTGACTACCCTGGGGAACTCCAGAAGTAACAAAAACAGATTTAGAGATGGCTGATCTAAGCATAACCCTTTGGGTCCTACCTGTTAGATATGAAGATATCCATAGAAGAATGGAAGGTGGGAAGCCTAAAGTACTAAGTTTTTGTCAAAGGACGTTATGATTCACAGAGTCAAATGCTTTACTAAAGTCAGTATAAATGACATCAGTTTGCATTCTATTAAGGAATGCCTCATTTATAAAAGAGGTAAATTCCAATAGATTGGTCGAAGTCGACCGACTCGTAACGAATCCGTGTTGGGCAGGGGAGATAATTGACTTGCAGAGATGTTGCAACGTCAAAGTAATTATCTTTTCGAAGAGCTTAGGGATTGCGGACAACTTCGCAATTCCCCTGTAGTAGATAATAAGTTGACTCTCATAGTTATTCCACCGAAAAAACAAATCTTTGTTTCAAGGGTAGCCCCTGATACTACATTTAAAATAAGTGTTCCGGCCGAACAATTTAACAAAATATGCTGCAAAGAGTTCTGGCCGGACCACTTAGTGGTGAAAGAATATACTGCCAAAAAAAGAAATCGGACTCCGATTGTCTGCATTATCTTCGTCTAACCAACTAAACTTTTCTAACAAAAAAAAACTTAACTCCTCCCTCTCGCTTGCCTATCAGTTTGTAAGAGGTCTTTGTAGCAAGCTTAGCAACCTTTACTTATCTAGTGTTTCTTTTCCTTTTCATGTCATTGCCTTTACTGAAACTTGGTTAAGGCCTGACATTCTAAATACAGAGATATTCTGCGATAACTTTTCCCTTTTTAGAAAGGATCGCACTTCTCGTCGTGGTGGTGGTGTTCTGATTGCTGTTAATGCTGATCTTTCCTCTGAAGTAGTTAATCTTAGTATTTCTACGGATTTAGAATTTATTGCGATAAAGATTTGTATTTTCAATGTTTCCATTTTTATTACTTGCTTTATATTCCTCCTTCTTCTGATAGTTCTGTTTATTTTGAACATTTCCTAGCTATCAAATCTGTTTCTTCCATAATTTCCGATTGGGATATCCTCGTGGTTCTGGGTGATTTTAACATTGCAGGAACTACTTGGTTATCCACTCCAGGATCTGCTGTATTGACTCCCACGACGCAGAGTGATTTCCTTGATCATTTACTTGTGATTTCTCTATCTCAAATAAATGGCATTCCAATTCTTTAAATAAGATGCTTGATCTTATTTTTGTATTAGACCCATCATTTCTATCTGTTTCCCGTATTGCTCCCCTTTCTATTCCTGAAGATCCATATCACCCGACTTTGGAATTGTTGATGGATTTGCCTACCCAAATGGGTAAGTCCAGCTCGAGACCCAGCAAGCGTATTCGCCAGTTTCGGAAGGCTGATTTTAATAAGTTAAATCAGCTTTTATCCCAGACTGACTGGTCATGGCTGTTCAAGTGCGGGGATATGGATGAAGCAGTTGCATTTTTTTACCTTACTCTAAATAATTTATTTGAACTTTGTGTTCCATCTTGTGTTCCTAGTATCTCTAAAAACCCAATTTGGTTTACACGTGAATTGACACGTTTAAAAAAACATTAAATCCAAATTTTATAAGAAATTCAGGAAATCTGGCTCTTCCCTGGATCTCTCTCGATATGTAATTGCTCGATCTGATTTCTCTGCATTGAACAGCCTGTGCTATCGGAATTACCTTAGAAGCTGTGGTCAGCAGTTTCGAAGTAATCCTAAACTTTTTTATAACTTCGTTAATGCGAATCGCAAATCATCAACACTTCCTTCCTCAATGGTTTTTGAGAATAAGACAGCTAACTCTGATCAGGCTATAGCCGATTTATTTGCTGATTTTTTCCAATCAACTTATTGCATTCATCAAAATAATCTAAACTTGCCTTATCCTTACCGTGTAAATGCTTCTAATTGTAATTTTAGGCCATTGATCACTGAAGAATCGCTTTTGAGTGATCTAAAGGCTGTTAAACCTGTTCTTTCCCCGGGCCCGGATGGAGTTCCAGGTTGCGTGCTCAGAAACTGTGCCGACCAACTCTTGAAACCTTTGTAT
Organism: Drosophila arawakana; assembly: GCA_018151165.1. Taxonomy (NCBI): domain Eukaryota; kingdom Metazoa; phylum Arthropoda; class Insecta; order Diptera; family Drosophilidae; genus Drosophila; species Drosophila arawakana. The sequence continues at coordinate 558,648 of JAECWX010000542.1, forward strand.
ACATTATTTAATTTTTCTGTTGAGTCGTGCTGCTTTCCTGACATCTGGAAAGCATCTTTTATTATTCCCCTTCATAAAAAGGGTACTAAATCTGACACTTGTAACTATAGGGGTATCTCAAAGTTGTCTGCAATTCCTAAAACTTTTGAGAAATTAATAACTTCTCAATTGCAACATCTTTGTAGATCTATTGTTTCACCTTGCCAGCACGGGTTTATGAAATATAGATCTACTACCACTAACTTATTAGAATTTACTTCCATTGTTATACAGGGGTTTCAAAATAAATTGCAAACAGATGTCATTTACACTGATTTTAGCAAGGCTTTTGATACCGTTAATCATTGTCTTTTAATACATAAACTTAATTTGCTTGGATTTCCAGATAAATTAATTCTTTGGATTGCGAACTATTTATGTTCTAGAACTCAAAAAGTTAATTTTAATGGCACGTTATCCAAGCCCGTGCGTGTTACCTCGGGGGTTCCTCAACGAAGCCATCTTGGGCCTTTACTTTTTTCACTATTCATTAATGATCTGCCTTCAGCGATTTCTAGTTCCCGGGTTCTGATGTATGCCGATGATGTAAAACTTTGTTTGTCACGAACTGACTCTTGCCTGAGTCACGGTCTACAAAGCGATCTCGACACACTTCAAGCCTGGTGTATTGTTAACTTACTACATCTCAATTTTAGTAAATGTAACGTAATGTCCTATAGTAGGCGAATTCCAACCTATAATAACTACTTTCTTGACGGCAAGCCTCTTCAGAGAATAGAGTCGGTTAATGATTTGGGTATCCTTTTCGATCCAAAACTAAAGTTTGATAAGCACATCTCTTCTGTTGCTAATCGAGCATTCGGTGTCTTGGGTTTCATAAAGCGGTGGTCTAAGGAATTCGACGATCCCTACCTAACAAAAACTATTTATACTTCACTTGTACGCCCTATTCTTGAATATGGATCGTGTGTATGGTCTCCCCAATACATGATTTATCAGGACAGATTAGAATCTGTACAAAAACAATTTCTTCTTTTTGCCCTTAGGGGCCTTAGCTGGAATACTAATATTAGACTACCTTCGTATCGTAGTAGACTTTTATTGATTAACCTTCCTTCCCTTTCGGATCGTAGAACCATGCTTGGTGTAGTTTTCTTACATAAACTAATTAACGGTCAGATAGATTCCTCGTATCTAATTAGCCAAATTAGATTTGCTGTTCCGATGCGAAATACTAGAAACTTTCTTCCTTTGTCCCTTCAACGTTGTACCACGAATTATGCTTTACATAATCCGTTTCGTATCCTATGTACTAACTATAATAGTTTTTCTCATGTAGTGTGTGGAGCCACTTCCTTATCAACATTTAGAATATCACTTCTCTCCTACATATCTAATCGCGTGCCTTACCGTTGATCAACGCGTTAGTAACATTTGACTTAAATTTTATTTAATTTTTTTTGGTTGGTCTGGTTAGTGTTTTTCTGGGGTTTTCCTAACCCTTGCAACGAATGTTGGACCAACGTTTCTTAATTGTTTTTAATTTTTTTAATACTTCCCCAGTAAGTTAAGTTCATTAATTAAACTTAAATTTAATTATAATGTCAATTTCAAACCTTTTTTATACCCTTTCAGAGGGTATATTGTTTTTGTCACGAAGTTTTTAACGCATTGAAGGAAGCGTTTCTACCACATAAAGTATATATATTCTTGATCAGCATCAACAGCCGAGTCGATATAGCCATGTCCGTCTGTCCGTCTGTTTCTATGCGAACTAGTCTCTCAGTTTTAAAGCTATCTTAATGAAATTTGGTACAGACCTGTACCTCTCTGCACGCAGTTCATATGTAAAAATCGGCCAGATCGGACCACTATATCATATAGCTCCCATAGGAACAATCGGTTGAAAATGCTTAGTATGAACATTTTCGGTGTCTATTGACCGATTTCAACGAAATTTACGCAGAAAGTATTTCTCATTGTCCACCATTTGTTGACCAAATTTCATCCAAATCGGACTACTATATCATATAGCTTCCATAGGAACAATTGGTTGAAAATGCTTAGTATGAACATTTTCGGTGTCTATTGACCGATTTCAACGAAATTCAAGCAGAATGTATTTCTCATTGTCCACCATCTATTGATCAAATTTCATCCAAATCGGACCACTATATCATATAGCTTCCATAGGAACAATCGGTTGAAAATGGTTAGTATGAACATTTTCTGTGTCTATTGACTGATTTCAACGAAATTCACACAGAATGTATTTCTCATTGTCCCCATCTGTTGACCAAATTTCAAATCGAACTACTATATCATATAACTACCATAGAAATAATTGGTTAAAAAAACCAAATTAATTCAATTTTCATGACTGCAAGGGTATTTAATCTTCGGCTAGCCGAAGATAACCGTTTTTTCTTGTTTTTTTTTCTCTTTTGTTTTTAAATTTAATGTAAATCTTACTTTTAATTATTTTCTTATACTTAATTACATTAATTTAATTCATTTTTCTTTTTGTGCCGACTCTTAATAGTCAGACAATAAATAAATAAATTAAAAAAAAAAAAAGAAAAAACCTACAACCGTGGTCCCATGCATAAGAACAATCCAATTTTTGAACCTATCTGCCCACTTTTTAATGCTCCACTCCACTTCTTGCCGGTACTAGTTGGTTTATGGTCTTTCATAATATATTGGATTGTTTCCGTATGCTATAAATAGTTAATATATGTTCCTTCAACATTCGCGGTCCGGACCAAACCTTAATAAACACTTCCAAAGCTTCCTGGGTCACTCTAGTGGATCCCAAAGGATAAGGATTTGAAGATCCCGTTCTAATTTTTTATAATTTCTACTCCATTTTTCGAGGCTGCGTTCTAGTTTTTTTCTTATATTGGGGATTGAGAGTCAGGTTAGGAGGCTTAATCATAATTTTACCATTCTGCGCAAATTCTGTCCTTGGAAACGAGGATTTTGATAGAATCCATTTTTCAAGGAACGTTCGCCTACCCTGCCCCTTAAAGATACTAAATTATAAAAATGTAATGAAATTCGTATCGTAATCTCTAAAAATAAACAAGTAAGATAGGCGTCGATCGAGCCGACTGTAAAAGACCCCGTACTCCCATAGAAGTGCACATTTGTATTTAATTTGAATTCATATTTTCAAATGAAATTTAAAAATTTTAAGATTTTATGTACATTTTGAATTTAAATTTTAAAAAATTAAATTAACAATTCCCATTGTCAGCATTCGAGCCTACAACCTCAGACCAACGGTCCGTAACTCTACCAGTTGCACCACGCGCCACTTTCAAAAATTCTCCGATTATCAGCATTTACATATTATTCATACAAACACACATTTGTTTGAAATTATATGTATGAATATATGTATGTATGTGTGTATTCGGCGCGGCCAGCGTCTGACGGCAGCGCTGGCGCAACACAAGCATCGAGAACGTTCGAACATGTGTTTGTATGTTTCTGCCTCGCTCTTGCGCGTTGGGTGATATTGCAGTTAAATAAAAACTTTGTAACGTCATAACTTTTTTGTTAAAAGTAGTGTTTAGATGGCACTTTCAGGATGGTTTGATTTGATATGTCTCTTAACGAATGTTGAATTACAACACTGTACTATATGAATAAATGCCTTAAAAACGGCATTGAAGTTTAAAAGTTTAACCTAACCTGTGCGAAAAGGGGGTGTGGTAGCTCAAAATTTTTAATGACATTACATTAAGGCTGTCTCTGGCAACCTGCTTATCAGAAATGGTGTTTCTAAGTGCCATAGTTATTGAGTTATTGGCCTAAAACAAAATTTTTTTCGAGGTGTGTCTGGTTTTTTGCTCATTGCGGGGGCGTTAAGGGGCGTGGCAACAATTTGAAATAAACTTGATCTGCCTGACATAAAAACGGACTTTCTACTCTTTTTTAGAGTACGTGGTCTAAAAATATTCAAAATAAATTTGAGTTTTAAGCAAATAAGACAGGTATCATGCTAGCCAATGACCAAAAAATTGACAGTATTAACCACTACTATATTTTTTGCTCGCAACTGTATATCTTTTACCCGTCTTGACACGGCGATGGCTTCCACTTCCGTAGCGAAGCTATCCACGTAATCGTCTACGTAGTGGTAGTCGGATATGGTTTTCGCTGCTCGTGCGTCCGTAGTTTGGTACTGTAGCGCGATAAGGTTTTTTACATACTGTGCGGCACAGCGTGAGCAGGCTGCTTCAAATGTCATTACACTCATCCCGTATACATCCGGGTCTCGTTGATCATCACCATTCCGCCGCAGGAACCGTTGAGCACATCTGTCTTGTGGCCTTACCAGCACCTGATGAAACATCTACTTTTGTCTCCATAAACTCTTATAGCACCTTCCCGAAAGTGGAATAGTACAGCTGGAAGTGTTTTGTAGTGCTGTAGGCCTTTGACAGCCACATCGAATACTAGGCGAAATTTTCCCGGCTTGTTTGGATTCATAACTCCAAAGTGGGGCAGGCACCATATTTTGTCGACGTTGCCCACGTCGGCTTCGTGGAGTCTGGCCTGTCTGGTCTTCATTGGTAACCCCAAGTGGGCGTGATCCAATCCAATTAGAAGCTTTGGTACTGCTTTGCTGTACGGCTTCATCGGTAAGTTCATGTATTCCATGGTTCCTTAAATATGACTTCGTTGCAGGCTTTGCATCGGCAAACTCAAGTTATGAACCGAATTCACATTCTTAAAGGCATATCGTTGGTCTTTTCTAGCTACACTAACTTGCAGGTTGACCACGGTAGTTGGCTCAGATTTATCTCCAATCCAATTGAATTCAATTCACATCGAAGATCTTCGTCCATCATGGACACAGAGGAGCCTTCGGCAAATAGTGCGTACGTGTCTACCAGCATATTTCCTCGTCCGAATAGAGTAACAGGCAATATGCGGAATAGCAGCCGTATTTTATTTGGATCGACACAACTAAGGTTCCTCTCAGGCGCCGTTTTAATGGCCCTTGGCGGTGTCTCACGGCTGGTGATTCTATGTGAATCCGACGAACTTCTTCCTCTTTCGTCTCTAGGTATCTGCCTGGCTGGCGGTGTGATCTTCTAGAGGAATTCAAAGCTTCGTGTAGCAGGTGGTGATCCCTTCCGCGGCATCTATATTCTCCGCAGTTCTTGTGTGCACGGCAAGATCTGGCCATGTGACCGCCACGCAAACACGAGAAACATAACCCGTGCTACTTCACATACCTCCACCTCTCGGGTGGCGAAGCTCGGCTGAAATCTTTAGAGTATGTGGCTCCATGCTGTCCATTGCATATTGGACACCTTCTCCAATCGTCATCCTGTTTTTCGGCGCTTACGTGTAGCACTCGACGTTTGGGTTCCTTTACCTCGACGATAGATATTGTGCAGATAACATTGACGAGTTCGTTTAGCCACCTACTGAAATAAACGATCGTCGGGTAAGTATTCAGTGTTGCGCAGAATCTGGCCCATTTCACGTTTCTGGTTGTTGATAGTTTGGCGACCAGTTCCTCGATCAACGTGGGATTGCCTAGGTGCTGTTCCCCATTCGGGATCGATTGTTGGTATGGGGTCAGGTTGCACACGCACGTAGCAAACGGTATGATACGTGTCAACTGGTGCTCCTAAATAGGTTGTACTTCACGATCGCTTTGAAGTTGGCTCCGAATAAGCTGCTCCGGTCGTCCATATCTAAAGCGCAGTTGATTAATCCGCATTTACCGTCCTTGGATGGATGAGCCACGATTTTACTATGTCTGTGTCTTCTCCTTTCAAGGCCTTTATCAATCTTAGATTGTTCTCAAAATCTGTGCTGCCGTAGTTTCCGTATACGCATGGAAAAATATTGGCCAGTCTTCAGGCCGTCCTTCAAATTCAGGAAGATCCGGCAGTTAACGTGTCGTCCTCATCACAAACTCCGCAAACAATCGTGGATGGCGTTGGTGCCGTCAAGGTTTTCCTCGGGCTCATGTGCAAAGGCGCGCACACTGCTATTGCTTGCTCCATGAAGTTTGGTCTTGAATGACTCATAGTCACATAACTTGATGATGGTTGTGCCATTCCAGTTACGTTCGTAGATGATGCACGCAAAATGTCGGTAAAACCATGTGTGTTGACATAACATCCTTATTTTGCAGCAGTGCATTGCTGCGCGGTGGCAACTGTACATTTTCGCTCACTGCTATTGCCAGCTTCTTTGCAACGGTTGATTCTCGTTCTCACATAACGGAAAGTTTCCAGCCAAAGATGGCGGCAGTGTGGTATGCGAATAAAAGAATAAAACGCTTGCCGCTGACGGAGGGAAGTTGCTTGAAACTCTCGTTCTACTCATACACGATATTTAATGATAGAATGAGGATTTTATTCTTACCGAAGTGACTGCTTTCCATCCCGCGTGTTTCACAGAGAGCTTACAATTTTTAATACAAACGCTTAAATATACTCAACGCTTAAATATATGTGACCAACGCGCTGTGAAACATATTACCAAATTCAAAATCGAAACTTTAAGAGTCACTATCGATACTTATTTTAAATTCAGTACTAATCGCTATCGGTCGCGAGACGGGACAGAGGTGTAGAACTATCGATAGTCGGCACCATCGCTAGTGGACGATAGTTTTTTCAATAGACAATAGTGTGCCTTCGATAATTTTCGTTTGTGCCAAAACAAGTCTCGCTTAAAGGAATAAAAATTGAATAATTTCTTTTTGGAAACGAATTAAAAAATGTTCCAATATAATTCATAATTTGTGTTCTTTACCGACGTTGCGTGGATGCATAAACATTTATACTTTAAGGTCCTTATTAAGGGGAAAAAGGTTTGGTTCATTTGCTGCATCTGGGGCTGAGCAGAAGAATATTATCAATAAGTGTTGGTAAACAATCGCACACAAGATAGGCCAAGGGCAGTCGGCTGTTGACTTGAAGCCACCGTTGCATGAAATAGGGATAGGAGAATTAAGAAAAGGATTATAGCATAGCAACAGGTGGACTGAGAGTCAACGTGCGAGTTGGTACATGACAATTTGATTTTTTTTTGGCACTATCCAGCCCCTTAATACCCCTTTGAGCTCTTAGGTCGTTTAGGTACCCCCGAGACCCCTTTTTTTATCTACCAGAAAAAAAGTCGAAAACAAACAAAAGGAAAGACAAAGAAATGAAATAGACAAAGATAAAGTAGAGCAAAATAAGAATAAAGAAGGACTGAACGTGTATAGCGGTAACGAAAATATATATGTATAAATTATGTTAAGAAATTAATATGTGTGAGTAGATTTTCTATTGGATGGGTGATGCATAGTCTGGAGTGGTAGAGGTGAGTTAAACGTTTGTTTATGCCGCCTATAGAGATGGTTTAAAGTCGTCTCCCAGGCGGAGTACAGATATCAGTCCGTCCTGGGACCGATTTTGGCAGAAAATTAGTTAGAGTGATCGAATCCGCATCTATTATACAGATTAGTTTAAAACCCGTCGGGATTAGACCACAGCGGATGGGATTAGATTCACATCTATCTACTGAATAGTGATTATGGGGTTATATAGACGAAATTAAGCAAGCGTTTGAATCGGCTTCAATGCTGCACGTCCTAACCGAACTCTAATGTTCCGCAATTACCAACTTACTTTTGTATTTCTTGCAGTCGCGCCAACTCGCAACGTCTGCCCTCTTTCGCTGTAAATCAAAAAGTAAAAACGACTTTCTCAATAGAGCAATGCCGAAGCCGTCGCGATACAGCTCCACCACGTAAGGTTTCTTTCTTTTTTCACCACAGAGCCTTCGTGCAGGGTTGTACCGGACCCCCTCTCGCGCTGCCGATAGAGGCGTTTCTTTAACACAAACTCCTGCTATCCGCTATCTCCGAATAAAAAACAGCTGACTTCTTGTTAAAATTATAATTTAAATGCCTTCATTGGCGCGTAAAAACAAACTTAAAATTAACAATACTTAAATTTATCGTGCCTTCACTGGCGTTCTTACGGTCTTAAAATGAAATTAAAAAAACCATGTATATAAGGCGGTTAGTTCTGAGGCCGACTTACATACCCCGCTTTCTCCGAAGCCGTGACCACCATTGCTCCGTGACCACCATTGCTCCAATGATCACACTCAGTACACGTCCACCGCCGACCACCCTAAATCGCGTGCGACGATTTTTCCCCTTATGGGCGACTACTTCAAGCTCCATCAGCTCTATCATCTTTCGTCCAAGAACGTGCCGGTTGGGAACACCTTTCAAATGGCCGGTAAAGCGGGTGCATCCGGCGCCGCTATCATTGGCAGTAGGTCGTCGAGTAGGTGTAGGTGTTCGTCGCCTGTGCTCTGAAAAATAGGCTATAAAGCGGTTAAGTTGGCCAACCGTCTCTTACGCTCGCCTGGTCGGGAGAGACGCTCGATGTGGGGGGAAATGAAATGCACAACCTTATTGGGAACTTCACACTTGGGAGCCACAACTTAGGCCGCATTGGACAATTGGTGTCGCCTTAACCCTTCACGCCGTGCTGGTGAACTGCACCCTGTTATCGCAGACGAACGTCTTCGGCACCCCAAAACTGGACAGGATTTTCTCGTGGAATGCTGCCGCCACTTTCTTGATGGGGACCAATTCCACCCACTTCGAGATCGCATCATGAAAGACTAGCGGCAATGTGTTTCTATGCATGCATCCATGAAGAAGTTGTCCCACGAAGTCCGCACACACGACTGCCATTGGCTTCGCCACCTGTCTCGTTAGCATTTTCCCTACTGGCCTCCTCTGCTCCGTCTTAAACCTTTAGAATTTCTCGAAGCATTTCACGTTTCGAGCGGCGTCTCTAAACATCCCTGGCCAGTAATAGCGATGCGCCAATCTTATCGCTGTTTTCCTTACGCCTTGATGGCTGGCTGCGGGAGCATCGTGGCATTCCTCCAACACTGGGGCTCTCCGTTCCTTCGGAAAACACAGCTCCCAGGGTATATAGTCCTCATCGTCTATCCTCCGGCCAAGGTTCCTCTAAAGATTCCCGGTTTCTTCCACGTAGTCTGTGAACTTCTCCGGGTCTACCCTTATCAGATCGCGCATCTTCGCGATCCACTTGCATGGGGCTTCGACCACGACAGTCTACTACGTTTAACTTTCCCCGACGAAACCGAACGTCAAACTGAAACTGTTGCAGCTCTAGCGCCCATCTAGCAATTCTTCCAGTGGGGCTCTCGATCGAATTTAGCCATTTGAGGGCTAAGTGATCCGTCATTACCTCTTTTTGAAGAAGCTACATTTCTTCCTGTTGAGTTTTAAGTGCGCTGCTCTGAAAACTCAGCGGAAAACATCCCTGAGATTTTTGATGTGTTCCTTCTTTGTAGCGCCGATCACCACGATAGGCAAAGGTGTGGGGTTTCATCTCCGATCCAATCACCGTATCCAACGCCCTTTGGTACGTCGCGCACGCCGAGTGCAAGGCGAATGGCATGACCCGCCATTGGAATAAACCACTACTCGGCACGGTGAAATCCGTGCACTCCCGACTGTCCGCTTCCACGGGATCTGGCAATAACCGTGCTTTAAATCCAACGTCGATATGAAACGTGCGTGACGTAACCTCTCAAGGATGAAGTTTTTCCGAGGGACACGATAAGCATCGGGAATGGAATGTGCATTAAGCTGCCGGTAGACTATGCACATTCGCCACTCTCCCGTCTTCTTCTTCATCAATTTATTGCTGTTCTATGTGTACTCCGCGATCTTTTAATGTCAGCTGCCCGGATCAGCTCATCCACCTGGTCATCAATCACCCTCGGCATCGCCAGGCTTTTCGGGTAGTATCATTGGGGCTTGTCGTCACTCATCTGTATGCTGTGTTCAGCAATTTGCGTGACGCCTGTCAAGCCCTCAAACAGCGCCAAATCCGCCAGTAGGATTTCCCTATTCTCTTCGGATGAGCCTTCCCGAGCGGTCGATCCCTACTTGGAGAGCGGGAGAACCTCTATCGGTGGGCGGTCTTCAATGAGAGACGCCGGCCGGCCGGCCTGACACACTGCTTTAACTTTTCTTTCCCTAAAATTAATTTCTCCCGGCCACAGTTAACAGAGGTACCAATGAAGCATAAAAATTGCATGCCCAAAATGGCATGATCCAACATGGTGGGCATGACCAACATCCGCAACATTACGCTTTCCCATGCGAAGCTAACTTTTAGTTTAATTGCCCCCTCCACGTCCGTTAACCGAATTCACGCATTCTCCTTCATCATCTCTCCGGGTATCCTCCACTTCTTTACCCAATCTCTGCTCACAAAACTCCGCGTCGCCCCCGTATCAATCGTGGCCGAAATCTCTTGGCCACCGATCGATACCTTTGCGGCAATCTTCCCCCTACATTGTTAATGGTGATCTCCTTACCGGGATTCCAGGTCGCCGGCGGGATACCGGTCGTTTCCCGCTCCCGGTCGCGCGCTCGCAACACTCCCCGTTACTTGTGCCCAATGTGCCACAAACCCGGCAGAAAGTAACTCTGGCGTTCTGGCAGTCCCGAGCGAAGTGTCCGGTTTGTCCACAACGATGGCACGTCCGACGTGGATTAAAACCGGCAGCCATGTCGTGTGTCATCATACGGTTGGTGGCCTCCGTCTGCGTCGTCTCCTGATGCGTTTCCTCTCGGTGCGAACTATGTGCAACTCCCCCAATTCTAACGCCCACTCCATTTGTGTAAGTTGCGCCAAAGACGCAAAATCTTGCCTCTGGACGTACAGTCTACATTCCGGGGAGGAGTTTTCATAGACCCGGTGCACCTCTTGGTCCGCGTTATACCCGGCATGGCGCACAAACAACCTTATTCCACTAGATAGTCCTTAAACTTTTCCCCGAGCCGCTGGCGACGAGACCTAATCTGGTCTTTGAGACCAGCGCCTCACTCACGGCTCCAGGCATGTATGCGAGGTCGATACCATATGTGATGGCCCGTTGCTCAAGGGTCTCAATAAACCCGAGGGGATCCGACTGGCCATCATAACGCATGGGTATTTCGGACCCGGTCCGCGACGCATCTTAATGGGCAGGACTCTACGTATCCCATATACGTGCGTACATATCCATACAATCGCGCACCCCGCAAGTCGGGCTCCGACCTTTGCTGTGACTAACCGCCGGCGCTAAGCAAAGTGCTCGTCTGGGGTGGCTCTTGGAGCTTAGCGAATAGAGCATCCAGCTCCGCCAGTCTCGCCCATGTTTTTGAATGTGGCCAACAGCTTGAATAAGCGCGGCGAATCTTTTGCGTAGATCCCCCACGCGAACCCAGTCGTCCAGACCGAACTCCCGCAACATCGCCACCAAATCCTCCCTGCGCCTATAGTACACCCAGCCCACGCCTAACCCAGGATTCTTCGACTCACCTGATTCCATTCTGACCGTGTCAAGTATATCTTCCTTTTCTGTCAGGAGAGAGATGCAAAACAAACGCATTCTACGGTTCCGACGGTGAGTACTGTTGTGGCAGATTTTAGTCGATTTGCCACTTCCTTCAAAACGATATACCCTTATTTTTTCCACTGAACATTGGCCGCTGTCCCACTGTGCGACTATTTCGTCGCTTTTCCACTTGCCAATTTTCCAAATCGATTTTGTGCTCTAAAAACTGGCCGCTGGCCCAAAAATCTGTCTTCTCTCAAGATAGATTTTACACAACTTGCCGTTGGACACCGCGATTTTACCGCTCGCGCGCTGCCGTGGCTCACCACGCACTCAACCCCGAAGCGAGGAACCTTGTACCTTTTTTTTGATCTGCCGTTACTAGCGAGCGCGCGTGTATGTGTGACAGAACACGCGCCGATTGTCTTTCGTGTGCGTGTGAGCACGTGCCTCGTCGAACTCGTGTGTGTGTTTCGTCTACCCCTTTCCCACAAACATTTTTACTCGTCTGTTCTCTCTCTTGTTGTTGCCTGTACTTTTTCTATTACCTCTAACTGCGCACTTGTTTGTGTACGCGATACAACTCCACAACGAAAGGCGCCGCTATCATTGACAGTAGGTCGTCGAGGCCCGGTCTCCAGCCTTCCAAGACGTCTTCCAGATCCACCAGCAATTTTTTCTCCGGCGCGTAGCTTTGCGATCGGCGGTTCCATTGGGTGATGTGGCTGGCGGAAGCACCTCGTCGCTCTGCACCCACAATCGGTATGCCGGACAATCGTCGGCCGACCCCTTTCCCATTGCGCTCTTGGGTGACCCAGCCCTCGCTGCCTCCGCGAGCTAAGGCGTATCGAAAACTGAACGGCGGAGTGGGTAGGAGGTTGTGGGCACTGATATAAGTAGACGTTGACCGTTGTTCGGTACACTCTGTGCATCGGCCTTCCATCCGGTCGAGGGCGACGGGGATCCCTCTGTCCACGAAGCGTGCGCGTCTCGGGGGCCGGCTCAGTGGTGTCACTGTCGACGTCCTCGACATGGTACTCGGCTTCCACCTCTTTTTCACTGCTGATTGATATGACTTCTTCATCCATCTGAAACTTAACATGATTAAGTACTATGTCTTATCCTCCTATCGGCTTTCTATCCTTGTAGCTAACAAACTACGAAAATCCTTAACGTTAATTAAAATACTTGACATATTATGTGTTATAAAGGATAGAGGGGCGGTGTCTAATTACGGCTTCGACTTCTTTCCAAGCGCTCTGGATGCACCGTCTTTGCTTCCGTCTTGCAGTACTTCGTGTTTGCTTGGGGAGTCTGCGTGTTCTTCGCCTGTGCTCTGAAAAAGAGGCTTTAAAGCGGTTAAGTTGGCCAACCGTCTCTTACGCTCGCCTGGTCGGGAGAGACGCTCGATGTGGGGGGAAATGAAATGCACAACCTTATAGGGAACTTCACACTTGGGAGCCAGCTTAGCCACGAAACCCTCGGCCGCATTGGACAATTGGTGTCGCCTTAACCCTTCACGCCGTGCTGGTGAACTGCACCCTGTTATCACACACGAACGTCTTCGGCACCCCAAACATGAACAGGATTTTCTCGCGGAATGTTGCCGCCACTTTCTTGAGGGGGACCAATTCCACCCACTTCGAGAACGCATCATGAAAGACTAGCGGCAATGTGTTTCCATGCATGCATCCATAAAGAAGTTGTCCCACGAAGTCCGCACACACGACTGCCATTGGCTTCGCCACCTGTCTCGTTAGCATTTTCCCTACTGGCCTCCTCTGCTCCGTCTTAAACCTTTAGAATTTCTCGAAGCATTTCACGTTTCGAGCGGCGTCTCTAAACATCCCTGGCCAGTAATAGCGATGCGCCAATCTTATCGCTGTTTTCCTTACGCCTTGATGGCTGGCTGCGGGAGCATCGTGGCATTCCTCCAACACTGGGGCTCTCCGTTCCTTCGGAAAACACAGCTCCCAGGGTATATAGTCCTCATCGTCTATCCTCCGGCCAAGGTTCCTCTAAAGATTCCCGGTTTCTTCCACGTAGTCTGTGAACTTCTCCGGGTCTACCCTTATCAGATCGCGCATCTTCGCGATCCACTTGCATGGGGCTTCGACCACGACAGTCTACTACGTTTAACTTTCCCCGACGAAACCGAACGTCAAACTGAAACTGTTGCAGCTCTAGCGCCCATCTAGCAATTCTTCCAGTGGGGCTCTCGATCGAATTTAGCCATTTGAGGGCTAAGTGATCCGTCATTACCTCTTTTTGAAGAAGCTACATTTCTTCCTGTTGAGTTTTAAGTGCGCTGCTCTGAAAACTCAGCGGAAAACATCCCTGAGATTTTTGATGTGTTCCTTCTTTGTAGCGCCGATCACCACGATAGGCAAAGGTGTGGGGTTTCATCTTCGATCCAATCACCGTATCCAACGCCCTTTGGTACGTCGCGCACGCCGAGTGCAAGGCGAATGGCATGACCCGCCATTGGAATAAACCACTACTCGGCACGGTGAAATCCGTGCACTCCCGACTGTCCGCTTCCACGGGATCTGGCAATAACCGTGCTTTAAATCCAACGTCGATATGAAACGTGCGTGACGTAACCTCTCAAGGATGAAGTTTTTCCGAGGGACACGATAAGCATCGGGAATGGAATGTGCATTAAGCTGCCGGTAGACTATGCACATTCGCCACTCTCCCGTCTTCTTCTTCATCAATTTATTGCTGTTCTATGTGTACTCCGCGATCTTTTAATGTCAGCTGCCCGGATCAGCTCATCCACCTGGTCATCAATCACCCTCGGCATCGCCAGGCTTTTCGGGTAGTATCATTGGGGCTTGTCGTCACTCATCTGTATGCTGTGTTCAGCAATTTGCGTGACGCCTGTCAAGCCCTCAAACAGCGCCAAATCCGCCAGTAGGATTTCCCTATTCTCTTCGGATGAGCCTTCCCGAGCGGTCGATCCCTACTTGGAGAGCGGGAGAACCTCTATCGGTGGGCGGTCTTCAATGAGAGACGCCGGCCGGCCGGCCTGACACACTGCTTTAACTTTTCTTTCCCTAAAATTAATTTCTCCCGGCCACAGTTAACAGAGGTACCAATGAAGCATAAAAATTGCATGCCCAAAATGGCATGATCCAACATGGTGGGCATGACCAACATCCGCAACATTACGCTTTCCCATGCGAAGCTAACTTTTAGTTTAATTGCCCCCTCCACGTCCGTTAACCGAATTCACGCATTCTCCTTCATCATCTCTCCGGGTATCCTCCACTTCTTTACCCAATCTCTGCTCACAAAACTCCGCGTCGCCCCCGTATCAATCGTGGCCGAAATCTCTTGGCCACCGATCGATACCTTTGCGGCAATCTTCCCCTACATTGTTAATGGTGATCTCCTTACCGGGATTCCAGGTCGCCGGCGGGATACCGGTCGTTTCCCGCTCCCGGTCGCGCGCTCGCAACACTCCCCGTTACTTGTGCCCAATGTGCCACAAACCCGGCAGAAAGTAACTCTGGCGTTCTGGCAGTCCCGAGCGAAGTGTCCGGTTTGTCCACAACGATGGCACGTCCGACGTGGATTAAAACCGGCAGCCATGTCGTGTGTCATCATACGGTTGGTGGCCTCCGTCTGCGTCGTCTCCTGATGCGTTTCCTCTCGGTGCGAACTATGTGCAACTCCCCCAATTCTAACGCCCACTCCATTTGTGTAAGTTGCGCCAAAGACGCAAAATCTTGAATCTGGACGTACAGTCTACATTCCGGGGAGGAGTTTTCATAGACCCGGTGCACCTCTTGGTCCGCGTTATACCCGGCATGGCGCACAAACAACCTTATTCCACTAGATAGTCCTTAAACTTTTCCCCGAGCCGCTGGCGACGAGACCTAATCTGGTCTTTGAGACCAGCGCCTCACTCACGGCTCCAGGCATGTATGCGAGGTCGATACCATATGTGATGGCCCGTTGCTCAAGGGTCTCAATAAACCCGAGGGGATCCGACTGGCCATCATAACGCATGGGTATTTCGGACCCGGTCCGCGACGCATCTTAATGGGCAGGACTCTACGTATCCCATATACGTGCGTACATATCCATACAATCGCGCACCCCGCAAGTCGGGCTCCGACCTTTGCTGTGACTAACCGCCGGCGCTAAGCAAAGTGCTCGTCTGGGGTGGCTCTTGGAGCTTAGCGAATAGAGCATCCAGCTCCGCCAGTCTCGCCCATGTTTTTGAATGTGGCCAACAGCTTGAATAAGCGCGGCGAATCTTTTGCGTAGATCCCCCACGCGAACCCAGTCGTCCAGACCGAACTCCCGCAACATCGCCACCAAATCCTCCCTGCGCCTATAGTACACCCAGCCCACGCCTAACCCAGGATTCTTCGACTCACCTGATTCCATTCTGACCGTGTCAAGTATATCTTCCTTTTCTGTCAGGAGAGAGATGCAAAACAAACGCTCTCATTCTACGGTTCCGACGGTGAGTACTGTTGTGGCAGATTTTAGTCGATTTGCCACTTCCTTCAAAACGATATACCCTTATTTTTTCCACTGAACATTGGCCGCTGTCCCACTGTGCGACTATTTCGTCGCTTTTCCACTTGCCAATTTTCCAAATCGATTTTGTGCTCTAAAAACTG
Organism: Drosophila arawakana; assembly: GCA_018151165.1. Taxonomy (NCBI): domain Eukaryota; kingdom Metazoa; phylum Arthropoda; class Insecta; order Diptera; family Drosophilidae; genus Drosophila; species Drosophila arawakana. The sequence goes on from JAECWX010000542.1 coordinate 574,700, forward strand.
GCCGCTGGCCCAAAAATCTGTCTTCTCTCAAGATAGATTTTACACAACTTGCCGTTGGACACCGCGATTTTACCGCTCGCGCGCTGCCGTTGCTCACCACGCACTCAACCCCGAAGCGAGGAACCTTGTACCTTTTTTTTGATCTGCCGTTACTAGCGAGCGCGCGTGTATGTGTGACAGAACACGCGCCGATTGTCTTTCGTGTGCGTGTGAGCACGTGCCTCGTCGAACTCGTGTGTGTGTTTCGTCTACCCCTTTCCCACAAACATTTTTACTCGTCTGTTCTCTCTCTTGTTGTTGCCTGTACTTTTTCTATTCCCTCTAACTGCGCACTTGTTTGTGTACGCGATACAACTCCACAACGAAAGGCGCCGCTATCATTGACAGTAGGTCGTCGAGGCCCGGTCTCCAGCCTTCCAAGACGTCTTCCAGATCCACCAGCAATTTTTTCTCCGGACAATCGTCGGCCGACCCCTTTCCCATTGCGCTCTTGGGTGACCCAGCCCTCGCTGCCTCCGCGAGCTAAGGCGTATCGAAAACTGAACGGCGGAGTGGGTAGGAGGTTGTGGGCACTGATATAAGTAGACGTTGACCGTTGTTCGGTACACTCTGTGCATCGGCCTTCCATCCGGTCGAGGGCGACGGGGATCCCTCTGTCCACGAAGCGTGCGCGTCTCGGGGGCCGGCTCAGTGGTGTCACTGTCGACGTCCTCGACATGGTACTCGGCTTCCACCTCTTTTTCACTGCTGATTGATATGACTTCTTCATCCATCTGAAACTTAACATGATTAAGTACTATGTCTTATCCTCCTATCGGCTTTCTATTCTTGTAGCTAACAAACTACGAAAATCCTTAACGTTAATTAAAATACTTGACATATTATGTGTTATAAAGGATAGAGGGGCGGTGTCTAATTACGGCTTCGACTTCTTTCCAAGCGCTCTGGATGCACCGTCTTTGCTTCCGTCTTGCAGTACTTCGTGTTTGCTTGGGGAGTCTGCGTGTTCTTCGCCTGTGCTCTGAAAAAGAGGCTTTAAAGCGGTTAAGTTGGCCAACCGTCTCTTACGCTCGCCTGGTCGGGAGAGACGCTCGATGTGGGGGAAATGAAATGCACAACCTTATAGGGAACTTCACACTTGGGAGCCAGCTTAGCCACGAAACCCTCGGCCGCATTGGACAATTGGTGTCGCCTTAACCCTTCACGCCGTGCTGGTGAACTGCACCCTGTTATCACACACGAACGTCTTCGGCACCCCAAACATGAACAGGATTTTCTCGCGGAATGTTGCCGCCACTTTCTTGAGGGGGACCAATTCCACCCACTTCGAGAACGCATCATGAAAGACTAGCGGCAATGTGTTTCCATGCATGCATCCATAAAGAAGTTGTCCCACGAAGTCCGCACACACGACTGCCATTGGCTTCGCCACCTGTCTCGTTAGCATTTTCCCTACTGGCCTCCTCTGCTCCGTCTTAAACCTTTAGAATTTCTCGAAGCATTTCACGTTTCGAGCGGCGTCTCTAAACATCCCTGGCCAGTAATAGCGATGCGCCAATCTTATCGCTGTTTTCCTTACGCCTTGATGGCTGGCTGCGGGAGCATCGTGGCATTCCTCCAACACTGAGGCTCTCCGTTCCTTCGGAAAACACAGCTCCCAGGGTATATAGTCCTCATCGTCTATCCTCCGGCCAAGGTTCCTCTAAAGATTCCCGGTTTCTTCCACGTAGTCTGTGAACTTCTCCGGGTCTACCCTTATCAGATCGCGCATCTTCGCGATCCACTTGCATGGGGCTTCGACCACGACAGTCTACTACGTTTAACTTTCCCCGACGAAACCGAACGTCAAACTGAAACTGTTGCAGCTCTAGCGCCCATCTAGCAATTCTTCCAGTGGGGCTCTCGATCGAATTTAGCCATTTGAGGGCTAAGTGATCCGTCATTACCTCTTTTTGAAGAAGCTACATTTCTTCCTGTTGAGTTTTAAGTGCGCTGCTCTGAAAACTCAGCGGAAAACATCCCTGAGATTTTTGATGTGTTCCTTCTTTGTAGCGCCGATCACCACGATAGGCAAAGGTGTGGGGTTTCATCTCCGATCCAATCACCGTATCCAACGCCCTTTGGTACGTCGCGCACGCCGAGTGCAAGGCGAATGGCATGACCCGCCATTGGAATAAACCACTACTCGGCACGGTGAAATCCGTGCACTCCCGACTGTCCGCTTCCACGGGATCTGGCAATAACCGTGCTTTAAATCCAACGTCGATATGAAACGTGCGTGACGTAACCTCTCAAGGATGAAGTTTTTCCGAGGGACACGATAAGCATCGGGAATGGAATGTGCATTAAGCTGCCGGTAGACTATGCACATTCGCCACTCTCCCGTCTTCTTCTTCATCAATTTATTGCTGTTCTATGTGTACTCCGCGATCTTTTAATGTCAGCTGCCCGGATCAGCTCATCCACCTGGTCATCAATCACCCTCGGCATCGCCAGGCTTTTTCGGGTAGTATCATTGGGGCTTGTCGTCACTCATCTGTATGCTGTGTTCAGCAATTTGCGTGACGCCTGTCAAGCCCTCAAACAGCGCCAAATCCGCCAGTAGGATTTCCCTATTCTCTTCGGATGAGCCTTCCCGAGCGGTCGATCCCTACTTGGAGAGCGGGAGAACCTCTATCGGTGGGCGGTCTTCAATGAGAGACGCCGGCCGGCCGGCCTGACACACTGCTTTAACTTTTCTTTCCCTAAAATTAATTTCTCCCGGCCACAGTTAACAGAGGTACCAATGAAGCATAAAAATTGCATGCCCAAAATGGCATGATCCAACATGGTGGGCATGACCAACATCCGCAACATTACGCTTTCCCATGCGAAGCTAACTTTTAGTTTAATTGCCCCCTCCACGTCCGTTAACCGAATTCACGCATTCTCCTTCATCATCTCTCCGGGTATCCTCCACTTCTTTACCCAATCTCTGCTCACAAAACTCCGCGTCGCCCCCGTATCAATCGTGGCCGAAATCTCTTGGCCACCGATCGATACCTTTGCGGCAATCTTCCCCCTACATTGTTAATGGTGATCTCCTTACCGGGATTCCAGGTCGCCGGCGGGATACCGGTCGTTTCCCGCTCCCGGTCGTGCGCTCGCAACACTCCCCGTTACTTGTGCCCAATGTGCCACAAACCCGGCAGAAAGTAACTCTGGCGTTCTGGCAGTCCCGAGCGAAGTGTCCGGTTTGTCCACAACGATGGCACGTCCGACGTGGATTAAAACCGGCAGCCATGTCGTGTGTCATCATACGGTTGGTGGCCTCCGTCTGCGTCGTCTCCTGATGCGTTTCCTCTCGGTGCGAACTATGTGCAACTCCCCCAATTCTAACGCCCACTCCATTTGTGTAAGTTGCGCCAAAGACGCAAAATCTTGCCTCTGGACGTACAGTCTACATTCCGGGGAGGAGTTTTCATAGACCCGGTGCACCTCTTGGTCCGCGTTATACCCGGCATGGCGCACAAACAACCTTATTCCACTAGATAGTCCTTAAACTTTTCCCCGAGCCGCTGGCGACGAGACCTAATCTGGTCTTTGAGACCAGCGCCTCACTCACGGCTCCATGCATGTATGCGAGGTCGATACCATATGTGATGGCCCGTTGCTCAAGGGTCTCAATAAACCCGAGGGGATCCGACTGGCCATCATAACGCATGGGTATTTCGGACCCGGTCCGCGACGCATCTTAATGGGCAGGACTCTACGTATCCCATATACGTGCGTACATATCCATACAATCGCGCACCCCGCAAGTCGGGCTCCGACCTTTGCTGTGACTAACCGCCGGCGCTAAGCAAAGTGCTCGTCTGGGGTGGCTCTTGGAGCTTAGCGAATAGAGCATCCAGCTCCGCCAGTCTCGCCCATGTTTTTGAATGTGGCCAACAGCTTGAATAAGCGCGGCGAATCTTTTGCGTAGATCCCCCACGCGAACCCAGTCGTCCAGACCGAACTCCCGCAACATCGCCACCAAATCCTCCCTGCGCCTATAGTACACCCAGCCCACGCCTAACCCAGGATTCTTCGACTCACCTGATTCCATTCTGACCGTGTCAAGTATATCTTCCTTTTCTGTCAGGAGAGAGATGCAAAACAAACGCTCTCGTTCTACGGTTCCGACGGTGAGTACTGTTGTGGCAGATTTTAGTCGATTTGCCACTTCCTTCAAAACGATATACCCTTATTTTTTCCACTGAACATTGGCCGCTGTCCCACTGTGCGACTATTTCGTCGCTTTTCCACTTGCCAATTTTCCAAATCGATTTTGTGCTCTAAAAACTGGCCGCTGGCCCAAAAATCTGTCTTCTCTCAAGATAGATTTTACACAACTTGCCGTTGGACACCGCGATTTTACCGCTCGCGCGCTGCCGTTGCTCACCACGCACTCAACCCCGAAGCGAGGAACCTTGTACCTTTTTTTTTGATCTGCCGTTACTAGCGAGCGCGCGTGTATGTGTGACAGAACACGCGCCGATTGTCTTTCGTGTGCGTGTGAGCACGTGCCTCGTCGAACTCGTGTGTGTGTTTCGTCTACCCCTTTCCCACAAACATTTTTACTCGTCTGTTCTCTCTCTTGTTGTTGCCTGTACTTTTTCTATTCCCTCTAACTGCGCACTTGTTTGTGTACGCGATACAACTCCACAACGAAAGGCGCCGCTATCATTGACAGTAGGTCGTCGAGGCCCGGTCTCCAGCCTTCCAAGACGTCTTCCAGATCCACCAGCAATTTTTTCTCCGGCGCGTAGCTTTGCGATCGGCGGTTCCATTGGGTGATGTGGCTGGCGGAAGCACCTCGTCGCTCTGCACCCACAATCGGTATGCCGGACAATCGTCGGCCGACCCCTTTCCCATTGCGCTCTTGGGTGACCCAGCCCTCGCTGCCTCCGCGAGCTAAGGCGTATCGAAAACTGAACGGCGGAGTGGGTAGGAGGTTGTGGGCACTGATATAAGTAGACGTTGACCGTTGTTCGGTACACTCTGTGCATCGGCCTTCCATCCGGTCGAGGGCGACGGGGATCCCTCTGTCCACGAAGCGTGCGCGTCTCGGGGGCCGGCTCAGTGGTGTCACTGTCGACGTCCTCGACATGGTACTCGGCTTCCACCTCTTTTTCACTGCTGATTGATATGACTTCTTCATCCATCTGAAACTTAACATGATTAAGTACTATGTCTTATCCTCCTATCGGCTTTCTATCCTTGTAGCTAACAAACTACGAAAATCCTTAACGTTAATTAAAATACTTGACATATTATGTGTTATAAAGGATAGAGGGGCGGTGTCTAATTACGGCTTCGACTTCTTTCCAAGCGCTCTGGATGCACCGTCTTTGCTTCCGTCTTGCAGTACTTCGTGTTTGCTTGGGGAGTCTGCGTGTTCTTCGCCTGTGCTCTGAAAAAGAGGCTTTAAAGCGGTTAAGTTGGCCAACCGTCTCTTACGCTCGCCTGGTCGGGAGAGACGCTCGATGTGGGGGGAAATGAAATGCACAACCTTATAGGGAACTTCACACTTGGGAGCCAGCTTAGCCACGAAACCCTCGGCCGCATTGGACAATTGGTGTCGCCTTAACCCTTCACGCCGTGCTGGTGAACTGCACCCTGTTATCACACACGAACGTCTTCGGCACCCCAAACATGAACAGGATTTTCTCGCGGAATGTTGCCGCCACTTTCTTGAGGGGGACCAATTCCACCCACTTCGAGAACGCATCATGAAAGACTAGCGGCAATGTGTTTCCATGCATGCATCCATAAAGAAGTTGTCCCACGAAGTCCGCACACACGACTGCCATTGGCTTCGCCACCTGTCTCGTTAGCATTTTCCCTACTGGCCTCCTCTGCTCCGTCTTAAACCTTTAGAATTTCTCGAAGCATTTCACGTTTCGAGCGGCGTCTCTAAACATCCCTGGCCAGTAATAGCGTTGCGCCAATCTTATCGCTGTTTTCCTTACACCTTGATGGCTGGTTCTCGCTCGAATTTAGCCATTTGAGGGTTAAGTGATCCGTCACTACCTCTTTTTGAAGAAACTACACTTCTTTCTGTTGAGTTTCAAGTTCGCTGCTCTGAAAACTTAGCGGAAAACATTCCTAAGATTTTTGACGTGTTCCTCCTTTCTAGCGCCGATCACCACAATAGGCGATGGCTTGGGGTTTCATCTCCGGTCCGATCACCGTACCCAACGCCCTTTGGAACTTCGCGCCCGCCGAGTGCAAACCGAATGGCATGACCCGCCATTGGTACACACCCCTATGGCACGGTGAAAGCCGTGTCCTCCCGACTGTCCGCTGCCACGGGATCTGGCAATAATCGTGCTTTAAATCGAACGTCGATATGAAACGTGCGTGACGTAACCTCTCAAGGATGTGGTTAATTCGAGGGACAGGATAAGCATCGGGAATGGAATGTGCATTAAGCTGCCGATAATCTATGCATATTCGCCACGCTCCCGTCTTCTTCTTCACCAAGACTATTGGTGGGCTATGTGTACTCCGCGATCTTTTAATGTCAGCTGCCCGGATCAGCTCATCCACCTGGTCATCAATCACTCTCTGCATCGTCGGGCTTTTCGGGTAGTATCTTTGTTTAGCCGGCTTGTCGTCACGCATCTGTATGCTGTGTTCAGCAATTTGCGTGACGCCTGTCAAGCCCTCAAACAGCGCCAAATCCGCTTGTAGGAATGACTGTATTTCCGGTTCCAGACCCTCCGGCCACTCCGCTTCGATGGCCGGGGACTCCTTCTCCGCTTCCGCCATTCCCATCATACGTAGTGCAGGAGAGGACGCTGTTCCAAACAGATGTATGTTCGATTGTTTTTATACCCTGTGAGAGTATATTGTATGAACGCCGAGATATCCGACGTGGTAAAATCTAAAATAACGAAATTTATTACATAGACTACATTAATGTGCAGGTAGATAATTCTTAATTTAAATTAATTAAATTTATAGCCACCGCAAACGGTAAAAAACATATTGAAAACGTGATAACTTGAAAACCACTATCTGCGGTCGATAGTATGGATTCCAGATTCGACCTCCAGCCCGCGAACACGTCATTTAATTCCGGCGACGCGTGACCTCGTTTCCCCTCCCTTCCATCCGGCACGCTGCAATCTCGAATAAAGGTAAATAATCATGTTCAAGTCTTCTGCCTCGAGGTACCCGATATAGTAAAACCTGCCAAGCGCTCTCACGTTAAGTGGGTTGCGTGAGGGAATCGGGTTCGCTCTTACCGCACTGTTTGAGCTTCCCTTGTTGGATTTCAGTCTTCCCCATCGGACTCCCTGAACCTGTCTGTCTCCTCCGCGTCATTACACTCCGTGTCTTTTCCACAGCGTTGAGCATCCTTCCTTCTCCAGGAAGAAATTGAGGATAGTGTGACAGCTTTCCCGTCAGATTCCCTGCAATCGCTCTGTCGCTGATTGTCCGGTGTCCAACGACACCACCTGAAATATCCCATCGTGTTGGCCTATAAGCATTGTTGCCGTGGTTCTCTTCCATGTACCAGATACGTTGGTATAGTTCGAAATCCTAAAGTTGCTCGCCCATTCTATCTCCGGCGACAACTTTTACCAAAAACCATCGACAAACTTTGCGATCCTGTTCGTCCTCTCGATGCAGCTTTCCTGGGGACAGCAAGGCGCACTTTCACCCTCAAAAATTCCATGTATGCGAATTGCACTCTGTAGTCACATACGAACGTTTTTGGTACTCTGCACTTGGACAGTATTCTCTTACGAAATGCTCGTTGTACCTCTTGAGGGGCACCAATTCCACTCACCTAATGAAAGCATCGTGAAAGGCTGGATGCCCTTCTTTGAAAACGATGAGCGGTCGATTCCCACCTGAGGGGCGCGATAACATCTTTCGGTGAGCGTTCTTGCGTGACGGTTGCCGGCATGCCATACTGCTCTGCTTTATCCGTCCTTAAAATTATTAAATCGCCCGGCCGCAGCTGATCGAGGTGCCAGTGGTTTCATAATCAAGCATAATCTTCTGAGGGTCCTGTCGCAGACCTGAATGGGTTATTCGTCTGCTTCCTTGGCAACGACGACCCACTCGAGTTTACATGACACGAACCATGTCCATGTCCTTACTTTCGCCTACCCATCATATACTTCTCCGCTGGCAGCGTGAATTGACCTGGTCTTCAAGACGCTAGGAGTATCGGGGAGGCAAATAGAATTGTAAGAATTAATTTCGAAATTTTTGAACAAGCCCACGCTGTCGGCTCCGAGCATTTGTGCGATGTCAATACCGTACGACATAGGCTGATAAGGTGATATGAAGGTTCAACAATTGTGGGGCTCTATAAAAAAAATTGCACCATCTTGGCTTCAGACGGCAAAAATGGAGTGCTCATAAAACAAAGAATGGTTGCAAAAATCTTATCCCGAGCATCGATTAAGAGCAAATATTTACTAATGGTTTGCTGAATTTAAAAGAGGTACTTAGAGACCACAGTCGTTCTCGGCGGAAAGGCGGAGCTGGTTCGCGAGATCGCGACGCGACTCTCGGAGGTGGAGCCTCGGAAGACCGGAGCCGCGACTCTGGGGTACCCAGAAACCACGACTGTTCTCGACGGAGGAGGCGACACTGATATCGCAAGATCAGGCTGCGACTTTAGGGGCACCGTAAAGTCGGCGTAGCCTTTAAGTGAAACGGAACGGATAGGGGAGGATTGAAGTGCCTTGCGAGATCTGATTGATTGAGAGACGGAGAGGCGTATTGATTCGTGAGACTAAGGCGTGATTCTAGGAGCGCCGTAGAATCAACGCAGTTCTCAAACGAAAGGCTAATGTATGACAAACAACCATGTGAATCAACCAACTTGAGAGGGAGGGAGGGGGTATTGTCACACGAATTTTGCACGGAAGCCTTTTCTTACTTTGGCGAAAATTCAGAATACGGTTTTCTTCTTTTTTTCCCTTTTCTCTTCACTTATTTTGCCTGCCTGACTCTGACGCCGCATCAAACTAACGGTTCCTCACTTACGCTGTGTCTTTTCCGTTCAAACCGCACTAGCGCACTTGTTCTCTTCGATCGCTAAGTTTCGGCGACGCTTTTGGCCGAGCAGCCCGATAGCCGTCCCGAGGCAACTCCACCACGAAAACTCCCTCTTAACCACGCTGTTTTCGTGCAGAGTTGCACCCGACCGCATTCCGCACTGCCGACAGAGGGCGTCGTCTGCATTGTCTAAACTCCTATCGATTAAAATAAAACTCTCTTCTATTGGATTAACTTAAAGATTTAAATTCATTGTTACATCTCTTACATACTACGAACGGCCTTTAATGTTAGAAATGTCCCTAAGTGCTACCAATGTTCTTAAGTACTAAAAAAATTCTTACCTACTAAAAACATTCTTATGTACTACAAATAATCTTAAATACTACAAACTAATGTAAGATCAGATTATGAAAACGAAATGAAAAACACGTTGAAACATGGCTTGTGTCCGCCCTTTAGATGCCGACTTTCATTTCGGCTTGGCTTTCCCTGCCTAATGTCGACTTGCGTTCCGACTTGTGTCCGCCAGCCTGATGGCCACTTTGCTGATTTGTGCCTGAGCTACTGCCTCTGCCAGCGCTGCGGGGTCTGTTGACTTATTGACTTGGGCCTGAGCTACTACCTCCGCCGAGAATTCCTTTTCGCCTTGTGTACGCCAGCCAGCGTGGAAAAAGGGGGCTTGGCAGCCCAAAAGCTTTAATATCATTGCAATAAAAGCTTTAATATCATTGCAATTTTGGAGGAACCTACGTATAAAATTGGTATTCCCTAGTGCCATAATTACTGAGATATTCGCCGAAAACATATTTTTTCCGGTCAAAACTTACTAGGGGCTAAAGATACGCAATTGCTTATTGTTTGTACATTCAATTGCCATGGTTTGATTGAAAATTTTCAAAGTTTTGTTATATAAGATTGATGGATGAACCTACATATATTAATTACACAGTTAAAATGTTGTCCCATCATAACTAATCTGATAAAGGAATTTGTTCTTCTTGGTCCAAGGCTCCTTGATGAACATTTTCAGAAGTTTCCACCTTAGAGTGACCACTGGTAATTAATTTCTCGTTGTCTTTTGACAGGAGAAATCGAGAGTCTTTAGCTTTGAGTTTGGTAATTTATTCCGCTTTGTTTGAATTTTTTATGTAATGTTTTATTATTTTCTGTATTTTTGCTTGATGCATGGTTTGAATAATTGGGACTTGTATAACAATTTTGATTATTTCTCTTTTCACGATTGTCACTGTTAGTATTGTTTTGGGTTTTGTTGGTTTTTGAATTTTCACTAATTTGGTTAGTTATAAAATAATAATAAAACCGTTTTCGTATAGAACTTCGCGTTTAGCTACTTGCTTTATTTTTGAAAAAGTTTTAATGTCATGTCTAGCTAGGGTCATGATTATTCTTTCAGGTAATTTCCTTATGAGAACATCTTTGATTGTATTATTCATTGCATTTGTATACAAAATTGTGTTTTGTGTCTGGGTTTTTGTACTGTCTGCATGATTATATTGGGTTTGTAAAAAATGTTTGTAACAGGCAGAAGGAGGCGTGGCAGACCCCATAAAATATATCACAAGCCGAGTCGATATAGCCATGTCCGTCTGTCGGTCTGTCCGTCCGTCTGTATGAACAAAAGGATCTCAATAATAATAGCTACACATATGAAAGGGGTCGCAAATGAAAGGTACAATAGCCAAGCAGTACAAGTTTGTTTTTGTTTTTTTTTGTTCATTTGAGCGAATAGTTTAATCGAACTATACAGTGACTCTAGCATTCAATTAAGCAGAAGACGTGGTGTGTGCTTGGTAAGAAATATTTTTACGTTTTTAGTAAAACAAAACTTAAAAATATATATTATTTAGGATATTGGTGCGGGCAGGCAATGGACAAGCTTTTGGGAGATGTCAGTGACAATGGTAATATTAGCATTCAATTATATTTACATGTTTATATAGATATGCGCTATTTTTGTGTAGATCGGCAACCAATGGTGGACGTTGAAGAGGAAGAACCACCTGTGATAAAGAAGTATGGTCATACGGAGGTATGGAAGTTTTTTACAAAAGCATCAAATGGGTTGGCAAAATGTATTACATGTGGAAAAATGTATCAAACAAGTGGCAATACTACCAATTTGTGTGGACATTTAAAGAGGATGCATCCGACGTTAACCATTAGCGAGCTTCCGAAACAGACAGGATCAATTTCATCATATTTTGATAGAAAATATGAGCCGTTTTCAAAAAAAAAAAAAAGATTTGGACAGCGCGCTGATGAGTTACATAAGAAAAGAAAGCCAAAACATAATTTTATTTAAGACTGATACTTATAATTTCATTTTGTTTTTGTTATTGGATCTCACTTTAATATAAAATATAATTTTATATTGTTAACAATATAAACATTGATTGTGTTTAAAAAAAAAAAAATTAATCCGATGTTTCATCGATACATCGATGTTTTTGTTTGAGAAAAATTGAAACATCAATGTCATCAAACATCGATGTTTCTCCAGCACTACCCAACTGGTTATGGGTCAAGATTACGCTTGTGCAAGTGAGAAAAGAGAATAAGTTGAGTGACTGGAAAGCCAAGAAAAATGGCAGGAGGATTCACTCGGATAGAGCCGTTACACTATATACCGTTTCAATGAAAATAGTGATCCGAGTTCTTTGATGCTGAGAAATAACTAAAAGAAATCGGTGTAACCATTGGCGACGACTTACTCGCGATTCTTTTATTGTATAGTTTGCCTGATTCGTATGAAACATTTAGATGCGCCATACAAACACGAGATAAGTTGCAAAGCTCCGATATTTTTCGCTTGAAAATATGCTAATCGCCGAAACAAGAAAATGTTTTTCTTGCGACAAAGTTGAACATCTCGCCAGAGATGGTCGAAATAAAATCGAAATTAAAATCGGTATCCACATATTACAATGTGAATTACTTGCATTAAAACACGTTGAAACAAAAACAATCTAAGCATAATCAAACACACATCTGTTTGTTTGTATTCGAATACACATACGTTTGGCAATATGTATATGATGCAAATATGTATGTATGTATGTGTGTATTCGGCGCAGCCAGCGACCGCGGGCAGCGCTGCCGACACACAGGCAGCGAAAACGTTCGAACATGTGCTTGTGTGTTTTTATCTCGCTTGCACCTACGGGTTGGTATTGCGTTCAATTATCAATATTGTAACGCTTCTAGTTTTCTTGTTTATAGTCCGATTTTAATGCGCCTTTCAGGATAGTTTAATATAGTTAGTCGCCACACGTATTTTAAACTACAATAATGTACGATAAGAACAAGTGCGCCAAAAACGGCATTGAAGATTCCAGATTTTTTTATCAAATGTGGGAAAAGTGGGCGTGGCAGTCCAAAATTTTAGATGGCAATGCAACTATGTTGTCGCTAGGAACCTCCCGTACCAGAATTGGTGGACCTAGGTGCCATAGTTACTGAGATATTTGCCGAAAAAACCAATTTTTTCCGAGGTGTGTCCAGTTGTTTGCTTATTGTGGGCGAATGGGGCGTGGCATCGAAAAAAAAAAGATTCTTGTATTGACCGATCTGTCTGATCGTTTGACACCAAGCTCGAACTTGTAGCTCTTACCATCTCTGAAATCTGTTTGTTCATACGGACAGACAGACGGACAGACAGACAGACGGTCAGACGGACAGACGGACATGGCTATATCGAGTGGGATTGGCACGCTGATCAAGAATATATATACTTCTGCCTGTTACATACTTTTGCACAAACCTAATATACTCTTGCAGAGAGTATAAAAATGCAAACTGACGAAAATTCTTTTCGTGTTTAGTGACATTCAGTACAAAAAAAGTTAAAATTTGACTTTTACCAGTACAATTAAGCATGTCAGTAGTTAGAATATAGGCAACCAGGGATTCTTGTTTGTAAGCGCCGGCTTTGGTGTAACCGGCAATAAACTCATTGATGAGATAAACAGACCACCAGACTTCACGACGTGATACTTGGAAGTACTCATTAACCCTATAACACTTATTATGAGTGATAAAGAAAAGGGACCGATATACAAAAGGATCACAACTGATCTTCGTAAAGAAAGGCAATAAAATGTGTTATCAACGATTGACAGCGAACTCAATTGAAAATGATCGGTACTGGCACACTTGTTTTGTCCTCAGATATTCGAGCTGTATGGCTGCTTGTAAAACTCACCCCTAATACAGGTGGGCTGCACGTATACAGTACCTGTATACAGTAACTGGTTTACACACCCTTCCGGTGTGCTCAACAGGATTACATTTATATTTATCAATAGAAAATAAAAAGCAGAGTGAAATTAGGTTCATTTTCGTAGAGTTAATTCTGTTCGCTTGTTAAACAAGACAGAAAAGTACAGTCTAGCGCGCCCGACCGTATAATACTCTCTGCATTTGTCCCGATTAAATTATTAAAATCGGTATCGAGATATTACAATGCGAATTACTTGCATTAAAACACGTTGAATCAAAAACAATCTAAGCATAATCGAACACACATCTGTTTGTTTGTATTCGAATACACATACGTTTGGCAATATGTATATGATGCAAATATGTATGTATGTATGTGTGTATTCGGCGCAGCCAGCGACCGCGGGCAGCGCTGCCGACACACAGGCAGCGAAAACGTTCGAACATGTGCTTGTGTGTTTCTATCTCGCTTGCACCTATGGGTTGATATTGCGTTCAATTATCAATATTGTCACGCTTCTACTTTTCTTGTTTATATTCCGATTTTAATGCGCCTTTCAGGATAGTTTAATATAGTTAGTCGCCACACGTATTTTAAACTACAATACTGTACGATAAGAACAAGTGCGCCAAAACCGGCATTGAAGGTTCCAGACTTTTTTATCAAATGTGGGAAAAGTGGGCGTGACAGTCCAAAATTTTAAATGGCAATGCAACTATGCCGTGGCTAGGAACCTCCCGTTCCAGAATTGGTGATCCTAGGTGCCATAGTTACTGAGATATTTGCCGAAAACACCAATTTTTTCCGAGGTGTGTCCAGATTTTTGCTTATTGTGGGCGAATGGGGCGTGGCATCGAAAAAAAAAAGATTTTTGTATTGACTGACTAAATATGTGATCGTTTGACACCAAGCTCGAACTTGTAGCTCTTACCATCTCTGAAATCTGTTTGTTCATACGGACAGACAGACAGACGGACAGACGGACATGGCTATATCGACTCGGCTTGTGATGCTGACCAAGAATATATATACTTTATGGGGTCTGCCACGCTTCCTTCTGCCTGTTACATACTTTTGCACAAACCCAATATAATCTTGCAGAGAGTATAAAAAAAACAATTATAATCAAACATACATCTGTTTGTTTGTATGCGAATACACATACATTTGACAATATATGATGCATATATGTATGTATGTGTGTATTCGGCGCAGCCAGTTTAGTTTTCTAGTCTAGTTTTCTTGTTTATAGTCCGATTTTAATGCGCCTTTCACGATAGTTTAATATAGTTAGTCGCCACACGTATTTTAAACTACAATACTGTACGATAAGAACAAGTGCGCCAAAACCGGCATTGAAGGTTCCAGACTTTTTTATCAAATGTGGGAAAAGTGGGCGTGACAGTCCAAAATTTTAAATGGCAATGCAACTATGCCGTGGCTAGGAACCTCCCGTTCCAGAATTGGTGATCCTAGGTGCCATAGTTACTGAGATATTTGCCGAAAACACCAATTTTTTCCGAGGTGTGTCCAGTTGTTTGCTTATTGTGGGCGAATGGGGCGTGGCATCGAAAAAAAAAAGATTCTTGTATTGACTGTCTAAATATGTGATCGTTTGACACCAAGCTCGAACTTGTAGCTCTTACCATCTCTGAAATCTGTTTGTTCATACGGACAGACAGACAGACGGACAGACGGACATGGCTATATCGACTCGGCTTGTGATGCTAATCAAGAATATATATACTTTATGGGGTCTGCCACGCCTCCTTCTGCCTGTTACATACTTTTGCACAAACCCAATATAATCTTATGCATATATATGCATATATGCATACATATAGAGTCAAACGTATGTGTATTTGCATACAAACAAACAGATGTATGTTTGATTATTCTTAGATTGTTTTCGTTTCAACGTATTTTAACGCAAGTACTATCTATTGTAATACCTGGACACCGACTTTAATAATTTAATCGGGAAAAATGCAGAGAGTATAATACGGTCGGACGTGCTTGTTTCTCTATCCGTCAATGGGCTGCGTTCGGCGGATAATGAGCTCTTGCAATTACTTCTTGAGCCATCGATAATGGAATCCACAGTCTCCATGAGTGAGAAGCTTGTTCTTCACAAAAATCGTTATCAAATTCCGTCTTCTTATAGACGTACTGATTATCATATCTTAGATCGGGTATTTTAGAGTGGGTGTTACGAACTCTCTTAAACAGATCGGTGTTCGCCGTAGACTTGAACTCTCGTGAGTTAAGGTCACCAATGCATTGCATTGGGTCCCTGCGATTCTATCTCGATGAGAAAAAGCATCCGCTACTGTATTTTGTGTACCTTTGCGGTGCGTAATCTTCCGTAAGTTATCCCTGAAATTTTATTTCCCACCGAGCTAATCAGCTAGAAAAATTTTTCCGTGTCATTAACCATTGTAAGGTGGGATGATTCGGTTTAACTTTAAAATCTTGACCTTCAACGTATGCACGAAACTTTTTTATTCCTTTTATGACTGCCAAATATTGTAACTGGGTTACTGAGTAGTTCCTTTCGGCTTTTGAAAATTTCTCTGACATAAAGGCTCTCAGTAAAAAAGAGCATTTCAAAATTTGGCGTTTTCAAAACGGATGCAGATGAGAGACGATTTTTTAGTCCCTCAAAAGAACAATCTGCATCTGAACTCCAACTAAATGTCTTTACTTTCTTTAATAGCTCAGTAAGGGGCACAGAAATAGTAGCGTAATTATCGACAAACTGGCAAGCTAGATAGAGCCAAGCTAGAGGTACACATTGATTCGAAATCTTGACATATTTACAAGGCTTGAAGCCCTTTGAGGATGATGACGTTTGTACAACCACACCTACACTATTACACGTAAGAGCACTCAACTGGAACCCTAATATACGCTTGACATCCAACCGTAGTGAACTTTTACTAATAAAAGTACCTTCTTTGTCTGATCATAGGACAGTGCTCGGTGTAATTTTCTTACACAAACTAAACGACGGTGAATAATTTAGCCGGATTAGATTCGCAGTTCCGATCACACACTAGAAACTCTCTCCCCTCTGTCATTAACACTGTTCTACTAACTTTGCTATCTTGGACTCGATTGGCTACAAATGTTGCTAGCAATGAAGGGGCAGTATCTATACAATGTAGTGCGGTTTCTGAATTATACGAGAAACTCGCACTCTCGATTCGATATCGTCCAACGCGTATATCTGATCTAACATATACGCGAAAGATTCTAACAATGTTTTTCGCTTGGTGGGACTTAATTTCGCGAAGCTGCCAACCAAGTGATACCGAAATATATCCATCTCATCCCAAGCGATCTTGTCATATCGGCATCATTGAAAATACAAAGTTTCTCATATCCACCTTCTTTTAATATTTTCGAATCGTTTGAAAACCATTTTGCCAAATGAACATCGCCCGTATTGATATATGCAGTGAGGGCAGGTCTATTCTGACGGAACCTACAAAGTAAATGGATTAGATCCCTCTGCATAGCAGGTCGCACCAGTAATTCCTTCAGTGAGTGTGACGACGTTTTCATACACGATGTGTCCACTGCTACTCGAGGTTTGCTGGAGCTGCTTTCAGGTCTCAGGACGCACTAGTGAGATAGAGTATAACGTGGTCCTGGTGGAACTTCTGTATCTGTGAACATACGACCAAGGTCAAGATTCACGTTCATGAAACTCAAATATACATCCTGGAGTTCAAAGTTCATCTGAACTACATGCCTTTTGACAATTTGTGACGATTTCAGCTCTTTGCGATCAGTCATCAAAAACAAGTTGACACCAAAGTGTGCAAGTGTCGACAATTTACGTACGCTGTCCCGAAAGTTTTGATTGCAAACAATGTGCTCCGCAGAATAATTTGCCGAAACACTTATCTCTGGGACAGCTTCAAACTTATAGCATCGATCTACACTGGCATCAAGTCGAACATCTCTATGTTGCCTCACTGAGCAGAATACTGGGCTCTTTATATGTATTTTCTTGCACCGCCCTGATGCCGCCAAACCAAACAACATCCTTTGAAGCAACGGACCACCCTTCGCCAATCAAATTTGTCCGTTACCAAGCATTTCGAAAAATGAGTCGGCTCCCAGAAGCATATCTATTTGCTCGACTGTCCAACCGACTTTACGGTTGAGCTCTTGCAGACTTTCCGTCATAAAATTCACTTGAGAACCTGAATCTAATAACGCTCTAACGCTCCGATTCTGACCGAATCTGTCTTTGACTGTCACAAGCGCTGTTGCCAGGAGCACCTGCTCGACATCGCTAGCCACATGATTAACCTAAGCAGGATGAGCGGACACTTGCTATTCTGGGGCTGAGTACCTATGGAGGACAGTATTGTGTGGGCGAGAACATACTCCACACTTTGACGCAGTGCAGTTGGACACTCTGTGTCCCGAATGTAACCAATTTATGAAAAGTTAACTGGATTTCACGAAATTGAATCTTTCTTCCACTGGCAATGCTGCGAACCCTTGGCAGTTTCCAATCATATGGTTGGCACTGCACAAGTTGCGTTTGGGTTCCACTTCTTTCTCGACATTCGTGCATGCAAATGACGATTTTCTTGCATGTTCCTTGTCGGATTTCTGCTTCATCCTGGACTTTGAACTTTCTTCAGCAGATAAGTGCTGGTATAGCCTGTTCAAAGCCACAACCCAATCAGCCCATTTCGGCAATGTGTTATAGTCAAGTTGCTCCTCATACTTCGATTTCGTATGACGATCCACCTTTGACATAACTATCTGGATTAAAATTGCGTTAGCGAAGTCTTCCTTAATCCCAACCGACATTAGCGAATCAAAAATTGCCGATACCGAGTCAACCATTGTGCGAATTCTAACTGCCGATGGCTTGGACATCGGCTCAATGTCGAACAACTGGGCGAGAGTGTCAAGAAAGATAAGGCATTTGTTGTCGTATACTCGACTTAGACTTTCTAATGCCTTAGGGTAATTTGCATCAGATACCTGAAAAGCTCTGATGGTGCCTAACGCCTCATCTGATAAGCACTATATCAAATGGTTGAATTTCCCAATATTTGTGTAATGTAAAATAATGAAATGGTTAAAGATAATTAGTTGATTAACAGCCGTTAGCGATCAATATAATTTGAGACAATCAGAAGATTAAAGATAATCAGCTTGCTAACTAAACTAAACTAAACTGTAAAAAGAATAACAACAACTAACAAGACGCAAGCGTATGCAGATAAGCACCGACAGTTGTCAACAACAACAAAAAAACAATCTACGGAAACGGCAGCGCTGTCGCCACACAAGCATGGAGAACGTTCGAACATGTGTTTGTATGTTTCTGTCTCGCTCTCGCGCGTACGTTATTTTGCAGTTAAATAACAAAATTTAGAACGTAATTGCTCTTTTGTTAGAGGTAGTATTTTGATGCCACTTTCAGAACAGTTTGATTTGATATGTCTCTAAACGAATGTTGAACTACAACACTGTACTATATGATAAAAGGGGGCGTGACAGCTCAAAACTTTTAATGACATTGCATTAAGGCTGTCTATAGGAACCTGCATGCCAGAAATGGTGTTCCTAAGTGTCATAGTTACTGAGATATTCGCCTAAAACAAAATTTTTTTTTCGATGTGTGTCTGGCTTTTTGCTCATTGCGGGGGCGGTAAGGGGCCTGGCAACAATTTGAAATAAACTTTATCTGCCTGACATAATAACAAACTAAGATTCCAAATTTGGTGGTTCTAGCTTTTGTAGTTTCAAAAATCAAGGTGTTCAGACGGACTGACGGACATGGCAATATCGATTCGTCTTTCGATGCTGATCAATAATATATATACTTTATGGGGTCTGCGAAGCCTCCTTCTGACTGTTACGCACATTTGGCTTCAAACAAACTTAATAGACCCCTCTACTCTTTTTTAGAGTACGGGGTCTAAAAAAACAACAAAAGCGCATGCGCAGGTAGACAAACGATGCGATCTACCAACAACAACTTAAAGGCTTGCCGTTTATCAGCGTACTTGTGTATGTTTGCTAGCGCGTACGTTTCTTTGTATAAACAGCGTTGACACAAACAACGTAAAACAAAATCAAAGCAAAGCAGAATCAAAGTAAAACTCTAACAAAGTACCAGCTGACTACCGCTAGCCAAAATCCAACAGCTGTATGTTTGTAAACGCGAACTGCGCTTTACTTATGTGCAAATTATGTGCAAAAAACAATGGTCAAAAAACCCACCACTGAACATATGTAAATATTGGCGAATAGCGAAATTAAAGAGAAACGGATATGTATATGTATATAAATATGTTTGTTTGCACCAGTTATTAATTGTTTGTTTTATTTATGTGTATAATTTAATTCGATTTGTGTGTTTTGCGTCAAATAGCTTTTCACTAAACCACATATATGTATATCAGTGCCGAAACGCAATGTCTCTAATGGAGCCGTACTTTTCTATGTACTTTCAAATGTGCCGCTTCTATGCTTGCACCTTTTATATTCTCCTGCACTGACTCGTTTGGGCACTGTTAAACAAATTGAAAGTTCTTAAACATTACAATTTATTTGTTGGACTTAGCAATCGCGGAAAGGCTTGGAAGTGTGTTTGTGGCTAATGCGAGACAAAATTACGAACTGGATGCCCGCTCGTGACCGCTGCACTGCCGAATACAAATCGAACTTACATGCTACTATAATAGGTTCAATTCATTACTTAGGCTAGTACTTCATTTTCTTTGTTTATTCTAACTACTTATATTCATGATCCAACAGAGTCTTTGCCATAAGAACGAAAAGTTGTGGTCATTATAGTCCACCCAGTCTTTTGCCTGCATCCCACAACTATTGAAATATAGAGTGCATTTTGTAAAGATTTTTACATTTTATTGAGTGTTAAAAGCCCATTTCAGCTTTGTAGTCGTGGCAGGTGAATATACATCTATAGTGGTAAGAACCCTTCGATGCTGGCAGAAACTGCAATAACAAAAATATCAGATCAAGGTGATAATTGCTGAATTTACTATACGCATTGGAAATATAGCAATCACCAATATGGTCATCTCACAGCTCTTTTCAACGTATATGCCAACGATTGTTGTACCCACTACTGCACCCCAGCGGCACCACATTAAACTTATACATAGAGCTTTTGCGCGCAAATACGTTGGTACAAATTCAAGAAGTGCACCACCGAGCAGACTGATGACTACGCCAGGTAGGGCTATAAATAAAACAAAACTAAAAAGTTGTAACCAATGACCCGTCACAAATACGAGAGCAACACCACAAGATGAGGAAATGACCAGTGCGGCAATAAACATGGCCTTCCGTGGTAAGAAAAAAAGCATAAACCAAAAAATATTGTAAAGAATTATATAAGTGAGACCTAAAATTAGGGAGTCGTTAAATCCAATAAAACCGTCGTTACAAGCCTGCAAGTTTAATATAATTAGTACTAGGTACGGTTAGAAAATAAAAGTGATTAAATGACTTACAACTATTAAGTCTTGTTCACTATCCTGAATATCATTGGTACTTGTACTGAAGAGTATTCCACATAAAGTCATTTCCATTCTATTATCCTCTCGCATGTTTGATCTATTACGCATTGCAGTAAACCAAATGCCTAAACCGTTAGCTCTATAAACAGTTAAAGAAAAGCCTAATGGTATCGTGATATTAATATATTTTTTACTTACACCAAGCCAAGACTAAACATAACTGAACAGCTTCCAACATAAAAACCGACAAATGGTTTCCGAAACAATGGCATAGCATCATTCAACATAATCTGCAAAAGGTTATTTGCACGTTTCTGCCGTCTTGTGCCAGAGGATTCCTGAAATTTTTGCATTAGCAATACTTGCTCTAAACTGAGAGGACGTCCAGTGTTCTTAATACTAATCCAATTCATTACTGCCAAACCCTGCTTTGTATCACCAACCATGAAAAGAAACTTCGGACTTTCGGGCATTTGTAGCAGGAGAAAAAAAGCTACCAAACCTGGAAGCATGAACAAGCACCCAAGGAGACGCCAAGGTCGAAATGTGAGGCTACCTACTAGATTAAGCTCGAATTCTATCCAACTTGAAGATAAGAATAAAGTTGCCCATGACGGACAGTAAAACATTGCGAAACCTGTAAACATGTGCATGTGGGTTACTGCACGTGCTAAAATTTGCTTGTTACAAAATTCGCTTAGGTAAGTAACAGCAACGAAGCTTGGACCAGCAACGCTATATGTTATTACAAAAAATTAAATTGCTCGATTAATATGCTCAAAGTTACTTACAATATCCCTGTTAGAAAGCGCATGACGAAGAAGCTTGTAAAACTGACCATAAACATGGATATGATTGAACACAGGTTACTAATACATATAGTGTGTAGTAAAATCCAGCGTCGACCCATTTTGTCTGTGATATAGCCCCAAAAGTAAGACGAACATATTATACCCAAAAAAGCAGCTGCGGTAATTGACGATAATTGCACAAGACTCATACGAAGGTCACACACAGCAGATGGCGCTATAATACCAACACCCATAGTTTCATGAATGGTTAACATTTGAAGTAAGCCAAGTGTGATCATGACATAGCAGTGAATTCTTCCAAATCCTAAAAACAGATTTGATTATTTATGTTGCAAAAAATAGTATATATTTACCAATCTGCTCCATTACTGTATCGAATTCATTTAGCTGCACATTCATAATGTGTACAAAATTTGAATTTTGGCAGAACTTAATCTTGTTTAAAATGTCTAAACGTATCTGGAAATACTAAGCCAACTTTTCTAATCAGTTCACGAAATCAAAATAAAACAAGAAAGAAAAATACAGTCGAGCACGCCCAACCGTATAATACTCTCTGCATTTGTTCCCGATTAAATTTTTAAAATCGGTATCGAGATATAACAATGTGTACTAATAAATTAAAACAAAAACAATCTAAGCAAAATCAAACATACATCTGTTTGTTTGCATGCGAATACACATACATTTGATAATATGTATATGATGCCTATATGTATGTATGTGTGTATTCGGCGCAGCCAGCGACCGCGGGCAGCGCTGCCGACACACAGGCAGCGAAAACGTTCGAACATGTGCTTGTGTGTTTCTATCTCGCTTGCACCAATGGGTTGATTTTGCGTTCAATTATCAATATTGTTTATAGACCGATTTGTATGCACCTTGATCATGCTTAGATTTTTTTTGTTTCAGCGTATTTTAATGCAAGTACTACAAATTGTAATACTGGATACCGATTTTAATAATTTAATCGGGAAAAGTGCAGAGAGTATTATACAGTCGGGCGTTCTCGACTGTACTCGGTCCCCAGGTCTGCTTCCACGGCCTACTCATCACATAAAGTTGTGAGTTTGTTTCCGAGCCGTCGGTTGGATTTGACCAAAACCTTGTCACCAACGTCGAAGACCCTATTCTGCCGATTTGCGTTCTCCCTAGCTCTGAGCGTCGTCTGAGCGTTTCTGATCTTTTATTGTATCTTTTCTTGTGGCTCATCTGGGTGCGCCAGAACCACATCAACTGGTTTCTGGTCGATGACCGAATGGATCGACTTATTGTACTCAGTTGTAGCCAGTAAAATGACTTCTACGGTGTCACTTATGCCTTTATCGATCTTTAGGCATCTAGCTAGCTCTAACAGAGTGCTGTGAAAGCGCTCAACCTGTCCATTCGATATGCTATGCAATGGTGGTGTATTTAAATGCTGACCCCATCGTTGTTTGTGAGCATAATAACGATGATCTCTGAATTCACTGACGGCTGATTGTCACAGTAAATGGATCTGGCTTTTGAAAAAAAATTCATTAGTTGCATTAAGGCTGGTTTCAGATCCACAATGGTTCTTGAAGGGACCTGTTGGACAATAGCAAACTTAGAGAACTGTTTATGCAAGTGAGAAAGTATTTCCTGTCAGTGGAGAAAATATCTATGTGTAACATCTCTCCTACATGTAAGGGGATCGGTGTCTCCCCTAGCTCTTGTTTTTTGGGGTGTCTATCATATTTAGCCCTAGCACATGTTTTGCAATTGTGTACTATTTCATTGGCTATTTTTGCTATCTTTGGAAAGTAGTACTCCGAGAGTACCTGCTTAATATTTTCCTGTGCAGACCTATGGGCCCTATTATGCTAATCTGTGAGGATTTCCATTCTTTCTCCAATCTCAAATACGTCCACTACGCGATTTTTGCAGTGCCAGAACTTTGTGGCCGGGCATCTTCGAGCCAATGCATCTTGTATCATTACAAGCGTGTGTAAATTACAGTGGAGAGCATTTACTCATTTGGGTGACACTACATCTTCGAGCTCGTCTAGCGTTTCTTATTTCCAAAAAGAATAAAACTTCGTTTTAATGGGAAACGCGCCTCTTCTGGCACTATTTGGGTTTGAAAACAATTCAAGGGTTTGTCTGATTGTCCTTGCCAGGTTTATGGAAGATACGGGCATTAGACTCGTTAATGCGTGCTTTCCACCTTTTGATTTTCCCATTTGGATTAGATTCCGAAACTGCGAAGGTCAAGGTTTGATGGTCAGTGAAGATATTAATGTCTTTCACCCCATACAAATAGTGCCTTAACTTGGCAAGTGACCATTCGATGGCCAATAACTCTCTCTCATTTGTTGCATAGTTAACCTCGCTGTCCTTCAATGTTCTTGAAATCATTGTTGTAGGACGGCCCTCTTGAGACAAAACTGCACCTATGCCGTGAGCCGAAGCATCGGTCGTTAGATCGAATGGCTTCTTAAAATCGGGGTACCTGAGCATTACATTTTCGGATGACAAAATATCGCGCAACTTCTGAAACGCCCTTTGCTGCACTTCAGAGAATTGAACCTTTATATTTCTGGACCTATGCTTACTGACTGTTCCATTTTCACCCTTCAAGATATTCGAGATGTTGCTTGCTATTGCGGCGAAGTCCCTAATGAAACATCTGTAATAACTTGCGAGATGTTTTTTCACGGTCGCGTTCAGCGAGTATGATCTGGTGATAACTAGACTTGAGGTCTAATGTTGAAAAGAATTTGGCTCTCCCCAAATTCCCCAAAATCATTGATATATTTTGCATAGGATATTTGTCAGGCACGGTTCTTTCGTTAAGTTTACGAAAGTCCATTACCAACCTCATTTTCCTATTGCCCGCTTCATCAGTGCCCTTCTTGTCTACTACCCATATTGGGTTATTGTAGGGAGAGACGGACTTTTGAATTATATCATTCTTTAGCAGATTTTTGATTTCTTTATTAACGAAATCAGCTGCTCCCATTGGATATGGGTAAAGCTTGGCATAGATCGGTTGCTCATCTATTGTCCTAATGGTAGCCACGACTGATGTGTTATACGGCAACGCCTCATCTGGGTCTGCAAAGGCCTTTTGTCTGGTCTTTAGAATTTTCAAAAAAGAACTTCTAGCTAATGGGGATGCCTCTGCACAGTCTACATTCGTGAAATTTACATTTTTGCACGTGTGGAAGGTGATTTGTTTGACCTCCGTGCCCCACTTAAGTTGTCCTGAAGCTAGACAAACCGAAGCAGCTGCCTGCTTTAACAGGACAAGGCCTACAATCCCATCAAAAGTTGACAAGTCCCGAAGAATAAAAAAAGTTGCCTTCAATCCAAACATTGAAACAAAGCATTTGTGTGTAATTTGTGTCTCGCCGTGAATGGAGTGAATTTTGAAGGGGGACTCTACCGAGCGGACGCCTTTCAACCCTTCATGTGGCCGAATGAAATTCTTGGCCGCGCCCGTGTCTATGAGGAATCGCATGTGAGTCCCTGCTACTCTTCGTCTGATGACGGGTAGCAGGGATTTGCTCCTAAAAAATTGTGGGCATCAGAGTCATAACTAGCATCGTCATTGATTTGTGCCGCTGCGCTGGAGGCGGCACCAGCATACGCCTCTGCCCCTGTCCCGCGTCTTGCGTGACGTGATTCAACCTCTGCTGATTTCTCTGA